>CM066166.1:84964975-86164975 GCA_033629205.1 Lithocarpus polystachyus
GCAACTCAAAAAGAAGGAACACGTTAGCTTACCAGCAAATCCTAATAGATATACGCATCAACAAAAATCATAAACCAATGAACTTAACATACCATTAGTCACTTATAATTGTAATTATTCACTAATGGCGTCAAGCATAGAAAGCTTTTATAGTTTTAAGAAAACAAAGAGTTGCAGAACTAACACAATCTACTATCTTTTCGCAACACTGAGCTTCGTCTAATCAATGCAACCAACTTGAAAAAGAAACAAAATTCTGTAATAATTGGTGAAAATTTTGAGTCAGAGAATGAACAGATTAACTGGAAATGACAAATCGTCAATTCAATTGGACAATGCATATAAAATAAAGAACTTCAAGATGTTAATAAGTTTGGATTGCCCAAAACATTTGTCTCTATGTTATAAATAAATTTAAACTCACACAATCAAATTACTTAAACTTATAAAAACATAATATTGATGCTACAAGAAGTATGCTTGTCTCCTATTTCCATCTCTTGTTCTTGTTCTTTGTTATCTGGTGTTGCAATTTCTTGCATCAATAAGAGTATAAGACCTCCACTATCTCGAAGAACCTTTGATGAATCGTCAGTCTCAGCTTCACATCAAGACTGATAGAATTTCATGCAGAAACAAAGACAACACATGTTAGAAACAATAAAAACTACAACATAATAAGAATAGGACGTGCACACAAAATTACCCTTATAAATTTCATGATCGATGAATTATATTGAAACTGAGGAACCAATAAAATCTACAGCAGAATGCATATTTCTCACCATCATTCACAAACTCCACTTAACTAACACTATAACAAATACCTAGACTATCTTCAAGATAGTTGTCCATTAAGTCTTGTAGCTCATGACATAAATAAAAGAGAACCAAACCAATATTAAAATCCCCTCCCTTTGTAACTCTTGCATTAAAAACACACACAAAACAACTAAACAAAAACATGAATAATAAAGATAGACAATTAACAAAGTCATTAGACTCCACCATTTACCTCTTCCAATACAACCACATTATCACCTTCAAGTAGAAGAAGGCTCCCAATACAAGTTACTTTCTTATTTGAAGAAAGAGTAGTTTCAAAAACAAATTGAGCCAATTTCGAATAAAGTCTTTTTCATCTTGGAAAACACGGCATATTACTGCCTCTAGGACCTCCTGCAAGAGTTCCTTTAGCGCCTCCTCCAACACAAGCTTCTTGCTATCATTTGAAAATGTTAGAGAGCGATCAAAAGTGCAAGGTTTCTCAATTTCATAAATATGAGTCCAAGAACTCGGTTCCCCATATTCTTTCATGGTCCAAAAATTACTCCTAAAATTCATATCAGTCTCAACAAAACAGACGTGTCCTCCCAACACTTCCAAACGCACCCATTTAATAATGAGAGCTTGTTTTAAACGGGGATTGTAAAAACCCGAAATTTCTCGGTGCCAAGATCAAAAGCAATAAGAGATTGTGGAAGATTCCTCCCATAATTAGGATAAGCTAACCAATGAAAAGCACCATTAGAGCACTTTGAATTAAAATCAACCCGAAATGTGTCGGGCAATTTTCCTTCAATTTTTTTCCAAGAATGTGATTTAAGACTATATATGTTAACTTCAAAATTCAACACAGGCTTGATAGTTGATTCCATCAAAAAATTCTACGAGTCTCATCACCTTATAGTCGTCATTGTGAGGATCGTACCTGAATCCAAATTTAATGAGAGACAGTGGGGAAGCCAGGATTTTGTGTGGGGCCGATTAGAAAATGAAATGATTTTTTTTTTCAATGTAATTATAGGGTGTGGATAACGAATGGTTGAATTGTTTTTGTTGAGTTTAAGTACTTTATAAGTTTATATAAATCAATAATATTTAAATTTTCCATAAATTTAGATTTTCAAATTAAATTATCAATAATATTTAAATTTTTCATAAATCTATATTTTTAAATTAAATTATATATTATTAGTATCATAATTAAGATTAAAAATATTAATAGATAAAAGATGGTTAAAAAATAGAAAAACAATCCGTGTATGCCTAAAAAGAAATTAAATATCTAATCAAATATTACATTTTATATTTATATGATGAACAATATTATAAACACAATAATTTTTATAGATTTTCTTATATCAGTTGAGTTAGTAAGATCTTACTGATTTTTATTTAGACAAACTACTAATATTATTTTATTACCAACTATTAATAGCTTGCCACTTCGAGAGATATCATTTTTTTTTTTTTTGTGAAGTTATTTGTTACATAGGCTTATGGTTATATACTTATATGATGGCGAAAATGGGGCTTTAGCCCCATTTTCGTAACTATTTAGTTAGTAGTTTGATTTTACAAACTATATTGGATACTAACATCTCGAGTCTCTAAGACTCGATTTTGGACCTAGAAATCGAGTCTTTGATGCTCGATTTTCATGACCCGGTGAGTCTGATGTGGCACTTGATCTGACGTGGCGAACACTTGGAAATCGAGTCTCTAAGACTCGATTTCCAGAATACTCAAAACAAAAAAAAAAAAACAAAGAAATTTAAGCCCACCAGAAACAAAGGTAAAAAAGAAGACACAAAACTGAGGAGGAAGACGAAGGAAGATCCGCGCGCGTCCGGAGTTCGCCCGCGGCCTGGGCTCGCGCGCAGCCGGAGCTCGCGCGCGGCCGGAGCTCGCGCGCGGCCTGGGCTCGCGCGCTGCCTGGGCTCGCGCGCGGCCTGGGCTCGCGCGCTGCCTGGGCTCGCGCGCGACCTGGCTCGCGCGCTGCCGGAGCTCGCGCTGCCTGGGCTCGCCCCCGGCCTGGGCTCGCGTGCTGCCTGGGTGCTGTGTTGTTCTTCATCCTTTTAGCGAATGTATTTCTGGTTTCTTGCTTTTTTTTTTTTTTTCTTTTGGTATTTCTGGAAATGGGTTATACACTTAGGCTAAAATTTTTTTTTAGTTTGAAAATCGAGTGTCTAATGCTCGATTTTCATGTTTTGCCACGTCAGATCAAATGCCATGTCAGACTTACCGAACCATAAAAATCGAGCATTAAAAACTCGATTTATAAGCCCAAAATCGAGCCTCTTAAACTCGAGATGCTAATAAAAAATATAGTTTGAAAATCTTGCCTACTAACTAAATAGTTACAAAAATGGGGCTAAAGCCCCATTTTCGCCTTATAAGGATACATTAGGCAATTTATATGTTATATATATATATATATATATAATACGTACAATTAAAAAAATCTTCTCAAAAAAAAAAAAAAAAAAGAATTGAAGAGGAGTCATATCACACACATGGGAGTAGATAAAATAGATTAAATAATGTATAGCTTTTGCAGTGTCTAATTTTTTAACCACACACGTGGAGCTGTGGAGGTTAGAATTGGAAGGCACTTGAGCTCTAGAATAAAACAACTGTAATGGAAAGAAGAAAAAACTAATCAGACACAGAGATTAATGAGAAAATGATGGAAGAGATAGTGAGAGAGGAAGGAGAAAAACTGAAAAGAGTAAAAAAGACTCACCTATGGCCATGGGTGTTGAATAGGTTGCCTATCAGCCCAAATGCAAATTAACTGGTATTGTTTTTTGAAGACAA
Source organism: Lithocarpus polystachyus (assembly GCA_033629205.1). Taxonomy (NCBI): domain Eukaryota; kingdom Viridiplantae; phylum Streptophyta; class Magnoliopsida; order Fagales; family Fagaceae; genus Lithocarpus; species Lithocarpus polystachyus. Next base: position 84,968,579 of record CM066166.1, read on the forward strand.
AGGAGACAAAGTGCATAGAAGACAACCTCCTTCCACCGTTAATTCCAAAGCTAGCTAAAGAAAATTTTTTTGAATGAGGAAGTTTGAAACCCCCTTTTTGTCTCTTTATTTTATGAGATAATTGTTGTGAAAATGTTGTTTCAGTTGTGCTTCGAAAAAAAAAAAAAAAAAGAAGTTTTAAGCCTACAACATTTTTATAATAAATTATAAAAAATAGTTGGTAAGTTGTTATTGGTCCTAATTTGAATTTACAATTTAAAAACAAACAGTAACAATTTGCCACGTAAGATTTGTTGTAAAAATATTGTGAATGGAACATTTTTAAAAAGAGAAATGCTACATTCACAATATTTTCACAACAAATCATTGGTGGTTAGTTGTTATTGGTTCAAATTTGAACCTAATACTAAAATTACTTTTTTTCCTCAACAATAACAACCAATAACAACCTGCCATTTAAAATTTGTTGTGAAAATGTTATGGACATATCATTTCTCTTTTAAAAAAGAGCTTTCATTGTATTGATGTCCAGATAACTATTTTTTTTTTCAACGAAAAGTTAGGAAGGAAGATAATTTAATGGTGAGATTGGGGGACCGGTAACTTATATTGGGAGATTGGTTTTCATACATTTTAGATCCCAGACATATAAATGCATATATTCTAATTTTCTTGAAAAAATTTAAGGTGGTGGGGGGGGGGGGGGGGTGTGGGGGAGGGCCAAGGCCCCCTTCGGCCCAATATGGCTCCGCCATTGATGAAAGATTGTCATATTACCTACTAATTAAATATGCATAGAAAATAAAACCCAATACAAAACTAACAACATCCCTTTTTAATTCAATTAATGTTTTAAGTTTAAAACACAACATTTAATTAATCTACCCAAAAAAAAAATATATTTAATTAAGGTAGAACTCAAACTCCACTCAAAGATAAGGATAAGTCATCTATCCAAGAGAAGTCTTGATGTATTCAAATATCTTATCGTAACCCTTCTGTTATCAAAATATTTTCAGATTATCGTTTAAACTGATTATTATTATTATCTCTTTTCTATATATTGGATTCAAAAAGTAGTTATAGTTTTAAAATTGTCAAAAATAACCTGAATCTAATTAGATAATCCTTAATCTTAACAATAAAAAATGGGGTTAAAATTGTAAATCAACAAAATTCAAAAAAAAAATTAGAAAAACTTTTTCCTAAAAATTAGCACGGTCTCTAATTAAATATAAATATATCTCACGCTCGTTTGATACATTTTTTTTCCCTAAAAACTAGCTATAGGGACCAGAGGCCCAAATACGTATATTGGGCCTTGGGTTTGTCCAAGGAGGCTCAACTGTCCGAGGATGGGTCAATAACGTAGAAAACACAAGGCTGTGAGCTTCACAAATAGATTGCGACTGTGAAGGCTGAAGGAAGTGGTCCGAGGAGGAATATACCCTTAGATAAGTAAAGCAAAGGTCAAAAGGTGTGTTTTGTTATCTGGGATGATACAATAGAAGATTCTATTGATAAGGATATACACTGTGAGTGTACAAGACAGGTGGGAGCTGAAAAATATCTAGGGGAAAGCTGCTACCACTGCATTGAATGCTCTATAGTTAACTCTCTGGCCGCATTAATGAGGAAGTGATGTCTGAACAATATCTTTCAGCCTTACAGCTACCATCTAAATACTTTTTGAGGCTGTTGATAGGACAGGGATCAAGAGGAACAATCTAGGCTGCACGTGGAGGGTGGTGATACAAGGCAAGGATAGTATAAAGTAAGGGGAAGACCTTAGAAGAAGGGGATCAAACAATAGAAAGAAAAACACGGTGACAGCTAGGAACTAATTTTGTAATCAACTTGTGAATCAGTATATAAGATCTAGTCTCTTCGGATTGAGCCGAGGACCTTTTTCATTGAATAAATCCATCCTATCTTTATTCTTTTGGTTGTTTGGATCCATTATATTTGTTCTCTAACGCATTAGAGCCCAGTTTTCTAACCCACTCTCTACAAATTCATTGTTTTGGGTTTTTTAGGCCTAAGTTCATCCATCTTATGGGCTAGGAATTCAAATTGTGTCCTTACAATTGGCGCCGTCTGTGGGAATTATAGTGTGGTAGTGAGTTTGACGTTCAACTATGGTAGGATCAGGTCCAAACTGGGCGGAGTCTGGTGGTTCCCAACATCACGATCACTTTCTTCATCTTGAATGAGAAAGGGACTGTGAAGGAAGCATGTATACCATTCATACTAGCAGGAGTCAGTTTCGAGATGAAGACCACAACCCTCATAAAGAAAACACCAGGAACATGCAGCGGGAAATTGATCACTTAAAGAGGAAGTTGCGTCATGAGTGGAGAAGGCGAAGTCCCTCCATTTCTAACCTTTTTTCTAATGATGAAGAGGACCACAGTTATAGGCGCAGATCAAGGACTCCTCATAGTGAATCTTTCTCATATGATGAGCAATACCATCATAAGCGCAGGAGTAGAAACTCATCAGCTAAGGGCTTGGGAAATGACCCTATAAGTAGAGCACTCAACTAAATTTCTAGGTCATCCTTCATGCGCAAAATCAAGGGAGGGAGGCTTTCTCGACGGTTTACCCAGCCCACATTTACCATGTATAATGGTCGAACGGATCCTGTGGTGCACGTGAGCCATTTCAATCAGAGAATGGCTATACACTCCAGAATTGAAGCTTTAATGTGCAAGGTATTCCCATCTAGCTTAGGGCCTATAGCAATGAGGTGGTTCGATGGCAAAGCAGCAGGTTCTATTGGTTCATTTAAAGAACTCACAAGTGCGTTTTGCTCCCGTTTTATTACATGTAGTAGGGTTCCTCGGCCCTTAGATTCTTTGTTGTCTTTGTCCATACGAGAAGGGGAGAACCTAAAAACATACTCAGACAAATACTGAGAGATGTTCAATGAGATCGATAGAAACTTTGACGACATGGCCATAAGGACTTTTAAGGTCGGCTTGCTAGCTGAGCACGATTTAAGAAAGTCTTTGACCAAGAAGCCGGTGAAAAGTGTGCGTCAGCTAATGCATCGTATCGACGAGTACAATCGAGTTGAAGAGGATCAACAGTAAGGAAAAGGAAAGCCTAAGGTTATTCCTCAGGAGAGGATGGATTTTAGGTCGGACCGTTATAATAATAACAGACCTTAGAGGAATTTTGCTAGGCAATCTGGGTCCACAGCGCCTCAGGTGGTTAACATGGTGTTCCAAGAGCCAGTACATCAAGTTTTAGAGAAGATCAAGAATGAGCCATACTTTAGATGGCCGAACAAGTGGGAGGAGACCCCATGAAGCGTAACCAAAGCCTTCATTGTCAATACCATCAGGAGCGGGGACATACCACCGAAGACTGTAGAACCTTGTGGAATCATCTAGAGCAGCTGGTCTGAGATGGCAAACTAAAGCAATTTTTGTATTGACCCAACGACCAAGGAAACCTAACAGGATCAAGTGCTCAAGGGAATGCTTCTTCGAGACCCTCTTTAGGCACAATCCATGTCATCCTCGCTGTTCTGGGGAGAACAGGTTCTCATCCGTCCAAGGTGATGTCTGTGTCTCGGCCATCTATTGAGGATTCTAAACAGGAGCCGAAGAGGGCCAAGGTAGGGTTTTGACTAGCGTTGGTAATCACTCTTAGGATTGGGGGGTATGATGTGAAAAAGGTACTAGTAGACTAGGGTAGTGGGCCTGAAATTATGTATCCAGATCTTTACAAAGGGCTAAATTTGAAACCGGAAGATTTGATGAGCTATGATTCACCTCTGAAAGGTTTTGATGGAAAAGTCGTAGTTCCAAGGGGTCAAATCAGACTACCGGTGCAGGCCGGATCAGAGGTGGTGGAAGTAGACTTTATTGTGTTGGACATTTTTTCTCCATATACAGCCATTGTGGCATGGCCTTGGCTCCATGCCCAAGGGGCTGTTTCTTCTGCCCTTCATTTGAAGGTGAAGTATTCATCCGGGGATCGAATTAAGGAATTGGTCGGAAGCCAGTTTGTGGCTAGACAATGCTTGGTAGCAGCAATTATGCATCAGCCGGAGACCGGTTCCTCGACCTCTACTGATATGGGCTTATAGTAATCAAGAACTCCAGTTTTATCCTTGGATGGGATAGCCGAGGAAGCAAAATGTGAGACGTAGGAGAAAATTTCTATAGATGGCAATTCGGAGAAGTTTTTTCAGATTGGAACTCAGTTGCCTCCTCAGGAGAAGGAGGAACTGCTAGCGTTTCTTAGGAGGAATATTGATGTATTCGCCTGGAATGCCGATGAAGCTCTTGGAGTAGATCCAGAATTCATTTGCCATCATTTGAACGTCAATCCAGTTGTCCTCCCTAGAAAGCAACCACCTCGGCACTCATTAAAGGAGCACTTTGACACTGTCAAGGAAGAGGTAAATAAGCTTAAACAAGTTGGGGATATTAAAGAGGTTTTCTACCCTGAATGATTGGCTAATACAGTGGTAGTAAAGAAGAAGAATAGGAAGTGGCAAGTGTGTATAGACTTCACAGATTTAAACAAGGCTTACCCTAAAGATCATTTTCTCATGCCTCGGATTGATCAGTTAGTTGATGCAACGGTAGGCCATCATTGGATGAGTTTCCTGGATGCTTGTCAGGGATACCACCAAATACCATTGGCCTTGGATGATCAGGAAAAGACCGCATTTGTTACTCCTACAGGAAATTACCACTACAAGGGGATGTCATTCGGTCTGAAAAACACAAGGTCTACTTATTAAAGAATGATGATCAGGATGTTCCAACCACAACTAGGGAAAAATATCGAGATTTATATAGATGATATGGTGGTCAAGAGTAAGCAAGAATCCGAGCATGTTAATGACCTCGAAAACATCTTTGAGATCTTAAGAAAACACAAGTTGAGACTTAATGCTTCTAAGTGCTCTTTTGGGGTCGGATCAGGGAAGTTCTTGGGATACATGGTTACACATCGCGGAATTGAAGTCAACCCTGACCAGATTAAGGCAATCAACAATTTATAGCCACCTCAGAATCCCAAAGAGGTCCATAAGCTAACAAGGATGACTGCCGCTCTAAACCAATTCATCTCTCGATCAGCAGATAGGTGTAGACCTTTCTTCCAATTGTTGAACAAGTGGAAGGGTTTTGAATGGATTGAGGAATGTGTCCTAGCCTTCCAACAGTTGAAAGAATATCTATCTCGGCCACCCATTATGTCCAGACCTGAGGCGAATGAGGTTTTGTTGCTTACATTGCTGTGGCTTCCCACGTGGTAAGCCTGGTGCTTGTACCGGTTGATAGTGGCGTACAAAGACCCATTTACTATGTAAGCAAGTCACTACATGAGGCCGAGATTCGATACCTACCACTGGAGAAGGCTATTTTGGCAGTAGTGCACCCACTCGTAAGCTCCCCTACTATTTCCAGTCACACACGGTTGTTGTATTAACCCAGCTCCCGCTTAGATCTCTACTTCGGAGTGCTGACTACACAGGGAAGATCGCAAAATGGGGTACAATCCTGGGGGCTTTTGACATCAAATACATGCCTCACACCTCTATTAAGGGCTAAGTCCTGGCTGATTTGGTGGTAGAATTTGTTGAGCCCTTGCTAGAAGAAGGTATCGAGAGGTCGAGCATGAATGAAAAATCAGTTGGCATGGATGAAATAGGGCTGTCCAAGGACCCGCCGGACTGACCCAGCCATTGCTGCCGACCGAACCCATTGCTCTGAAGGTCGGCGACGGATTTGATTCTCCAAAATCCGAGGTCAACGAGTCGGAGATCGAATCTTCTCCTCTTAAATCTGAGAAACCCGATCCGACCGACCCATCATTTTTCCAGCAATAAGGTGTAAATTCGACGAGATTTGAGATTTTTTTTTGGGAAGATTTAAGCTAGATCTGGCGAGATTTTGCTAGATCTAGCCAAGATCTTGCCGAAAATGGCCAAGATCTCGCTAGATTTGGCGAGATCTGGCCAGACTTCCACCATTTTTCAAAATTTTTTTACCGGAGTTCTGCCGTTTTTCATCTTTTTTGGCCAGATTCTCACCATATTCCAAATAATTGACCCTGACCGATCCGCCCGAACTCTGTGGAAGCTCTGACCCACTCGATGCGATCAACCACTCTGGTCGGCGGCGGGTTAAAATTTGGGAGACCCGATCTGGTCGGCTCTGTTCTGGGTTGAGCACAAACCCAACCCAGATCGACCTGTGGACAAGCCTACTCAGGAATACTAGTGGCCAAACATGCAGAGGGAAGCACAGGCCTGAACTCTGTGGAAGCTCCAACCCATTCGATCCAATCAACCACTCCGGTCAGTGGCGGGTTAAAATTTGGGAGACCCGATCTGGCGGCACAAACCCGACTCGGACCGACCCATGGACAGGCCTACTTAGGGAAACTAGTGGCCAAACATGCAGAGGGAAGCACAAGAGTATGTGAAAAAGTGTGATCAATGCCAAAAGTTTAAACCAAATATTCACTAACCGGGAGAACTCCTTAATCCTTTGTCTAGCTTTTGGCCTTTTGCTCAATGGGGCTTAGATATTGTTGGACCTTTTCCTAAAGCAGTAAGGAATAAGAGATATTTACTAGTAGGCATAGATTACTTCACCAAATGGGTTGAAGCTGAACCATTGGCTAATATCAGGGATATGGATACCAAAAGATTTGTCTGGAAAATTATTGTCACTCGGTTTGGGATCCCTCATACACTCATCTAGGACAATAGACTTCAGTTTGACAGTAAAGCCTTTAGGAGGTACTGTTGTGATCTAGGCATAACAAATAGATATTCCATCTCGGCATATCCACAGGGGAATGGACAGGTTGAGACTGTCAACAAGGTCATAGTGAGTGGCTTAAGAAGAGAATGGATGACGCTAAGGGAAAATGGGTGGAAGAGCTGCCCCATGTCCTTTGGACTTATCAGACTACCCCTCGCAGGTCCACTAGGGAGACGCCCTTTTCAATGACTTATGGAGCTAAAACTGTCATCCCCTTAGAAACTGGATTCCCAATGCTGAGAATGAGTTCTTTCACCCCGAGCAACAATGATGAACTATTAGGGAAAAGCTTAGACCTAATTGACGAGCAGAGGGAAACTGGCATGGTCCAATTAGCCTATTATCAACAAAAGCTCAAGCGAGGATATGATGCTAACGTGAAGCTAAGGTCATTAGCACTTGGAGACCTGATTTTAAGAAAGGTTACGGGTACTGTAAAGAACCCAACTTGGAAAAAGCTAGGACCTAACTGGGAAGGATCATATCGCATCACATCAATGGCTGGAATATGTGCTTATTATCATGAAGATCTGGAGGAAAAAGCAGTACCACACCCTTGGAATGTAAATAGCCTAAGAAGGTATTATTATTAATGAAAATTTTGATTATTACACTTGGGTTTATTATATTACATGACATGTGTTCTACTATTCAGTTTCACTAAGTATTAAACAGAACCTTGGTCATGCTTGGTCTCTCGGACCACATACCTTGGGTAAATTAATATATCAGTTCATTTTCACTAAGTATTAAATAGAACTTTGGGCATGCCTGGTTTCTCGTACTACATACCTTGGGTAAATTAATACTTCAGTTCATTTTCACTAAGTACTAAACAGAACCTTGGTCATGCCTGGTCTCTTAGACCACATACCTTGGGTAAATTAGTACTTCAGTTCATTTTCACTAAGTATTAAACAGAACCTTGGTCATGCTTGGTCTCTCGGACCACATACCTTGGGTAAATTAATATATCAGTTCATTTTCACTAAGTCTTAAACAAAACCTTGGTCATGCCTAGTCTTTCAGACCACATACCTTAGATAAATTAATACTTCAATTCATTCTCACTAAGTACTAAATAGAACCTTGGTCATGCCTGGTCTCTCAAACCATATACCTTGGGTAAATTAATACTCCAGTTCATTTTCACTAAGTATTAAACAGAACCTTGGTCATGCCTAGTCTCTTGGACCACACACCTTGGGTAAATTAATTCTTAAGTTCATTCTCATTAAATGTTAAACAGAACCTTGGTCATGCCTGGTCTCTTGGACCACATACCTTGGGTAAATTAATGCTTCAGTTCATTTTCACTAAGTGTTAAACAAAGCCATACCTTGGGTAAATTAATACTTCCTATCATTTCTGCCATATAACAGGGCAAAGCCTTAGTTATTTCAATCTTTTTGGACTACATATTTAAGGTAAATTAGTACTTGTTATTGATGACTGGAATGTCAAGTATAATCAGTCGTTCTGAACAGTAAGTATTGTCACTGTGATGATAAGCTCAAGTAAATGCTTATGAGCATCACTTAAAGCATTTGTAGGCATATATGTATTCGTTTAAGAATGGATTATCTCTCTAGCCCTTCAAACTTACTAATGAGTAGGAAGCAGAGTAAAATTGAACCTGAGTGTGTGCTACATTATTGTATATGGTTTTGAAGTTAAAGTTATGCTTCGTCAAGATGGTGGAATTTGTAAATTTAACCTGTTTTGTTGCTGACCATGTGAGAAGAATTCTACTACATTACTACGATTGTTAAACGTTAGATAAGCTAGAAATGATAACTATACGAGCCAAAGGGTAAATATTACAAGAAAGAAAAACGAAAACACAAAGTGAGAAATAAAGCTTTTTCATTAACCGAAAGGGAAAGTACAAAAAAGTAAATTTGCCAAGAAGGCTACAAGAGAAAAAAATAATACATAAAACCCTAACACTAAGACTTGGCCTTAGGAGAAGGAGGGTCTTCTTTCATATTTGGCTGAGAGTTAGGAGCGTCCTTGGCCTTAGGGTCAGCCTCCTTAGATTGGACCTCGGCCTCTTTAGTTTTTGCTGCTGCATCCTTGGCCTTGGCAGCTTCCTTAGCTTCTGTGGGGAGCTTGGTCTTCGTGCCCTTGTCTTTTTCCTTGGCCACCTTATCCCCTTGGCCTTGATCACCAACTTGGCTGGATCCTTTGGAAGCCTCGGGGGGAGGAAGGTTAACCTAAGTAATCAAAGCTTGATCAGAAGCTTTTGGAGCAAGGATAGAGGGAGAGGAGAGGGAATCCGGGGCTTCACGGATATCGGGGTGGTAATAGGTTCTCCTCGAATGCCTCCACTCTGAATCAGCAGGAACCCCTGCAAGGTTAGGGGCCTCCACCCAAGTAGCCTTGCAGTAATCCCTGCATACTTCAGCCAGCTCCTCAACAAGCCGAATCTCGGTTTCTTCCACTCCGAGATTGTAAGAAGCTTGCCTTGAGGCCTCCACTGCTTCCTCGGCTATCCAAGCGGAGGCTTTGGCCTTCTCCAGGGAGTGGGCCTCAGCTTTAGTCTAGTTACGGGCTTCCCAGACCCACTCCTCAACCACAAAAATTTACTGGGTGACCAACATAAAAACAACAGAGGAATCCCATTAAAAAAAGGTGAAAAGAAAAGAAGAGAAAATGAAAAGGGGCAACCTAGCACTTACCATAGCAAGGTCCTTTTTCAAGGACATGAAGAGGTCTGGCTGCTTCATACGTCTCAACTTCCATGTCTCTGGGTAGGAGGAGAGGCTGTTCTAGGGCTTTAACAATATAGGCTGAATGCCCTTTCTAGAACTCTTTGATTGTAGAGTTCCATTGGATGGCAGCGCAATCCAGCTCTAGGCGAGGAGCTCAGGTGCGTTGCTGTTGGAGTATCTCGACAACGCTTGGGTCCTCCTTGCTATCCACAGAGGAGGCCCATTTGTCCTTGACATTCTTTTGTTGCTTAGGCCCCTTTTGAGGGACTATCTCACCTTCCTTCACCTCCAGTACCTTCCTCTTTTTCTTTAGGTCAAGATTGGGGAGTAGGTCGAAGGTGGTTATAAAAGGAAGGGGAGGGGTTGTCAAGGACCTGGGATTTGGGGACCTCCTTGGAGGATGATCCTTTGTTCCTCCCGGCCATGAGATCCCTCAAAGCTCTCCTCTGGTTCAGGCCATTTCTTCCTCCTCTTTTATGTTGTCGTCTACTCGGGCAACTATGAGTTTGGGCAAATGAATGGCAGAAGATCTGTCTAAGTTGCCCTTAGAATCCGAAACTTCCAAAGGCTCTTCTTACGCCTTCTATTCTTCTTCTTTAAAACGAAACTGGTCTATCTCCGCCTCAAGTGAAAGTCGAGAAGAGTCTGCTTCTTCTCTGGGAGCTGCTTCCTTACGGGGAGAGCGATGGAGTGGCAGCTCAACTGGTGGGAGATTGTCTCGGGCAAGGAAGCCGGGGATGGAGACGTTGATTCGGGCTAGCCTCAGATCGCCTGCCCTTATGGCGTTGCCTACGTCTTGAAAATTGTTCGATAAGGGCACGAGGTCCAGAATGAGGTGAACGACTCACAACAACCTGTCCGCACTTATGAATATCTCAGATCTCAGCAACATGTTGAGACCCTCAACGTTGACAAGACTGAGTTTAAGGGCAACGTGCCTTTTGTCTGCAACAAAATCCAAGAATAACATTAGTAAATCACATTGTCAAAGAGAAATAGTATATTGAAGGGAAGCAAGACTAAGCAACTAAAGTCCGAGTCAAGGGACCTAACCCTAAGGTTCCCCACCTGGCTTTCCCTCTCGAGTTTGGCAGTGAAGGCCGTTGTGCCATTCCCTGGAGATAATTAGGTAGTCGTCTTTGATGCCTTTGTTGGACTTGGGAAGACACGATATGAGTTTAACAACGTTGGACCTTGACTTGAGGTAGTACCCCGCGTCAGCCAGTGAGTGACACTTGTACATATGTACGACGTCATGCCATGTCATCCTCAAGCCCATCATTTCGTTGAGAACATCGATGCTGCCCAAGACCCTAAATAGGTTGGGCGTGCACTGGTGAGGACACAACCTATGGTTACGAAGATAGTCTCGGGTTATCTTGCCATCGGGAGTGTCATCCCGCCTTCTATGAATGCGATTATGGGACTGACCACCTCCCCTTCGCCCCTATGGTTAAGTATTTTGTCTGGGGAATAGTACTTCATGGATATTCCCTAAGGGATATGGTACTTAGCTCTAAAACCCTCTAAAGCAGTGGGAGAGTCTACCAAATGTTTAAATCTATCCGTTTGGACAAACGAAGAGAAAATAAGAGCGAAGTTTCTGAGAAATGATTAAAGGAAAGAAGGCCAAGGAGAAAAGAATTTAAAAAGTATAACGACTTACGAAAATGAAAACAAGTGACACTTCAGGAACTTCTTGAGAGTTGTGGGATTTTAGAAGTCTTGAAGGCTTGAAAGTTTAAAAGATCTTAGGAGTTCACGAGTTCACTAAAGTAAGGGGAAAATAAACCCACCAAGCGCTTTATATAGGGAGTGGGATTAAGTGGGAGTTATCCCGCGCAAAATTTGAGGAGTAATGCTAGTCGTCTGATTTTCATCTCATCGTTGGATGAGGGGAACAAGACGCCACCTGGAGCATTTAATGAGACGTTTCGAGCTCTGAAACGTCAAGAGTAGTTATGGGACACGCGAAACAACATCCTCACGTGTGGAAATCAAAAGAAAAATGTGGGATTTATTCATTTACATCAAAATCCCATTTCTCCTCGGATAGGAGGAGAAAATCGAAATTTTGAGGGCCTATTGTAAGAACTAGAGGCCCAAATACGTATATTGGGCCTTGGGCTTGTTCGAGGAGGCTCAATTGTTTGAGGATGGGTCAATAACGTAGAAAGCGCAAGACTGTGAGCTTTACAAATAAATTGCAACTGTGAAGGCTGAGGGAGGTGGTCCAAGGAGGAATAAACCCTCAGATAAGTAAAGCAAAGGTCAAAAGGTGTGTTTTGTTATCTGGGATGATACACCAGAAGGTTCTATTGATAAGGATATACACTGTAAGCATATAGGATAGGTGGGATCTGAAAAATATTTAGAGGAAAGCTGCTATCACCGCATTGAATGCTCTATAGCTAACTCTCTGGCCGTATTAATGAGGAAGTGATATCTGAACAGTATCTTTCAGCCTTACAGCTATCATCTAAAGACTTTTTGAGAGTGTTGATGGGATAGGGATCAAGAGGAACGATCTGGGCTGCAGGTGGAGGGTGGTGATACAAGGCAAGGATAGTATAAAGTAGGGGGAAGACCCTGGAAGTAGGGGATCGAAAAATAGAAAGAAAAACATTGTAACAGCCAGGAACTAATTTTGTAATCAACCTATGAATCAGTATATAAGATCTAGTCTCCTCGGATTGAGCCAATGACGTTTTTCATTGCATAAATCCATCCTATCTTTATTCTTTTGGCTGTCTGGATCTATTATATTTATTCTCTAACTCATTAGAGCCCTGTTTTCTAACTCACTCTCTACAAATTCATTGTTTTGGGCTTTTTGGGCCTAAGTTCATTGATCTTGTGGGCTAGAAATTCAAATTGTGTCCTTACACTAGCATACACTAAACCCAACAGTTTACTTCATTTCAAATCCTAAATTTCAGTTTTTTAGAAATTCCTTCCAATGTAACCTCACTAACAATGGATAAATTCAAATTGAAAAATTACATTAAACTCAAAATAAATAAAAAAAGCCTCATCACACGTGCATAGCTTTTGTGATGAGGCTAGTTTTTTTTTTTTTTTTTGAGAAACTGATGAGGCTAGTTATTATTATTATTATTATTATTATTATTATTATTATTATTATTATTATCGAAGCCTTTGACTTTTTGTTAACTTTTTAAAATTTTGACACATCAATTTTCCAAGTCTCATAAATTTACACCTCATTAAAATTTATTTTATATATACTTTCAAAATTGAGGTTTGTAAGATTTGTTGTTGAAGTTTATGAAAGTACTAGCATTATGCACAGCTTAAATCAAAATTCATATGTAAATAGTTTTTCTTATTGATTTACTTAAAATTAGATAAGTAGAATAGATAATAAAAATAAATGAATATCTTACTTTTAAGTTATATAATGAATGCATATTGTGTGAAACTAAGGTACTTATTATAAAATGCACACACACACACACACACACACACACACACACACACACACACACACACACACACATATATATATAAATAACTATCCAAAACAATAATTGAAATCATATTTAAGTGGAAACTTCAATTCAATAATTAAGAATAATCTAAATTACTAAAAATTTAAAATAATGACAAATTTTGCAAAAAAATTAATGACAAACTCAAATCCATGTAAGTGGTAAATATGTTTATATCGTGAATAAGATATTTTTTCTTATATAAAATTTTGAAATTGTTTTTGTTAAATAATAAAAAAAATTAATTATCTTAACCCAACAAAAAAGTTACTAATTTTACTTCTTCAAGGTGTGCTTCAAACAGTCAACCAGCTTAGTTCTTCAATTTTACTATTTCTTTTATTCTAAAAAATTTAACTTTAATTTATATTCATGGAAGAATATATGTTACCGATTAAAACTCTTAAAATACATATTGATAATCGCAGTGAAATACCATATCAAACCCTTAAAAAAACAAAATAGCTATCATAAACTTTATCAAAAAACACATGCAATAAAATCAATGCCTTACAAAGAATTAGAAACTAGATACAAAAAAAAAAAATGTTAATTCAAGAACTGGTTTCAAATTATTGGAGAGACATCCTCTAGCATGTGTACACCATTTTAATCTTTAGCAAATCAGGTTGGTTCGTTTGCTACCTTAAGAACATGGGTTCAAATCTTATTACCAAATATACTAGACTCATTACAAGCGCTTTGTGCGTGCAATAATACTTTATTTTATTTTTTTTGTTTAGTGTTAAAATGCTTAAGAGTGATATACAAATAACTGTGTGTGTATGTTTTTTTTTTTTAAGAAGGAAGTAAGGTAACGTAGAATAATGTTTAAAAATGAGATAGAGAATTGTAAGAAGTTGAAACCCAATGGGATAATTGAATCTAGTGATTGGTATAAGAATTGTGATAAGTAAAAAAATTTGAGATTTGAACAAAAGAAAAATGATATACGTTAGTGTGGATGGATGGAAATTTGTGATAACCGTGTAGAATTTGGATAACAAAAATTTTGGAATGTTTTAAAGAATTTTTTAAAAAAACTGTAGAAATTTCAGGATAAGAATTAGTAATTTTTACTTTTTACGTGAGAATTGAGATAGGTTCTTTTTTGGAAGAAGTAATTTTGTATTTTTTTTATAAAGATAATTGATGTAATTGAATTCAAAAATATAACAAACACATATAGGAATTAGACATTTGAATATAAATAGGTTGTGAGAATAATGGTTTTTTTTTTCCCCCTTTTTTTTCTATGTGAGATAGTATTACTATTCTAACCTTTTTTACTTTTTGGTAGGAAAAAATTAAATTAAAGGGTATGTTATTTCATAATTTGTATGAGGATATTTTGGTACATCAAAAATTGAAGAAGAAATAGAGAAATCCTCTTATTAATAGTGTATGTGTGTGTGTGTGTGTGTGTGTGTGTGTGTGTATTAAAGCTATGCAATTTTTCACATAAAGAAAAAAGAGATTGAAAGATTATAGGTTATGTTTGGTAATAGTTTTTTTTTTCTATTTTCAAAAACTTATTTTTAGGAATATAAAGAAAAAAAAATTTCTTGTATTTTTGAAAACAAAACATGTTTGGTTAATTGAAATTAAAAAGATAGTTTTTTGAAGAAAAAAAATAAAAAATACTAAAATATGTTGTTACTAGGATTTGAATTCTATTGCTAACTCATTAAATAAGGCAGATTCATTAAATTAAATGTATGTTTTCATTGACTTTTAAAAATTAGAAACTGAAAACAACATTTTATATGTTTTCAGTTTCCTTCACAATTTGAGTTTTAAGAACAGTTTTTGTTTTCTGTCCATTTTGAGTTGCCAAACAAGTTTTCGAGTCTCAAAAATAGAAAATTGTTTTTGAAAACTAAAAATAAGGAGAAAAAATAGTTACCAAACTTACCCTAAACTTGCTTATTTACCCAAGAAGATCAAACAGCAAACCAATCAGATATGATGAAGACCAAATAAAAAGTAACTTAAATGAAGTATCAAAAAGAAAGAAATATAAATCAAAATAGTAACTTAATTGAAGCATCGAAAAGAAAGATATATAAATCAACACATAACCTCAAAGTTACAGAGAAGTTCCTATTAAAATAAAGTTACGGAGAAGAAATTGAAAATAACAATTACGGAGAAGAAATTGAGAGAATGAAGTCTGATATATGTGCAACGTTAGCAATAGGAGTGAAGGAAAAAAAAAAAGATAACAACTAAGTTTTTGTATTTATCTAAAAAATTGATAGAGATGTATAGAGATAAGTCAATAAGAATAATTATAATTTTGTGTCTATTCATGAAGTGTTTTTTTTTTTTTTTAAATTAAACATTTTTTTAAAAGAAATTAAACGTTGATATTAGACTATTAGCAGGTGTATATGTGTACTATGATTATGTTTTTTTTTTTTTAATTTAACTTTGATATGAACAATCAATGTGAAACAAAAATTTAAAATAAATTAATAATAAAAGAATTAAATGAAGAATTTGAATTGTAATGTTAATATTTTTAGTAACTTAGAAATTATAGATAAACTAGTGTGTAATCCCGTGCATATGCACGGATACATTTAAAAACAATCACAATTACATATATATAATTTAGAATCTAATTAGATCTAAACTCTTTTATTTTTGTATTCAATAATTTACTTGCCAAAAAAATTAAAAAAATTGATGGAACACATGCTCAAAATTAAACTCCAATTAAAATTCAAATTAGAATCTAATTGTACTTAGGCTCTTTAATTTTTGCATCTAATAATTCACTTGACATACAGATTTAAAAATTAGATGAAACATAAAAATTAGACTCTAATTTAGAATTTAATTGAGATTTCTATTAACTTTGGCTATATATATATATATATATGACTTATAAACTTGAATTGTTTTTAGTTATACAAAAAAAAGCTCATAAATATAAAATCATTCAAAAATTATATTTTTTATAGTTTACTTATATTAGACTCCTCGTTTTTTTACACTAAATTAACTTATTTGACACAAAGATTAAAAAACTTAGATTAGATGAGACACATGGCACAAAATTAAACTCTAATTGAAATTCAATTTTTACATTGAATTAACTCACTTGGCACAAAAATTTAAAAACTTAAATTAGATAGAACACATGGCGTAAAATTAGACTCTAATTTAATTCTAATTTAAAATCTAATTGGATTTTCTCTCTGCTTTACCTATTATTATATATATAGATTAAAAATAAAAGGATTAGATTTTATCCACAAAAAAAGGATTAGATGAATAATTTGAACTGTAATCAAATTAAATTTTTTATCAAATTAGAAATTATAGGAGAATAAGAAAAGGACTATATATATATATATTTATTTATTTATTTAAAAATCTAACAAAATTTTTGCAATTTGGTGAAGTCACATGAAACCAAAATTTAAAATAAATTAATAATTAAAGTTTTAGATGAAGAATTTGAATTATAATTAACTTAAAAAATTTATCAACTTTGAAATTATAGGGAAAGAAGATAATGACAAAAAAAATATTCACTTATTTTTTTAAAAAAGATCTAACAAAATTTCTGTAATTTGATGAAGCTATTCGGCACAACCACGACTTTTAAACCCAATTTTTTTATATAGTATATGATATGATATTATATGATTTGGTTCTTTTTTTATATAATTATTATGCATATATGTATATTTGAATTTTGATTTAAATTATGAAATTTGTTATTAGAGATTCCTCTCTTTTTGTTAAATATGGTCATGAAACAAGGTATAATTAATTAATTGATGGTCAATGTTTTTGAACAAGAATTTAATTACTTTATTGTCAATTCATTAATATCAGAGGTTCTCTCTCTCCAAAAATGGCCCAACCCTAACCTGTAAAAGGGTCATTCTACGCTACCCTTAGTTTTTTTAGTGGGTACGGTACCCACCTTAGATCTTAACCGTAGATTTTAAGTGTTTTGATATAGGCCGTTTATTTAATGTTAGTGCTATACCGGTTACAGGTTTAGCAGGTCAGGTATAAAAACCAAAAAAAGAAAAAAAAAAAGAAAAAGAAAAATCAGTTTAGGTTTGTTCTCTAATCTAATCTGTTTGTGTGAATCTGGTTTTAGAAGCATGCACAGACCATCCTATAGGATCGTATCCTGCTCCAAAAAATCATCTGTTTGTGTGAATCTGGTTTTAGAATCATGCACGCCAGCACAAGAGACAACAGCCGTACTTGAGCAGGATCTGTTCTATAGGATCGTATCCTGCTCCAAAAAATCATCTTTTTGACTCTTCACAATTTACGCAGTGAGTTTTTGAACTTTTTTTTTTTGAAGTATTTTTGGGGCAGATTTCTTAAAGATTGCAAATGTACACGATGTGTTTGATGAAATTCCAAAGTGATGTTTTGTCAAATTTTTTTATAAATTACAATGTACATAAGTTGCTTGATAAAATTCCTGACTGATGTTCTGTTCTTATTCTGTAAGTCCTAAATCCTAATACATGAAAGAGTGGTTAGGAGGAAGAGAAATAAAGATAGGGATGCTGTGTTGTTGTTTTGATGGGTTTCAATAAATTATTTGGATATTTTGATTTTGTTGTTGTTCTTGCTGAAAGACTAATTAAATTGAATTGAATTGAATTGTTTTAGGTGGGTTCTTATTCGCTGTTTATGAATTATGACATGCCTATTAGTTGTATTAGTTTTTATTTTTATTTTTATTTTGTATTTTTATCTATGTACTAAGATTTTAATTTTGTGAAATTTAAACTAGGGTGCTTGGTGTGTTATTCTTATCCCACTTTGAATGGTTTGAATAGAGGCTTTTGTTTTGGGGAAAATGCATGGTGAGAAAAATATATCATCGGCGGTTCATCACCAAATTATGTTAAACAGCCAACGAAATTAGATCTCATATACCTTTACATAAGGTTCATTTGTAATTTGGTAGAAATAATGCTTTAGATTGAACTCAGCATCACAAAAACTGCCATAGCAAACTGCAACAAACCTTAGATGCCAGAATTTTGAAAGCCCTCTTTGATTGGATCGATTGTCTGTTGCTGAGATTGCTCAAGAGTTGACTCACTTGGCCTGAAAGAGCTGACCGTAACTGAGGCGTTGTGATAGGAACTGAAACAGCTGGCCTGACCTTGGGTCAGTTGCCAGGAAGTTACTTGAACCAACAAGGATTGAAGTGTCAGAAGAGAAAAGACCGGCATGTGGCAGCTAATGGTTTTTCTGCTAAAGTAGAGGCTTCGAGAGGATGGCTAGACAGTAACGCTTCATGTTGGACAATCTTAAGCTTGTCCACTGCCTTTTCTTACCCAACCATTCTCTTTTGTCCACTACAATATTCTTCTGTTTAACATTCAGTAGTGGCTGCAACAACATTGAAATCTTTGTTCTTTCTTTCTTTTTCGATTCTGGGGGGGAAGACATTGTCAATACATTTTTTATTCCTTCTTTAAATCTTATGTATCTTGCAGTCTGCAACCACATAATACTGTCATCCTGTTGTGTAGACACAGACAATTATGGATTTACCGAATATTTTCATCCCATTAGAAAGACTACAGTGCATGTAAATTCACTTCAATCAAAATTTAATATTACTTTATCATTGTTCTTAATACCAATTTTATGATTTATCATCTAGTTGTGTTTGTTTAGGGAAGTCTGATGTCATCTTTTATGATAGTGAAATGAATTTAATGCAGCCTCTTACTTTTGTCTATTGTTTACTGAAAGAAAAAAAATTGCTCAAATCAGTATTCACCTTCCACAATGCGTGCTTTCCTTTTTATATTAGAAAACTAAAACTAAGTAGGAAAATAATAAAAGAAAAATCTTAAATATCCATCACCTTTTCTTTTTTCTCTGTGTTTACCAGTTTGATATTCTCATTGTTGGATTTCTTAAAATTATAAGATTGCAAAGGTTACTTTGTGTTTCCATTCAATTTCTATATGATATGTTAAAACGCATTAGACTATTGTGTTTGTCGTCACTCCTCACAGTCATCAGCTTCATATTTTGAACAGCAGAGGCAGAATAAGAGGATGTCTATGCTGCCAGTATTAGCGCAAGTGACATTACTGATGCTTAACCGAGTTGGGTCCTTAATTTTGTTTCCTCTTCATGGGAACGTGTATCCTATGGGGTATATATTCTTGTATAGTATATAGTATATTATTCTTACCCACTTGTACTTTTTATGGATCATGAAAATATTTATATATTCTGTATTCACCTTCTACAATGCATGCTTTCCATTTTAAGGTATATAAGTAAAACTAAGGAGGAAAAGAAGAAAAGAATTTAATATTTTAAATTACCAGTTTGATATGTTCGTTGTTGGATTAATAAAAAAAGAAAAAAATTGTAAAGGGTACTTTGTGTTATTATTCAATTTCAATATGATATGTCCAGACCCATAGGATATATAATGTGTTGAATCTAACACTAAGATTTTTTCAGGTTCTATAATGTTACCCTCAACATAGGCCAGCCATCAAAGCCTTACTTTCTTGACCCTGACACTGGTAGTGACCTCACATGGCTCCAGTGTGACGCTCCCTGTGTCCAATGCACTGAGGTAAATTGCTGTCACAAAATCTCTATGTTGTTTTCTTCTAATTTGTACATTGCTTTTTCTTAAGCTCTGCTTATTGTTATATTATGAAAAGAAACAAGAGAGATTATACTAATATAGTTATATCATGGAATAACTTTCATGTAGCTCCAAATTATAGCCACTTTGAATAATTTTCCTGATGCATTACTTGGTATCCCTCCTGCATTGTCATGATATTCTAAATCTTGGGTCTTTTTCCTGTCAAATTGTGCCACTACCACTACCCTTGTATTTTATTGTTATTCAGAAACTCATATTGTCCTAAATGCTATGTATATAGTATATCTGTTTGCCACAACATATTTTCAGATTATTCGGCTTATTTGGGTTATGTAAAACTTATTAAAACTCTACATTTTTTTTAGATACAACTATATTTTTTCTAAACATATATTTTTCTTCTCAGGCAATAAACTGATGAAAATAAGCTTTCTCAAACAAACACAGTTACAAGTAACAAACTATTAATGACAATGTGATAGCTTTTTTTTTCTTTGTAGACACCTCATCCGCTTTACAGGCCCAACAAAAACCTGGTACCCTGTAAGGACCCTCTTTGTAAATCCTTGCACTTGCACGGATGCAAATGTGAAACACCAGAGCAATGTGAATATGAGGTTCAGTATGCAGATGGCGGTTCATCTTTTGGTGTCCTTGTCAAGGGTGCTTTTTCCTTTAACTTTGCAAATGGAGAACAATTGAAACCTCGTCTTGCCCTTGGCTTGGTGACTTTGCTCATCTCAATTACATTTACAAACTCTCAATTTCTGGAAATTGTTTTCAAACCGATCTAATATAATTATGCTTTTGAATAGAATTGTTGTAGTAAGCTTTTCATATTAAAGTTTTGTAATTTTTCTCATACTAATTTGCAAATTGTCATGTCAAAGCAGCCTAAGAACAACTCTCTTCCAAATGATGATGAGAATATTTGAATCACATGTTGTCTTTGGGACTTTTATTTCCATATGGTAGTAATATTAACTGAGAACTTCTCCTTTGACCTCTGTAGCACAATGGTGGCTCTTTTCAACTCCACACCAAAACAAAGGGAAAAGATAAGCTCTTTCCTACTCCTAAAAATGAGGCAAGTACCTGCCTTCCTTTTTTTTTACCAAATAGTTGCTTGGAATATATATATTTGAGAGAGAGAGAGAAATGTAATTCAGCAGTTAGTTGCAGATTTTGTATTTCTTTTCCTGGAAATGCAACCCATCAATGGATCAGGCTGTTCATGTTTGTAATTTAAGAAGCAGAAATGGTGAAATAAAGCACAAGAAAACCTATTAAGATGAAAAGAGTGCATTCCAAAGTATGCAGGTCATTTTTAACATGGCAACCAACCATTAGTCTATACTGAATTACTTCTCATCTAACTTAACTGATCATACCCACTACATTTTTAAGTCAAACCATCTGTGATAGATCACAATCCTTATTTAATGCTAACTTTTAATTTAGAATTGCATATTTGCGTGTGACTTTTGATTATAACCAAGTGTCTCTAGTGCTGGACATGTGATATATATAAGTACAAATGGTTAGTTATGAGTTGCACTGTTATTTATGTGCTCTGAAATTCTTCTTGCCTACAGATGTGGATATGATCAAAGTCCTAGTCCCTTTCCTCATCCCTTTGACGGAGTACTTGGCCTTGGCAAAGGAAAGTCCAGCATTGTATCACAGCTTAGTACTTGTATGACCTTCTTGCACTTGGATGGCCTTTGTGGTCTTGAACGACACTATGGACAAATTGGGGATAGTCCAATTTTTGGTTCACCATATATAAATCATAAAAATATAAACATCAAGAAAATGACCTCAACTATGTTATTTTATAGGGAGGTATGCCCCTGAATGTAATGAAAGTTACCAAGTAAGGGTCATCAAATAGCCCACAGCCCATAGCCCGACCCAGAAACCCGATGGCCCACCGGGCTAATGGGCGGCCCAACCAGTTGTTATTGAGACCCATGGGTAGCCCACTAGCCCATTGGGTCAGGCCGTGGGCTAGTTTTTATGCCCATGGGTACCTTGGTGGGCTAGCCCAGTAGCCCAACCCGTTGCCCAGCCCATTGGCCTAACTCGTTGGCCTAGCCTAATACCTCATAATTCATAACAAAAATATATAGGAAGTATATGAAGGATTGATCTTGAGATATTATAAAAGAATTTCTTAAGAGAACTCTCTTAACCACTAATATACTCAAAATAATTGTGCTAAACTTAGTTTACTAAATATATATTTTTCTAGTAGTCTACCAAATTCGAATTAACCATTTCTCATTTTTTTTAAGATAAAAATAAAAAACTATTTAAAGCCTTAATAAAAAAATTAAATAGGTTTCCATCAACAAAACAAAAAATTAAAATAGATTTTACTGAGGTCTTTTGTAATTAAGTATTTAATTCTTTAATTCTTTCCTTTAAAAAAATAGATTGATTATTCCCTTATAAAAAATTGACTCTTTCCTTATAAAAATAATAAAATAATATGCTAACACAAGCTCATGGGTAGCCCATTAGGCCTAACTCGATAGTCCAACTCGCTAAAGACAAAATGGGTATTGCCCATGGGCAGGATCGTGAGCTGAGGTTTTCTTTTTTGGCCCAGCCCAACCTGGCCCGTTAACTAATTAATATTTCATTATGCTCAGCCTATTGTGCCCATGGGCTAAGTAAAAATGAGCTGGGCCGACCCAACCCATTGACAACCCTTACTACCAAGGGAGATACATAGGAAGTTAATTGGTATATTCAAATATTTGTGGAAGAAACCAAGATAATTCCAGCTATTTTTTTTTTTTTTTTTTTTGTGAACAAAAGTAATTATTGTGGTTGGGCTAATTTCCTGGGATGCTTTTTTTTTTTTTTTTTGGTTTTCAATTTTAGATCTAAATTTTTGAATAACTTAAAAAAAATTACTCTTATGATGAGCGGTTATTAGTAAGTAAAAAAGTGACCTCAGTGAGAAGCCTAAATGTAAAATTATGGTCAAATGTGATATTGGCAGTGCTTACTATGACGATTGAACTGTCAATTGTAAGGAAAAAAATATGGTACTACCGAATATGACAAAAATACAGTCAGAAGTAATGTGGATACTGCCTAATGTAATAATGGAACGATCAAATTTGAGAATAAAAAATAGAATACCATTGAATGTGACAAAAATAGAGTCAGATGCAATGTTGGTACTACTTCTTGTGACAATGGAATCTTCAAATGTGAGAAAACAATAAAAGAACCACTAAATGTAAAAAAAGAACTGTCACATGTAACAAAAATAAAACAGATGCGATGTTGATACTGCTTAATATAACAATGGAACCACCAAATTTGAGAAAAAAAGAAAAGAACCACTATATGTGACAAAAGAATTATCAAATGTGATATTGGAACTGCACAATGTGAAGATGAAACCGTCAAATGTGAGAAAAATGTAAAGGAACCACTAAATGTGAAAAAAGAACTGTTACATGTGATGTTGGAATTGCACAATATGAGGATGGAACCGTCAAATGTGAGAAAAAAGTAAGGGAACAGCCAAATGTGAGAAAAGAATTGTGACATCTGATGTTAGAATTGCACAATGTGAGGATAGAACCGTCAAGTGTGAAAAAAAGTAAGGGAACCACTCAATATGACAAAAGAACTGTCATATGTGATATTAGAATCGCACAATGTGAGGATGAAACCGTCAAATGTGAGGAAAAAAAAAAGTAAATGAACCACCAAATGTGAGAAAAGAACTATCAAAAATGATGTTGGAACCACATAATGTGATGATGGAACCATTAAATATGAGAAAAAAGTAAGGGAATCGCCAAATGTGAGACAAGAACTGTCACATGTGATGTTGGAACTGCACAATGTGAAGATGGAACCGTCGAATGTGAGAAAAAAGTAAGGGAACCACCCAATGTGACAAAAGAACTGTCACATGTAATGTTAAAACCGCACAATGTGAGGATGGAACCGTCGAATGTGAGAAAAAAAAAGTAAGGGAACCACCAAATGTGAGAAAAGAACTGTCATATGTGATGTTGGAACTGCACAATGTGAGGATGAAACCGTCAAATGTGAGAAAAAAGTAAAAGAACCACCAAATGTGAGAAAAAAACTATCGCATATGATGTTAGAACTGCACAATGTGAGGATAGCACCGACAAATGTGAGGAAAAAAGTAAGGGAATCACCCAATTTGACAAAAGAACTGTCATATATAATGTTAAAACCGCACAATGTGAGAATGGAACTGCCAAATGTGAAAAAAAAAAGTAAGGGAACCACCAAATGTGAGAAAAAAACTGTCACATGTAATGTTAGAACTGCACAATGTGAGAATGGAACCGTCAAATGTGAGAAAAAAGTAAGAGAACCACCAAATGTGAGAAAAAAACTGTCGCATGTAATGTTAGAACTGCACAATGTGAGGATGGAACCGTCAAATGTGAGAAAAAAGTAAGGGAATCACCCAATGTGACAAAAGAACTGTCATATGTGATGTTAGAACCGCACAATGTGAGAATGGAACTGCCAAATGTGAGAAAAAAAAGTAAGGGAACCATCAAATGTGAGAAAAGAACTGTCACATGTGATGTTGAAACTGCACAATGTGAGAATGGAACCGTCAAATGTGAGAAAAAAGTAAGGGAACCACCAAATGTGAGAAAAAAACTGTCATATGTGATGTTATAACTGCACAATGTGAGGATGGAACCGTCAAATGTGAGAAAAAAAATAACCTATTGTAGCAGGTTACCTACTAGTGGGTATCGTACCCCTTTTTTTTTGGGGGTACAGTAGAATTACTCCCTGTAAAAATGTGTGTTGTATTTACAAATCATTCTTTACCAAATTAAGAAAAATGTTATGTTATGTCATGGTTTAAAAAAAATGAAAATGCAAGTAACAACTAGGAATGGCAACAGGGCGAGTATGGGGTGGGTTTTCCTACCCCACTTCTGCTTCGGGGCAGTTCCCCCCTCCCCCCTCCCATTCTAGCAGGTGCTGTGGGTACCCATCTTGTCGCACTCAAATTTATATATATATATATATATATGATCTATTAAAATTTTATTTTGAATACATTAAATTAAAACTCATAAAACATTTTTTTTAAAGTTCTAACTTTACAAAACATTCCCAAAGCATAACAATACAATAATTCAAGTAATAAGAAATACAAAAACAATTCAAACATTGAAATACAACAATTAAAAATAATAAACAACATAAATATTAAAATATAAAAGTATTAATTCAATAATAAAATATAATGGAAAAAAATCATAAATTTAAAGTTAGAAAGATAAAAATATATATATGTATGTCTTATAAAAAAACTTTTTAATTATTTAAATATAAATGGGATGGGTGCGCGGAAAAATGTTAACTCTCATTTCTGCCCCATTTGTTATGTGGGACGAGTAAAACCCGTCCATTAAGGATAGGTTGCGGGGTTTAAATTACTATCCCTAGTGTCACAGGGTCAAATTTTTCTTTTAAATTTTCTACCTGTGATGGCACTAAGTTACTCACTCAGTTTGAGCCAACACACCACACACACACACACACTGTAGGAATACTCACAACAGAATTATCAAGGGAATGCACACACACATAGCACACATAATGTTTACAGGGCACCAACCCCAACCTTTATTACTCAATATCAAGTACAAAGGAAGCCTGAGAATACACATGAAATTCTCTAAGCCAAAATATACACTCTGATGTTGACAACCCCAACAACCTAGGATAAATATACAGAAATAACTGCCACGGCAGTTACTACTAAGTAACTGCCCCTATTCAGGACTTGTTGCCACATGTGGTCTGACTTAGGACACCTCCAACTGATGCTGCCTTGGCTTGCTCTTCATGAATCCAACCCCTACACAGCAGGTCTGAACATCCAACAAACCAGGAATTACTTGGTAACTGTCAATAACTGCTATTGCACACTCAGCACATGCCAGCCCATCTCTGAGCACATCATGGGGCCTCTGCCCATGTCTCAGCAGCCCACACATAATTATTTCATCACGTTTTAGAAGGCTTGGCCCCCTGCCCAAGCCCTTCTTATCAGCATCACAGTCCATACAGCATGCCCATATGCAGCACAAAAAGTAACTGCCATCAGCCCACTCATACAAGTCCATGCATTCTATCAGCACCAACCAGCCCAATGCCTTGCACAGCAAATCATCATCATATCAGCCCAGCACTGCCTTGCACTCAAGCCACCAATCCCACACACCAAGCAACCATCAAGCCAAGCCACCACTGCCATGCACTACCACATAGGGTCAGCACCACCTGCTGCTGCCCATCATCCAAATTCGTTTCTGCCCACTATGGCCCTCCTTTGCCATGGCCTTGGGGCCTCATATGAAGTAAGGTGCCTCCACACGTTGCCCCTCATTATGCTTTTCATTCTAAACCCAGCAAAGAGACCGGGCTTGTCCCCCTTAAAGAGCGTTTAGGAGCTTCACTAGATAAGCATGAGGAGCCATTGGTGTCTTGAGAAAACATTAAGCCAAGTGATTGGCCTAATGTTGTCCAAGCACTCTAATTCCTCATGCCATTATCAGCAACTCGTAAAGCTCCTAACAAACCACTCCCACCAGAAGAAGCCGATGTCCTCGTCGATAGAGTATCCTCAAATGCCTTCACCTCTTTTTCAAACTGCCACAATGTAGATGCCTTCTCCCAACTTTCCTCTAATTCAGCCCCCCCTTTCCACTTCACTAAGTAGTAAGTTATCATATTTCCTCCGTTCTGATAACCTATCACCTTCTTGTCAAGGATTCTGTCTACTTCCTTATCAAACTGAACCATGACAGTAGGTGAGGCACGCCTTGCTACACCCCTTGTAGGATCTTCTGCATCCCCATGGTAAGGCTTAAAGAAGCTTACGTGAATTTGTAATCTTTCTGGTAGCTTTATCTTATAAGCCACAGAACCAACTCTCTTTACTATCTACAATAGACCATCATATTTAGGTTTTAAACGTCTGTGAATATGCTCACTTCTAAACTTCCTCCAAATCTGCGATGTCAGTTTCAACAGCACCTTGTCCCCCCCACTTAGAACTCAAGAGGCCTTCTACACTTATCAGCATATTTCTTCATTCTCTTCTATGCTTTCAACAAGCTGTCTTGTGCCTTCTGCATCAGCTCTTACTTGTTGATGGCAAATCTGTACGCTGTAGGACATCTGCCTCCTGATCGCTATTTAGTAATCTCATGAGGAATGAGAGGTTGCTGCCCCATGGCCAACTCAAACAGGCTCATCCTAGTCGATGAAGACTTATGTAGATTATAGGCAAACTGCGCAGAATCCAACAAATCTAGCCAATTCTTCTGGCTAGCAGTCATATAATGCCTTAAATAGTCCTCTAACACAGCATTAATTCATTCTGTTTGCCTATCTGTTTTTGGGTGATTAGTAGTCGAAAACTTCAACTCTGAGCCCATCAAACCAAATGAAACCATCCAAAATCGACTAGTAAATCTCGAGTCTCTGTCACTTACAATATCTTCAGGCAACCCAAAGTATTTCACCACATTTTTGTAGAATAAATCAGTAGTTACCTCTGCTGTACATGTACTCGGTGTAGGCATAAAAACAGCATACTTTGAGAATTGATCAACCACCACAAATAGTGTACCCATCCCCTTAACTTTTGGCAAACCAGTAATAAAATCCATCGAAATCGAAACCCATGGATTTTCTGGTATAAGAAGAGGCTGCAGCAAACCTGCTTCCTTTTAGGTCAAGCCCTTGTCTTGCTGGCAAATAAGACAAGTCTTCACATATAACTCAATATCCAACTCCATTTTAGGCCAGAAATAAGAACGGGACAGTAATGCATACATCCTATCCTTACCAGGATGTCCTGCCCATTGCGGATCATGAGTTTCCTTCAGCAACTCCCTTCGAATCTTTCCACTTGGAACAAACAGCTTGCCACCCTTGGCATACAGCAACCCATCCTCTAGCCAATAACACCTCACTAGGCCTGCATTCACATCTTACACTAGCTTTTGATAGGTAGCATCAAGCTTTGCCCCTTCTTTGATCCGATCCATAAAATCTGACTCCAATCTCCTCACGACAGTCACATATTCTTGCACTTGTTTGCGGCTAAGTGCATATGCTACTTCATTGTGCTTGCCCAGTTTATGCTCCCACACAAAGTCATATTCTTGCAGCAACTCCTGGAACCTAGCTTGCTTGGGTGACAGCTTCTTTTGTGTGTTAAAGAAGGTATTCGCCACATTATCTATTTTCACCACGAATTTAGGCCTTAGCAGATACACACGATATGCCAACGAACAATGTACTACTGCAATCATCTCTTTTTCATGAGCGGAACACTTTTGCTCTGCATCATTCAACTTCCCACTCTCATAGGCAACAGGATGTTTCTCTTGCACCAGCACCCCACCAATTGCTTTATCAGAATCATCAGTATGGACCTCAAATGGTAATCCAAAATTTGGAAGACGCAGCACTAGTTCACTCGACACAGCAACCTTCAGCTTCTCAAAAGCTTCATTACATACATCTGTCCTCACCCATTTCTTGTCTTTCTTCAGCAAATTTGTGAGAGGAGCCACCTTCTTTGAATACCCTTGAATAAACTTCCTGTAATAATTAGCTAATTCAAGGAAAGACCGCAACTCAGCAACCTTGCTTGGTGGAGGCCAATCAAGAATAGCCTGCACCTTCCTCTCATCCATCATCACCATACCTTTGCTGACCTTATGCCCAAGAAATAGAATCTCTTGCTAGGCAAACTCACTTCTCTTTCTTAACAAACAATTGATGTTCTCTTAATTTGGACAGCACCTTCCTAAAGTGTTCCACATAATTCTCCAAGGATTCACTATATATCACTATGTCATCTAAATAAACCACAACAAAGCGATCCACATACTCATAGAAGACATCATTCATTAAATTACAAAATGTAATAGGGGCATTGGTTAAACCAAAAAACATAACTAAAAACTCATAAGAACCATACCGGGTCATACAAGTAGTCTTAGGCTCATCCCCTTCAGCAATCCTCACTTGCCAATACCCTGATCTCAAGTCCAGCTTTGTGAAGTAAACAACTTTGCTCAATCTGTCAAAGAGGTCTTGAATTAAAGGGACTGAATACTTGTTCTTCACAGTCACTTTGTTTAAGGCTCTGTAGTTGACACAGATCCGCAATAAGCCATCCTGCTTCTTCTGGAATAGAATAGGAGCACCATAAGGAGCCTTGGAGGGCTGAGTGTAGCCTACATCCAACAACTCTGTCAACTACTTTCTCATCTCAGCCAACTCCATTGGGGACATTCTGTAAGGGGCTTTCGAAAGAGGCTTCGATCCAAGAACCAACTCGATTCTATGATCAACAGCACGCCTTGGTGGAAGGGTCTTTAGCAATTTTGGAGGCATCACATTAGCAAACTCCCCCAGTAGTCTAGCCACAGCATTTGGAACTTCCACAAACTTATCCTGCTTCATCTCCACCAATGTAGCCAAATAAGTCATCTTACCCTTCTTCAGCCCATGCTCAACCTGCATGGCTGAAACCATCAGTTCTTTCCCTTTGCTACTCTTGATATTTCCTGCCCCACGCCTAACAGGAACATGGCATGGTTGCTTCTCATTAAGTATTAACAATAACCCAAGGAATGGCAGCAACGCAGCCTTAGTAGGCACTAGAAACTCATCACCCAGAATAACATCGAAGTCATCTAACTCTATGACTAGGAAATTCACCTTTCTTGTCCACTCACCCACCTTAAACTTCACTCAATAAGCAATTCCCAACACAGGTTTTGCCTCTGAGTTTACTGCCTTGATTTTACTTGGACACTTACTTTCAGACCAAGCCGTTGGACCATTTAATCAGCAACAAAATTATGGGTAGCACCAGAATCAAGCATACCCTCAGCCCCATTCTCGTTCATCTCCACTTGAACATAAGATAGACCACTAGAAGTACCTCCTGCACGCAATGCATTCAGCAATTGCAAAAGGTTCACTTTGTTAGGAACTTCTTCGTCGGACTACCCACCACCATCTTCAACAACCATGGCATTAAGCTTCTCATGCTTTGGACAGTCCCTGCACGATGAGGGCCATTGCAAATGAAGCAGCCATCATTAAGCTTGGGTTGTTCTTTGCTTGGTTAAGAGGTATAACTCTCTCCCTTGCTCTTAGTACCCTAATTCTTCTTTTACTGCTTATCTTTCTTCTTGCCAGCCTTTTTCTGCTTCTCCTTGCCTTTGTCCTTGGACTTTCGTTTTTCCTTATCCCCACTGGGCTTGCTAAACTTGTAGTCCACTAAGGCATCCGTAACAGACATAGCAATGGGCAGATCATGCATTGCTTGCCTCTTTAACTCCAACTGTGCCCAAGGCTGCAAGCCAGACACGAAATTGAACACTTTGTCCTCCTCTGGCATGTTCTTGATATCCAGCATCAAAGAACTAAACATCTTGACATATTCCCTCACTGTACTAGTCTGTTTCAACTTCTTCAAGGCGTCTCTTGCAACCCACGCGGTGTTGGTAGGCAAGAACTGGTCCTTCAATTCCTTCTTTAAGGCTTCCCATGAGTCAATTTTCCCTCTACCAGCATCTACATCGTCTTCCACATGGGTTCTCCACCACAACTTGGCATCCCCTGAAAGACAAATGCTAGTAATCATCACCATCTCTTGACTAGGCACCCTAGCAGCCTTGAAATATTGCTCCATATCCCATAGGAAATTCTCCAAATCCTTGACATTCCTGGCACCATTAAAGGGCTTTGGTTCAGGCACCTTTACTTTCGTGGCCACTTCCCCCTCCCTAGGCAGGCCACTCACTACTCTCTTCAACAGAGCAATTTCTGTTTCAACTTGGCATTGGGCCTCCCTTGCTGCTTGGTTCTAGGTGTCCAGTACAGCAGCCAACTCTTCAACATGAATCAACACAACATCCCTCTGATCAGCGAGTTCATTCCGTATCACATTAGTTTTTGCAGATAATGCATCTAATCTGTCACACACAGAAAGTTGTTCTCCTTCTGCAGGAACTCCGAGTATGTTCTCCAAGACAATTACCCTTGCCTTGGTGTCCGAAGACATGGCAACCAGGCTCTGATACCAATTGTCACAGGGTCAAATTTTTCTTTTAAATTTTCTGCCTATGATGGCACTAAGTTACTCACTCAGTCTCAGCCAACACACCACACACACACACTGTAGGAACACTCATAACAGAATTACCAAGGGAATGCAGACACACACACAGCAACACAGTGTTTACAAGGCACCAACCCCAACCTTTATTACTCAATATCAAGTACAAAGGAAGCCTGAGAATACACACGAAATTCTCTAAGCCAAAATATTCACTCTGCTGTTGAAAACCCCAACAACCTAGGATAAATATACAGAAATAACTGCCACGGTAGTTACTACCAAGTAACTGCCCCCTATTCAAGACTTGCTGCCACATATGGTCTGACTTAGGACACCTCCAATTGATGCTGCCTTGGCTTGCTCTCCACGAATCCAGCCCCTGCACAGCAAGTCTGAACATCCAACAAGCTAGGAATTGCTTGGTAACTGTCGATAACTGCTGCTGCACACTCTGCACATGCCAACCCACCTCTCAGCACATCATGGGGCCTCTGCCCATGCCTTAGTAGTCCACACATAATTATTTCATCACATTTTAGAAGGCTTGGCCCCCTGCCCAAGCCGTTCTCATCAGCATCATAGCCCACACAACATACCTATATGCAGCACAATAAGTAACTGCCATCAGCTCACTCATACAAGTCAATGCATTCTGCTAGTACCAACCAGCCCAATACCTTGCATAGCATATCATCATCATATCAGCTCAGCACCACCTTGCACTCAAGCCACTAAGTCCACACACAAAGCAACCATCAAGCCAAGCCACCACTGCCATGCATTACCACATAGGGTTAGCGCCACCTGCTGCCGCCCATCATCCAAATTCGTTTCTGCCCACCATTGCCGTCCTTTGCCATGGCCTTGGGGCATCATATGTAGCTTGGTGTCTTCACATGCTGCCCCTCATCATGCTCTTCATTCTGAACCCAACAGGGAGATTGGGCTTGTCCCCCCTCAAAAAGTGCTTAGGAGCTTCACTAGATAGGCATGAGGAGCCATTGGTGTCTTGAGAAAACATTAAGCCAAGTGACTAGCCTGATGTTGTCTAAGCACTCCAATTCCTCATACCATCATCAGCAACTCGTAAAGCTCCTAACACTTAGTGATCTTGATTGGAAATTGTTTTGTGTGTAAAAAGGAGAAATAAAAATTGTAATTTTAAACTTAAAAGAGGCCCAAGTACGTACCATTTAGAACTCGTTGGGCCCTACAACTCCAAGCCCATGAAGATAGAACAAGTTCATGACGTAATCGGACAACTCCGACCCGTGTCGTGTAGACTAGAGAGCAAGCTAGCGCCTTCCAACTCGAAAACCTCTCGTACCGTAACTTCTTCTCGCTCCAATATTCATCCTCTCACTCTCTCACAGAGTCTCAGGTTCGTCATCGAATTTAAAACAATTAACTCATTAATCTTTTTTTTTTTTTTTTTGGTTCTGTGTGGCATTTTTACACCTTTGAGAAACCTTAGAATAAACCTTAGAAACAATTTAGTTCCTTTTTAAATCCTAGAAAAATTGTTATTTATTTATTCATTTTTGGATTAGTGTACTTAATATTGTGGATAACTTAGTTGAAAGTTGAAAATTTTTTATCTGAATCTGTTATTATTAGAAAGAGTTTTGTTGATGATTATTTATTTATTTGTGTATAATTAGTTAAACTGTAACAGAATGAGTTCAAAAAGGAAAACTGGTGATTTGGTGTCGGAGGAAGGGTTTGGTTCGGAAGCAAAGAGGCAGAGAGTGGTGGAGGAGGAGGAGTCATCTCCATCGCCGCCGCCTCTTCCAATTGCGAATCCTCTTTCGGGATTAGCGAATTATGACGATGATGATGAGGAGGAGGAAGAGGAGAGGCAGGGGGCTGAGCAAAATGGCAGTGGGAAGGGAGGGGAGAATGGCAGTGGAGGTCAAGGAATGGAAGAGGAGGAGGAGGAGGAGGAGGAGGATCAAACTGAGCAAGGATATGGTCAAGGAAGGCGTAATCGCGAGGTTGAGCGCCGGAGGGACTGTCCTTATCTTGATACAGTTAATCGTCAGGTATACTACTCGTCTTTGATGCTTAAGATAAATTGACAAAATGGGCATTTTTATTTACTACAATGTCAATGGTTTGAGTTACTTGTTAATGTTTTACAGGTTTTGGATTTTTGATTCTGAGAAAACTTGTTTGTATATGCACTGTTAGCTTCAGGCATGTATCTATGTAAATGCTCATGTTGATAAGTTACATGATTTTTTTTGTTGTTGGGGTTTTAAGTATTGTTTTGTGGTTGCTATTCTATGCTTTGCAGGTTTTGGATTTTGATTTTGAGAAGTTTTGTTCTGTCTCTCTGTCGAATTTGAATGTGTATGCCTGTTTGGTATGTGGGAAGTATTATCAAGGAAGAGGGAAAAAGTCTCATGCATATACTCACAGCCTGGAAGCAGGCCACCATGTTTTTATCAATCTTCGGACAGAGCAGGTTTATTGCCTTCCTGACGGATATGAAATCGACGACCCCTCATTAGATGACATTCGACATGTTCTGAATCCCAGGTGTGCTTATATTTTTGCAAAGTGCCTTCACTATATTTTTCCTTCTCTATTTCATGCTGTCATACCCTCTCTTTGCATATCTCTGTGTTTGTGTGTGCGCGCGCGCGTGTGTATGTGTGCGTGTGTATTTGTGCTTGTGTGTGCACAGCCACGTGCAACCTATGGATGTGGATGTGATGGCTGTCAATTGGATATGTTTGCTTTGATCCTTGTAGATTACAGTTTTCCTTTGAAAGAGAACCACCATGGTCAGCTTCATTAAGTTTCTCACTGCTATTTATGATAGTAATATGCTATCTTTCATTCGCATTGTATTTTATGTTTTATTTAAGAATTTAATTTATTGGATTATGTACTTTTAAGCACTTAATTGTTGATTATTTTTGGCTACTATACATGCAGGTTTGCGAGGGAACAAGTGGAACAACTTGACAAGAACAAGCAGTGGTCTAGGGCACTTGATGGTTCTGATTACCTTCCTGGAATGGTACTTATCCTTGGCCTTACCACATTTCTGTTTTATTGTTGGAGATTTTATATGATATTAAATGGGACCTTTTGAAGTGTTAATCATGATTTTGGAAAATTTCAGGTGGGGCTTAACAACATTAAAGAGACAGATTTTGTGAATGTCACAATACAATCTTTGATGAGAGTTACTCCTTTAAGGAATTTTTTCCTTATCCCTGAAAATTATAAACGCAGCAAATCTCCACTTGTTCATCGATTTGGAGAACTCACAAGAAAGATCTGGCATACAAGGAACTTTAAAGGACAGGTATGTTCCCAGTCATTGTCACATTCAGTTAATGGTTCTTGAACATGAAATTCATATTTATCAAAATTCTTAATGTTATACAGGTAAGCCCACATGAGTTTCTACAGGCAATTATGAAAGCCAGTAAAAAAAGGTTCCGGATTGGTGCACAGTCTGATCCAGTTGAATTCATATCATGGCTTCTTAACACACTGCATGCTGATCTTAAAACAAAGAAAAATAGAAGCATTATTTACGATTGCTTTCAGGTTGTCTCTATAATTGTTCTTGTTGACTTTGTTGCTAGTAGTTGGATAGTCAGTTGCACTTATCTAAAGACATCTGTACACTTTATAGGGAGAATTGGAGGTTGTAAAAGAGATTCATAACAAAGCTTTCTTGGAGAAGAAAGAAAACAGTGATGACCAGCATGCTGCTTCAAAACTCACAGATGGTGGAAGTGAACATGATGCTGTTGTGACAGAAACTTCCAGAATGCCATTCTTAATGCTTGGACTGGATTTGCCACCACCTCCTCTCTTCAAAGACGTGATGGAGAAAAATATAATACCCCAGGTATTTTTAATTTCTCAGTGAGTTTGGTTGCATAATAAATGAGATGTATTTTCTATTGTCCTCAGTAGATTTTCCTTTAGGGTTGATTCTAATTGACTAAGGGTTTACATTTTAATATGGGGTTCAAGTGATGGCCTAATGGTAATGGAATTCTTTATAATGTCCTGTGTTTGTGATTAGAACCACACCTCCCCCTCTCTCACTTTTTGCTAATCTTAAAAAAAAAGGAGTTTCTTATAAAATAAAAATTTTACATTTTAATATTGGTAGAGACTCGAGAGGGATAGAGAGAGGCTATTTAAAATTGTGGAATTGGTGAAACCCTAATGCGTAGTACAATCAGTTAGGGACCGCACCTCATGAAGTGGAGGTTACTATTCAAATTTCCTCTTTCCCTTCCCCTTGGGGCTAAAACTTATTTTTGAAAAAAAAAAATGTGGAAATGGAAAATGCTTTTAAGGCCTTCATAATTCCTTGAAAAGTGTAATGCTTAGGAAAGGGGTGTGGGCGAACTTGTCTATGTGTGGTTGTGATGGGGTTAAGGTTTGGGAGGATTTGTGGATTTTGAGTTTAGAACCTTTTTAGAAGAAATATTAGGGTTCAAGAGAGAAAGGATTTGATTTATGGTTAAAAAGAGAAGATAGAAAAAGCCATAGAATTATTTTCTAGCGTGTGAACAATGTGTGAGAAAATAGTGCCATGAACCGTACCATAAATAGTTCCGTGAGAAAGAAAAGAAGAAAGAAAGATGAGAAAGGGAGGAAAAAGAATACTACAGCCAATGTGCCTCAATACTCAAAACACTTGACATTTTATTGATCAACTCTTAACTTTTTTTTTGATAGGTTGATCAACTCTGACTTATCTGAGTACAATTGCATAGACCCTACTCTTAACCTCTCTTGATAGAACTAGGGCAGGGCTTCTACTTTGACTAGTGAACCAAATCCTAATTGAATTGAATTGAACCAAAGCCCACACATAACAACCCATTAACTATATAAGACTTATTTATTAATAAAAGAAGACCCATTGCAATCGTAAACACATTGCATTTTTGCTATCAATAAAACTTTTATTACCTATCAAAAAAAAAAAAAATTAATAAAAGAAGACCCATGGCCCATAACTATTGTTCATACCCAACAATTGTAGAGTTGCTAAAATACCCTTGACTCTAGAATGACAAAATAAAACATAAAAACCTAATTAACTACCATGGGAACTTATTGTTTAGCTTGGCCTTAACCTTAGATTTCTAAAGAGGATATTGTTTCTCTAGCCATGCTATGGTTACGCCATGTGTGTGTGTGTGTGTGAGAGAGAGAGAGAGAGAGAGAGAGAGAGAGAGAGTTAAATTTGATTGTTCTTTCTTGGGATTTACAGCTGCAGTATTCAAAGCCATTTTGTTACTGTGTAAAAGTTAGAGAAAGCCAGTGGTAATACTCTAAAGTGACTCTGATTGGAATTTTTCCTTTTTTCTTTTTAAATAGTAGAATTGGCAAGTTCTTTTAAGTTCATTTAAGAAGTTATTTTTGGTTCTGTTTAGCGCTAAGAATTTGCAAGTTATTTATTTATTTTCCCCATTCTCTTGATTAACATTTGCAACATTCTATGCCACTTTGGTACTATGCTAAAGTTGCGTGAAATTGGCCAATTCTCTTATGGCCTTGTTTAGTTTGAAAGGAAGAATTCATGCTAAAGAATTGCTTCATTTCTCTTAAGAATGATTATAAAAATTTCAAGCATTTTCCATTTATTTCTCTCTTATATTTTGAGAACCAATTGGAGAGTATTTTTTTAGAATAAAATAAGAGGACATTTTGGTGATATTTGGAAGTGGCTTCCTGTTTGGGAATTTAGGCTGTATATCCATTCTCAATTTATATTTCCATTGCATGACATCAGTATCAACTGCAATACAAACTCATTGATATATACATCTAGCTAAATCAAATTGGCCTTCTTTGTATTGCATGTTGGAAAAAAGGTGCTCTGCAGAAGTCTTTGAAAGATATTAGTACTGGAGAAAATTTGTGGGTTTCTATGTAATTTTCTCAGAAGTGCTTCTTTCAGACTAAATTTTGCATATGCTTTTGTTATAGGTTCCACTCTTCAACATCCTGAAGAAGTTTGATGGTGAAACTATCACTGAGGTTGTCCGACCTTGTACAGCGAGGATGAGATACCGTGTTACCAGATTGCCACAGTATCTAATTCTCCACATGCGTCGATTTACAAAGAACAACTTTTTTGTGGAAAAAAATCCTACATTAGGTGAGATTTCATTCCTATATTTAGTAGTTGTATGATGAATCTACATATATAATATTATCCGAAACTGGGCCAACTCGTGTCTCTTGTGCTGAATGATGTAACTTTGTCTCAGTGAACTTTCCCGTGAAGAACCTGGAGTTGAAGGATTACATTCCCTTGCCAACACCTAAGGAGAATCAGAAATTGCGTTCAAAGTATGATTTGATTGCCAACATTGTTCATGATGGTAAACCTGATGAAGGGTACTACAGGGTATTTGTACAGAGGAAGTCAGAAGAATTATGGTAATTCCATATTTCATCAATATGCACGAAACTGAAATTTTGATTTTTTCTTTTTCTTTTTAATGTAACAGATATTGCAATTGACACTTTTAGCATTCAATATTTTCAGGTATGAGATGCAGGATTTGCACGTTTCAGAAACACTTCCTCAAATGGTTGCACTCTCGGAGACTTATATGCAGATTTATGAACAGCATCAGTAATATAGGAGTTCAAGTCCTCTTGTTAAATGTTGATTGGCTGTTTATCAAGTTTAGGTAATCATAGTGTAATATTTTTCAAACAGATTATGAAACATCATAGGAGAAAGGAGAGAAATTATTGAGCTTCTTACATGGTTGATTTGTCATATGGACGAAGATTTCCTGATTGAAGGGAAAGTCGGCCTTATAGATATTGCGGCTCTGTTTCATCTCCTAAGATCAGTAAAAGCGCCAATCTGTTTTGCTAGTTTTGACAGTAAAACCATGCTTACATTGTCTTGAAGAAATTCTGAAGGCAAAACTTTAGTGTTAGAATTTTTGACAGATCAGTGTTAGTGTTCACTGTTGTTTAGTGATTATTTCTTCCATATGTCTTTAATTGTTCAGCTACTACCTGGTGGTACAAAACTACAAATAACATATTATGAAGCTGTTGTATACTGTGTGCATAGATCAGAATTTTAAGCTTTTCCCTAGTTGTTCTTGATATTGGCATGCTATGATTATTATGTCGAAATGATGTAATTGTCTCACATTTAACCCCAAGGGGTGTGGCCTATTGGTTAGGCGAACTTTGGGGCGAGTAGTAAAACTTTGACGTCTTGAGTTCGAGCAGCCATACGTGCATTCACTCCCTTGGGGCCAGCGGACTGGGGGAATTCAATTGCCCCTTGAATTACTCGAGGTGCACTTGCGGGAAACTCCGTACCGAGGGCTTGTGCACCCCTTGGATTACTGGATTAGTCAGGACAAAGTCCTAGACACCTGGTGCCAAAAAAAAAAAAAAAAAAAAAAAAGATATAATTGTCTCACATTACTGGAAATATGTGAAAGATGGTTTAATTAGGGAAAGAAATTCATCCGTAGGAAATGAAATTTTCCCATAGAAAATTGTCTGTTCATTTAGAAACTTGTGTGGTTTTGATTTCTCTGAATATTGGACTTCTCTGTGTTGTCCCCTTCGTTTGGTGTTAGACTTTAAATTGCTAGTCCAAACAAGTATAGTAGGTGGATCTTACATTTGCACTCATCCTTCCTAGTTTGTAAAGATGCTTATTTGGAACAAGAATGCTCATTTTGTTGACTATCCTACTAATTTCGATACTAAAAAAAAGATAGCGGATAACATTTGATATCATGCAAACATTGTGTGATCAATTTCCTCTTACATATTATCTACGTCAAGAATATGAAGTTTCATGCATCATGAACCCACTAGCCCGAGGAAAAGAAGATTTAGAAAAAAGAAAACAAGGTTCATCTCTTTTTTTACTAACTTTATTCCTTCCCTACTGTTTTTTTCCCACAAAGAATAAAATGCATAAATTCATACTGGGCTAGAAACGTATACGGGTCCTAAAGTCTAACAACCCAGTGAGAAACGTGGTTCAACGTCTCAAACCGGTGCTTCTCACATTTCTATGCATATTATTTCCTTACTACTCCAACTTATGGACATAATACCTCTCTTCCTTAGCTCTTTACCACCAATGGTGCAAAGATCAAGAATAAGCAGGAAAGATTAATTATAGAAGAAAAAAAATTATTGGAGAGTGTGAGATGAATAATTTTATCAACGTATGGCTTTCAGTCTTCATATCTCTATGCTACTGCTATTCCCTAGGCAAATTTGTCCCCAAAGGTATTCCAAGACTCTTTGGTGTGCTCCCAATTGTGTGCCTATTTCTTCTCCTTCCTTTTAACTTCTCCTCCATTCATCTAGGAGGCACCTTTGCTTTGTTCATTGCATGGCTAGCCAACTTCAAGCTTTTGCTCTTTGCTTTTGGTAAAGGACC
This sequence comes from Lithocarpus polystachyus, assembly GCA_033629205.1. Taxonomy (NCBI): domain Eukaryota; kingdom Viridiplantae; phylum Streptophyta; class Magnoliopsida; order Fagales; family Fagaceae; genus Lithocarpus; species Lithocarpus polystachyus. Next base: position 85,007,876 of record CM066166.1, read on the forward strand.
TTTGTCCTCCAACGCATCAATCTCTCTTGGGCACTTCATCGCCTTTGCTTGTTTACCCATCAAAATCCAACAAAACCCACCTCTAGACTCGTGGGATAAATCCCAAAACACCCAAAATAAGTCAAACCCATCTCCAAAATCATATTCAGTTGCGCCTAATAAAGAAAACCCACCTGAAAAAACACATCCAAATAGACCAATTAAGGAAAACCCAGTTCTCAAAAGGCCTAGAAAGGGCCACAAGTGGGCTCTAAATATCACATTAAAGAGCATACTTTTAGCCATGTTGATCCAACTATATGACTATAGTGACAAAGTTCATCCATGGGCCATATTGTGTCTATATTGTTTCCACATATACTTATGGCTTGAAATCACACTAGCCTTGGTGGCAGCCCTAGCTCGAGCCATGTTGAGACTTGAGCTCGAGCCACAGTTCAATGCACCATACCTCTCTACCTCATTGCAAGACTTTTGGGGCAAGAGATGGAACATCATGGTCACAAGTATTTTACGACAAGCCGTATACGAACCTTTTCTCAACATTGCCACACATGTCTTTGGTCGTAAGTGGGCCCCACTCTCAGCCATATTGGGTACCTTTGTTGTGTCGGCTCTCATGCACGAGCTCATGTTCTACTACCTATCGCACGTGAAACCCACGTGGGAGATCACATGGTTCTTCCTCTTCCACGGGGTGTGTTTAGTGGTTGAGATTTATTTGAAGAAAGTGGTTCTTTACCAGAAGGTCCGGTTGCCGAGGCTGATATCTGGGCCATTGGCCCTTGGATTCTTGGTGGTCACTGGCTTTTGGATGTTCTTTCCACCTGTACTCCGGTTTAAGGTTGACGTTAGGATGTTGGAGGAGTACACAATTTTTAAGGACATTTTTCATGCTTTAAAATTTTAAAAATATTTTCAACAATCGAGGACCATGTAATATGGCCTGTACATTTTTATTTATTTATTTATTTATTATTTTGATGAGAATCAAGAAAATTTTATTGTAAAAGCTATACAAACTACACTAAATTTCCAATTGAGGTCTGCTCAGCTATATGGCCTATAATGTATTACTTAGTAGTACTTATTTTAATTTTTTTTTCTCTATAAAGCTGATCCCACAACTTAAAATCTATAAAAATATGACATAAAACTGCGATAAAACTATAAAAAAAAATTTTTTTTTTAAAAAGTAAAGTACCCGTTAACACGACCTTAAAAAGAAGCATAAAAAGCAAAAGAAGAACGCATGGTCTAAGGCTCTGAGAAAACAAAGAAGGAGCAGCAGGCGGCAACAAAAGTTGAGGAGAAGATCGGCCAAATCAAAATGGGTTGCTATAGGCATCGTGTTGACGACAGCTGTGACTCAAGCAAGAGCAAAATTAGTAAGTTATTGAGAGAGGAGAGAAATTATTAGATCTAAAACCCAATAATGTTTGTCATTTGTTGTTTCGATCCGGTATGAAGTTTTTGGCTGAAATATTCAACTGTCAGGGTCTGTTTGGAAGGAGGAAATGGAATGGAAAGGAATAAAATGAATATTTTTAGAATATTCTTCCCTCCCCTTGTTTGGGAGTTTTAACGGAAAGAATGTAAGGTTCATTCCCTTATTCGGGAGTTTAAGTGGGAGAGAATGGAATGGTTAGAAGGGAATGCTCATTCCTCCATTTTCCCTCAAAATCTCAAATTTTTGTTCCCTTTAAAATTGGGAGGAATGAGAGGAAATGAATTTAGGTTTAATGAAATTTTTACTAAAACTCCCAAAATACCCTTATATATTCAACATTTTATTTTAAAATAGGAGTCTAATAGTAATATTGTCATAAAATGATTCCATTTCATTCCCTCCATGTTACTTCTAAATAAGATTACTTACATTCCATTCATTTTCATTCATTCATTTTAAAACATCTAATCAATGTTACTTAATTCCATTCCATTCCTTTCCCTTACTTAAATATATTCCATTCCATTCCACTCATTTCCATTCCCTTATGATCATTTCATTTCATTTCATTCTATTCCCTTATAAACTCTTAAACGGAGCCTCAAGGATTTCTCACCAACTTTTTTATTTAATGAATTCTTACCAACCCATGGACATTTCTACTTCTGTCGGTCAAATTAATTTGGTAGTCAACTCTCGTAGTGCCCATGGCAGTTCAAATTAGTAGCGACTTCAGGAATTTTATTCAGGATGTTCCTATTTTACTTTGAAAAAATTTCGGGTCATTTCGGTCTATTTAGGGTGTTTCGGATGTTTTGGTAAATACCGGCCGAAATTCAAGATTTGGCCGGTAATTAAGAATTTGTGCTTAAAAAAAAAAAAAAAAGTTCTTAAAACCAAAACAAATTTGCATTCTATACAACAAAAAACCTCAAAAAAAAAAGAAAAAGAAATGAACAATGTGGTTTATATACTATTAATTGGGTGCCTTTTTATTCAGCAAAAAAAAAAAAAAAATGGGTGCCTTTTTTTAACAATGTGTTTTTTTTTTTTTTTTAACAAGTGGTACTCCTATTTTTAACTGTCAGCTGATGTTAGATTTTTGCACTAAAGACACTATTTGCCAGAAAAGAAAAAATGTGTTAATATTTGCTTGGGTGTCCATTTAGAGCATCTCCAACAGGCTCTTCAAATTTTTGTATTGTTTGGAGTGTAAATAGTTCATTTTACCTTTTGTCTACCTACTTTTTAATATACACTTTCCAACAGACTCTCTGTCATTTTCTCTATTCCATTAAAATATTATTTCTTCATTCTTTTCTTAATATTTCTTTTTCAATCTTCTTTCATTCATCTAATTTTAATGAGAAGTGCTAGGTCCTTAATATTTTACAATATTTTCACAATAAATTATATGTGGTAAGTTATTACTTATTTTAATTTGAACACATCACTTAAATATTTTTTTTTCATTAGTATTAGTTAGTAACAACCCACTACTTTAGATTTATTATAAAAGTATTGTGAAAATATTGTAGTAAGATTTCTCTATTTAAATTTTTTATTCTTTATTTTATTTTTTCCTTATCTTTTTTTTTTCATCCACACGTGACACATTTCTTTTCTTTTCTTTTCTTTTTTTCTTCTTTTTTTCTCTTTGACATCTTTCCTTATCTCTATCTTTACTTTTCTTGTTTCTTTTGTTCTCTGGCACTTCATTTTTCTTCACCGTACTTTTTTTCTTTTCTTCCTTCTCTTCATCTACTCCACTAGATCTCTCTTCACTTTTCTTTTTCCTTTTCTTCTCTTCATCTACTCTAGAGCATTCAAGAAGCTCTCTCTTTCTTTCTCTCTCTCACACAAACAAATTCTCTCTCATACACACATAGATCACCGGCAGAGAAGTGGATATCGGCGTTCTACATGTTTTTTTTTTTTTTTTTTGTTCTAGTTTGATTAGTTTTATTTTATTGTTTAGATTTCATTAAACTTATGAGAAAGATTGTTTTTGTGTTTCACATCTTTCGATTGGGTCTTGTGTTTTTGTTTTGATTGTGGTATGTTTTAGTTTGTAACCGATGCCACAATTTTTTTCTTTTTTTTTTTTAGATTTTAGTTCAAAATTTGTTTGGCATACAAATTTTGAGGGTGTTCCTGATTTTGTTTGAGAGTATTTTTTTTTTTTTTTAAAGGTAAACAAATAAAAAAATTTAAATTATTATATAATTCTTTTTAAAGGTAAACAAATAAAAAAATTTAAATTATTATATAATTTTTTTTTTCAGGTCAAGATGTTCCCAGGAACACCCTGACCTCAACGTGGCATCGCCACTGGTTCAAATCAGCACATAAAATATTGATATAGTGTGTCAAAGTGGGATCTATACAACATGATTGGTGGTAGTCATAGCAGGCGGAAGGCAATTCAAAATTAGCACACAGAATATGGAATTGTAGATCTATCTCGTCAAAGGGGGATCGTTACAACACGAAGTGGTATAGCCCATAGCATCCAAAGTTACACTTACAACAATCCTAAAACAATGATCATGGAAGGTGAAATCAACAACTTCATTATGGTATGGGTCTCAGCTCTGGTATCACTATTCTATTGCCACACCATAGGTAAAGCTATCCCCAAAGGTACATCTAGACTCTTTGCAATCCTACCAGTCATATGTCTCTTTCTCATTCTCCCTCTAAATCTCACCACCATGCATCTTGGAGGCCTCTCATCTTTCTTCCTTGCTTGGCTTGCCACCTTCAAACTCCTCCTCTTCGCCTATGGTGAAGGCCCTCTATCATCATCCTCTAAACCCATCTCCTTTTCACGATTCATCTTAATTGCTTGCCTCCCTATCAAGATTCAAAACCACCCATCACCCAAAAATCCTCAAAAGCCTTTGTCTACTACCAAAAATAATGAACACCCATCTCTCAAAAGACCCCAAAATTTCCATAAATCACCTCTAAATTATGGTACAAAGGTTCTATTATTGGCCACATATGGACCTGTCCATGACAACAAAGATCATCTTCACCCAAAAATACTATTGTTACTATACAGCATCCACTTGTATATTGCCTTAGAAATAATCCTCCTAGGCATTTTTGCAGCCCTGACTCGAGCCTTGCTTGGTGTTGAGCTCGAGCCACAATTTGATGAGCCTTACCTCGCTACCTCATTACAAGACTTCTGGGGAAGGAGGTGGAACCTCATGGTTAGTCGTATCCTTCACCCTACTGTATACAATCCTGTCAGGTCCATTTCCAGCCGTTGGATTGGGAGGAAGTGGGCTCCACTTCCAGCAGTCATTGCTGTGTTTTTTGTGTCTGGATTGATGCATGAGATAATATTCTATTACATTGGACGACTCAAGCCAACGTGGGAACTCACATGCTTCTTTCTCATTCATGGGTTTTGTCTGGCCATTGAAATCGCCATTAAAAAAGCTCTAAATGGTTCATGGTGTTTGCCTAAGGTAGTGTCGGGGCCGCTGACATTGACTTTTGTGGCAATCACGGGTTTGTGGCTGTTCATGCCATCGCTCATTCGGTGTGAAGTTGATGTCAAAATCCATAGAGAGGCTGCAACCACGTATATGCGGTTTTTCAAGGATGTTTTAAGTGTTCTAAGTTCTCGATTTTTTGATGTTGTACTTGTACAAGAATTAAAAATTAAAATTTTTGGGATCTAAAGAATAAATTGTTGGAGAGAATATGTTTGGACAAGTCAACTATATATGTGATTTATACCTCTATGTTTGATTAATTTTGATTTCAATTTTCTAATGTTGATTAATTATTATTTTTAGTCTTTTAATAATTTATATTGTTTTTAATAATCACCATCCGTTAGTTCTAACTATTGATGTGACTAGTTGATGTCACCGCATGACTATTATAATATTTGAGAAATAAGTTTCAATTATTTACTTTTCATTAAAAAAAGAGAAAATATAAAATTTTAAGATCAATACTTGTAATCTATATATATAACTAGTTGCTAATCTGCGTGATGCACGAAAAAATTATTATGTATTTAGATGTTAATAATTATTTGTCTCTTTCTCTTTGATTGTATATTAAGATTCTAGACTCAAAATTTCCTATCCTTGATATAAAACATTAAATTACATAATGAAAAATATAAATCAAACTTAAATTAAAATTAAAATTAAGATTCCAATCCTTAACATCCTCAATCATCCAATAAATACATAAAACACAAATTTAAAGAACTACTTAATTAATATTTGAAATAAATTGAATGGCAACTTTAAAGTATTATTTGTATTTTATTCCTTTGTTGCTTCACAGTAGTCACTGAATAACTCCTTTTATTTTTTATTATTTTCCTTGATTACAAATGTTGGTGTAAGTTGTACATTGCTTTCAACATCGACTTTTTGAAACTTTGTAGAATCACCATCTTGTTCACTTGATAAGTTGTCACATTCATTTGAAATACCACTAATGTAAGCTTGTCGAAAGAATAGGTTGAGAAATCTATTACAAAATATAGAAGTGAAATATCAAATTTTATTTTTTATTATTTTCCTTGATTACAAATGTTGGTGTAAGTTGTACATTGCTTTCAACATCGACTTTTTGAAACTTTGTAGAATCACCATCTTGTTCACTTGATAAGTTGTTAACAAAATATAGAAGTGAAATATCACATTTGTAATTTTTCTATATTAAAAAAATACGTACTTCTATCATTTTATCTGTCATTTTATCGTGTAGAATTCCCATCCATATTTGAGATTATAGTCATTTAAACTAAACAGTTAAACCAAACATAAAACCAATTTTGAGATAACAAAGAAACTTAAATATGCAATCACATTCCAATTTCAAATTCTTTCTAAAAAAATATTACCAACAAATACGCAAGAAACAGTATAGAATAAAGAAGAAGACTGGTAAATAACTGGCTTTTCTCATCTTACTGTTGTATTAAGAGATTACACAAATAAGAATCCATAGTTCCAAATAACTCAGATAACAAAATGCCAAATACCTATCTACAAAACAATAAAATCCAATTTTCAGCCAACATTCAAGAAACATTAATAGAATAGAACAGATTAAATAAACCAACTGCAACTGAAAAAGAACTACAAATGTAGAGAAAAAAATACAACAAAAGTATTTAGAACATAAAAATCATCCAAGTCACAGTTAGGAATGGCTAAACACTTGAGGGTTGCAACTAAATTTGTGAGCTAAAGTAAAAAGTTTAGTCCAGCACATAGAGGAGAGTCCTAGTAATCTAATCATTATTGATTTTGAATATGAAGGAAACAATGATAAAGGAATTCAAATTAAGATCATCCAAGGCAGTACTGATGTTTTCCCAATATATATATATATATATATATCTAGACACACACACACATTCAATATGTTCTACATATTCACTGAGAAATTTAAACAAACACATAGAGAACAAACATAAATATAACCAAGACAAAACCCTCAAACCCACATTGCTCCTTTTATTGAACTTGACATACGAAACAGAAAATTGGTTATATCATAGGTGCTAAAAAGTACTTAATACATAAAGTTATTTAAAAACAACTTAGAAAGTTATTCAAAACAATGCAGGTTTTATGAAATAGTGCAGTGCAGTGCAAATTTTTATGAAACAATGCCGTGCAAATTTTGGTTGTAAAAAAAATGCAGATTTTAGATGTAAAATAGTGCAGATTTTATGTAGAAAAATAGTGCAGAAAAAAAAAACGTTTTGAAGAAGAAATCTTTTTTAACAAATTGGATCCATAGACCAAATTTTACACATAGAGAACAAACACAAAGATAACCAAGACAAAACCTTCAAACCCACATTACTTCTTTTATAGCACTTGACATATGAAACCTGATTTATTTAGATTTGAATGCATGTTAGAAACAAAAATCCCAAAGCCAAAACCTATTAGTAAAATCACATCCAACCAATACAAAGTACAAATTAAATCATAGGAACAAATCATAGTGCTCCCTTTATAGAACTTGACATAAAAAATTAAAAAAAAAAAACCCTAAAGCCAAAGCCTATTAGTAAAATGACATACCAAACAATACAAATTTTAAGCCGTGAATTGCGATGGTAACAAATAATCTATAAAAAAACACTATTTATAATATAGGATTTTGTATTTGCCAACATACTTGAAAAATGTAGAGGTCCATGGGTAGGAAGTATCAGAATTTGGGGGAGAAATAGTTTGGGGGAGGTATTAAAAGTCACAAACCAAAACAATGCAGAATTAAAACCTTTTATATAGACAACAATGCATCAACCACACACTAATAACACTAAAAGAAAATTACACAATCAACTTTTCATATATATATTACTAATTAAATTCACACGCATGCTCAATGTTTCGGTATCATATTTCACTAAACAATCAATGAGTAAAATAAGAAACATAGAAATATGATACACACCAACATTGATGTAATACACAAAAAAAAAAAAAAAAAAAAAGAACTAACATAGTGTTGGCAATGCAAGAACACACAGAAGGTTCATTTCACTTATAAATGGCCTCGCTAAATGGTCAACAACAAAAGAGAGATATGACGAAGAAAGGACAAGATTAAAGCTACTAAAAAAGAAAATGAGCATTTTGAACTTACCAGTTACTAGTACTGCCCAAAAACAATGTAGAGTATGAAAAATCAGCAGATCCAAAGAGAATATATATTAGAAACTTAATTGGATTAAGAATCTCTCCACTTATGACTGTCAACCTTAGCTTCAAAACTTCTCTCTTCTTGTATCCATCTGGGTTGGAAGAAACACAATGAGAAAGAAACATAAATCTTGCGTGCTTTCATGAGTTGGAGGACCCTAAAATTATCATTAACATAAATCATATATTACAATGAGAAAGAAACATTGTTAAATCTACATTGAAAATTTAAACATTGCCAAAATTCAAACATTTTTTGAGGGCTGAGTTATTGTTTTTCATAATTATAGTCATCGGAGCTTTGGCTAGCCAATTTGACATATATTGATTTGAACTTAAAGCATCTCTTGAAATAGCCACCACTACAGAAGGATCTTATAAATTATGGAGAAACAAAGACTTTTTTTTTTCAATTAATAATAGAGAATTAAAATGTGATTCAATCTCTTTCTTTAATTCTCAAACTACAAATACTAACCCTTTAAACAAATAAATGCATACCTAATAAAATCAATCTAAACCATCATATACGGTTGAGTACAAAATCAAGGAAGACAATAAGCAAGCAACTTTATACTTGAGAATTAAAAAATAATCTACTAAGTTGAATTGATTATAGATTATAACTTAGCTTTCTTAGTCCATTAGTTATTCACTAATAAACACAATCCAAAACAAACTTAGACTATGTTAAGGTCCAAAACTATCTTTATAAGCCATGCCTCCTAGCCAAGCATTTTGTCGAACACTTTGAGGGTGATAGGGTTGACCTATTTTCTCTTCTTATGCATGGTTTAACAAAATTAAATTGTTGCAAATCAATTATTGCAAAATGATAGAACTAAGAATATTACATTGTACTCATATTCTGCATGATGACAATAAAGTTATAAAATAAAAGCTGAAGGGAAAAATATCAAAAGAATATAGTTTGAATGGAGAGAGAGAGAGAGAGAGAGAGTGAGAAGCAACTCATATCCAATATCAGTTACATCCAATATCAATTATCAAATAACTCTTGTATGTAAATATCATACACTACAACATTAGGGATAGATATCATAACGATGATAACTGACTAAATCACATATAGTGGAAAGTCTTGTGCCACTCAGTGGCAAGCTCACAAACATAAACAACTTCCACATCATCAGGTTTAACATGGATTGAGGCATTGTGTACACCATATAAACTTATCAAGAATTACCTTACAATGCTCCTAGTTGTATTGCATTGGTTTGGGGTAACCTATAGCAAAATAAGAAAAATAATATCCATCTGAATAAAAAGTTAAGTCCAAACAAATATAATAGAAGCCATGAAGTTAGTAAAAACAAATTTTAAGAATAGTTCAAGTTCAAAATTAAATGTTTGTTAGTTTTTTCCAACTTAATTTTGTCATAAAATATCCCTATTCAAAATTGAAAATATTAATGTTGTCCGCTATTCAAATTTGTGTAGTAGTAATTTAAATATCCTAGAGCTATATCAACCAAGAACTGTAAAGAAAGGCAGAGGGAGGCAGGCTGATTTAATTGAAGAAAAATGAAGGCCTCTAGAAGAATTCAAACTCATATCAATAGCAAGCATCACCTCCAACTTAAACATAAGAGCCCTTATGCATGCTAAAATTATCATGAACGAATATGTTTATGGAGTGGTCTCACACCCTTGGCCCAAATGATATGCATTTGGCTGTAGTTTTTATTGAGGTCTTTGACCATATAATTCCTCAAGGGTTTACTTTTGGGTGGGTATACAGTCATGAGGCCTCTCCTAAATTTTCAATAAAACCCAAAAACCAATGCATTACCATGGGCTTTCAAGTGGGAAATTATAATTTTAGCTATAATACTTAAGCTTATAACTTTAAATATACATGCAGAATCACTACTTCTCTTTTGCATAATTGGATGACAAATGCAATCATCAAAATGTGATTTGATTAGGTCTTTTCTTTATTCTGCTTGATAAAACATGTATTTAATGCTCAATGTTTGTTTTGTAATGATGATGAAGACACAATTAAGGACATCAAACATGCTCAGAATAACAATATGTGTAATATCATACCTTTACCAAGTGTAAAATAAGACAAAGTATTGTACCTGTCCAAAAATATGTCTAATTCCTTTATCAAAATTATCCATTGACTACATATCTTTGCACACAATCAGTTCTCTGTATACAAAAGCTCCTCAGCAACCACCTATTATTTTGTAATGCAACTCTACAAAGTTTAGTTCATAATCCACTCCTTAAAATTATCAAAAATCAAATGAACTAACAACAAAAATCTAAAGATTTTCTAAAACAAAACCAATAACTATTTAGCATCAAATCAACCATGTGGGGGTCTTTGATGGTGAGCATGCTTAAAATTTTCAAAAATCAAATGAACTAACGAAAAAAATCTAAAGATTTTCTATATAAAAAAAAAAAATCCAATAACTATATAGCATCAAATCAATCGTGCCTAAGATTTTTATTGAAACCCATAAACAAAATCTATCTACAATGCACAGCCCATATATATCACTGAAAATTATGAAACCACAATCTAAATCAATGCATCAACTTCAATTTAAAAAAAGAAAAAGAAAAAGAAAAGAAATCAGAGATAAAACAAATGGAGAAGGAGAGAGACTCTTAAAGGAGTGGCAGAAGTTAAAAAGATTACCAGTCAAACAAAATAAATTTAGAGTGACCCTTCAATGAAATAAATTTAGCCCAAATAATCCATTTAAATTTTGAAATTTAATCCAAATAATTCAAAAAAATTAATCACCAGCCCATTCTTAGGCCTTTCAAAAACATAGGAACAGAAAAACCAATAAAAAAATACCATGGCTTTTGCCAAAACCTACAACATGAACTCCAATGGAATGACCAGCATTAGCCTCTCTAAACAGGCCAAACATGTGATAAAAATATAGATTAGTGCAACAAAGATCTCCTCCATATTGGCATCGGGACTATAAGTATTATCAACACCACTGGCCTATGTGCTTGGTGCATGTAACTCTAGTACTAAACTGGCCTATCTAAGCAAAGCCAAATCAAATTTGCTAAAAAAACCTAGATATCAAAATTAAGCAGAGCTTGAAGCTAAAGCAAAATACATGTTTTCTTGGTTTGCACTCTCAGGCTCTTCAATACTATCTCCACTACGAAACCGATCCATATCCACAATATTTTCATACAAAAAGATAGGAATTGAAATTCCCAATTTGACAAAAAACCTAATTGAAGACATAATTAAAACTCAAATTTGAGCCTCTAACTTTTAACCCATATTAGTAACTATCATTTCATCAACTGAATAGCTATGCAAATTTCAGCAATTATGCAACAATATTAAAACCTAATGTCAGTAAGAGCACCTCAATGCTCCATACATTCAGCAACTATGTAACAATATTGGTTCCTAAGGAAAAAACAAAAACAAAAAAAACATGCACAACCCAAATATAAAATCGAACAATATGACAAAATGCTCTTTTTTCTAATAAATTAGATCATTCACATAAGGAATAAAAGAAGAAGAAGAGGAATAGAGAAAGAATTTCACTTGGCGATGCCAACGGTGACAACCGAAAAGGCAACCACACCTCTACTAGGGTTCACTTGGCATTGAGACTGATTAATTAGCATCATCATCATTACCTGAAACCGAAACTCAAAAAATAAGATTTAGAGAAAATCGTAGAAAAAGAATTTCTTGAGAAGCAGATCAATCAAATAGGAAAGAGAATGATAGAGGGGAAATTATTTAACCTAATTGGCTTTGTGGCTGAATCCCTCCATGGAGAAAAGAGGCTAAGAGTGGAGACCAAGGAAACTCCTGCATAAGCCTAGCATGTTGGTTGCCTTAGGTATAGGGTTTGCCTTAAATTGATGATTAAATTTGGTTTCCAAGGGGGGCGAGAAGAGAAGGTTTTAGGGAAGTATCGGTTTTAGATAAGAAAGTGGAGAAGAAGATGGTGTTAGGGATTGATTTTCAGAGTTGGGTTTTGGGGAGAAGGGTAGAGAAATAGAAAGAGAGGGTTCAGAGTTAGGTTTATGGAAAAATTTGAGTACGATTAGAGAAAGAGGGTATCGGGTTTGCTTTGGACGATTGTGGAATTTTTTTTTTTTTTTGATACAAGATAGAATTCTACTCTATCCTAATCTAAGTGTATATGTGTGTGAAGCTCCCTCCTGAACCCTGGCTCTTGCCACTGACACCCCATAAGCACTTATACATGTGGAGTGACCATTGCACCAAGGGTATGTGGTGGTTGTGGAAAAAATTTTGGGCTACTTATTATTATTTTTTTTTAATTTAATTAATGCTGACATGAAAAATTGTGGAGAAAGCAGAGGTTTCGGTTATATATATATATATATATATTAAAGCTAAAGTTAAGAGAAAATCAATTAAATTCTAATTTGGATTCTAATTGTTGTCTAATGTTATGCCATATGTCTCATCTAAGTTTTTTTCTTATTTAATTTTTGTTCTAGGTGAGTTAATGTTGTATGTAGGGGTGATAGGCCCAGAAGTACATATCTATGTATATATTGGACCAGGGGCCCAATCCAAGGACATTAAGTGGTCCGAGGACAGGTAAACATCTTCCTAAGAATCCATGTCGGTAAGTAAAGAGGTGAAGTCTAATCATGATCATCCAAGAAGATGGTCCGAGGAGGAATGATTCCTTGGCTGAGCAAAGCTGAGGTTAGAAGGTGTGGTCTAACATCAAGAGCAACGTTCTGGACGATTCCAATGATAAGGATAAGTATCAATAAGGAACAGGATAGAAGGAAGCCATGAAATATCTAAAGGGAAAGCTGCTACCACCGCATTAAATGTTCTGCAGCTAACTCTCTAGCCGCATTAATGAAAGAGTGATATCTGAACAGTATCTTTCAGCCTTATAGCTACTCACCAAAGACTTCAAGAAGGTGCTGATGGGACAAAGATCAACACCAACAATCTAGTCTACATGTGGAGGGTAAAGATAAAAGAGGAGGATAGTATAAAATAGAAAAAAGATCCTAAGGGGAAGGGATCGAAAAATAAAGAGAAAAACATTGTAGCAATCAAGAGCTTAATTTGTAATCAAACTTAAGAGAAATATATAAGAATTGATCTCCTCAGGTTGTGCCGAGGACGATTTTCTTCAGATTAAGTCAGTCTATCTTCATTTTCTTGTCATCTGGATCCATGATAATTGCTACCCAACTTATTAGAATCTAGTTTTTCAATCCGCTCTCTACAAATTCTTTGTATTGGGCTCATTGGGCTTAGGTTCACTTACTTTTTAGGCTTAAGATTCAAATTGAGACCTTACAATTGGTGCCGTCTATGGGCAATTCTAGTGTTGTGGTTAGTTTAACGTTTAGTTATGGCAAGTTTAGGTCCAAACCAGGCGGAGTCTAGGGGGTCCCAATGTCATGATCACTTTCTTCATCTTGAACGAGAAAGGGACCGCGAGGGAAATGTGCACACCACCCATACCAGTAAGAGCCACTCTCGGGGTGGGAGCCACGTTTCTCATGAAGAGAATGCTAGAAACATGCAATAGGAGATTGATTACTTGCAAAGGAGGTTGCGCCGAGAATGACGGAGGAGAACTCCTTCAAGTTCTGTTTCTTCTTCTGGTGGTCAAGAAGATGGCAGCTACAAGCCCAAATCGAGGACTCCCCCTAGTGAGTCTTTCTTGTACGATAAGGATCACCGTGGTAGGCGTAGGATTAAAAGCCAATCCCATAAAGGTCTGGGAAATGACGCTATGAGTAGGGCATTGAACCAAATTTCTAGATCACCTTTCACATATAGGATTAAAGCAGGGGAACTTCCTCAGTGCTTCACTCAACCAACATTCACCATGTATAATGGTCGTACAGATCCTGTGGAGCACGTAAGTCACTTCAACCAGAGAATGGTCGTACACTTCAGGAATGAGACCTTGATGTACAAGGTATTCACATCTAGCCTAGGGCCAGTAGTGATGAGGTGGTTTGATAGTCTAGGTGCAAGTTCTATTGATTCCTTTAAGGAGCTCACCCGAGCATTTGGGTCTCGTTTTATTATGTGCAGTAGGGTTCCTCAGCCCTTGGATTCCCTGTTGTCCATGTCCATGCAAGACGAAGTGACCCTGAAAACGTACTCGGACAAATACTGGGATATGTTTAATAAGATCGATGGGGATTTTGATGATGTAGCCATTAGGACCTTTAAGGTCGGCCTGCCTGCCGAGCATGATTTGAACAAGTCTTTGACCAAGAAGCCACTAAGGAGTGTGCATCGGCTTATGGATCATATCGACGAGTACAAACGGGTTGAAGAAGATCAGCAGCAAAGGAAAGGAAAGCCTAAGGTTATCCCTTAAGAGATGAGGGATTTTAGGTCGAACCGCTATAACAATAATAGACCCCGAAGGGATTTTGCTGGGCAATCTGGGTCTATGGCTCCTCAGGTGGTTAACACGGTGTTCCGAGAGCCAGTAAATCAAGTCTTGGAGAAGATCAAGAATGAGTCATACTTCAAATGGCCAAACAAGATGGGAGGAGACCCCATGAGGTGCAATCAAAGTCTTCATTCCCAATACTACCAAGACCGGGGTCATACCATAGAAGACTGTAGGACTTTAAGGAGTCATCTAGAGCAACTAGTCAGAGAGGAGAGGCTAAAACAATTTCTACATCAGTCCAATGGACCAGGAAGTCAAGCAGGATCAGGATTTCAGGGAAATGCTTTCTCTAGAGCCCCGTTGGGCACAATTAATGTCATTTTCGCTATTCCGAGGAGAACTGGTTTTCATCCCTCCAGGGTAATGTCTGTAGCTTGGCTACCCGCCGAGGACTCAAATTTTGAGCTGAAGAGGGCTAGAATGGAGATTTAACCGGCGTTAAGTTTTTCGGATGAGGACAAAGTTGGGACCATACAGCCACACAATGATGCTTTGGTGGTCAACCTTAGGATAGGAGGGTATAATGTAAAGAGGGTGTTGGTAACCCAGGGCAGTGGTGTAGAAATCATGTACCCTAATCTATATAAGGGGCTGGGTTTAAAGCCTGGAGATTTGGCAACTTATGATTCACCTTTGGTAAGCTTTGATGGGAAAGTAGTCATTCCGAGGGGCCAGATCAAGTTGCTGGTGCAAGCGGGGTCTGAAGTGGTGGAGGTAGACTTCATTGTCGTTGATGCTTATTCTCCCTACACGGCCATTATGGCAAGCCCCTAACTTCATGTCCTGGGGGTTGTTTCTTCCACCCTGCATTTAAAGGTAAAGTACCCATCCGAGGACCAGATTGAAAAACTTGTTGGGAGTCAATCCACGGCTTGGCAGTACTTAGTGGCTGCAATTATGCACCAACCTGAAGCTGAATCCTTGACCTTTGCTGAGGGGGGCTTATAGCAATCAAGGAATCCAGTCCTAGCTACAGATACAGTGTTGAAAGAGGAAAAGTGTGAAAGGTTGGAGGAAATTGTTATAGATGGTGATCTGAAGAAGTTTTTTCAAATCAGAGCTCAGTTGCCTTCTCGGGAAAAGGAAGAGCTGCTAGCATTTTTAAAGAGGAAAATTGATGTGTTCACATGGAATGCTTATGAGACCTTTGGGGTGGATCCAAACTTCATTTGCCATCATCTAAATGTCAACCCAGCTATCCTCCCTAGGAGGCAACCACCTCGGCGCTCATTTAAGGAGTATTTTGATACTGTCAAGGAAGAGGTGAACAAGCTTAAGCAGGCTGTGGCTATTAAGGAAGTTTTCTACCCTGAGTGGTTGGCCAATACAATAGTAGTAAAGAAGAAGAATGGAAAGTGGCGAGTATGTGTAGATTTCACAGACTTGAACAAGGCCTGCCCAAAGAATCCCTTCCCCATGCCTCGGATTTATCAGTTAGTTGATGCAACGGTCGGCCATCCTCAGATAAGCTTTTTGGATGCCTTTCAAAGATACCATCAGATACCTTTAGCTTTAGAGAATCAGGAGAAGACAGCATTTGTCACTCCTACTGGGAACTACCACTACAAGGTGATGCCCTTTAGTCTAAAGAATGCATGGTCTACTTATTAGAGAATGATAATCAGGATGTTTGAGCCACAGCTAAGAAAAAACATTGAGATTTATATAGATGACATGGTGGTCAAGAGTAAGCTAAAATCCGAGCATGTTGTTGACCTCGGGAATATCTTTAAGAAGACACAAGCTGCGACTTAATGCTTCTAAATGCTTTTTCGATGTCAGATCAGGGAAGTTCTTGGGGTACATGGTTACTCACCGTAGAATTGAAGTCAATCCTGACCAAATTAGGGCAATCAACAATTTATAGCCACCTCGGAATCCTAAGGAGTTCTAGAAGTTATCATGAATGATTGCTGCTCTAAATCGATTCATCTCTCGGTCAACAAACAGGTGTAGACTTTTCTCTCAGTTGTTAAATAAGTAGAAAAGATTTGAATAGACCGAGGAGTGCGTCCTGGCCTTCCAACAGTTACAAGAATATATTTCTCAACCACCCATTATGTCCAGGCTCGAGGTAGATGAGGTTTTGTTTGCTTATATTGCAATGACCTTCCATACGGTGAGCTTGGTGCTGGTACGAGTTGATAGTGGTGTGCAGAAGCCAGTTTATTATGTGAGCAAATCACTACATGAAATCAAGTCCATTACCCACCACTAGAAAAGGCCATTTTGGCAGTGGTGCATGTTATACATAAGCTCCCCCACTACTTCCAATCACATATAGTTGTAGTTTTAACCCAATTTCCACTTAGATCTCTACTCTAAAGTGTTGAATACACGGGGAGGATAGCCAAGTGGGGTACGATCCTAGGGGCTTTTGATATCAAGTACATGCCTCACACCTCTGTCCAGGGTCAAGTCCTCGCTGATTTGGTGGCCGAGTTTGCTAAAACCCCATTTGAAGAAAAATTTGAGAAGCAGGACATAGATGGAAAATCAGTTGGCATGGTCTCCCTACAAAAACCCTTACCCTGGAAGGTATACGTTGATGATGCAGTGAATCACAGAGGATCTGAAGTGAGGCTAGTTCTGGTATCTCCTGAGAGGATCACAATTGAGAAATCCTTGAGATTGGGCTTCTCAACCACAAACAATGAAGCTGAGTATGAAGCTCTGTTGGTAGGCATGACTATGGTTCAAAAAATGGGAGGAAATGAAGTGGAGATGTTTTCAGACTTGAGGTTGGTTTTAGGCTAGGTAGGGGGGAGTTAGAAGCCAGAGATCTTAGAATGTAGGAATATTTGAACCAGGTTAGACACTTACAGTCAGGATTTGAGTTTTTTAATTTATCGCAAATCCCTAGAAGTAGAAACACACATGTTGACTCTTTTGCCACTGGCAACCTCCTCGGTATAAAGTTTACCTTGGGTGATCCTTTTGAAAGACTTGTATAAACCTATTGAAGTAGGGAGAAACATGATTCATATTCATCAAATTAGGGAAGGTCCTAGCTAGATGGACTCTATTGTACTGTTCCTTAAGGAAGACATCTTGCTCGAGATTAAATCCGAGGCCGACAAGGTATGGAGAAAGACTCTTCAGTTTTGGCTATCCGATGACCAAAAGTTGTACAAAAGATCTTTTTCTGGACCATATCTGCTATACATACACCATGAGGCAGTTGAACTACTCCTAGAAGAGTTACATGAAAGGATTTGTGGAAGCCACACAAGAGGTAGATCCTTGTCTCACAGGGCCCTCACTTGGGGTATTGGTGACCAAATATGCAGAGGGAAGCACAAGGGTATGTGAAGAAATGCGACCAATGCTAGAGATTTGCCCTAAACATTCACCAACCAAGAGGCGTCCTTAATCCTCTGTCCAGTCCTTGGCCTTTTACTTAATGGGGCTTGGATATTGTAGAGCCATTCCCTAAGACTACAGGGAATAAGAGATGGTTGCTGGTCGGCACGGATTACTTCACCAAAGGGGTTGAAGCTGAACCCCTAGCAAATATTAGGGATATGGATGCCAAAAGGTTTATTTGGAAAAATATTGACACTCGGTTTGGAATTTCACGTACACTCATCTCAGACAATAGTCTTCAATTTGATAGCAAGGCCTTTAGAAAGTATTGCTGTGACCTAGGCATAACGAATAGGTATTCCATCCCGTCATATCCATAGGGAAATAGATAGACCGAGGCTGTCAATAAGGTCATAGTGAGTGGGCTCAAAAAAAGGCTGGATGACGCTAAGGGAAAATGGGTGGAAGAGTTGCCACACGTCCTTTAGACATACTAGACTACACCTCATAGGTCCACTGGGGAGACGCCCTTTTCGATGACTTATGGGGCCAAGGCTGTAATTCCTCTGGAGACAAGATTTCCAACGCTGAAGACAAGCTCTTTTACTCCGAACAGCAATGATGGGCTATTAGAGAAAAGTTTAGATTTAATTGAAGAGCGAAGAGAAAATACTATGGTTCAATTGGCGTACTATCAACACAAGCTCAAGCAGGGGTACGACTTAAATGTAAGGTTAAGGCCACTAGCGCTAGGAGACCTAGTATTAAGAAAGGTTTTGAGAACTGACAAGAACCCAACGTGGGGAAATTTAGGGCCCAACTGGAAAGGTCCATATTGAATCACATTAGTGGCTGGAGTATGTGCATATTATCTTGAAGATCTAGATGAAAAGAATGTACCACGCCACTAGAATCTGAACAACCTGAGAAGGAATTATTATTAATGAAAGTTTTCTTTACCATGTTTGGGTTTACTACATTATACGTCATACGTCCTATCATTTTCCTAAGTATCAAATAGAACCTCAGTCATACCTGACTCCTCGGACCATATACCTTGAGTAAATTGATACTTTAGGCTATTTTCTAAGTGTTAAACAGAACCTTAGCTATGCCTGACTCCTCGGACCACATGCTTTGGGTAAATTAATACTTCCTATCATTTTACTAAGTATCAAACAGAACCTTGGTCATGCCTGGCTCCTTGGACCACATACCTTGGGTAAATTGATATTTTAAGCTATTTTTCTAAGTGTTAAACAGAACCTTAGCTATGCCTGATTCCTTGGACCACATGCTTTGGAAAAATTAATACTTTATGATAGTTTTCCAAGTGTTAAACAGAACTTTAACTATGTCTAGCACCTTGGACCACATGCTTTGGGTAAATTAATACTTCATGACAGTTTTCTAAATGTTAAACAGAACCTTAGCTATGCTTGGCTTCTCGAACCACATGCTTTGGGTAAATTAATACTTCGTGACAGTTTCTAAGTGTTAAACAAAACCTTAGCTATGCCTGGCTCCTCGGACCATATTCTTTGGGTAAATTAATACTTCATGATAGTTTTCCAAGTGTTAAACAGAACTTTAACTATGTCTGACACCTCGGACCACATGCTTTGGGTAAATTAATACTTCATGACAATTTTCTAAGTATTAAACAAAACCTTGGTCATGTCTGGCTCCTCAGACTACATACCTTAGATAAATTGATATCTTCCTATCATTCAGTATCAAACAGAGTCTTAGTCCTTTCTGACTCCTCGGACCACATACCTGAGGTAAATTAGTACTTCTTATTAATTATTTGAATGTCAAATGGAATCGGTCAATCCAAATGGTAGAGATCCTCACAGTAATAACATGCTCATGAGCATCACTTAAAGCATTTACAGGAATACCTATATCTGTTTAAGAATTAATTATCTCTCCAATCCTTTAAACCTACTAATGAGTGGGGGATTGAGCAGAATTGGATAGGTATGGATACTACACTTGGGTATGCTCTTAAAATTTAAAGTTATATTTTGTCGAGATTGTGGACTTTGTAAGTTTAACATGTCCTGCTCCTGGTCATGTGATGTGTGACAACTATGCTGTCACTTATGCAGATCAATAAGTCAAGTTATACCTCATTATCACATTTATTAAGTGTTGAATAAAACAAAAGTTACACTTGCATCAATATAAACATCACAAGTATAAAACAAAGACTTGCACCTTTCATTAACATTAAGTCTCTGAAAAAGGCCATTAGATTACAAAAGGTTGGATATATTAAAAAAATAATAATAAAAAAAAAAAACCTATGACTTCATTTTTATTACAAGTTTGTCTTTTGGAGTCTTGGTGGGCTGGGTGGTTGCTGCTGCTGAGAATGCTGGACTCTTACCCTTGGGGTCTTCCTTGGCAGGACTGGGGAGAATTGCCAAAACCAGCTCTAGGTTTTGAGAAACCACTCCTTCCTTGGAAGAATCCATGGGTGCGTCCGAAGGCTTGGTCATCTCGAGGGCCACCTCCTTAGAGATTTCTTTCTCCTTATTTGCTGGGTCAACTTGCTCCGCCACTTCTTGAGGACTATTGGATTAAAAAGGGTCCTTGGAAGAAGCCTTTTCAATTGGGCTTGTAACGTTGGGGGCTGCATCATCAGGGGAGGCTAAGGAGCCTAGCGCCCGGATTGCGGGGGGATAGTACACATTCTCCGCTCTCCTAAGTGTCGAGGAGGCCTCAACCCCTGCCAGGTTAAGTGCCTCATTCCACACTTGGAGGCAGTATGCTCTACATACCCCTGCGACCTCGGCCCTAAGGGCCTCTTCAGTCTCAGCTACCCCCACGTCATAGCCTTCTTGTTAGGCCTGATCCTTGGCCTTCTCAGCAACCTCTAGCTTTTTCTTTAGCAGTTTGATTTGCTCCCTGGCAGCAGCAAGCTCGTCCTTGATTAGGCGGAGTTGCTTGCGCTGAGTCTCCGCCTGCCTCTCAACCCCATCCAGTGCTGCCTCAGTGCTTTTCCTACCCATTTCTGCCTCGATGAACTTGGCATCTAACTCTTTTAACCTCTTCTCTACCACCTTGAAGGCCTCATCCTTCATTTATCGATGGGAAATATCCGCCAACTCCTCGGCTCTGAAAGCAGCTTGAAAGGCTTACCATGACAAGGTCTCTTTTTAGACTTAAAAACACCTCGTGTTTCTTCATGGTCCTCAGGTCGACCATGTCCTCTGGTAGTAGCAGAGCTTGCTCCATAGCATCTGCTACATATCCGACCTTTCCTTTTTGAAAGTCCCTAATTGACGAGTTCGCAGGGAGAGGGGACCCATCTAGCACCAGGGGGGTTTCCAGCTTGGAACCTTGGCGGGAAGATCTCGTCCCTTGTCTCTGGGCACCCTATCACCCAAGGACTCCGTCCGAGTAGTCTTGGCCACCTTGGCCCCCTCTTGAGGCTCCATCTCCTTATGGAGGCCACCTCGCTCCTTTTCTACCACGTCCTTCCCCTTCTGCTCACGTTTTATCTTCTTATCGACAAGCTCTTGCTGGGGGTCATGAGGAGGGGAAAGAGAGGGAAATTTATCTTGAGCAACTGCCTTGGGCGCCTTGCCTCTAACTTGGGACTCCATCACCTCTATGAGGCTGGCCCTGGGTTTGCGTTGTATCCCCATATCGTCTAGTAGAGATGTAACTTCTTAGAGGTGACTAGATTGGACTAGAAAAGGTTGGCCGAGGTCAACAGTTGAGATCTCAGGGGACAAAGGCTAGTTAAACACCTCGTAGATGTCTTTTGAGTTCGAGATGTCTACTATCTCTTTTTCTTTTTCTTTTTCCTCCTCTTTGATGAAGGGATGGGAAGGAATGGCATCTCCGCTTGTATGTTGAAGTGGCACGGTTGCTAGAGGTACACCTTCTGGAATTGGACCGATGGTAAGGAAACCAAGAGCTGCGACGTTTATCTAGTGCAAACGCGGATCCCTTGCCTTCATCTGGTACTTCGGCTCTTGGAAGCTGGATGACAAGGGCTTGTAGCCGAGGATTAGATGGGTAGCTCTCAGTTGACCATCTTTATGGATAAAGACATCGGCTTAAAGTATCTTGTCTAGGCTTGGCTGATTGACAAGGCTGAAATTTGGGATGGCGGCATGATGATCTGCAAAACCTTCAAGGGAAACAATCAAAGAAGGAAATGGAGCAAATCAAAGGGAATTTCAAATACCAACACAAAAGGAAGAAAATAGGAATGAATGCGTTAAAATGAAGAAAAGATAAAACAAAAAAACCTAGACCTAAAACCCCACTTGGTCGCCCTTCTCTTGTCGAGCAAGGGAGGCCATCATGCCACTCCCCTGAAATGATTAGGAAGTCCTTGTTCATGCCTTTGTTGGAATCAGGAAGGCATGAGATAAGTTTGACCTCGGGGTGTTTGGTTTTCAAGTAATACCCTTGCCCTTTAGATGGTGGAGGTTATAAACCTAATTAACGTCGTGGTGAGTAAGCCCTAAGCCCATTTTATCATTAAAGGTGTTTTCACTCCCTAGAATCCTAAACATGTTTGGGGCGCACTGGGTGGGGGCTAATCTATGAGCCCTAAGGTAGTCCCTAGTAACGGTTCCCATAGGTATTCTCGTCCCACCCTCAATAAAAGCAATCATTGGGATGACCACTTCTCCCTCTTGTCTTTTCTCGTGCTATTCTCCCTTCTTACAATACCTAATGGAGACTCCTAGAGGGATCCTAAACTGAGCTTTAAAGCTCTCTATACCCTCCTCGAAGTCTACTAAATAGGCGAATCTACCCATTCCTAAATGAGATTTGGAGAAACTAAGAAGATAAAGAGAAGGAAGAAGAGCCGAGGAGAAAAAGACAAAAAAGAAAAGTAGATGGAAAAATAAATGAAAAGATTTGTGAAGACTTACACAAAGAAGAAAACTCTCCTCGGACTGGCTCTTGGTAGGTGTAAGGACACGAGTAAATTGGGTAAGTTTGTAGGTTCAATGTTTGAGAGCTGAAGTGAGATGAATGGTTGATTCGGACAGTATTTATATCAAAAAGAGAGTTACCAGCGGGAAAATTCCCACCCGGGTTCCAGCAAAAACCTAAGCCATTTGATCTGCATCATGCCGTAAAACGTAGGGAACATAGAGTCGTAAAAATTTAATGAAGGCACGTCTTATACGTCAAAGCGTCAAGAGTGTGCCTTATGCAGTTAAAAAGGCATCTGCGCAGTCAGAGGTGATGTATGATGAGCGCAGAGTACTTATAGTGGTATTGAGATCCTCCTTTCTTCCTGATGAGCTAGAAAGAAGAGTCTTGAGGGGCTACTATAGGGGTGATAGGCCCAGAAGTACATATCTATGTATATATTAGGCCAGAGGCCCAATCCGAGGACATTAAGTGGTCCAAGGACGGGTAAACATCTTCCTAAGAATCCTTGTTGATAAGTAAAGAGGTGAAGTCTGATCATGATCCTCCAAGAAGGTGATCCGAGGAGGAATAATTCCTTGGCTGAGCAAAGTCGAAGTCAGAATGTGCAGTCTAACATCAAGAGCAACATTCTGGACGATTCCAATGATGAGGATAAGTATTAATAAGGAACAGGACAGAAGGAAGCCATGAAATATTTAAAGGGAAAGCTGCTACCATTGCATTAAATGTTCTACAGCTAACATTCTGGCTGCATTAATGAAGAAGTGATTTAAACAATATCTTTCAGCCTTACAGCTACTCACCAAAGACTTCAAGAAGGTGCTAATGGGACAAGGATCAACACCAACAATCTAGTATACACGTGGAGGGTAAAGATGAAAGAGAAGGATAGTATAAAATAGAAAGAAGACCCTAAGGGGGAGGGATCGAGAAATAAAGAAAAAAATACTGTAGCAATCAAGAGCTTAATTTGTAATCAAACTTGAGAGAAATATATAAGAATTGATCTACTCAGATTGTGCCAAGGACGATTTTCTTCAGATTAAGTCAATTTATCCTCATTTTCTTGTCATCTAGATCCATGATAATTGCTACCCAACTCATTAGAATCTAGTTTTTCAATCCACTCTCTACAAATTCATTCTAATGGGTTCATTGGGCCTAGGTCTGCTTACTTTTTGGGCTTAATATTCAAATTGAGACCTTACATTGTACAAAAGACGAAAAGTCTAATATAAATAAACCATCAAAACCCAATATGTATATATATATATATAAGTAAACTCATGCGTACATACAAAAAAAAATAATAATAATAAAAAAGAGTAAAACTTATGTATATATCTATGGCTAAAAAATTGTGCAACTTTTACACTATTTATAATTTGAACTCATGTATGTGTGTAATTGTGATACTAACTTAAAATAAGAACCTATTGTAATATTGTTTGCATAAATTGGAAAATATTTAATTACTATTCCAATTTAAGAATATAATTATTCTTTTGATGTTCTTGATTATGTATTAAATTGTTTTTATTGGAATTTGTTAAAAAAAAATTCTAAGAATGTGCCACATAGTATATTACCTTAGGCTACTAAAGTGTGAAACAAAATAAAATGACAAACTTTAAGCTTAGTGGACTAAAATGACAATTCACCAAACTTATAGGGTGTACATTTTTTTTTTTTTTTGCATATGTGTGAGGGAGAGAGAGATAGAGAGATGAAATCTAAATCCTTTGCATGAATTCAAAAAAGAAAAAGAAAAATCTTTGTATAAGGTTTTTAAAAGCTTATATGAACAATAACTTATCTCTCGTATATTGTTGAAAGCTTATATGAACATTACAAATTTTACTGCAAAACTTTTTAAATTGATGTTACAATGAAAATGATTGGTGGATTTCAAAAATATAATAAATGAATATCTAAATTAAATTTTTTGTTCAATGATTGGTAACATATTGGTTTATAAAATTTATAGTATCCCTAACATCACTCTATTATTAGATAGTTTTTCGGATAAGTCAACCTCTTCTGTTTTTTACTCATTATTACTTACTAGCTTGTAACCTCATGCATATAATCCCATGCATATGTATGGATATACTTAAAAAATATACATTAAGATGCATAGTATAATTCTTACATATATAATTTAAATATTATTGATAGTCATTCTTATTTTTTTTTTTTTTTAACTCTTTAAAAAGTCTTGTAAGAATATATTATTATTAGGTAGAAGATGTAAATTGTCCATTTTAATTTTTTTTTTTTTTTTTTTTTTATGTTCATTGATTCTAGACTTTTTGGTTTTTGTATGCAATAACTCACTTGGATGGATATTTATGATGTGGTTTCACATTTGACTCCAAAATTAAGAAATAAAACTCTCTAAAAATAAATAATTTATGACGAATGGTGCAAAATTGGACTTCAATTGTAGAATCTAGTTGGAATTTCTCTAAACTTTGCCTATATATATATATATATATATATAGCTACTGCAACTACAGTTGTAGTAGTAGTCATCATTAGCATGTAACATAGATATTTTTTGGTGAAATGGAATGCATTCAACAAACTAAGAAGAACAAAACAACTCAGGACAAGGCCTGTGCAAGTACAACCCATAAAAGTCAGATTCTAACAACTTAACTAAGTCCACAGGCGGACACATAAACATAACAAAGTCCGTGGCTTGAAGCCCACCCAACCGGGCAAGACCATCAGCACACCTGTTGGCTTCATGATAGCAATGCCTAATGCTAATATGAGGGATCCTAGACACCAATAGCCTACAATCCTCCATGAGAGGAGAGACAAATACATTAGAGTAGTTCGGGTTAGAGATGGCATCTACAATAGCTTTAGCATCTAACTCTACTTCTACAGCATCAAAATTGTAACTAAGACACAAATTAAGTCCATCACGAAGAGCCCAAAGTTCAGCAAGAAAGCTGGTAGTCGATCCTATCTTGCGCGCAAAACCCACAATCTAGTTTCCTTCTTCATCTCGGATTAAACCCCCTCCCCCTGCTCGGCCCGGATTACCAAGAGAGGATCCATCTGTGTTCAGTTTTACCCACCCATTTACTGGCTTACTCCAACGGACAGGTTTGTATATATGAGTAATAGCTTCCTTATGAGGGCCAACAAAGGAATAGTATTCTAAGGCCTGGTGATAAATTTGCTTTACTAAATTATGATTCGGCCTTTGCTCCTTAAACACTACCTGGTCCCTGTGCTTCCAGATAAGCCATATAGCAAAAAGAAACATAGTGTTCCAAGGAATAGCGTGACCACCAAAGACCTGCTGCTTGGTACCATTTTCTTCCAACCATTCCTTTAGATTACTGCTAAAGAATGACCTGCTGATCTGATTCTCACCCAGCTGGTTCCATATATGCTTAACCACCTTACAATCGCGAAGAGCATGAAGGATAGATTCACTGGAAGTATGACAGAGAGGGCATTGGGTTTTAAGAAGCATACCCCTGCAATTGAGACCCTCCCTCACTCCTATGCTTTCATGATAACACAGCCACACAAAGGATTGTATCCTAGGTAACACCTTAAACTTCCAAATCCACTTACCCCTAAAGGAATCACCACTTACCTGATCAGTGGCTATCTTGTAGGCTGAACCAAGATTGAACATGCCATTATCCGACTCTTTCCAAGTCAGCTTGTCCTTCCTCCGGGAAGCCATAGCAAACGGAATGGCTTGAAGCTCCTGCCTCAATGAATCCGGGAACTCAAAGGAAGTAAATGACCAATCCCACCCATTAGCGGAAACTACATCTTTTACTTTCAACTTCATCAGCTCACTAGAGATGGGGCCTTGAATGATCTACCTTAAAGCTCCAAACTTCGACCAATTATCAAACCAAAAATTAAGGTTACTCTCCCTACCACAAGTCCACCTAACCCCCTTTTGGAATATTAAAGCCCCCTTTTTCATTGCTGTCCACACCCTCGAACATGGAAGTTTATCCCTATTTCTCGAAGTCACTCTTCGAGTGCTGCAATATTTTCCTTTCAGAACTTTTGCCCATAAAGATTCCTCTTCTGTTTGGAGTCTCCAATTAAGTTTAGCTAAGAGGGCCAAATTCCTTCTCTTGGCAGATTGTAAACCCAATCCCCCCTTTTCCTTTGGTTTTGTGACTTTACTCCAACCCACCCAATGCATTTTTCTCACCGAGTCAAGCAAACCCCATAAGAAATTCCTGTTAACTCAATCAATGCCTTCAATGATCTTACTCGGGAGATAAGCACTCTGCATAACATAGTTCGGAATGGTGGAAGACACATGCTTAACAAGGATTGATCTACCCGCCAAAGACAACAGATTTACCTTCCAGCCAGCCAACTTCTGTTTAACTCGCTCAAGAACAAAATTGAAGTCTTGTGAAGAAGATCCCGTGTGCTTGATGGGAATACCGAGGTACTTCCCTAGATTTGGCGTGGATTGGAAACCCAAAATATCACATAACCCTTCCTTTCTAGCCCTATCAACATTCGGGGAGAAATAGACCCTAGACTTGGAAACAAATCAAGCACCTCCCTTATAACAACACAATTTTCCTGGTCAGCTTTGGCAAAAAGGACTAAGTCATCTGCAAAGAACAGATGAGAGAAAGCCAGGCCACCCCTTGATGCCCTTACCGGCTTCCAACTCTTAGAGCTACATTTTTCTTCAATAAGCTGGCTCAGGAAATCCATACAAAGGATGAAGATCTATGGTGAAAGAGGATCACCTTGTCTAAGGCCCCTCGAAGGCAAAATCTGATCTAGAGCTCCTCCATTCACCACGATGGAGGTGGAAACCGTCGAGACACAACTCATCATCAGCTTTATGAGGTTTTGAGGGAGGTTGACTCTGATTAACATATCTCTAATAAAGCTCCACTCAAGCTTATCATAAGCTTTTTCTAAGTCTATTTTGATCGCCATAAAACCAGATCTTCCCTTTTTCCTACTAATCGTGTCGACAAGTTCTTGCACGATGATAGCATTATCCGTTCCCTTTCTTCCAGGCACAAAGGCAGATTGGTAAGGAGAAATGAGTTTTCCAAGAAGAGGCCTGAGGCGGGCAACCAAGATTTTAGAAACAACTTTGTACACAGTGTTACACAGACTGATTGGGCGGTAGTTACTAAGAGTTTCCAGACCAGGAATTTTAGGAATAAGAGTAATGGAAGTCCTATTCAACTCTTCAGGAATTTCCTTCGCAGCAAAAATCTTCCTGACTTCTTCCAACACAGAATTGCCTACTATAAGCCAGAACCGTTGAAAAAACCCTGCATAGAGGCCATCAGGACCTGGAGCCTTAAAGGCTTTTAGGGACCACAAACCCGCCTTTATTTCGTCATCAGAGACATCTCTATCAATACTCTCCCGCTCTTCATTGGATAACTGGGCTTTCCAAGCAGTACTAGCCGGAACCATAAGGGTAAAGCAACTATGGGATGTGGTATAGAGATCAGAAAAACCATTTCGAATAACCTCCTTAACAGCCAATTCATCATGCACCCACTCCCCGATATTGGACATAATAGCCGTAATGGAATTTCTCTTCCTTCTAACCAACGTTGAAATATGGTAGAATGATGTATTTTTATCTCCCCACAACATCCAGTTGACTCTGGATTTAAGCGCCCATAATTCTTCCTCTTGATTACGGACGTGGCATAAATCAACCTGCAGCTTCCTCTCCAACTCCACTAGAGCAACCGACGGACAAACGGCTAAATCTCTCTGAATCCCACCTAATCTAGCCATTATTCTTCTCTTCTTCTTAAAGATGTTGCCAAAGTGTCCCTTATTCCATTCTGAAGCATCATGAGAGAAATTCTTAATGGCTCTCTGCAGGCTGGGGGCCCCTGCCCAAGCTTTTTGGACCACTTGGGGAAAAGTAGGGTCCGATAGCCAGAAGCTTTGAAACCTAAATAGCCTATTCCCAGCTAGTAGGATTAGTGTCCAGTAAGATTGGACTATGATCGGAATGGCACCTAGTCAGGTGGGTCACTCTGGCTTCAGGATACATGGCACACCAATCTGTGTTAACAAAGAATCTATCAATTCTTTCCTGAATGAGAACATGAGCATCTCTCTTGTTTGTCCACGTGAATCTAGAACCCGAAAACCCCAAATCAACCATATTACATTTATCTAGGCACTCTTTCAGAAGTAAAGACCTACTGATACTCACTTCTCTGCCACCCAGCTTGTCTGCACTATTAAGAGGCTCATTAAATTCCCCTGCAATAACCCAGGGCAAGCTGTGCAACTCCGCCATGTGCATCAAATTATTCCATAAAATTGTTCTCCCAGCAAATCTAGGACTAGCATAAATTGCTGAAAGTAACCAGGAAAGGTTAGAAGCTCGAACCTTAACCGTAACATGAATTTCTTGTTCAATTTTAGCCAAAGGGGTAACCTCCACTTGATCCGCATTCCACATCAACCATAAACCCCCAGAAAATCCAACCATATCCACATGCATCTCTCCATCAAACGGCAAACGATCTGTAATACTCTTCGCTCTCTCCCCTCCAAGACGGGTTTCCATAACCACAAACACAGCTGGGTCATGAGCACGCACCAGCTCCCTAACATGATTCTGAAAATTGGGCTTCAGAACGCCCCTACTATTCCAAATAATTATCTTCATCACATAGATAATAATAATGCGGAAAATAACAAGCATCAACAGGATGGTAATGGGTTGCCTCCTCCTTCAAGCTCCATCCCAACCACCTCCATAATTCCAACCGATGGCCTTTCCCTAACATTAGAATTAAGCAATACCTGAGTATCCTCATCTCCAACTTGGTGGATTAACATAGGCTGATAAACTTCACTGTGGCTTGAAACACCTGACCGAGGCCTCTGGTACAAATGATTATTGGTTCGATCCCCATCAACTTCTTCTCCACTAAATTCTCCACAAGGTTCCTCCAAACGGCTGGTATTACCGCCTCCGGCGATAGCCCCTTGATCAGAAGTTTCCTCCATGGATTTTGACTCTTTTCCCAGGTTAGGACAGCCACTGACAGGTGTTTCTTCATGGATGACCATATGAGTTCCCAAGGATTGAGGATCAACACTTGCCATGGCTGTGAACAAAAAATCTGAATCAACATGAGCACTAGATCCATAGTTGAACTTTGAGGTGGAGGCGCTAGAGTTTAGCTCTATAGGTTTCCTGGATCCTAAGGCTACACTTACTGAATGTATATGCGCCCTGCTACGGGCAATCTCTTTTTTTCCTTTAACTGAAGCACGCTGGGCCTGAGTAATGGTAATTCCTTGGTTAAATTGGCCCACATTTCCTACATCCGTGAGCCCAGTAGCTCGCTTAGAAAAGCCCATACCCTTCAATCCATTCTCCTTAGACACCGTGGCTCTAGGCAATTGAACCTGGCTTGCTAGGAGAGCCTCACCAGCCTTCTTTTCTTCTAATTCTATGTTATTGTTATTAGGACCCACCTTTAAATAAGCGGCCCCACCACTCACTTTGAGATAGCCAGACCCACTACCCTCTGGCATGCTCCTCACACCTCTATTTCCTTGTCGTTTTTTTTGTAACAACTACCCACGGACCATAAGCGTCCTTGTGCTCAGGAGACCGAGGGGCCTCGTCCTTATGCTCAGGAGATCGAGAGGCCTCGCCTTGCTTGGGGTCCACCAAATCACACCCAACTTGTGAGCTACTGACCTGGACATCCACCCTGTCACCGTTAGCCATCTTTGATTCGGGCGTCCTCCGGAGCGTGTAAGGACAAGCTTCCCTCCGGTGACCAATCCGGCCACAGGAGAAACAGAGTCTATGTATCCCTTCATAGTTGACAGGTTGATGGATTCCACCAATAAGTAAATCCGTCACCAATGGCTTGTCTAAGTCCACTTGAATGCATATCCTGGCGAAGCGACCTCTTGCCTCTGTAGCTGTGTGAGTATCAATCCGAAGAACCTTGCCTACCGAGTTCCCAATCTGCTTTAACACCTCCCTTTCATAATACTCAATGGGCAATTCATTCAGTCTAATCCATACTGCTATGGATGAAACATTCGAAGTTGACGGCTTAAAGTTAGGCTCCCATGGACGAATCGAAAGGAAATGCTCCCCTATGAACCACGGGCCATTCCTGAGGACCTTATCGTGGTCTTCCTTGCAGCTGAACCGTGTTAGAAAAAACTCCTTTCCTAAGTCTATAACATCCAATCTGCCAGTGGGCTTCCAGAGAGCATTCAGCTTGGATTGAATATAACTGAACCCTACAGACCTCCCATATACTTTGACAATGAGTGAGCTAGCCCATACCGCTCTAATGCGATGCTTCACGTCCTTAGAAAGCTTGACTGCTGCAAAACCTTCCCTTAGCTCTTCCACCTCCTCATCTAACTCTATATCAGCTTCCATATTTTCCTCAAAAGCAAACGCTTGGTTATATGCCCCTGGTATTTCCCCCAAGAGCTTGTCTCTGAAGGACGAGTTCTCACCGTGGATAGGACTGTTAAAACGACCCTGTTCCCAAGAGCTATTTTCATGGCTGG
The DNA here is from genome assembly GCA_033629205.1 of Lithocarpus polystachyus. Classification (NCBI taxonomy): domain Eukaryota; kingdom Viridiplantae; phylum Streptophyta; class Magnoliopsida; order Fagales; family Fagaceae; genus Lithocarpus; species Lithocarpus polystachyus. The sequence continues at coordinate 85,039,282 of CM066166.1, forward strand.
CTGAGTACCCAGCATGGCGTACGTCTTTTACTTTTTTATTGCTGCGTTCAAGCTCAGCTTCCTCTTCACTCGAAAGAGCACGACTCTTAGTACGGAGCATTCTTTCAACGAGTCTGATTGTCTCGCATTTACTAGCATGTAACATAGATAAAAAAATTGTAACTATGTAAACTTCAACGAATTTCACCTGATCTCCTATTGAGTTTATCTCACCTAGAATTGTTGTACATGTTTGGAGATCGTGTGACTTGGGAACCTATAGAAGACCACAAAGGGGGAGCAAACTCAAGCCTTGCTGAACTAATGTCTTTCTCCCACCATCTGATGGCTTTAAAAATTAAGATACCAAATATTGAGATGTTGCCAAAAAGGGCTCGCTCTTTGCTCTTTAGAAGTAAAATGATAAAATTTTACATATTTGCAAGTAACAAAGGTGATATTGTGGACTCGGAGAGTTGAATACTTCTTTAATTGTTAGAGAAATTTGAAATTTTAGATTTGAAATGAATAAAAGATTTAAAATACATTTTGTATGAGTTAGACAAAGAGAGTTTTCAATAATTATAGGTTGTGAGAGTTTTCGATGCCACATCGCATCAGACTCCTTGGGTTGCCTTCTTTATCCTCAAGTCATTGGAATTGTCAGGGATTTGTTTAATTTAAAAGGGATATATTCCCATAAAGATCCTTTAGCAATACAAAGAGTCAGCTTGCTTGTTCTGTGACTGGTTGTGTTATTAGAGTTTTGTGCTTGCACATCTTTGTCAGACTGTAAGAATTGTGCCAATTGCTCTATAGGTTTGTTCAATTGACGAAGTTATTGCTATTTGAAATAGTATCATTCACATCCATTGAAATTTCCATAACCTCTACTGCTCTTGCACAACTATGTTGAGGAGCTTATGCTTACCAACAACGCAAGGCAGCTCTTCTACCGGGCTTACGAGTTACGAAGTTCCCTTTGAAATGTTAAAAGTTTTTTTTTTTTTTTTTTTTTTTTTTTTTTTTTTTTTTGCTGAGAATGTTAAAGTGTACATTAATTTCTTAAGTTTTTATAAACATATATTAACATTTTCCGACCGAGCATCACAAAGTTGGCAACTAGTAGACCTTAAATGGAATTGTTTTTCTTTCGTAAATTTTACTCACAGCCAAGGAACTTGAATGGTTGAAGCCTTCCTCACTCACGAGAAATTATAAGGTCTATATAGTGGACAAGTGACATAGTCTACCATTCCATTAAAAGACTCACATCTGTTTAAAATTGCTGAGTTGAAAATTTTTTTAAAACACTGACTCAGCAATTTTAAATAAGTGAGAGTTTTTTAGTAAAATAGTAGACAGATGACGTGATCCACTAAAGAACTGTATAATTTCTCCTCACTCACCACCTCATACTGACCATCTGACCGAAAGAGCATGCAGCTTAAAAAATTGGATTATGGTTTAGTTATTACAGTTTTTGGCACCAGGGTACTTAGAGCATTCTTATCAAATGTGATAAAAATGATAAATGCTATTTTTTAGCATTTTTAGCACCTCAAATGATAAAAACACACTTCCATCAAACATGCTAAATCTTAAAAAATTTAGACACTGAGTTGTTATCAATAACAACTCATTGTAGCTGGATTGTAAAAAAATATATATTTTTATATTCTCACCAACTCTCACTTCTCTCTTCTCTTTCCTCTCTCACTTCTCTCTTCTCTCTCCTAATGGTTGTGGTCCAGCGATGGTTGTGGGTCGTGGTCTGATAGTTCGATGGTTGTGGTTTGGCGGGGTGCTTTGATTTTGTGGGTTTGGGTTTGTAAGTCTAGGTTCATGGGTCTGGGTTCGTGGATCATCGACTTGAACGGCGTGGATCATCGATGTGGGTCTCTAATCATTGTGGTGGTTGTTGGAATTGTGGTGGCCAGCGGTGGGTAGGATTGCTGGGTTGAGACCCACGAGAGACAGAGAGGGAGAGAGAGATAGTGAGACCAAGAGGGAGAGAGGATGAAAAGAAATAATAACAAAAAAGGAATAAAGAAATAATATTTAAATAAAATTGTAAAAAAAAATAGAAGTTTTGATGTTGAGTGTATTATAAAATGAGATGTTAAATGTTATAAAGTGATTTTTTGAGATGTTAAATGCTAAAATTTTTAAAATTCTTGATGTGAATACTCTTATGAGGGAGTGCTAAGGTTATTCCATTTTGGCCCTTGAAAGGCGGTGGCTATAGCCTATATAATACTGAACAAGTGTTTCATTAGAGGAGAGAGAGAGAGAGAGAGAGAGAGAGAGAGAGAGAGAGAGAGAGAGAGAGAGAGAGAGTGTTCCTAAAAATTGTCCAAAATTTTTCTGAAACCTAAAAATTGACCAAAATACTCCTGAAATTCCTCTCGAGAACACTACAATAACTCATTGTAGTGTTCTCGGCAAAAAAAATAGTCATTGTAGTGTTCACATGTGTGGACAGTGCACACAAAATGAAAAAGTCTTAAATAGTTATATTTAGTCATTTATTTTTAAAAATAGTTTATGAGAAACTAAAAAAGTTATCAAAAAGTTGATAATTTTTTTTATATAAATTTTTAAAAAAAATAATTTTTAATGTGCATACATTAGTAAAATCCTATTTAAAAATTCTGAAAAAAAAAATGGTAGAGTTTTAATTTTGAAAGATGTTCATGTGGGTTGTCACTACCGGTCAGGCACACACAACAACAAAAAGTTAGACAATAGGTACACATAACAACAGAAAGTTAGATTAAGAGCATCACATCAGCTGTGCTAAATGCCAAATATTTGGCATTTGGCATATCAAACACCAAAAATCAATCCTCATTAGGTATTTCAAACGCCAAAAATTTTGGCACATTACTACTGTACCATCTCAAATATGAGACGGCACGGACAAATGGCAAAAATATATATTATTATTTTATTTATTTTTCTCTCTCCTCATCACAGTCATCTCTTTCTCTCTCTTCGTCTTTTCTTCTCTCTCATCTCTGTCTTCTCTCCACCTACAGCTCGCCTCCGCCACTCACTAGTAGATCGCCTCTGTCGCTCGCCAGAGATCATCAACCTCTCCGGCGAACCCCACTTCATCCACACCCCCAATTCCCCTTCGTTTCCACCTGAGTTCCCTGAATGGGTCGTCGCCAACGACGTCGTGGTTTTGGGGATTTGTTATGGGCTGCAGCTCATTGTTCAAAGGCTCGGTGGCAAAGTCAGGGTTGGAGAGAAGCAGGAGTATGGGAGGATGGAGATTGAGGTGGAGAAGAACGCCACGCTTTACTGGTCGAAGCGGGTTGGGGATAGGCAACTTGTGTGGATGAGCCATGGGGATGAGGTAGCTAGGTTGCTTGATGGGTTCGAAGTCGTTGCGCGGAGCCTTGTTCATGCCTTTGTTGGAATCAAGAAGGCATGAGATAAGTTTGACCTCGGGGTGCTTGGTTTTCAAGTAATACCCTGCCCCTTTAGATGGTGGAGGTTGTAAACCCAATTAGCGTCGTAGTGAGTAAGCCCTAAGCCCATTAAAGGTGTCTACACTCCCTAAAATCCTAAACATGTTTGGGGTGCACTGGGTGGGAGCTAATCTATGAGCCCTAAGGTAGTTCCTAGTAACGGTTCCCATAGGTATTCTCATCCCACCCTCAATAAAGGCAATCATTGGGATGACCACTTCTCCCTCTTGTCTTTTCTCGTGCCATTCTCCCTCCTTACAATACCTAATGGAGACTCCTGGCGGGATCCTAAACTGAGCTTTAAAGCTCTCTACACCCTCCTTGGAGTCTACTAAATAGGCGAATCTACCCATTCCTAAATGAGATTTGGAGATACTAAGAAGATAAAGAGAAGGAAGAAGAGCCGAGGAGAAAAAGACAAAAAAGAAAAGTAGATGGAAAAATAAATGAAAAGATTTGTGAAGACTTACACAAAGAAGAAAACTCTCCTCGGACTGGCTCTTGGTAGGTGTGAAGGCACGAGTATATTGGATAAGTTTGCAGGTTCAGTGTTTGAGAGCTGAAGTGAGATGAATGGTTGATTCGGACAGTATTTATATCAAAAAGAGAGTTATAAGCGGGAAAATTCCCACCTGGGTTCTAGCAAAAACCTCAGCCATTTGATCCGCATCGTGCCGTAGAATGTGGGGAATATAAAGCCGTAAAAATTTAATGAAGGCGCGTCTTGTATGTTGAAGCGTCAAAAGTGTGCCTTGGGCAGTTAAAAAGGCATCTGCACAGTCAGAGGTGATGTATGATGAGCGCAGAGTACTTATAGTGGTATCGAGATCCTCCTTTCTTCCCATTGAGCTAGAAAGAAGAATCTCGAGGGGCTATTGTAGGGGTGATAGGCCCAAGAGTACATATCTATATATATATTGGGCCAGAGGCCCAAATTGAGGACATTAAGTGGTCAGAGGACGGGTAAACATCTTCTTAAGAATCCTTGTTGGTAAGTAAAGAGGTAAAGTCTGATCATGATCATCCAAGAAGGTGGTCCAAGGAGGAATGATTCCTCGGCTGAGTAAAGTCAAAGTCAGAATGTGCGGTCTGACATTAAGAGCAACGTTCTGGACGATTCCAATGATGAGGATAAGTATCAATAAGGAACAGGACAGAAGGAAGCTATGAAATATTTAAAGGGAAAGCCGCTACCATTGCATTAAATGTTTTGCAGCTAACATTCTGGCCGCATTAATGAAGAAGTGATCTAAACAGTATCTTTCAGCCTTACAGCTACTTACCAAATACTTCAAGAAGGTGCTGATAGGACAAGGATCAACACCAACAATCTAGTATACACGTGGAGGGTGGAGATGAAAGAGGAGGATAGTATAAAATAGAAAGAAGACCCTAAGGGGAAAGGATCGAAAAATAAAGAGAAAAACACTGTAGCAATCAAGAGCTTAATTTGTAATCAAACTTGAGAGAAATATATAAGAATTAATCTCCTCGGATTGTGCCGAGGACGATTTTCTTCAGATTAAGTCAATCTATCCTCATTTTCTTGTCATCTAGATCCATGATAATTGCTACCCAACTCATTAGAACCTAGTTTTTCTATCCACTCTCTACAAATTCATTGTGATGGGCTTATTGGGCCTAAGTCCACTTACTTTTTGGGCTTAAGATTCAAATTGAGACCTTACATTGTACAAAAGACGAAAAGTCTAATATAAATAAACTATCAAAACCCAATATGTACATATATATATATAAGTAAACTCATGCGTATATACAAAAAAAATTAATAATAATAATAATAAAAAAGCGTAAAAATCATGTATATATCTATAGCTAAAAAATTGTGTAATTTTTACACTATTTATAATTTGAACTCATATATGTGTGTAATTGTGATACTAGTTTAAAATAAGAACCTATTGTAATATTGTTTGCATAAATTGGAAAATATTTAATTACTATTCCAATTTAAGAATATAATTATTCTTTTGATGTTCTTGATTATGTATTAAATTGTTTTTATTGGAATTTGTTAAAAAAAATTCTAAGAATGTGCCACATGGTATATTACCTTAGGCTACTAAAGTGTGAAACAAAATAAAATGACAAACTTTAAGCTTAGTGGACTAAAATGACAATTCACCAAACTTATAGGGTGTACATTTTTTTTTTTTTTTTGCATATGTGTGAGGGAGGGAGAGAGAGAGAGAGAGAGAGAGAGAGAGATGAAATCTAAATCCTTTGCATGAATTCAAAAAAGAAAAAGAAAAATCTTTGTATAAGGTTTTTAAAAGCTTATATGAACAATAACTTATCTCTCGTATATTGTTGAAAGCTTATATGAACATTACAAATTTTACTGCATAACTTTTTAAATTGATGTTACAATGAAAATGATTGGTGGATTTCAAAAATATAATAAATGAATATCTAAATTAAAATTTGTTTCAATGATTGGTAACATATCGGTTTATAAAATTTATAGTATCCCTAACATCTTAGATAGTTTTTCGGATAAGTCAACCTCTTCTGTTTTTTACTCATTATTACTTACTAGCTTGTAACCCCATGCATATGTATAGATATACTTAAAAGATATACATTAAGATATATAGTATAATTCTTACATATATAATTTAAATATTATTGATAGTTATTCTTTTTTTTTTTTTTTAACTCTTTAAAAAATCTTGTAAGAATATATTATTATTAGGTAGAAGATGTAAATTGTCCATTTTAATTTTAATTTTATTTTATTTTATGTTCATCGATTCTAGACTCTTTGGTTTTTGTATGCAATAACTCACTTGAATGGATATTTATGATGTGGTTTCACATTTGACTCCAAAATTAAGAAATAAAACTCTCTAAAAATATATAATTTATATATATATATATATATATATTTCTAGCTACTGCAGCTACAGTTGTAGTAGTAGTCATCATTAGCATGTAACATAGACAAAAAAATTGTAACTATGTAAACTTCAACGAATTTCACCTGATCTCCTATTGAGTTTATCTCACCTAGAATTGTTGTACATGTTTGGAGATCGTGTGACTTGGGAACCTATAGAAGACCACAAAGGGGGAGCAAACTCAAGCCTTGCTGAACTAATGTCTTTCTCCCACCATCTGATGACTTTAAAAATTAAGATACCAAATATTGAGATATTGCCAAAAGGGCTCGCTCTTTGCTCTTTAGAAGTAAAATGATAAAATTTTAGATATTTGCAAGTAACAAAGGTGATATTGTGGACTCGGAGAGTCGAATACTTCTTTAATTGTTAGAGAAATTTGAAATTTTAGATTTGAAATGAATAAAAGATTTAAAATACAATTTGTATGAGTTAGACAAAGAGAGTTTTCAATACTTATAGGTTGTGAGAGTTTTCGATGCCACATCGCATCAGACTCTTTGGGTTGCCTTCTTTATCCTCAAGTCATTGGAATTGTCAGAGATTTGTGTAATTTAAAAGGGATATATTCCCATAAAGATCCTTTAGCAATACAAAGAGTCAGCTTGCTTGTTCTGTGACTGGTTGTGTTATTAGAGTTTTGTGCTTGCACATCTTTGTCAGACTGTAAGACTTGTGCCAATTGCTCTATAGGTTTGTTCAATTGACGAAGTTATTGCTATTTGAAATAGTATCATTCACATCCATTGAAATTTCCATAACCTCTACTGCTCTTGCACAACTATGTTGAGGAGCTTATGCTTACCAACAACGCAGGGCAGCTCTTCTACCCCCAAAAATCTTCCATGGTTGGGCTTACGAGTTACGAAGTTCCCTTTGAAATGTTAAAAGTTTTTTTTTTTTTTTTTTTTTTTTTTTGCTGAGAATGTTAAAGTGCACATTAATTTCTTAAGTTTTTATATACATATATTAATATTTTCCGTGCATCACAAAGTTGGCAACTAGTAGACCTTAAATGGAATTGTTTTTCTTTCGTAAATTTTACTCAGAGCCAAGGAACTTGAATGGTTGAAGCCTTCCTCACTCACGAGACATTGTAAGGTCCACATAGTGGACAAGTGACATTGTCTACCATTCCATTAAAAGACTCACACCTGTTTAAAATTACTAAGTTGAAAATTTTTTTAAAATACTGACTCGACAATTTTAAACAAGTGAGAATTTTTTAGTAGAATGGTAGATAGATAACATGGTCCACCAGAGAACCATATAATTTCTCCTCACTCACCACCTCATACTGACCATTTGACCAAAAGAGCGTGCAGCTTAAAAAATTGGATTATGGTTTAGTTATTACAGTTTTTGGCACCAGGGTAATTAGAGCATTCTTATCAAATGTGATAAAAATGCTAAATGCTATTTTTTAGCATTTTTAGCACCTCAAATGATAAAAACACACTTCCATCAAACATGCTAAATCTTAAAAAATTTAGACAGTGAGTTGTTATCAATAACAACTCACTGTAGCTGGATTGTAAAAAAATATATATTTTTATATTCTCACCAACTCTCACTTCTCTCTTCTCTTTCCTCTCTCACTTCTCTCTTCTCTCTCCCGATGGTTGTGGTCTGGCGATGGTCGTGGGTCGTGTCTGATAGTCTGATGGTTGTGGTCCGACGAGGTGATTTGATTTTGTGGGTTTGGGTTTGTAAGTCTAGGTTCATCGGTTTGGGTTTGTGGGTCTGGGTTCGTGGATCGTCGACTTGATTGGCGCGGATCATCGACATGGGTCTCTGATCGTTGTGGTGGTTGTTGGAATTGTGGTGGTCGGTGGTGGGTAGGATTGCTGGGTTGAGACCCACGAGAGACAGAGAGGAAGAGAGAGATAGTGAGACCAAGAGGGAGAGAGAATGAAAAAAATAACAACAAAAAAGAAATAAAGAAATAATATTTAAATGAAGTTGTAAAAAAAATAAAAGTTTTGATGTTGAGTGTATTATAAAATGAGATGTTAAATGTTATAAAGTGACTTTTTGAGATGTTAAATGCTAAAATTTTTAAAATTCTTGATGTGAATGCTCTTATGAGGGAGTGCTAAGGTTATTCCATTTTGGCCCTTGAAAGGAGGTGGCTATAGCCTATATAATACTGAACAAGTGTTTCATTAGAGAGAGAGAGAGAGAGGGAGAGAGAGAATTGAGATTAGGTGCAATACCTATTTAGGGTATTGCATTTGATGCAATTGTAATCAGTGACTGAGATTTAAAGTTACTTTTTCAACTTTCAATCCCAACTATTAAATTAAATATATTAAAAAGAAGTAAAAAAATTAAAGTTAAAAAATTAAAAATGTAAAAATAAAAAATAAAAATTGTGAGAGAAAGTGGCTTAATTGCATCAGGTGCAATACGATAAGATTGTGCAAACCAAGACATTGACAGTTATTTAATGACAAGTTAATGAGGTGAGATGACTCAATGGTAACAGAGGCCTAGAACAATCAGCTTAATTGCAAAGTTGACAAATTTCTCTCGCATTCAATGACCCTTAGTTGGATCTTCACTGTATGGTAGTAAGATCAGAGTATGGTGATGCTATTAAACATTGCATGATATCTCATACGTGTATGTCTCAAAGAGGCTCTTTAGACTATTTTAATAAAAAGAGAAATGAGAGAGAGAGAGAGAGAGAGAGAGATTTATAAATTAAGGAGCTATGAAGAGCAAGGCAAAAGAACTATTTTAGTTTGAAGAGATGGAGATGAAGCAGCAGCAATCTCAGCTAGCTCTTGTTTCAATGGTGTTGTTGATGATACGGTTGGTGATTTCGCCTGTGGTGGCTTGTCCAACATATGGCAGAGATTGCAAAAGCTGCATTAGAAACGAGTTGAAGTTCAGTTGCCCACCATGTGCTCCTATTCTGCGCTGCATGGCACGATGCTTGTGGGGTGGTAACTCAAGGTCCGATTGTGTAAAGAGGTGTGATTGCAACACTGGGTACCCAACTCTCTCTGATTGCAAGAGATGCATGTTAAAGTGCAAGTGCAGCTGTATGGGTTAGATGAGTTTCACCTTTCAATCGAAGTGTTTGTGATTTCATTAGTCTCTACTTTAGATGTATGACCATCCTATGATCCTATGTGTTGAAAAGATCTTTTTCATAGTAGCATTTCAATTTCAATGTATCCTCGTAGAGAGAGAGAGAGAGAGAGAGAGAGAGAGGGAGTTGTAGTAGAAGCTTCTTGCATTATAGTCTAATGACAAGTAGATGCAATTATCCTAGCATCTGTACTAGCTGTCAAGCTGACACAAATCTTCTATGTGTATTTTAGAATATTTTTCAGCCCAAAGGATCTTTTCCATCTTGTTTGAAAGGGAGATGGTCTACATTTTTCCTCCAAGAAAACAATAAGAGGACAATCAATCCAAAAGAAGATTTAGTATCTCATAAATTTAAAAGTGAATTTTTTTTTTTTTTTGATAAGTTAAATTTAAAAGTGAATATAGCATCCTTGTATGCTAATAAGTTAATATCTTAACTGTTATCTGTATTAGGTTACTTCTACTCTTTTTCCAGTAGTTTCATTCTTCTAAGTTTACTACGTTTCCCATTCATTATCTGGATCTGGATGTTCTTTTCCTGAAATTATGACTATTTTTTCTTCAGCTTTGCTTAGAGAGAGTTGTCTTATGGTCCTAGCTAGGTGTTCTCAATCAGAGCCAGTATACCGTCCATTGAATTGAAACACTGGATGGAACACTCGACTAACATGTGGTCATATGTAGAAGCCAAGGGCTGACTAGAAGCCAAATCCTTATCTCAATCTAACCACCTATGCGTTTCAGGTTTTAAATCAAATATATATATATATATATATATATTGGTCTCTGATACCAAAAGGGGACTCTTACGAGCGGCTTCCATTTCCAAGTTGCTTATGCTTTTTGGAAAACGCACCGATTAAAGCTTAAAGTAGTAACAATGAAAATAGATTTCAATAACCGATTAAAGCTTAGAGTAACTACAGGAAGTAATAGTAGTTTCATCCAACAATTATCAAAGCTCCTATTAAAGAAACAAAAACAATTCTCAAAGCTGCAACATCCATGTTTTTAGGTGGTGATGTCTAAACTCTATCCCCAGCAATCTTACATGACAATTGACATCCACAGATGGGAGTGATGGATAGAGTCCTTGCATAAAAATAAATAAAAATTACGTGACATCACATATATACACCCTTGTATAAAAATAAAAAAAATTTAACAGTAAATTGAATTCTCTTATCTCGCTGAAACTGAAATGGAGGGAAAAGAATCCTTCTCCATGTCTAGGATGCACAGACACAGTTACGGATACAATATAATACTGCGACACAAGTAATTTTTGAAAAATTATAACCTGATACAGCTCAATTATACATTCATCATTAACCGTTCGGTAAAAGCATGCATTATATGTGAGAGTGAGAGTGGATGTGTGTACATACTTTTGTGCATCTGGATCCTTCTACAAATGAAATCAGAGAACGAAAATTAGATTAGACTTACACAATCAACTAGAATTAAACTATACATACATTATATATATATATATATATATATATATATAGGGGGTTGTAAAGTCTGTACCGGAGCACAGAAGATCAGGGCCCACTGAGAAATCTCTGCAAGCAACGAAAGCCCAAATGCTCAGCACAAAACCTCTCCATCTCATCACCTCCTCTTTCTCTACAAACCTCTTCCTCCATCTTCGCAACGACGTCGTCCCAGTTCCTCACAAACCCGTATTCGTAACAGTCGTCGTCGTAAACCGTCTTTGCCTCCGAAACAGCGTCGAGTATTTCCTGCAACGCCACGATCCGACGGCTCACCTTCCTCCTCGCCTCCCTCACCGTCGGATTGAACCCGGGCACCGAGTCCAGCTTCAGTAGCAAACCCATCAGTGCCTCGTTCATCCTCAGCTTCTCCCGTTCGTTGCTGCGGATTGCGTCCACCGTTTCCTGCCGTTGGATTAAGCGTTGGAGGTGATCGGCTTCGGAGCTGACGGCCGAGATCTTTTTGTACAGGGTGCGGATCGCGTGGGCCCGGTATGCGGACTGGATCTTAGTGGCGGAGTTGGATTGAGATTGTGATTGGGCTGTTTTGGGAGAGAACTGGATGGGAATTTCGGTGGAGCTGGGTTTGGGTGGAGGGGTAGAGTGGTCATTATGGAAAGTGTATGTGACTGTGGTGGAAGAGGAAGAGTAGAAGCTAGCTCTGCGAGAGGTTTTCATTTGTGAGAGAGGAAAAAAAAAGAGTGTGACAGTGTGAGTGAGAAAGAGAAAAAAATGTGTGTTTTGGGTTTAGGAGTTTAGCTTATTTTATTTTGGCTTTAATTTGCTTTTTTTTTTTTTTTTTCTTCTTTTTATAGAGCTTTAAACTTGTGGGGTCTGCAACCCATGCGATCTATATCATCGTACCAAAACCGATCAATTTTTTACTCGTTCAATCATTAAAAATTTTATTAGTTTAAATAAGAAACCATGTTAATTTGCTACTGGTAACTGTAGGGATGCCTCTTGAATGGTCTTGGCGCCATTGAGTATTCTGTGAGTTGTGAGGCATTTGAGCAATATTTTAGCTTGACAACCGTCCGTTTCGACAGGGGACCCAACGATTCATTTTTTGAATGATTTGACTAGCCTTTGGCACAGGCGGGGCCCACCCTTTGTTGGCCTAAAAGGCTAAAATCCCGTTACGATTTTTTGGATTATTAGGCATTAGAAGCCTATCACACATTATGGCAGCATTTGAAATCTCAAATGGGTTTCAAATTCGTTTCCGTATTCACCTGCTCCTTTAATGGGAAAGCTAAAAAAAGCAAAATTGCACTTCTAAAATCTCCTAACTACATTAAATTGGTGTTGGGAGTTTAATTTGCTATAGCTAAAATTTTTTGCTATATTTTTCTTTCATGCTACAGAGAGCTATTTTCAATAAGAGCTCACTGTAGCACGAAAATAAACATAAAAATTACTTTTTTATTTCCTCCTAACGACTCTTTTATCTTTAAGTTTGTTCTATCTTCTCACTTCTCTACTCTCTGTTCTCTCTTTTGTCTCTCTCCTGTGCCTTGTGGTTGTCTCTCTCTCATGCCTTGTGGTTGTGAGCCGGACCTTCGGTGGTTTCGTGGGTTTCATGTGTGATATGATTTGGTCATCTGATTTGGGGGTTTCATGTGTGATGTGGGTCTAACTTGGTGGGTTTCATGTGAGTCTAATTTTATTTTGTCTCAGTGGCTTGATTTGGTTGGTCTCATCGATGGAGGGTTCGAACTCAACGAGGTGGCGGGGCAACAGAGCTTGGGGTGGCAGGGCTTGATTTGGGTTTTTGGTATTTTGTAGAGAATATTTTTTATGGGTATTGATAATCAAATGTGATAATCAAATGGGTATTTATGGGTATTGATAATTGAATGGGTAGGTGGTTGAGGCTGGTGGAGTGGTGACAGGGGTTTTGATTTGTAGAGGTTGTAGGTGCTAGTTATGGTTGTTTTGGGTTGATTGTGCTGGTTGTTTTATTGAATTGAATATATTATTCTATTTTGTTATTTATATTATTTTAATGTGTTGAATGCTAAAATAAAACATTTGATATTGGGTGTATTGTAAATTGAGTTGTTAAATTGAAAGTGACTTTTTGAGTGGCTAAAAGCTATATTTTTTACATGCTCTACTTTGAATGCTCTTACACATATCACATTAAACAAATTCCTCACCAGCTGGACTATACTGGTGAAAAAAAAAATCCAATGCTCTACTTTAAAGACCAAATTAGAACAGGAAAGTACCATTTATTCAGAATGCCGCATCAAGATTCAAGAGAGGTTATGCCCATAGCTGAAGAATGTCTTGTTAATGCACACCATTTCAAGAAAAAACATTACAGAACTATGGACAAGAATTTACAGCAAATATTGACTAGCCCAGCCCCAGCAATTCCAATTTAAACTGAGGTGTGATTAGATTTTACTGGACTTGCTTCATCACCAAAAACAACATCGTCCTCCTCAAGGGGGTGGAATAATTTTCCCAGAGCATGTCCCAAACCCAACATTGTAACCGTTTCCCTGCAATGATTTAAAGTTTTAAAGCATTTAGTTCTACATGTTTTGAATTTAAAATGCTGGAAGAAAACATCGAACACAATGATGAAGTCTAAATTCTAAGTTCATAACAATGGTTAGATGATAAAGTCAATCTTAAAGAAAACAATGGCACATCATGGAGTCAGCGTCCCTATCCAATAAGGCATATTATTATTATTATTATTATTATTATTTAAAGTAGCACATTGTTTACATATCAATTCCATCATTCTAGATTCACCTAGAGAAAATAAAACAAATGCTGGTATCAGAAGTTCAGAATTAAAGTTGTATATACGATGGTGGCAGCTATATGGGGGTTAGTCCATCATTTCAACAAATCTTCACTTGTTGCATGGAATTAGAGAATTACTGGGTTTTCAACTCCTTTTTTTCTTATTAGACAATACACCTTTCCAGTCTAAACTTGGTCGAATAGCACTCTCCTAAGACGTCATATAAATTAGCCTTGTTCTCTAGTTTGATAGTCTCATTACATTTTTCTCTAGTTTGATAGTCAATTTAACAACATACTTATGAAAAGATGCAAGAAAATCACTGAAAATTATGTGCCTCCCTTAGATAGGGAAACCAACTCTAGATCCATAACCAATTATCCCCCAATGGATCAGAACAAAATGAAAAAGTTAATTAACAACTTAGATTAATTATACCTTTGAACCAACAACCAACAGCAGAAAAAGTTTAAAAAAAGGATTTTGAAAAAATCTAGTCTTTATAAATTTCTTATATGCTGTTGGGAGTTGGTAACCAAATCAATGAATTGAACTTACAATTTCACATGATGGATATAATATAGTTAAAATTGAAAAATACATTGAAAATTGAAGTTAAGAAGATAAACCGTGTGAGTTCCTTGGTCATGATAGAGAAAATATGAAAACAATATGCTTAGGAGATTTGAAGAAAACTTGTATGCTCACAAACCTTACTATAACCGCTAAAAATGACTTCATCTCCATCTTCTAGGAATTTTCGAGTTGTCCCATTTAAGGACAGTGGTTTTTGTCCATTCCATGTTAACTCTAGCAAGCATCCATAAGTTTCTGGCTCCTGTTCAGAAATACAAGCGGTGGCTGAACTTCAATTGAACAACACAGAATTATACATTTCTAAATTAAATTACACGATTATACAAAAGACAAAATGAGCACAGTTCCATCAGTACAACCATGTGAAATCAAAATAAAATAAATTATAAGATGAAACCATACAGGTCCGCTGATGGTCCCAGTTCCAAGGAGATCACCAGGCCTTAAGTTGCAACCATTAATGGTGTGGTGTGCAAGCTGCTGAGTCAGTGTCCAATATCTGCAACAGAAGCACCAAACTCATAATACACACAATGACACAAACACAAAATAATAAAATAGAACACTTCTTTATTTAGATTCATATAGTTTTTCATATATATAGATGTAGAATACCCGAAAGAAAAACATATTGATATATAAGTATTTTCAAGCCTTCTGTTTAATTGGAGTTGTGAACATTCTGTTTACAATATGAGGGGCTTATGATGCACCCAGGAGGGTATTTTTCTGAAAATAAAAAATGTTTAGCATTGCACGTAAGATATTCTATTGCCCAGTGCATAACAAGCAAGAGACTGATACAATGGATGTTATAACTCACAACAAGTAGTAACCAATCTCATCCAAAGATACTTCAGAAACAATGTGAATGTATAATTGAACTCCTTACAAATTGTTGAAATTACTCCTCGTGACCACAGATGAATTTTCTTGTCCAGCAGGTTTAATTTGAACCTAGCAGCAAGAATGCAATTTCATCATTCTATTTAGAGAGCCATAAGATTCAACTATATTAAGTCTAAGCAAAAACACATTTCTAGAAGACATACAAAGAAGATTACAGCAGATTGAACACTATATCAAAACATAAAAAGGAAAATAATTTACAAAGTATAAAAAACAATTTAACTGTAAATATATACAGCATTTAGATACTACCTCCAAAGAAATGTCATAGTTCTTGGATATCTTTTCAGCAAGATATGGCAATGGAGGAGGGTTCTGCAATTTAACCACACATTGTATAGCATCTTGCCACGTCAGAATTAGTTCCAGGCAAGAAATTTGGAAACGACATAATGAACCTAAAAAATGTCATGTTATGCGTGATTAAGATGATAAGCTACCTGTTTGGGAGCATCACAAGCAAAAGGTTCTAGAGCATCTAGTGTAACAATCCATGGGGATACTGTAGTACCTAAAAAACACAAGACAACAACAGCCAAAAAAAAAAAAAAAAGCCTTCAGTTTTGTGTAGGATAAAGAATCACTTGCAAGCAAAGTGTATGGGTAATTATCAGTAAGTGAAGTGCACACATCCTAACTTCAACTTTGAGAAATGGAATTTGAAAAATGAAGCAGTCAAATTCCAAAATTTTACCAAAACTCTTTCCCAGAAAAGGACCGAGAGGTACATATTCCCATGCCTGAATATCTCTAGCTGTCAAAGCCAAATTCTTATTAATATAACATAAAAAAAATTATAAAAAAAAAAAAAAAAAAAAAAAACCTTCCAAAACAACACTGAAATGAAGCAATAAGTAATATTAGTAGTACCGCTCCAGTCATTCATCAATACAAGGCCAAAAATATGATCTGCTGCCTCATTAACATCCACAGGTTTTCCTAATTCATTTCCAGGACCAACAACAGCAGCCTACAAGAACACCAGATCCCATATAGGAACAACTGTAATGAGTCACAAGCTCACAATGGAAGTAACACAGCATGACCACAAGGAAGCAATCAGCAAAACCATAGGGAAGGAACACAGCATGACCACAACAAAAGAATAGCATAGCCAAAATTTAAGCTAAAGTGGGAGGGAGCTAATACCACTTGAATTATATATTTTCAAATCATAGTTTCATCTTCATTTTTTTTTTTTTTTGGGAGGGGGTGGGGGGTGCAAAAATTGATGAGGTGCGTCTAGATAAAAGGCTCACCATTTCAAGCTCAAAGTCCAGCTTCAATGAAGGTCCAAAATATGGTGGAGAGTTACCAGCCGGATGGCCTTGACCTCTGGGAGAAGCAAAATATAAAACTGTATGAGATAAAATCAGCACAATAGGGTGTGGGGGAAATAAGTCCCTCTTGAGTGCCCATGTGGGAGGGCAGTTTTAAACCGTATTTTTTCAAAGTACTTTTTTAACCCAACTTTTTTCAAGGTACAGTTTTCTTTTTACATAATCCACTTTAAAAAGCTGAAAAATAATTTGTATACCAAACAGGCATTTAAATCAGCATATGTAGGTGCCATATCCACCATTTTAACAAGAAAGGGATGCTAATAAATCGGGTCTTGGCTCAGTTGCACATAATTCAAGAAAGATGAAATAGGTAAGTTGAACCACAATGTCCAACAAAGTAATGCACTTCAGGCACAAGTTCTGTGTGACACCTGAGTGGCAGGTAGCCTGTCTCATTAAGCATGAGAAAAACATGTATATAGATGCTAGAGAAACAACACATAATACTGAACACGCGCGAATGTACCTTTCACATGCACACAAAACCAAGGATACTGATAAACCAGATTTTGCTATTATTTTTAAGAAATTATTAGTAATTAAAAATGTTATAGTAAGTTAGTAACAAACAAGATAAAAATATCTATGGCATTATTTTGTATGATTTGCCCATTTCAGCATTCTTTCCATTTCTTTTTTCAGGGTACTTTAGATAAATGACATTTTTGTTATCTTTATGTTTTAGCAACAAAACCAAGGATCAAAATAAAATTTAAATCCTATCAAAAAAAAATTATTAAATAAAAAATTTTAATTTTTATATTGTCAAACCTTGGTCGAATGATGTCTGTTCCAGAGATAACAATAGATGAAGCCCGTCCATGATACGCAATGGGAAGGTGAAACCTGGAAATCAAATGACACTTAGTCAGCTTGAAAAAGAAGGGTGGGAGGGGAGGGGGGGTTAGTCATAAACATCAAAGCCAAGGTACCAGTTTGCAGGAATTGGGTTCTCTGGTCCACGAAATATGGTTCCACAATTCTTCGCATGATGCTTAGATGAAAAGAAGTCTGTGTAATCCCCTATTGAAATGGGAACAAGCATTTCGACCTTGCTCTAACAAGTAACAATTAGACAAAAAATTAACATTAGAAGCCTACCGATCTTAATACAAATTACATATTTGGAACTGTATACGAGTATTACCAATGGCACAAGTGCTTTCTGCCTTAAAGCTGCATTGTCACGTAATGCTGGCTCAGTAGCTGCATCAGAGGATAAATAAACTTCCGTTATTCCCTTCAAATTTGACTTAGCATGAGTTTCTTTATTGCAATTATACAAAACGGGTTAATTCCTCAGTCTCTTTACTAAACAGTTGCAATTAACATAAATTCAGTATTTTTTTTTTCCTCATTTAAACTTTGCCTCATATAGTTTAATACAAAAAATAGATGCCAAACCAAGAGAAGAATTCAACTGATAATTAGCATACCTGACAACAGCTTTTGAAGCGTAGCACGAGCTTCCTTCCAAGCTGGACGTCCCAAAGCTAGGAATTTGTTTAAATCAGGCTGGCAATAAAAACATATCAAATTGCAAAACAATCAGTTAACATTTTCCAACCCAAACTCGCAAGTCAAATTGTTGACAAAACAGGACATAATAATCATGTGTTCTCCACCAAACATCAGAAATTCACAACAATGCAACCGAAATGCGCAGAAACTTGAAACAATCAGCGAGTTAAATTAGGCTGGCAAAAAAAATACATAACAAATTGCAAAACAATTAGTTAACATTTTCGACCTAAATTAGCAACAAAACAGGACATGATGATCATGTATTCTTTACCAAACATCTGAAACTCATAATAATGCAACCAAAATGTGCAGAAACTCATAGAAATCAGCAAGTTAAATTAGGCTGGCAAAAAAATCAACATAACAAATTGCAAAACATTTTCAACCTGAACTTGCAAGTCAAATTATCAAAAAAACAGGGCATGATAATCATAGATTCTCCACCAAACATGAAATTCACAACAATGCAACCAAAATTCCTAATCGGCGAGTTATCATCGCCATCGCTGTTGTTCTTGCACTACGGATTGCTCCACAAATAGAACAATTTCTACAATAAATATTAACAATCCAAAAACAGAGAGCTCTAAAAAATATCTTAATTACTTGAAAATATCTCCACCTTAATTAAACTTAGACAAGCTGATTTGTTCATTTTATCCAAATTCAGAGAATCGAAACCAGTGTTTAGTTGCAGAGCAACATGCATGAACGAGAACGAATGATTGTGATCGATAAGCGACTAGGACGAACCTGAAGGAAGGAATCGGAGTTGTTCTTGAGAACCGGACCGTCGAAGAGACCGGCGGAGGCGACGATGGAGAGGTCCAAGACGTAGTCGCCGATCGCGACGCCCGGCCGAGCCGGTGAAGCCGGTTCGGGCTTGAAGACGCCGTACGGCAAGTTCTGTATGGGGAAGTGAGAGTCCGGGTGGACTTCGATGAAAGATTTCAAAGCCATTTTTTGGGAAAAAAAAAAAAATCGGAATCGAAACGGCGTCGTACGAAGGTCCCTCCCTCCGATGAGTGAGAGTAGTTCAGTTAACAGTGAAGTGTGGGATTATTTGGAGAAGATATTAGTATTTGTAGAGTGTGCGCCAAAGCTACAGGCAAGGAATAGGGTCATTGTCTTTTTGCTTGTGAGTATTATATGGAAATTTTAAAGGGTTAAATTATATTATTATTTTTATTATTATGGGATTAAGAATATGATTGATTAGAATAATTTAGAAATTATAACTGCGCAATTTTGACGTGATGATCACCTTATAAGTGTTTATGAGGTGTGGAGGGCAAGAATCGAAATTCAAATTTCAAAGAGAAAATTTCATAAACTTATATACTTAAATTAAATTAAAAGAGAAATTAGATTTTATATTAAAAAAATAAAAAATAATAATAATAATAATAATTTAGAAGTGGGTTTGTTTGAGTTTGAGGTTAGAGACCCAGTCTTTTTAGCTGGGTAGGTGGATGGCCAGCGATTAATAACAGCACAAATCTTGAGGTAGATGGCCACCCGTTATTCAAAACGTACGTGCTGCTCGCATCTTATCTGCTTCCCCATGCCATGCCCCACGTGAAGAAAGTCGGTTTAGGACGGACCTACTCTGGTAGGTATCAAATGACAGTGATGACTGTGACTGATGATATTCGCCCAAAAAAATGAAAAACCGATAATTGATGACAATATTATATGACTTCAATTACTCGTTTGGTAAAGTTTGGCTGGATTGGGATTTGGGAGGGCCTTTTGTGCTAAATAAATACATCAATATTTTTGTGATTTTTTTTTTAAGCTCTTGTAATCACATAGGACTATAGGATGCTTCTAAAAAAAAAAAAAACATAAGACTATAGGAATAATATGTAATCGTTCGTTAAAAAAAAAGAAATGTAATAATTGCTGCAATTTGACCCATCAAAGTTTGTCATATCTCTCTCCCCTCCAACTGAACAAATCAAACTAAAATTCTCGAATATTCTCTCACTCTACTAGTTTTTATTTTCCTTTTTCCTTTAAAGTCTTTTTTTTTTTTTTATAAACTTCAATATATATCAACAACTAGAGAGAGACAAAGCCTGGACATCTCCTAAACAAACAGAAGCGTGCACATCGCGAGATTGTCCGCACAAAATGAAAAGGAAGAAAGGACAAAATTGTGTACTTTGCTGCTTCATGAGCAGCAGCGTTTCCACTTCTTTTAACCCAAAAAAAAAAGCACGAAACAAAAGAAATTTCTAACAGCCAAATGTCAGACACAAGAGAGGAGATAGCCCAAAGGGTACAGCCAATTGTCAGACACAAGAAATTTTCCTTTTAAGTCTTTTGTTCTCTAAAATGTTCGCACTCTTTGTTCAAGTAGGAGAGATTATTCCGTCCCCGTGGTGTATCATGTCATTTGTTCACCATTCCACTAAAAGATTCTTATTTGTTTAAAATTATTGAGTCAGTAGTTAGTTTCTGCTTAAAAAAATTTTCTGCTCAAATGAGGTGAGAGTTTTTTAGTGGATGATTGACAAATGAAGTGGCCCACCATGAAGATATTATAATTTCTCCTCAAGCAGAGCTTGGGTATTATTCTCCACGTGACGATAACACATAATTACTTACATAATAGACACCATTTTTGATAGTATTGAATCCAGGGCATTGAGGTATTGGACCTAAACCAAGTTCCTCTTACTTAAAAAGCCACTAAAACTAAGGAAAGCAAAATTTGACACAACCTGCGAATCCGATACAACTAATCTATTTATAAACAAGTCATGGGTTGAGGTTCAACGGGTTCGGGTCATATTCGGGTTAACATAGCTAACTTGTTTAATAAATGGTGTGTTCGGGTTTAACATTTGAACCCGTTTAACCTATTTAACTTATTAAGTTATTAGTTATTTTGATATTATTGCTTAATTTATGGTTGTTTTTATATGTTAATTACTATATTTATAGTTGTAATTGTATTTTAATTTTAGATATATGGAAATTGATCAAAATTATATAAGTTAGGAATGACCTATTAATTAAATAGATTATTAAACGAGTCATTTGTATTGACATTTATATGACTTTTTAATTCAATGAGTTAAATGTGTTCGGTCAGGTCGATCTGTTTAATACACAAGCTGTGTTCGGGTTGAGAATTCCTGACATGTTAACTAAACAGGTCGGGTTTGGGTCAATCCATATAGTCGAATACTCATGGCTAGCTTGACACGATACGAACCCGACTTGCAAACATGAATTGCCACCCCTAACTGAAGCCTTTGTTGGAGACTCGGAGATGTACCTAAACAACCACAAAGCTTCCAAAATTGTAAGAGAAATTGACTTGGAAATTAATTTTAATTGTAATCCATGTCTTACTTTATGTTTTTTTGCCCCCCAGTTAATGGATGTCATTATGGCATAATTTGTTAATGGATAATTTTAGAAAAGTTTAATGTCACTTTCATGGGATATAAAAATAAATAAAAAAAATTGTCAAAATAGGTAGTTATTTTTATCTTTTCCTATAAAATTTTTCTAAAAATATCTTATAAACCAATGTTCTTAGAGCATTCATTAACTTCCCATTTTTTTTTTGGGTAGTCTTTACTTAGTTTTAGCATTTGGTGCTTACGTCAAAGACGAAATCAAGATTGTAGGAAAGTTCCACAATGAACTGAAACCGATCATTACCTCTAAGACCTATGCTCTGTCTGTTAGGGTGAAAATGTGAAGGGTAGAAAAGGGGAAAAATTGGGGTTGTGGGGGGGGGGGGGTGGTGGGGGAGAGGGAGGGGGGAGGGGGGATAGGTATTTTTGCACCTATCTTCCTAGAACCACAAAAACATATAATCTATAACTAATTCACTATAACTTATCATTTTTTTTTTCTCTCAACCAAAAATAGTAATTGTATATTCATTTTTTAAAAATGCTATGTTCACTACATTTTTTCACAACAAATCCTAAGCGACGGGTTGTTAGTAGCTATTAGACTATTACAAGTGAGCAAAAATATAATTTAAGCGGTGGGTTCAAATTATAACTAATAACAACTAACAATATATAATTTGTTATGAAATTGTTGTAAAAATGTTTGGGTGTAACACTACTTTTCATTTTTTTATCATTCATTTTCCACTCTTTCAATCAAACACATAACTTAATCTCCAAAGCTCAAATTCAAACAGGTCTTCACCACTTCCTTCCAGTACCCCAATATTTACTGGTAATCCTATTAGCATGTTTTGCCAGTGCCCTAGCTCCATGAGTCAATGTAAGGTACAACCTTCAACCTCAAGCCAATGAGAAAATTCACAATTCAGCCATATATACTTTTCTTAAACTAGTTTGTCAAGCCTCTAAGAATAAAGATGAGCAAGAAGTACAACCATGAGGTTGAGAAAATATAAGTCTCCATTAGTGGACGCACTAACACAAACGCAATAGGGAAAAACAAATACATTATTTCCTCTTACTTTTCTATCCTCCATCCTCCATTCTCCGAGTTTTCAATTGTCTATACCAAACAAAGCACAAAGAATTCCTTTTGTAGTAGTTTTGTATAAGTGAAAGATAGAACCACATCAAGGACTTTGAGTCTCAAAAAACTGTCTCATAAGACAATTTTTCATTTTGAACAGGTTGAACCCTCACAGCCAAAGCTATCAGTTGCTAAGGAAGAAGATTTGATACTAACCAAGATAGCCTAAAGAGGGTGGCCAGTTAGGCTTCAATGGTTAAAATAAAAACTGGTGAAGAATATGAGGAGTGAAAATGACAAATTTACAATGCATAGAGCTTGCTTTGCAAACATTGTTTTGGTGAGCGAATCGGTATTTAGGAAGTATTAGGGAGAGGTTTTTGGCATGAAATTGTCCCAAAATCAAGTAATAGACTTATCCGCTGGTCATTTGTTAAGACAACAACTCCAAATATGTAGGTGAATGGAATGTTGCTGAGTAACATTAAATATGATGGTTGGCTCATATATATACATATATATACACTTTTTATTTATTTATTTATTTATTTATTTAGGGTCTGTTCGGTTGGAGGAGTGGAAAAGTGGGAGAATGAAAAATTATGGAAGGATGGAAAAGTGGGAGGATGGAAAATATTTAGTTTCTCTCTTATGTGTTCGGTTGGAGGAGTGGAAAAGTGGGAGAGTGGAAAACTCTTGTGTTCGGTTAGAGAGAAAAAGGGAAGGATGGAAAATGTAATTTATATAAATTGACTATGATACCCTTGTTATATAATATGTAAGAAATAGATTTATTTGTAATCATTAAATAATTTAAAATTTATCACATCATATATATATATATATATATATTTATATTATTATTTTTATTATTATAATGTAAAAATTAGATCTAGTCATGTTGAAAAAAAAAAAAGACAACAATCAGGTAAGGATGGAAAAAAAAAAAGAAAAGAAAAAAAAAAAAAGACAACATCCAGTTAACGTTGAAAAAAAAAAAAGAAAAAAAGAGGAAGAAAACATTCAGTACCTGAACGTTGAAAAAAAAGAAAAAAAAACACACACACACAACGTTCAGGTACACCTGAACGTTGAAAAAAAAAAAAAAAGACGTTCAGCTAACTGAACGATTAAAAAAAAAAAAAAAAAAAAAAAAGAAGACAATGTTCAGCTAACGTAAAAAATAAAAAGAAAAAGTTGAAAAAAAAAAGGTAGAAAAATGGTATTTTTGTAAAGGTACTATTATAACACTTTTCTTTCCAAATTTTCCTTCCGACTTTGAAGGAAAACAAATGTGGGCCCGGAGAGAAAAATTTCTCTTGAGTTTTCCATCCTCTCTATTTTCCTTCCCTAAACGAACAGTGGAAAACATCATTTTCCTCCTTGTTTTCCATCCTCTATTTTCCATCCTCCCTATTTTCCTTCCAAACGAACGCACCCTTAAGGAAAATCACTCTCTTAAGTTTTGAAATTCCCATGTTTTTTTTTTTTTTTTTGAGAAACAAAATTTCTATGTTAAGAAGCAATATTGATTAAATTTAGGGGTGGCAAAATATGCCCAAACCCATTTGTCCACCCAAACTTACCCACTCTAATTAAACCCAAACCCACCCAATTATTAATTGGGTTAAATGAACATTTACCCAATTAGACCCATAAATTATTGGGTTTTATTTAAAAGCCCATTAAAACCCATTTAACCCAAAAACAATATCCCAAAGTTCAACCCAGCCCTATTAAAAAAAAAAAAAAAAACAAAAACAAAACAAAACCCAGCCTAAACAAAACCCAGCCCAAACCCATTTGCTTCGCTGTTCCAGAAATTCACAAGTTTTTCATTTTCCCTCATTTTCTCTCGGTTTCTCAGTCTCCAATCACGGTTTAGGCGAAATTTTCCCTATAGTTTTTCAATCGGGTTTGAGTTCTCCAATCTCGGTTTCTCGGTTTCATTTTCCCTATAGTTTTTCCCTCTCTCTCTCTCTCTCTCTGAAATTTTCTCAGAACTCAAACCCGATTTCTTCGCCCCCTAGCTTTTCGTAAACCCTAACTCTCTCTCTCTCAAATTCTCATCCTCGATGATCGATTCGCCACTCTGACTCGACCTCAACAACTTTGCTCTCTCTTTCCCATCAGACGCCAGCTTTGCTCTCTCTCTGCAATCAACTCGGCAATCGATCTTGATTTTCTGGAGGTCTGGTGAGTATTTTTTTTTGTTTTGAAAGTTTCAATTTTGATGTCATTTCAAAAGAATTTTATGCTCAGAATTATGTTGTTCTTTGTAATTGTGGAAATGGGTCACCTCAGAATTTTATGGGTTTGGCTTCTTTGATCAAATTTGATTACTTCTGCTCAATTTTTATGTCATTTCTGGATTAGCTAGAAGAACTATGCTCAGAATTGTGTTTCTCTTTGTAATTGTGGAACTGGGTCACCTTAGAACTTAATGGGTGTTGCTTCTTTGATCAATTAATTACTTCTGCTCATTTGATTGCTTGTTCTTACATGGTTGGATCATGGAATTCTCTTTAGAAAAAAAATTTTTTTTTTTTGGTTTATTGTTATTGTTATTGGTCAGGTTTTAGAATGGTTCAAAATGCTGAGTTTTTTTTTTATTGTTGTTGGTTTTGTTTTCCTTTACATTTTAGATATGGATTCAATGAATGAGGAAAATGATGAGTATGGTGATACTGTTTCAAGTGTTCCAAAAAGAATGAGATGTAGGACTTCTTCTGTATGGTCGGATTTTGAAATATTACCTAAAGGTTCTGATGGGAAAGAGAGAGCAAAGTGTAAAAAATGTCAAAATACTTTTGTTGCTGGTTCTAGTGGCACTACTTCTTTGTTGCGTCATAGAGCAAAATGCCATGAGATTGACAATCAAATTGTGTCTCGTCAGCCTTTAGATCAAGCTATGTATAGGGAAATGGTTGCATTGGCAATCATTAGGCACAACTATCCATTCTCATTTGTAGAACATGAGAACAATAGGTTGCTTCATTGTTATTTGAATCCTGATGTTAAGACTATATGTAGGAACACTGCAAAATCAGATGTGATAAAAATATACAAGAGAGAAAAGGAAAATTTGAAACATGATTTAAAGTCAATTACTGGGAGGTTTTGCTTAACATCAGATTTATGGTCTTCACCTAACACTGATGAGTACATGGTTCTTACAGCACATTTTGTTGATGAACACTGGGTGTTGCAGAAGAAAGTTTTGAGTTTTTGTCATGTGCCACCTCCACGTGGTGGTGTTATATTGGCAGAGAGGTTGTTAGGTTTGTTGAAAGAGTGGGGCATTGAGAAAAGGGTATTCACCATTACTTTAGATAATGTTTCGTATAATGATACTTTGGTGAGTCATTTAAAGAGACACCGTTCTTTTGGACCTTGTTTACCTTATGGTGGTGAGTTCTTTCACGTGCGTTGTGGTGCACACATATTAAACCTTATCGTACAAGATGGATTAAAAGTCATAAATGAGGTTGTGTATAATTTACGTGAAAGTGTTAAATATGTGAGAGGTTCGGATCATAGGAAGTTGAGGTTTGCTCAATGTCTTTCAGAGCTTCCTTTTTTGACAAGTAAGAAAGTACGCCAAGATGTCCCAACAAGATGGAACTCAACATACTTGATGATTGAGACTTGTCTTAAGTATCGAGATGCATTTTCTCACTTGAGTAGGATTGATAAATACTTTCTCAATTGCCCTTCAGAGGAGGAATGGTAAAGGGTGGAGAAGATAGCAAGGGTTTTGGAACCATTTTATGATATCACCAAGCTTTTCTCTGGGACAAACTACCCCACAGCCAACTTGTATTTCCATTGTGTTTGGAAGATTCAGTTGCGTATTATAGAACAGTTGGAAGATGATGATGCGATAATTAGAGCAATGGCAAAAGAAATGAAAGAAAAGTTTGATAAATACTGGGAGTATTACAGTCCTGTGCTATCATTTGCTGTCATTTTGGATCCTAGATACAAGTTGCAATGTGTAGAATTTTGTTATAGCAAGTTGTATAAGCAGGAAGCAATATCTATGGCAGCTAATCTTCGTGATACATTGTATGGCATCTTTGAGGAATATAAGAATTCTACTAGTGATATCTGCAATGTGGTTGAAGTAGCATCCAGTAGTGGTGGAGTGCGTGGTAATTATGTTAGGCATGATGATTTCTCTGGTTTTGAGACATATAAGAGTCAACTTATAGGTTCAGATTCAAGCAAGTCACAATTGGATTTATACTTGGAAGAGACTCGACTTGACTATAGGTTGCACGAGGATTTGAATGTTATGGGATATTGGAAGTCTCACAGTAATCGTTTTCCAGAACTTTCCTTGATGGCACGTGATATTTTGAGCATTCCCATTACTACTGTTGCCTCAGAGTCTGCATTCAGTATTGGTGGCCGCATTCTTGATAAGTTTCGCAGTTCTCTTTTGCCACAAACTGCAGAAGCTTTGTTATGTGCTCATGATTGGTTATATGGAGTACCAGGTATATCATATTTTTTATTACTTGTGTGCTTGCAATATTCATTAATATGTATTTGATGTCTAATAAATGCTTTGCTTTCCTTTTTCAGCTGTACATGATTTTGAGGAAGAAAGTCTTGTGGAGGATTTTGGCAACTTGTGCCTATCTCAATCTAGTTCATTTGTTGATGAGGATTAGGTGAAAGGAAACTTTAAAGGTAGGTTTTTGTTGCTTATTAAGTGCTACATTGTTGGATAGGTTATTTTTCGTCTTCTTTTTTAATGTACTGGGTTTTTGTTGCTTATTAGTAGACAGTTTTAGCATTTACAATTACAGAGTGCAAAATTTTCGATTTTGAATGTTTGCCTTGATTTTGCTTAGTGGGTCTAGTGTAAATGGGCTGTAAAATATATCAAAGGATTTTGTTCAATCAGTCATGATGCCTGGTAATGTTGACTGTTATTAACTTCATGCATATGTTGTCCCTTTTGGTTTTCATATTCAATCGATCTGTCTCTAGAATTTCTGCATATCTCCCTTCATATGCTTTCAAATGTATGTTTCATATTTAGCATGTCTGAGAAGTCTATCAACTTTCCACTTCCTGTTGGAATTCTCTATTATTCTTTTTCTTTAATGGGTACTATTTTGATGAATTGTCTTTTTGCGAGTTTCAGAAAGAATATATGTTGGCATCACCTTCTCGTTATTTCTTTATACTTAAAAACCTCAAACAGTACACTCCCAATATTATTTTGCACATGAAGTAAATATATATTTAAAATTGATGTGTTTCTATGGCTTTATGTCAACCAATATATTTTGATATGGTTGACCGTTAAATATTTTTCTTATACTCGGTTTTGTTCTAAACAATTGATGGAATAGTTTTATCTTATATTTTGCAGGTGCATCAGACATTGGCATCTGGTCTTCTCTGATGGTAGAACAGATAGTGAAGAATTGTTTTCTTTTTCTCGTCTTTTGGGTGCATTGACATGGTTAGATGACATGTTTTATATTAATTTGCTATTTATTATGACAATGAATATGTAACCATGGGCCAAGGGCAAGGAGTGTCTTGTAGTTATTGCCGTTGCCCTGGATTTAGTTTTTCTTTCTCATTTTGTGGCCTTTCCTTTTCATCCAATGCTAACCTCTGAACTGACTGAAGGAAACTGGTTAGAATGGTAAATCCTCTGTACATCCTTGAGGATAATTATGTGTATCTTGTTAGATGGCGGCAATTCTTGTTGCATTTAACTAGTGTTATCTTGTTGAGTCATTGCTTCTTTTTTTCTTCTTCAATTGCTTTTATTTGGATGGTCAACTAGCTTGAATTGTATGGATATATATGGCAAATGGATAGTTCATGAGCAATTCATTTAAGAGAATTACTTTCGCCGAGGTTTTAGCATTTAACTTTATTCTTTTCTTTTTTTTTTTGAAACTAACTTTATTCAATCATTGATAAGAACGAAACAGTCAAGTTTAAGTCAAATTAATCATTTTGACTGACCGTTTTTAAAGTAGCAAACCACTTCTGTAAAATAACGAGAGAGAGAGAGAGAGGGGCACAGGATAATTGCGACTCTGCAATGGTTCCCATCCTTACAAGTCCAGCCAACCAGTCAATCCAAATTCACAACTTGTCACCATGCAGCCAACAAATCCCAAGATCACCCAAGAATTCACAATAACTGATGGACCACTAGCCCATTCACACCAGGCTGAAACCCATGTGGTCACCAATCACTCCATTGACCCACATCGTAAGCCATCAAGCACTGAAACTCGTTTGCTAAACAATTGCCAACTGCAAGCCCACATATGATTAATGACAAAATATCTATGTTCAAAATTCAAATGGAGATTATTTTTATTTTTATTTTTATTTTGAAAATGGCAGCCCCACATGCGTTTGACTTTGAGGAATGAGATCTCAAACTTAAAATCCAAACCAATATTTGGAGCTAGCTAGAGACATAAAAAAGTATAGAGCAACTAAGTATATACAACCAAGTGATACAAAGAAAGAGATGTGACTCATCCCATTTAAAGAGATAATCCATTTCTTTTAAAAGAGATGATCCATTTCTTTTAGATAATTTTGGTCATTTTTTAGATTTCGGGAGTATTTTGGTCATTTTTTGGGTTTTAGGGGTATTTTGGTCATTTTTATAGGTTCGGGGGTATTTTGGTCATTTTTTGGGTTTCGGGGGTATTTTGGTAATTTTTGAGTTTTAGGGGTATTTTGGTCATTTTTGGGTTTTGGGGGTATTTTGGTCATTTTTTAGGTTTCGGTGGCATTTTGGTCATTTTTTGGATTTCGGGAGATTTTGGTCAATTTTTGGGTTTCGGGGGTATTTTGGTCATTTTTATGGGTTCAGGGGTATTTTGGTCATTTTTATGGATTTCGGGGGTATTTTGGTAATTTTTGAGTTTCAGGGGTATTTTGGTCATTTTTTGGGGTTTAGGGGTATTTTGGTCATTTTTTGGATTTCGGGAGTATTTTGGTCATTTTTGGGGTTTCGGAGGTATTTTGGTAATTTTTATGGGTTCGGGGGTATTTTGGTCATTTTTTGAGTTTTAGGGGTATTTTGGTCATTTATTGGGTTTTGGGGGTATTTTGGTAATTTATAGGTTTCAGTGGCATTTTGGTCATTTTTTGGATTTCAAGAGTATTTTGGTCAATTTTTGGGTTTCGGGGGGTATTTAAGTCATTTTTATGGGTTCGGGGGGTATTTTGGTCATTTTTTGAGTTTCGAGTGTATTTTGGTAATTTTTGAGTTTTAGGGGTATTTTGGTTATTTTTGAAGATTTTATAGTACTTTGGTCATTTTCACTTTAGTGGCATTTTGGTAATTTTGATAATTGGGTAATTGGGTAGGTTGGGGTTTACCCATAATAATTGGGTTGGGTTAGATTTGGGTTAGAAGCAATTAGTTAAATGGGTTTTAATGGGTAAATGGGTTTTATATACCCAACCCAATTATGCCCACCCCAAACCCACCCATTTGCCACCCCTAATTAAATTGTACAGTTGAACTTACTGTCTCCCAAAAAATTCATAATGAAAATTATTATATCGTTAAGTGGGTGGATCAATCTTTTGCTCAATGCAATAAGCGTGTTCAATACTGTCGAAAGAATCTCCCAATTATCATATTTAGGGACGTAAACAAAGCCGCTACGCATTGCATTGAGTACTTGGAAGCAATTAGTTCTCCTTTGTGAAAGTTCAAAGTTAGGAATTCTCCCCGTCCTAACATCATCAAGATTAATTTTAACACAACTGTTAATAACCACGTGATAATTCATAATAGACGCTTCTTTCATTATTTTCATACTTAGTTTGGGTGTTTTTAGAGCATTTATTAATTAATCATTTTTGAAAAATTTTTATACCAATTTTATGAGAAATATAAAAACCTATAATTTTTTTTCTTATAAAAAGTGTTTAAACCAATGCTTTTAAAGCATCTGATAACTTTTCCTTTATTTATAAACTTGACTTTTGGGTTCTATGGTTTTCCAAGTTTAATTTGTGATGTGCGACCACCGCACACTCTTGGTGCGATGGTTACTCCACAAGTATAAGTGCTTGTGGGGTGTAGGGAGCAACGGCCAGGGTTCAAGTCTCTAGGAGGGAGCTTCACATATATATATATACTTAGATTAGGTTAGAGTAGAATTCTATCTTGTATAAAAAAAAAAAAAAAAAAATTTGTTATGTGCATGTTTTTTACCTTTCCTCTTTCTACTTTCACTTATGTAGGGGCATGCATTTCAACCTATCAATTCAATGAATGATCTAATTGTTGGGAAAATAAATGTTCGTATCACATACAAAACATACGCAGTGAAAATTAACGGATCTACTTCATTCGCAATTGATAATATGCACTATGAAAGTTTCAGAATTTAAGAACAAGAAAGCGTACCTTGGTGCGGCGAAATTCAAAACCAAAAATCAGAAGTTCTTGGAAAGACTTTTAATCTTCACTCCAATTCCACTTAATGCCTAAGATGTGTGGTCTCTCAATCAGTTTTCCAAGGAGAAAACAAGGGTGTGTCCAACACTCACATATAAACCATTTCATTCCTTGTGTAATCTTTATGAAAGACACTAATGAAAAGACCCATGAAAGGACTTATGAAAATTACTAATTAAATTCTGTATGTTTCTTTCTTTATATATAACTGATTATCTAATTGGGCTAGCTTTTTAAGCCATTTTAATTGGGCTCTAGTGTGTGACTTGGAGTGGGACCAAAAGGTAACAAATAAGACTTTAGCTCCAATGGGCCTTAGGCTTTTCTATCAACTCTTGACAAGTCCAAAGTTACCATTAATTATATTCAATACTACTATATGAATATAATTGCACTCTAGGCCTTATTAATAAATTATATCCCAAGACTTTATTATACATGCAACCCCTTCATTAAAATATTCGTAGTAACACAAAGTCATGAATATAGACTGCCACTTTGAAGATTACTACATCTTAATCCTTGAGTACTCGGTTTAATCCTTAATGTTATTCATCATATATTTATGAAATCCAATTCCATAAATATATACTTTGGTAACTTCTTACTAAAGTGGTTGGGCCTAAGTCTCTGAATAACCAATCCCATTAAATTTATCTCAAGGGAATATTTTATATCTCCGTTAAGAGATTATGAATTCCATCTTGAAAATATATGTTCCATCAACACTAAATGCGGTTGCCCAACATACTGAGGCTTTGACCGTAACTTATAGATCTCACTCCTGATATATCAAAGCAACCTACATTTCATGATCAGGTCCATTATTCTCTCAGGATTTAGAGTTGATGTATAGAAGTCGTGAGATTTATTATTCAATTGACAGTTGTTAGGAGAATAATAAATCTCACAGCGGTTCAGTTCAATATGTCTTAACTCTTAAAATATATCAACATACCAACTAGAAATCTTCCATTTTTATGATCAAGACAAATTATCGTAGTTGATATGTTATAGTCTTCGCAGATGAAATGCCCAATTTCATCACCGACTACGAACTACATTCTGAGTTTACAAAGAACTTGCAATTTATATCTTCAGTGACTTTTCACATAAATCGCATACTATGCATCTCATGGACTAAGATAATGTCCCATTAGTTCATTTATAAATAGTCTCATATAATTAAATAATTTAATTATTTATGACATGTCAATAAATTGGATTTTAGGGCATAAACCCCAACACTAATGGCAAAAGTCTTGTAGCTCAATTAGCATATATTTTCTGTTATTTACAATAGAGACGTATATGATTCAAATATTCATTCCGTCATTGTAGCTAGCGAATTATCATTTTTTTTTTTAAATACCTATCCAACTCAACTTGAAGTCTTGGGTTTTTTTGGTTGGTGTTGTTATAATGGTTTGATGGGTTGAATTGAGTTCTAAATCTTTTTAAGAAGCTTCTGTTTGGTCAAATTTAGGTTAGTTAAAATTTCAACTTAGATTAACCTGATCTAACTCAAATTGTTAATATATTTAAAACCTATCAATTTTTTTTTCAATTATAAAATGATATATATTTTTTTGTAATTTATCGGTGTGATTTTTTTAATGGATTTTTTAAACTTTCTTTTAATAATCAGTTTGATTTATATTGGATTTTGAATTTTTTTTAATAATTCAACTATTATTCTTATAACATTGAAAAATGGTGATTCGAACCCTAGTTTCCCTAATAAAGAAAAACAAACTATGTCAATATTGTACTAAAAATCTCTCGACAACTTAATTTGTATATTTTAGTTTAATTTATTTTGATATTTTAAAACTTAACTTTGATAAAAATAAGTTGGGTTATAGATTTCTCAAGCCAAACAAGTTGGGTTGGTTTATTGCCCCTTTTCTTCTGGAGTTGAAGATTGCTTTAAGTTCTCTTTCTTGATAGATTTTTTTTTTTTTTTTTTTTTTTTTTTTTTTTTTTTTTTGGGGTTCAAAGGGAGGATAATATTTGTCCCATTTATTTGGTCTGTTGGGCTACTAGTTGTAATTGGGATGGGCCCATGACCATCTCATCTCTTCTATCTTGAGTTTTCTCTCTGGAAGATTGAGATAGGTAGAGACTATCTTCTTTTTTTTCTTTAATAAATTATTATCAATACTTAAAAAAAAAAAAGGGCTTGAGATAGCCCGAATTTTAAGAGAACTTTTAATCAAAGTTGAAAATCTCCCCCCAGCGTAAAAAAAAAAAAAATAATATTACTCCAAACATGTTTGAAATTTTAAACTCTAACAATTAATAGAAAGATGATATATGTTCTATCGTATACAATGTACATTTGCATTCATCTTTTTATTGGTAGTTGGGCTCAAAATATGTTTTGTGCTAAACTTTATCATACAAAATGTTGGATAAATCCTTCTGTGTTTGTTTTTTAACTAAAAATAAATTTTTCTAAAAAGAAAAAAAAAAAAAATATAGACGGTGAACGACGTTCCGTCTAGAATTAAACGACGTGCAGTTCAAAAGGACCAAAAGGTCCAAAACATAGCGTTGCTCGATTTTGTTATGAAAAAAAAAAAAAAAAATCCGAATCTGCACACCGTATTAACTTTTTTTTGTTTATAAATACAAATACCACGCATTATTTTGGCACATGATCCAAAATCTGCACCCAAAGACTCCCCAAGCTCTCTTCAAAAGAATCCGATTGTGTGAAAAGCAACTCTTACAAACTAAACGGAACCAATTAAATATTTCTTTTTAATCCCTAATTAAAATTCTCATACTCTGAGTCTGATCAGAAAGGTATAATTACAAATTTTGTTAATTAATACCAGTAATTCTTTATGAAACCCTAGCTCTTACTTGAACCAATTAATACTAATTTTTCTGTTTGTTTCCCTGGAAAAATTTTTTTTTTTGAATGCGCCAGACCATGTCGTTCGATCTGCTGTTGAAGCCGTCGTGCAGTGGTTGCGGATCGACCACGGACTTGTACGGAAGCAACTGCAAGCACATGACTCTGTGCTTGACCTGTGGCAAAACCATGGCCGAGAACCGCGGCAAGTGCTTCGAGTGCGGCACCACCGTCACTCGCTTGATTCGAGTTCAGTCTCTTTCTTTCTCTCTCATATATGTATATGTTTGTGTCTATACATGTATGGTTTTCTTGTTCAATGCGTGTGTGTGTTCTTTTTTCCCTAGGCTCTGATTATCTTGTTGATTATGATTTTACTGTTCAATTTTAATGTGTTAATTGTTTAAAGAAAGCTCGTGGATGATTTAGCTATAACTAGGTTTTGTTGATTCTGAATTGAGATGCTAAATGTGTAATTGAGATTCCTGTGAGAAATTTTCGCTTTGTGAGTGATTCGAGTTTATGTGTACATGCATAGTGAAATTTTACTTGGTGCCAATTTGTACAATTTCTTGCTTTTAGAGTAAGCGAAAGTAATTTTTGGTTATCAAAACAAAAAAGTGAACATGATAAGTCTTTAGGTTTCTTTGTAAATATGTCTTGACCAGTGTATCATCCATGGTGTTTATAATCTTGTGTCTTTTTTTATTCAAGAAATTCTTTAGAGACTACGCGGTAGATTTGTTTTGTAAACCTAGAGTTTATGTGTTGTTTTACTTGTTTTTATTGTAGGAATATAATGTTCGTGCAAGTTCTAGCAACGACAAGAATTACTTTATTGGTAGATTTGTGACTGGGCTGCCAAATTTTTCGAAGAAGAAAAATGCTGAGAATAAATGGTCTCTCCATAAAGAAGGGCTTCAAGGACGCCAAGTTACTGATGCCTTGCGGGTATTTAATACGTCCTTACCTATTGTATATGGTTTGTTTGTTTCTGCTCTTCATTTAAAGTTTTGGGAATTGAACTTCTCTGAATTATAGGGATTGCTAGAGTAATTCTTGCTATTGTGGTAGACTGGTAGTGCCAGGTCTGGTTTAGTTTAGAAATTATTTTCTCCCCATTATGAAGCTGGTTTTGGTTTTATTGCTTAGTTTTAAGTGTTACTGATTTTTTTTTGAATATGAGTTCATTTAAAGTGAGTTGGACCATATGTATCTATTTTTTAATGCTTAAAAATATTTATATTAAAATGAGAATGTTCTCTAAGACGAAGCCTGTGTTATAGGTTTTAGACAAGCTTAAATATTGGCAGGGGGCAAACAATATAGCAAAATGTATGATTAACAGCTATATTCGGTGCTGAAATGTCTGGGGAGACAACATTGTAAAATAGATAAAGACAACACATTATTTCTTGAAAGAAATGCTAGCTTACATCTAAGATAGCTGAAACAAAACATTATGTTGACAATTGAAGAAATAACTGTTATTCACAAGTTGCGAGTTCTCCACTGTGGTGGTACACATGCTGTGTTAAAATCTAAGATGGAACACCACATGTGGAAAAAAAAAAAAAGTGAATGCCCATACCTTGATGGTAAAGCAGATATTGTATGAAGTTTCATTTTCCTATTTAAAAGTCAGATCAAATTGTTCCTTTGCACTTCTCATTGGCTTCTTATCATGTATTCTTATATAAATTTATTATTGCATCACATAGGAGAAGTACAAGAATAAACCCTGGCTATTGGAGGACGAAACAGGGCAATTCCAGTTCCAAGGTCATCTTGAAGGTGCACAATCTGCTACGTATTACCTATTAATGATGCAAGGAAAGGAGTTCGTTGCTATCCCTGCTGGATCTTGGTATAACCAAATATATACCAGAATTCTTGTCTATGTGATGATAACTGTTTTTTGTTTTTTGTTTTTTTTTTTAGGGGGGGTGGGTGGTGGTTTAAAGATCTTCTCATTTTTATTTGATTTGTCTTGTTAAAATATTAGTTGAAAATGTATGCTTAAATCATTCCTTATAGACTTGCTTGTTCCATATCTTTGGGAAAGTAGGTATTTTAATTGTAAATTGTAGAGTTAACTTTTGTTTGTGTTTGTGATGGTTGTTTGGTCTGTTCAATCTTTAGGTACAACTTTAACAAGGTTGCACAGTATAAACAACTTACACTGGAGGAAGCAGAAGAAAAGATGAGGAATAGGAAAAAGACTGCAGATGGATATGAAAGATGGATGATGAAAGTTGCAAATAATGGAGCTGCTGCCTTTGGTGAAGTGGAGAGGTTTGATGACAAGGAGAGTGGTGTGGCTGGTGGGAGGGGACGTAAAAAAACAACTGGTGATGAAGAAGAAGGTAATGTTTCAGATAAAGGGGAAGAGGATGAAGAAGAAGAGGCAGCAAGGAAGAATCGATTGGGACTCAACAAAAGAGAAGGTGACGATGATGAGGAAGGTCCAAGGGGTGGCGATCTTGATTTGGATGATGATGATATTGAAAAGGGTAAGCAGTTTTATTTACAGTACATTGTTCTCCCATTGAAGAAGACATTGCCATGGATTATTTTCTTCATTTCATGTGAATTTGTATTAATGGGACCCAATTGATTTAATTCATGTCAAGAGACTTGGAAGACTGTTCAGACGATTTTGGAGACTGGTTCTCTCCAGGGGAATATAACAGAAAACTAGTAGAGATGTTAGGGGCCTATTTGGTAGCAGTTTTTAAAAAGTGTTTTAAAAACACTAAGAAACTGTTTTCGATGATAAAAAAAAAATTAAACTAAAAATTTCTTTTGAAATATGTAACTCAAAAAGGTTATAGAAAATAAAAACTGAAAGCTTTTTGGTAAGACAAACTCAAAAACAGTTTATTTATTTATTTATTTAATTGCAAGCCTTTGACAGGCAATACCCTCCAGACACACAAAACTCAACGCACACATGCGCTCACACATCCACAACAAATCAACACAATCACAATCCAATCTGCCAGTGTGCACAAAACAACCCAAAGCTTACCCAAATCCATTCAAGCCATGAACCATCCAACCCTTCATATTTCGAACCTCCTTTCCAAGCACCAGTCTGGTCAAGCCCTTCAACCTAGCATTCCTGAGATCTCTGGCCACATTCAACCTATAAATCTCCACAACAAATCAACGCAATCACAATCCAGTCTGCCAGCGTGCACAAAACAAGCCAAAGCTTACCCAAATCCATTCAAGCCATGAACTGGCCAACTACTCAGCTTTTGAACCTCCTTTCCAAGCACGGGTCTGGTCAAGCCCTTCAACCTAGCATTCCTGAGATCCCTGCATACCTTTTAGATTTTTTCAAATAGTATTCTTTTTGGAAAGGAACTTGATTCCTTAGTATCCATTGGCATCTATGGTTTCAAGATATGACTCTAGATGGCATTTAGGGTGTAAAGATACCTTGGAAAGTAGCATTGTTTTGGTTAGCCAACTGCTTTGGGTAAAATCTTGAAAGCTGACAACCTTAGGTGGAGGGGTATATAATTGTGGATAGGTTCTGCCTGTGCAAGGATAGTGTTGAACCGTGGACCATGTTCTGCATTGTATAGGAAATTATGCTTATTAGCCTTATTATTATTTAGTTGCTGTGAGCATGCATGGGACTGTGGGGGAGATGTTTGCATGTTAGGAAGGAAATTTTGGTTGTCACAAGAGTGGTTTGATTCACTCTACCACCTATTTAAAAAGTTAAAAATTCCACGTGTTGGGCCTCACTTATCAAGGAAGAGTCTAGATCCACAATATTGGGGGATTGTTAAGTGATTAATTCACCATTTCCTAATAACTTTAACTTTTAGGACAATTGGTAATTTATTAATTTTGTATAGCATTATACTCATAACCTTGAAGAAAGTGCATGTCATCATTGGGTTGCCTTTTGTACTGCACTGATTTTATGGTATTTCTTGTAAATTCATCTTTAATGTGGAATGCCGCAAAAGCATGAAAAGATGGGTCTTAAGTTTTGGGAAATATCATCTACAAATTTCCATAATGTTAGGTGATTCTTTCTTGTGTTAAGAATGCTTTGTTCTGATAAGAAATGAAAACATGTGATGACTTCTATAATTAATAATCATGTCTGCTTTTATGGTAAATCTTTTTTTTTTTTTTTTTTTTTTTTTTTTTTTTTTGCGAGGATAATTCAATAGTTGGAGGGAGGATTTGAACCCTCGACATCTCCGCTTGAAACACCAGGAAGTGCTAGTTGAGCTATAAGGCTCTTGACCATTTCTTTGAATCTAATGTCTGCATCAACAGGTGATGATTGGGAGCATGAAGAAATTTTCACTGATGATGATGAAGCAGTTGGTAATGATCCTGAGGAAAGGGAAGAATTGGCCCCTGAAGTTCCTGCTCCTCCAGAAATTAAGCAGGTTTGTCTGTGTGTACTTCTATAACAGGCAAATTTGGGTTAAACCCTACTGAAAAGATTTTTTTGACAAGTTCAGGAGGACATGAAGTAAAAATATACCCTACTGGAAATTATTTGAATTGAAGATAGTACTTTGTAAACATTTACTTTGCATGAAGCCAAATTGTAACTAATGTAACCAATATACATCTCAATTTCTGAGCTGAGCTATTTATATGAGTTGCCATGCATTCTTACAATAGAAGGGGAAGCACAGGTTTCTTAATAGCTAGAATTTCTGGAAGGCAGGTAGCATGTAGACTATTAAGCAAACTATCTACTAAAGGATGGAATTGCAACTTAACTCAACTAAGACTAAATATTAACCAATTAAGGGTGCTTCTCATTCTAAAATACATTCTGTTGTTAAAGCTGCCTGTCTATTAATGTCTGTAGCATGCAAGATATATTTTTTGAGTGTGTTTTTTTTTTTTTAAAGCAACAAAACTTTATTAAAGAAAGAAGAGGCCCAAGTACTCATGGGAACGGCACAATCAAGCTCTGATGTTACAATGGTCAATTAGATCTAAAAGAGAAATAAAAGAAAATGATCCCAAAGCTAGAGTCCAATCAGACAAAGATTCAAAGAAAAGCAACCTAAGATCGAGAGTAGTACTTTCACATTCCTCAAAACTTCTAGTAGTTATTTCGCTCCTGCCAAATATGCAATATTATACACTTCCACCAACAATAGGCCTTATATTATATTTTCATCTTTTTGTTTGAATGCAGTTTCGTACTACAATGTCTTGATTTGATCTGTAGATAAGTAGAAACTAATTCCCATGGGAATTATCTTCCAAAAATTGTAGGCTCATTATGCCTTTTGATAACTATTTGCTAAAAAGATGGTTGGTGGTATGTTGGCAATTGATTTGTGAGATATACTCACAGAAATTAGAACTTTGTTGAAGTTCAAAAATTGTGCCAAGTGTTCCATAATGCATGGTCATATAGTGTTGGGCCTATTATAGCATCCCACATAATTGGTGCCTCCATTACTGCTACACATTCTTACTTACTCATGGTTCCTAATTTATTCTTGAGATTTAGCTAATTATTGTTGATGTTTTATATAGCTGTTTTAACTTCTTCACTTTTGTGTGTCTGGTACTAGCAGTAGTACTTATGTCTCATGCTTTGCCCAGTGCATGTTGACATACAAAGTTGTGGCTTCTTCAATTTGAACACCATACAAATTGTCAAAATGATAAAATCTTTTTACATATTCTTGCAGGATGAAGATGACGAGGATGAAGACAATGAAGAAGAGGGTGGACTGAGTAAATCTGGAAAAGAGTTGAAGAAGCTACTTGGGCGAACTGGTGGGCTGAATGATTCAGATGCTGAGGATGATGATGATGATGAGGATGTAAGTTCAGTTTGATT
The DNA here is from genome assembly GCA_033629205.1 of Lithocarpus polystachyus. Classification (NCBI taxonomy): domain Eukaryota; kingdom Viridiplantae; phylum Streptophyta; class Magnoliopsida; order Fagales; family Fagaceae; genus Lithocarpus; species Lithocarpus polystachyus. The sequence goes on from CM066166.1 coordinate 85,079,059, forward strand.
CTTAATTGTAGTACCCTGCTATGTTAACAACTTATGTATATTATTCACACTTCTTTGTGATCCATATTATGGTAGATGTTGTCTAACTGTACCAATGTTTTTATTTGATATTCATACCATATAGTTCATTTTTGGAATGGTGATCTGGCATTTTATTTTCTTTTTAGGAGTGTGAAGTCAGTGACTTGGTTTCTTGTTCTTGGACATTGATAAGACTCACATGTACATTGATTGAATCCCCTTTAAAAGAATGGCTTGCCATGTTTATTAAGAATGCCATCGTTATATGTGTGTTAAGAAATAGGAAAATATTGTTATGGGTTGTACACTTGAGTGTTATGGGCACTACCTTTCTAGGAGATTCCTAAGGGGCCAGCTGTCCCCACCAGCTGTAACAATCTGGAATATACCTTGTAAGCTTCCTATATATAAGTAATGAATAGTGAAAAGGGCTGTGATTCAAGCTTTAAAGCACCATTTTCATGATTATTAATCCTTTCCTTTCCAACAATGTGTTCTAAATTTGACTGTACTTGTTTTGCTCTCTATTGATGGAGTGTTTTCTTTGGTTTGCCCAGATCGATGATGATATTGCCCTTTCCCCTGTGCTGGCTCCAAAGCAGAAGGATGCACCTAAAGAGGAACCTGCTGAAAACAGTCCTTTAAAAACGGTGCCTTCTGGACCTGCTAAGGGAACCCCATCTAGCTCCAAGTCTGCAAAGTCTAAGAGAAAATTGAATGGGGATGATGCAAAAGCAACTAATGGTGCACCTCCAAAGAAGGTGAAGACAGAAAATGTAGGACATTATTTTCCCTAAACTTGATTTACTTACATCAAGTTTGTGTTCAATGCAAAGAATTTAATTCCCTATGATAAGTAAGGGCTCCCTAAATGTGGTAATGTTTTGATAAATTCATGTTAATATTTTTTTTTTTAATTTTCTGGAATCAGGAACTAAAATCTTCTGTAAAAGAAGAAAATGTTCCTACTTCTAAAAGTACTGTGCCTTCAAAAGGAACAACATCATCATCATCATCAAAATCTGCTTCAACATCGTCTGCTGGGCCTGTCACTGAAGATGAAATCAGGGCTGTTTTAATGCAAAAGACACCAGTGACAACTCAGGATCTTGTTGCTAATTTTAAGGCAAGACTAAGATCACCAGAGGTATGCTCTTTAACAGCATCTTAAAACTCTTACTGGACGGGATTGTTTAACTGGGCAATGCTATTCGACTCTTTTTTATTTGTTTTTAAATTTTAGGGATTGAAATTGCTCAACATGTAAACCTTAGGCATGAACAGTATATTTTTGGTAAAACATAAATGACTTTTTAATTAATAAATATCTAAACTCAAGTGGTACTACCATATCGAAGTTGTTAACCACCTCAAGAAATGCTGCCAACTCATCCAGGGACCACCTATACCTCGATATCCTTAATGCTATTGGTTGGATCAAGGGCTTTCACCCTTGTTCCCTCCTCTCCCTCTCACGGGAGGGTATCCTGTGTGCTGGACCTGGGCTTATAAGACATCTCTCTCATTGACATGTGGGTCTCACATTTCAGTGAGAGAGAAGTCTCATACGCCTGGTGCATCTGAAAATTTCTCCTCCCTCCCTCCCTCTCAGTGGAATTAATTTCGTAAAAGGCAAATTTTTGGATAAATCTTTTTATTGATTTCGTTTTCTTAACTACAAAATACTTTGAATTTAGAATTGAGAAATATGTTGTTTCTTTTCAATTCTGTAATTTTCCTAGTTAATTTACTAATTTCAGTTTTAAGAATAAAAATTAAAAAATAATAATAAAGAAAATGTAGGCTAGTTTTTGTGTACTTTTTTCATTTATATTTTGTCAATGCTCAACATTGAATAGACGTATGTTTTATTTTTATGTATTGATTTATATTTGAATGTCTGTATAATTATCATTATTAAGCAGTCACATAAGTTTGGAAAATCTTAGTTCCGTCCGTCTCAGGCTGTGGTGACTGGTTGAATTGTTGACTTCAGAGCTTTTAATCAGCCCAAACCAACTTCGTTGCCTCTTTATTATTACTGTTATTATTTTAAAAAATTTTAGTTGTTGCCGGTGGAGGAAGCTTTACCCACAAACCTGCATGTTTGGAGACTAATGCATGGACTCACAAGCAATGGCAGAGCTAGGATTTAAGTTTTTTTTTTTTTTGGGGGGGGGGGGGTTGTGGGGAATTTATATATAACTCACAATTATGCACATCATGAATATATAGTATTTGACACAAATTTGAAAAATTCAAATTTATTCATTTGAATAATAAATAATAAATAATATTTTAATGAAATTATTATTATTATTATTATTTTTTGTTTAAACCTTCATGAAAAGAAAGTATATTCATTTTGTTGTATTTATCTATTTAGCTTTTACTCATTTTTTTGGAGAAACAAACACGTACAAGGAAGAGGGAAAGTGAAAGACTTTTGCTCACATGAGCATCAAATTCAAAGTCAAAAATCGAGTTATGAAAGAGATGATATGCAATTTTATGTAATTTTGGTTAATGAAGACTTATAAAATGCTCAAATTATAATGTGTGAAACTATAATATAATATTTATTATATAGCTAGCTTCAAATTCCCAGCAACATGGGTACATGCATGCTATTACAATACTATGCTTGCATGTCAAGCCAATAATTTTATATTGGCCACACTCTATAGCACTCAACCAAAAATAAACCCATTAGAAATCATCCCTGGGCCTTTACAACTCCACTATGCCTGGTTTATTAAATCTCCATAGTCCAAGCTTCGCCCAAGTCTTTGGTAATTGAATAATATACTTCATCTTCTATTGATAGCTTATGATACACACGAAGCTTTTGTGTAAGGCATGCTAGTGGAGGACTGAAGTGTGAGTGAAGATAGCTTTTGTTTAGGCGAAATTCCTCAGCAGTTAAGACATATAGTTTTGATTAATTTTCAACTATCTAATTGAATAAGCACCTCTTTTTTTCCCAAAAATTAAGTAGGTAGGAGGTTGTATATTGTTATTCCCCATTTGTTATTACTTTTTTTTTGGCAGTCTATTCTGTCAGTATTTACTGTCTTTTCTTTAATTAATAGTAAGGTAATTATGACATCATGCTTTGATCGTGTTTGACTCCTTGATCTCTCAACGTATTTTGGGTGTTGAAACAGTGTGGTTTTTGAAACGTTACTCTTTTGGGTTTAGGTATGGTTTTTGATTTTCTTTATCCATGGGAATGATTTTTGGTCCTTGATGTGAGGATTATTTGTGTGGCATATATATATATGTAGAATTTATGATTTTGTGGTGCTTGCAGCACAAACCATTGTACCTGATCTTTTAGAGCCTAGATGACCTCATATAATACAGAACAAAGACATATATATTTGGGTGACGTGTTTCTCTTTATTTTAATCATGGCTTGTTTTTGTTAGAAGAGTAACGAGTTACAACACGTTTGCTCAAAGGAGTACTTGTGACAAATCTAAAATGGATGAAATGTATTCTGATTTCTTATGTGTATGATGCAGGACAAGAACGCATTTGCCGCCATCCTGAGGAAAATTTCTAAGATACAGAAGTCAAATGGATCCAAGTCTAACTATGTTGTTTTGAGAGAGAAATGATTGGATCCATCCATGTACATCTGCTTTTCAGTGAGCTGGTATTCACCCCTTCCTCCTACCCCAATTACCCCCAACAATCTCTTAAATGTGTTCTTAATTCTTCTGCATATGGTGGAGGATAAACAAAAACTTTTGCAGATATTCTGAGGAAAATTTCTAAGATATACAGGACAAATGGATCTGACTGTTGTTTCGAGCGAGAGATGATTGAGTCCATTTGCTTTTCGTTGCTTCCCGCCAGCCAATTTCCCCAAATCCAACAATGTCATTTCTAACAAAACCCTATCCGGCTATCCCAACCCTCTCCTCCTTTATCCAAAAAAAAAAAAAAAAAAAAAAAGAAAAAAGAAAAAGAAAAAGAAAAAGAAAAAGAAAAATCCTTGTCATGCAAGGAGTTTGTTTTTTATAAGGTCCATTTTCGAATCAAAAGTTGTGTCCAGTAGTGGAGGTTAAAATTATAAATATTGGGTTACTTTGTACTGATATATGATATCTCGGATCTTTATGCATTTACAAAACTGTAAAGGCGGAGCCTAATGAGCTTTGGATGGCATGTGTTTTTAGTTTTCAGTATTTTCATTTTCAAATTCTATTAAATCAAAAATTAAACAAGAAGTTTTGTTTATTTTGTTTAACTTTTGAGTTTTGACTATATATAAACAAGAAGCATATATTGTAAGTTTCCTCAGCCCAGCTTCTTCAAAAACCAGCCTAAGCCCAATCCACATAACACAGGTTATGGGCAGTAGCTGACAATGGATGCTAACAGGTAATTGAAAACTTTATCCTAAAAAAATAAAAAATAAAAACAGGTAATTGAAAACTTCACTTAACAAAGGCTATGGCAGTATTGAAAACTTCACCTTTCTCTTGTTGAGGAGAAGATAAAGCTATATGCTAGAACTTTAATTTAATCTCTTTAACCCAAAAAAAAAAAAAGAAACCTTAATTTAATCTTGAAAAGAGTGACAATGATAATGAGTTGTATTTTTGGTTTTGGATCTTCCAAATCAATCCTGCAGGAGGTTCGGACCCATTTTTCTCTGATTTTTTGATAAAAGGATTCAAGCTTTTTTCAGTCCCTTCTCATTAATGGACTCTTGACGTATACGAAAGAGAGTGGTTTGTTCAATAAGTTCCTACCTCTCTATCTATCTTTGAGATGTGATCCTTTGTTTCACTCCAATAATATTATATATATATATATATATATATATTTACGTATCGAGTCAATGCAAAGAAAATGAGTCTATTGCTACCTTCAGTAATAACTAACAAAATAAAATAAAATTCATGTGGTGCATATTCTCATTAAATTCAGCTGAACTTTGTCCATAGGGAATGGGGGCAAAAGAAAGAAAAAGGAGAAGGATCTTTCTTTGTGCGCTGCGATGAACTCATCATCTAATATAATAGCCCTTGGAATATAGTGCCTTTATTTGAAAATTATATCACCTTAGGATTGCCTTTGTCTTCAAAGAAATAGCTAATTTCCAGTATTTATTCTTTAGTAGTCAATAGAGAACGGCTCAACATTTTTATTTAATATGATTTTTAAATTGGATTCAATATTTTTTACGTGCCCACTAGTAACACTCGACCTAAGCGGTGGGATTACCATTTTTTTAAGTAAATACTAACACTCGAGGATATACAAATCTCCCAAGTAATCTATAATAAGAGTGAAGACTTTCGGGGTTGGAGCACTAAAAACCATTCTAACAATAAATTATGTCTTAAATATTAATCACATAAAGTCGTACAAAATTAAGACTATATTATCATGCATATAATTGTAAACAATTGCAAGCAGTAAGGGCTGAATATTTTTATCACATTACATAAGTCATAACAAGCCCAATCCAAACACAACCACTACAAGTACTATTTTAAAAATACCACATAATAGCAAATCCAAAAAAAGTCTTTTTTTTTTTTAACCAATACCCATAAAACTTGTGACTCAAAAACTAGAATTACTGTGGATAAAAGATGAAGATTGTGTCTAGGCACCAATAGCATAGCAAAGGAACCCAAATGCTAAGAGGATGGAGCTTCCAATGAGATGGGCCGAGCCAGAAGGAGTTGTGGGCCCAGAAGCTAGAGCCGACACATAGCCATAGGAGGCCTTTGACTCTGATGTAGCAGTTTTTTGGAAATTATCAGGTGTTCCCTGAGGCAGCACCTCCACGTGTAACTTCAGACCGTTCTTGCAGCTGTCTGGCTTGCTGCTCACGAAGTAGCGGATCCCTTCCCCGTCCAATGAGATGCTATCCAAGCCGTCCGTGTACATTCTGATTGGATTGCTGATATCGCACGACAAATATTCATCCTGCTGTTTCACCTCAACGATGCTCTCTAGTCCTGCGGAGTATGTGAACCCTGCCCATGCACAGCACAACTTCCATTTCATTTAATAATAATAATAATAATAATAAAATAAATCAAATCAAAGCCAATGAAATTCTTTATGTTTTTCAATTATTTTAATTTCTTTTAAAAAGGAAATAATCTAGTTTATGATTATGCTAAAATGCTTATTTTACAATTTTTTTTCCTACAATGATGTGACTTGAAAAAGTATAAGCAGTGAAAAAAAAAAACAAAAAAAAGGGTGCTCATAGGTAAGTGACAGTAGTTGAGTCGGTGTACTAAATTAACTCTTCTATGTCACCTTATTCTCGTTGAATGGTAGCTATTGACCTTCTGTTTTCACTTTTGAACTAAGAAAAAGCCTCTGCCCTTTCTTTTAATAATTTAACTAATACAGTAACACTAAAACTTTTTATTTTTTATTTTTATATTTTTAAGTAGTAATAATACAAATTTAAGGTAAAGCTGAAAGCATCTAAATTTTCATTGTGAGGTGGATATTCATTCAACAAGTGGCTTACAGTTGAGTGGACAAGATGAGAGTGCTCGATTTGCCGTTGGATTAATTTTTTTTAGGAATTAGTGTAAGATTGACAATTGAAAGTAGACCAACTGGCTAGATTGAAATTTGTGAGGAACCCTTTGTTTGGTTGGTGAGAAAATTTAATTTTTCTTTAATGGGACTCACACGGGAAGCAACGCCAAAAGCAAAAAAAGCACGAGAAAACAAGTGCAACTAGTTTTTTTCCAGACCTACCACAGCAATAACATACAATATAGTATATACTATAATACTACAATATAGTATTTAATTAAAATCAGAGAAATTAAAAGTGCAGTAGAGGGGTCTTACAGATTTTGTCTCCGACCCTGAAGATTCTGCCGGAGCACCAAGAAGAGAGATTGGTAACTGGGTCCCACCCACGGTCACCGCCGACCACATGGTGCACTTGGGCTTCAACCCATTTGCCTTCAAGGCTCACAGAGATGATCATAACCAAAGCAAGAACCACAGTATTCTTCAACCTGCCAGCCATTATTATGACCACAAAACCCAAAACAGTTTTGGCTTTTCCCTCTCTATAGGTTTTAAAATGGCAAATCAAAGAAAGAAAGAGAGGTGGAGTACAGGCAAAGCAAAAGGGTCTCTTTTTCTTTTTAGTCTTTCGCTCACTAGTCACTAGTATAGCAATTAGCAACGCCTTTCCAAGCAGCTTCCTTTCCTAAACCTACATGAAAGCAAAGGACTGTAGTGACTTGTGTGTGGGAGCTAAACTACACACATATGTCATTCACTCTTTGAATTTGTCGGCCTATTTATGCTCGTACTAGGCCAAATTATTATATAAAGGAAAATGTTAACAAGAGCTGTACAGCACTGGTTAATAATCTATTTTAGGAAAGTTTTGATACTATTTTTATGAGAAATGAATAAATATATATGTTGACAATGGACATTCACAATAAATACCGTACCCCCACACTGTAAGCCGCATAGAAAAATGGTTGGTACGTGTGAAAGCGAAACACAATTAATTATTCATTTGTAGTCTATTGTATAGGATTGTTACTATAAAAGTTATGAACTTCTAGTATCATAATCTAAATCACAATTTTTTTGCCACTTCTGTTGACATATCAATCAGCTGGAAAAAATAGTAGGCTTATATAAAATGATGGGCAGTCAGTTCCAATCTACCGCGCAGAAAAGTTATAACATTTTATGTTGTATGTTTTTTGATGAATAACATTTTATATTGTATTAGAATTACTCTTAGTTTATTTATTGATAGACTAAAATGCCCTTGACCATTAAAAGAACAGAGAAGCTTTGGGCAATCTACCTAACAAATGTTAGGTAAAAGCACGAGGTTGCAACAACCTTTTGTACTCTCGCATTGTAATTTTCACTCAAACGTGGCTTCCTGTCACGGATATGTATCTGACACCCTCCTGTAACTATGACAGACACTCCTGAACCTAACACGAGGGTGAGTAACGATATTTGTGGTTGAGAAATGGTCGAGTGCAATTCTGATGCACTTACACGTGCTATCTTATCGGTGGGCTAGAGTATATTTGTTGTTGTCCATGGTAAAAAAAAAAAATAGTAAAGAACGAACTTTTATAAACTTTCACAATTATATATGTTTTGTGATTAATTTTTAATATTCAATGTAAAAGTAAAGACGAATAGTGAAACCTTAAATATTAAAATAAATTTTTTTCTCATTTTTAAAATTGTATAGTTTCATTTGGCAATTTGTTTGTTCAATATGGGATTGAACTGTTTTGCGTGCTGGATTATGATATGACGGGGGAAAAATAAGAATGAAATCATATAAGTTGTGATCAGACGTATCAGACATATTTATAAAAGGCAAATTTTACCCAAACACACATATATTAAATTGGATAGTTTTTAATATTTATCAAAAATTGTTTTAATAATTTTTATGCTAATGTGTTATAAAAGTTAAAAGTTATTTTATTTTCAAAAAATTTAATTTTTGTTAAATTGAAAAAAAAAAAAACTGAGACAGTAATCAATTTCTAGGCTTTTCTTTCTCAAAAAAAAAAAAAAAAAAAAACAAAATTCTAGGCTTTTTTATTATTATTAGATTTCTAGGCTTCTTTCTCTCTCTCTCTCTCTCTCTCTCTCTCTCTCATCATTTGCAGCAAGAATAATGCTAAAGATACAAACTATTTTATAAAAAATTTTACAAACTGCTGATGTGGTGAATGATTATTGGTAAATGAAAAATGATATTAATAGCGGATTCAAATGAAAACTAATAAGAGATTGACTACAAAATAGTTTGTGACTGTAGGATTACTCTTGCGGCAATATAGTTACTCCATTTAGATCCTATTATAATAGGAACCCTTAAAATCAGAGTTAAAAATATCTAAGATGTCCACATCTGAGCTATTATACAAATCAAAGTTTAACTTCTCTAATTACAATTTCATGACTTTACCTGTAGTACGAATGGTTCCTGTGACAAGGAAATCTGAAAATCTTTGTATTGAAAAAATATGGAGAGGGAACTCCCAGTAGTTCACCGTAATTTTTTTTTACGTTAACACAACTTAGCATTGCTACCTAATTATTGAAAATAGGCAGCTCCTTCCCTAGTCCATTTGAAATGCAATAGTCCTTGCCATGTGATTTCCAAAGTTATTATCTTCTTTAAATTTATTTTAGTGAGTTAAAAATCTTGTGAGTCACTAATATTATCTAATTCTATTCTTATAGAAAAAACAAAGAACTTAAGTTCAAATTCTTCTAATTTATTTATTGAATGGGAAAAATAATCAAAGAAGTTTCTTAATAGTCTACTAGTAATGATATTTTTGTGGTATCTGTATATGCGGTTTGAACCAAGGAAGTCAATACCGTACCGGAGGCTGTACCGGTTTGGTTACCGGTACGATATATTTCGGGTACCGGTCAATACCGGTGTACCGTTTCGGATTTGTCGCTATTTTTTATATTTAATATACACACACACACACACACACACACAATCTCTATTTACCATAAAACATTACCTCCTGTTTACAATAAAACATTACTTCAATTGTTCATTGCATACAAAGAAAAAAAAACACAATATTAAAAACAAAAAATTTAATTGTTCATTGCTTACAAAAAAAACAAATAATACAAATAATTAAGTTAACACAAACTACATAGGATCATCTACTCCCATCCATCAAAAGAATCTACTTTAGGACTATAATATATATGAGTATTACTATCCTGCCCTTAAAAAATTGCCACAATTACAAAAAAAAAAAAAAACATAGCATTTTGTGTTCCGGTCCGGTACGGCCGAAATTCGCCGGTATGGCCGGTACGAAGCCAGTACGGCCGGTATTTTTTCCGGTACGAAATAGAGGGGGTACTTATACCGGTACGAGGCCGGTACGGGCTAGTACGGTACGGTATCAGCTTCCTTGGTTTGAACCCTATCTACCTTTCCCACATTATCTACTTATCTCAACAAAAAAAAAAAGAAAAAAAAAAAGAAAAGAAAAGAAGAAGGCAACAATGCAATCTACATTTGCTAACTTCGCTAATTTTTTAGTCCTTAAAATTTGAAATTGATCATTTTATGGTCTTCAAGAAAAACCTAATTTTATGTATAGAAACATATTTAATTTAAATGTATAAACATATTCTTTTAAATATTTATAAACATGTCCTTTTTAATATGTTTTTTTTTTCATTAATGATGAAATATATGAAAATAGTGAAATAATTGATATTCATAAATAGCCATCTTGCTAGGATAAATAGAATCCAAATATTGTTATTTACCACTCTCTTTGCTCTACAAAAAAAAAAAAAAAAAGTCATATGTTCACCTATTTAATTAAATTCTATTTCTCAAAAAAAAAAAAAAAATTAAATTCTACAATTATGCATTTTTTTTATTTCTCTTATCTAAAATAAATAAAAACAATGAAAACCCCAACACATCCCACCACCACTAAACTTGGCTAACGCCATCAATGTCGTCAGTCACAACCAATCACTATTAACAGGTCCATAACCCCATCAATTAAGAATTTCTAATATTTTATTTTCTTTCTTTATAATTTTCATCTAAATCGGCCACCTAAAATTACCACACTATCATTTAGACCCCATATTGAACTGGCAAGATGAAACCAATTTGGCTTTAATTTAAAAATCCAAATGCATTTTGTATTTTCCAACAGTTTTAGAGCATTTTACATTATATGTTTTCTTGATTGTAAAGTCAAATCAAATTAGATTCTAAATGGGAAACCCAATCTGAAAAAAGGCAGTGATAAATGATTGTCAAAATAGAGAATAAATCTCTATACGCAAGGGCAAGTGATGTTAGGTGTAAGATAATGTATGATTTTTAAATCTTGATTAGGTTTTGTCTGCAACCAAACCCACATGGAAGCACCTCAAGACATTAAGGTTACGTTCAGTAACAATTTTTGTTTTTTATTTTCAAAAACTTGTTTTGGAAAATATAAAGAAAAAACAATTTTCTTGTATTTTTGAAATAAAAAGCATGTTTGGTTAGTTAAAATTAAAAAAAAAAAGTTTTTTGAAGAAAAAGAAAACTAAAATATATTGTTACTAGGATTTGAACTTTAATGCTAACTCATTAAATGAGACTAATTCATTAAATTAAATGTGTATTTTTTATGCAAAAAAGATAAAACGGGGTTGGATTTCCACTCATAAGGAAGGAAGGTTGAATATCTTTGACAGAGATGTATTTTTGGTTGAAATGGGATGGTTTTTAAACTCTCTTAATGCTGTCTAGACAATGTTAAATTTTCCCGGAGCACAGCATCATACCGAAGCAAGCTGTACAACTACTCTTCAAACTCATCGATAAAATAATGCTAAACTATCTTCTAAAGGTTGATACTATTAAATAAGTTTAGGGCTCCCATGCTTTCCCACGGGTATCTTTCAGTTTGTCGACTCTTATTCTCAGCACATAGGGGGATTCCCCATTCATTTATCTTTCTATTCCTTTCCCTCATTTCAATCTTGGTACATGCTACCATGATTCCTTTCCCAGTGTCTTTATTCCGCCTTGTAATTGAATTTTGAAAATTAAAAATTGAAAACAGTCTTTTAGTTTCCTTCGTAAATTGAGTTTTAAAAAAAGTTTTTGTTCTTTTTTTTTGGGTTGCCAAACAAGTTTTTAAGTTTCAAAAATAGAAAATTGTTTTTGAAAACAGAAAATAAAGAAAAAAATAGTAATAAAAAATTCCCTAAGTAATACTCTTGAGGACTCAGTCAATAAAAGCGAAGATTCACATAGTAGTATTTCAAGCATTTACAACTTTATAACAAAGCTATACTTGTTAAATATGTCTAATATAAACCTCTATACTGACTTGTTAATTGATGATTCATATCCTAGCTAGTTTGCTAGCTGTGATTGACAAAGTGATGAGAAAAGAAAAGAGTGAAGCAAGTGAATATGTTTGTGCATTAATATGTTAGGTTAATATGTATAAACATGTCATTTTTTAGAGAACTTATGCCGTCTTCTTCTAATAATGTTAATAGATTTTTGATGTAGACGAGGTTTGAATCCCGGATTTTTTATTCAACTATTAGAGATTTTACCAATTGAGTTAATTAGAACTCACTATAAACATGTCATTTTAAACATATATAAACATATACTTTGTAATATGTTTTTTTTATTTGTTAATGATGGTGATGAAATATCTATGTGTGTGTATATATATATATATAATATATATATAGTAAAAACAATATTTACAATGAGCCATATTGAGGTTCTAGTCGTGATTAATAGATCGATGTATCATTTTCAATTTAGCGAAAAAGCAAGCAAGATGTCTACTGTACTTTGTACTTCATCAACCACCAAAAAAAAAAAAAAATTGTGTTTTTTTGAACATTTATAAACAAATGAAGCCATTTCACATCCCAAACCAAATGCATAAATTTTATTGCCTTTGTAAAGTTATAATTTACAACTATATTTTATGTTAGCTTTATTCCATAACAGAAAGTGTTGTATTTGCTTCAATTTTGTTTCTTATATTTTGTGGGATTTTATTGTATTGAGTTTAGTATTAAGTTAGTGAAGAATTGAGCATGAAATGAAGAATCAGTGCAATTTCGTGACTTACTTGCAAGAAGCTTGCGAGTAAAGGTTCCTGTGAAAAGGGCACGTGAGAAGCACATGCTGGAAGTTGAAGAGTCATGCCAGGCTGTTAGTTTCGCGAGTATCTCGCGAGAAGAGCCAACTTGTGAGGTACCTGTGAAACTCTCTGCTTAGAGGGTTTAAGTGTAGCTTTCTTACTCTTTACTCATACTATATATATACACCCTCATTACCCACAAAAGTAAGGGAGGCCATTTAGAGAGAAAAATCCTAGATAGGTTTTCTATAACACAACACATCCATCTTTTAGAGAGGGAGCTACTCATCCTTAGTGAGAAATCATTGTAGCCTCTTCTCCTTTCCTATCTCATTGTTACACCTTGAGAGGAGATTTGTACTTAAACATAACCCACACATTTTCAGAGTGTAGAGAGTGTTTTGGAGCTTGGAAAGCTTTGGGGATTTTCCAAAAGAAGTCGGTGAGGCTTGGTGGATGCAATCGGGAGTATTGCGAGAACCGGAAAGTTAGTAAAGACATGACTCCGAAAAGTCCGTTGGTAGCAAGAGTTTGGAGGGTCTTTTGTTATTCGTGTACTTTAACTTTATTCTCTAGTGGATTGATTTCGACTTGGAGGGTTGTGAAGAGGTTTTTCGCCGAGTTCTTCGGTTTCTTCTTCAATAATACGTCTTGATGTTATCTTGTCTTTGCATCTCTCTTCCCTTTCTCTTATGTTTTACTTTTATTGTTTGTTGTTTATGTTTATGCACTAGAGCAGTTGTCGATTCATTGCGCATATTTACTCTTGTTCTGCATTTTGATTAAGTAAGAGTAAAAACAATCTAGTCGTAATTTAAAATTTAGGGTCCAAACAAGCTTGTGTGTTTAGCACAAATCCAAGCTTTCAGCCTTATATGTCCTTTTTTTTTAATTTATTATTTTTTTTAGAAACACACACACAAAAGACAGAGGGAAAGTGGTTCTAACAAAATGCATACCATAAACTCCACTTAACGTCATAATAACTTTTAAGAGAAGGTGGAGCAAATTATACTACATACAACACACATATACTCCTTGTTGATTTAATTAAAAAAAAAGTAAGGAGCATATACCCTCCAATTTTTAAAATAAAATGCAATCTTTGTAATATTACTTACATGGTCAAATTAGAGATTGTCACCACAACCAAAAATTCATTTGAGCTCCAATTCAATGTGGCTACTAATGGAGACACCCGATTTAGCGAACCTCACGCCTACACTATATCTCTTCAGTTATTATTATTACTAGCTTGTAACCCAATGTATATGCATGGATATATTTAAAGAGATACAATAAAATGCATAATATAATTCCTATATATATATAATTTAAATACTACTTATAGTCATTTTTATATTTTGTTAACTCTTTAAAAAAATTTGTAAGGATATTATTAGGTATAAAATGTAAATTGTCCATGTTTTTTTTTATTATTATTGTGAAGCACTTTTTTTTTTTACGATTTATTTATTCTAAATTGTTTGATTTTTGTACTTAATAATTCACTTGAATGAATATTTATGATGTGGTCTCACATTTGATGACAAAATTAAGAAATAAAACTCTTTAAGAATAAATAATTTAGGACATTTGACACAAAATTAGAACTCTAATTTGGAATTCTAATATGAGTTTTTTTTCAGCTTTATCTATTATTATTATTATTATTATTATAAATTTGAATTTTTTTTTAGTTATATGATTATGTTTTTTTTATGGTTTATTATATTGGATTTCTCGTTTTCTACACTAAATTAACTAATTTGGCAAAAAAAAAAAAAAATTTAGATTAAATGGGACACATGGCGCAAAATTAAACTCTAAATAAAATTCAATTTTAACACTAAATTAACTCACTTGGCACAAAATTCTAAAATTTAGATTAGATGAGACATGTGGCGCAAAATTAGACTCTAATTGAATTTCAATTTGAAATATAATTGAATTTTCTCTTTGCTTTACCTATTATCTATATATATATATATAAAACCGAAGCCTCTGAAGCTCCCACAAATTTCCACATCATCATTTTAATTTATAATTTTTTTTAATTTTTAAAACTAAATAGTGAGAGAGTTCTAACATGAGTCTTTCTCTCTTTTTTTCTCATCATTTTAATTTTTTAAACTAAATAGTCTCCTAATAGGACTCTCTCTCTCTCTCTTTTTTCCTTAATCCAATTTTTTTTTTTTTAACGTGAGTCCTTTTTTTTTTTTTTTTTTTTTTTTGAAAACTAAAGTGAGTCCTTCAAAAAAAAAAAAAAAAAAAAAAATTCTAATGTGAGGTCTAATTAAAAAAAAAATTTTAATCCTAATTCTAATGTAAGTCTTTCAAAAAGTTAAAATTTTTGGTTTTACATTATATATAGATAATAATAATGATGTGGCAAGCTCTAAGAATATGATAATGCAATTTGTAGATCTACTATCAAGATAACATAGGTTAGATTAGTAGTGGATAGTAGATTTAATTGCAGTTGAGTATTATGTGACGTTATCACAATATAATAGTCAACATCAAAATGTATTATGTGAAACCAATGACATGAAAGACAAAGAATTTTTCTAAATCATTATATTGAAAAAATTAGTTATTTTTATTCATTTTAAAATTATACATTTTTAAAATTTAAGTCATATACCTTTAAGTAAAATAAGTACTTTTAATTTTTATTTAACTATCCCGTGCATCGCACGGGTTAGCGACTAGTTATATATATATATATATATAGATTATTACTGTTGTTTTTTTTTGTTTTTTATTTCTTATACCTTATTAGGCGTGTTAAATAAAATCAAAAGATTCTTCTGCATCCTACTGCATCTTGTAAAAACCACCATGCATACAAGTGAATTTAGTTTCTATGTCTTCATTAGAAAATATACTTTAGAGCTTCATTTGGTAACACAATATGAACATTACTTGAAGAAACTATAAATATAAAATTGCAATTTTGAAAATCAAATAATTGAAACAATTTTCACAAATATAAATTTGTATTAATGAATGAGTAGATACAATTAATTATTTATGATTAAATTCTATTATAATTGAATAATCCTCCGATTCGGTATCCTTAAAAAAATCTTTGATTTAAATAAAATTTTTATTCGAACACTAGGTGTCCTTCAATTCGATTAGAAAATGGATTAATAAATCTTTGAAATGGAACTACGATGAATCTCAGGTTATGTGCTTGTTAAAAATTCTTCGTTCTTTGAATTTTTTGTGCTCCTCAAATGATCTTAGCTTTGAGGATTTGTAGTTGAAATTCTTCAAGGTTTTAGAGGTTTGAATCCGATGAAGTTTCGATGAATTAGGGTTCTTTGAGTTTCTGGGGGGTTTTGGAGTTTGATTCTAGGAGAAGTTTGATACTTAGAAGAATGGTTTGGATAAATGTCCTTTAATATTCTTTGTATTCAAAGGTAGAAGTTCTTGAAGGTTTTGGAGCCTGATTTCGGCAGAATTTTGAGACTTCTAAATGTCCTTTATGAGATTGTGGAAATTTCCTATTTGGCTATTTATAGGAGTCTTGAAGAATTTTAATGACACATTATTGACTCTTATTGATGACATGTGTCATAATTTAAACGTAGGGACTTCATGTCTTGTTCTCGAAAGGGCATATGGTATCATTTGATTAGTTAAAGTTTTATAATCTATATATATAATAATGGGTGAAGCAGAGAGAAACTCAAATTGCAATTCTAAATTAGAACTCTAATTTTGTGCCATGTGTCTAGATTCATTTATGGACCACACCAATTTCAATATGAAATTAGAGTATAATTTTCTTCCGTCTATCTAAATTTAAGTGGGATCAATTGTAATTACACTCACTTTCATTTAAAAAAACGCTGTGCTCTTTTTTTTTTTTTTTTTGGGCTGAATAAAACATTTTACTCTTCCACAATAATCACACCCGTCTATTTTCAGGTTCACCTCCCCTTCTACAATAATCAAAACCCAAAATCCTTCCTCTCCTTCAATATACCGCTCCCCTCTTCTTCAATGAATGATATGGAATTTCAAAAGAATATCTCGGTATCAATGATGCATGCCTTTGGGTATTTTTGTATCTTATATAGGAAGAGGTTCTCCATCTATTCCGATTGTACTTTTCTTCACAATTTTAATGGTCCTGGTTTATGCTCTACAAAACGAATTCCAACCATTCTTAAGGTTTGATTACTCCTTTCTTTCATTTGCCTATGCTTTCCTTCCTTTTTGTGAATAATTTTTATTCTTTAATTATATAATTTTTTTTTTCCTATGATTGATGTTGCATGCTTATTTTCTGTTTCATTAGTTTCTCCTTTTGTCACACAAAAAACTTGCACCGGTAAATTCATCATTGGCGCTCTCTCTCTCAAAGCCCAAAACCAAAGCCAACAACGCACACACAGATCACTCCAAGCAAACCCATTTAAAAGCAAAAAATTTCTCTCTTTTTATGTATTTTTGATTCCCTTCTTCTTATTCATTCGTACACAACGCAAAAAGCTCATTCGATCCTCAGTGCTCACCAGTAGCTTATAGTTAATCCCTAACCAAACCAAACCCACATACCATCTTTCTCTATCTCTCTACATACATTCATAGATCCCTTCTATCACTTTGACCCTTTTTCCCAATCATACTTTCACAATTTTCTTTTGGGGGTTTTTGGATTTTAGCTCAACTTTGAATTTTAATTTGATTGATGGCCAGTGGGCATGTGATTAAACGCACCAAGTACAAGAGCTCACCCAAAGGCGCTGGTACTCCTGGTGTTTTAAAAATGGTATATTGGAAATGCATAATTTTTTTGTGGTTTTTTTTTTAATTTTTAGAATTTTTTATACCCACTTCATAAATGTATGAACTTTATGGTTGGATTGTGATAATATTAGTTTATTGTGCAATTTTGCTATCTGGGTCTTAGTTGATTTTAGTGAAGAAGCTATGAGCAAGTGTTAATTTTTATTTTAGCCATTCTTGGTTTTATGGTAGTTTTTTGATATGATTGGTGAACACATAATGCTCAATACATTCTTTCTGCAATTTGCTAATTGGGTTTTGGTTGATTTTGCGTATTTGATTAATGTTCTTGAAAAAACTATGAGTTATGTGGCCAATTCATAATGTTTGTATACTATGGTTAGTTTGTGAATTGATGGTGAGCACATAATGTTGTATTAGTTTATCCTACAATTTGCCAATGGGTTTCAATTGATTTTACGCATTTGATTAATGCCCAATTCATAATGTTTTTATATAGTGGATCATTTCTGATATGATGGTGAGCACATCTATTACTTCACACACAGGGCTGTCTGCCCATGCTTTAGAAATCGAATTTCGAAACACATATGGTTCTACTTCTTCTTCTTCCCTTGATTGCGTAATAGTATATTCTGATTTACCATAAAAATTTGTTGGTAACTTATAGGATAAAGGGTCTTTAAATAGCTTATTGTATTAACAAAGGTCAACTATGTTTTTACAATTTATGTCCTTATTTGGTGTGCTTTTTTCCTCCACAGGAGATTGTCATAAAACTGGGAAATTCTGTTGCCAACGAACTGAGGCTATTTAACTACTTATTTTCTTACCAAAGGTCAACTCTTTTTTATTGTTTATGTTGTTATTATTATTGGTCAATTATTTGATAGGCTTGAGTGGAAGGGGCTTTGGTCGCTTAAACAAGTGGTCTCGGTTTCGAGCCCTCGTGGATGCAGCAAACTTTCTTGGGAGAGGTCCCTGCCTTGGCACCCGACAGTACCTCGAAGGATTAGTCCTAGGATAAAACCTAGGGACACCTTGGGAAACCAAAAAAAAAAAAAAAAAAAAAAATTATTTGATAGGCTGTTGATATTCTATTTATTAGAGCTTTTAATGTTTTCATTTTAACGGTAGTCACAATTGTACCAAAACTTTCTACTATCCCGTCAATCAATTTTCAAGTAATTAAAAAATATGACAAGTAGTTAGCTATGATTTCCCATAGTACCTGCTTATTTTGTTAACAAAGGTCAATTTTTTTCCCCTGTTACACACTCTCTTTGTTCCTAAGAAATATGTTCCCTTTCATATTAATTAAATGTTATTTATTATTTAATTCTTAAACATATAATTCTTTTACGATATTTGATAATTACAATGGATAAGAAATGATTTGAATTTTGGATGACTCTTTTGGAAACACAAGAAGTTGTCAATTGATTTGCAAGGCTCTTAGTATCTTGTGTATAATTTTAAAATACACAAAAACTTGTAATTTATATATTTTTATAGTTGGAATTTCTATGGATCTTTGATAATCCTATCCATTAACTCATTGAAGGTCAATATATTCTAATGGTAATTTTTCAAAAATCACATTCAATGAGAAGTTATCCAGTTGTCTAGCATTGACAAACATATGAAGTACACTTGAACTCAACATTTGTTAGGATTTAGATCCAAGTTGGCTAATTCCTGTACAAAAACGTTCTTTAATGAGGGTTTTAATAATTACAAATTAAGTAAGCTATATAGTGAGTCAGGTTGCTATTTGAAGGTTGCCAGTTCATGAAGAGTTGCTTGAGCACTTTTAAGACTCGCTCAAGCGATCATTAAAATCAAAGAGAGACTTCACTCAACCCTCACTTGATTGAACAATTTGTGAAGGAAGTTCTATAGAACAATTCCAAAGTTTAGGGACACAAACCACTCTTATACCAATTATTTATAAGCAATTACAAGTAAAGCCCTATTTGATAAGGCATATCATATAAGGTTTGCTGGCTTGCTCGACTGAAATTGTGCTTAATTATCATCTCCTCTTCCCCTCCTCCTTTCATTTGCTCTATGTTACCCCACCACTCATTCTCATCAACAAGTTCCATCTGCACATAAATATCATTTTCAAACCACAAAAATAGAAAAAATAATATATATATATATATATATATACACTGCTAAGTTTTGTTAATGAAATTTTTTGGTTAATAATATGAATTTAGACTTAATTGAGCCTTTTAAACATGAATAAACTCATGATTGATAATATATCCACCGCACAGGTTACATACTAGTTTAAAATAACACATGACAAATTTAAATTAGACTAATTGTGTCATTTTATTCTAAATATCAACACATGTCAACATTTAATTAGTTCTTGTACATTCTTTGTAATTTTCATTTAGTGGTACTTGCCAAATTTCCAATGGTCTTTGAATAATTACAATGTGACCCACTATGTAGCACATGACACTTTGTAATTGGCCATACTACATGAACCTAGTGGTATGATGTGGTGAATTGTTATTGGTTAAAAATTTCGCTCTCTGCAATAACTATTGTCTAAAGCGTCTGCTCCATGATAATTGCTACTCTTTATCATCAGGTTAAGTCACAAACTTAACCCAGATATCTTATTTGGTCACAATAGACTTTACTAGTTAGGCTGATTATGTTATTGTAACCTACTTTTGACTAACTTGTTAAAACAACCGTTGCATATCTTCTAAATACAAGCAATTGGAATAAATGTCCATTTAAGGCTGTTCCAACACCTTGATGTAGTTTGATTATGATTCTAATGATGATAGAATATATTTTTAAGTATCCAAACACAAGAACTTAGATATAGCTGATGAGTTCAGAACGCATAGTAACATGATTTCATCTCTTGCTACTGCATATCCTTGAATAGCCACCAGAAATATCAATGACTGCTGAACAAGGATATTAAGTTGTCCCCAACTTCACATTCTCACTACACATATAAAAAATTAATTCAATAACTTTATAAATGATCTCCCAACAAGTGAGTTTTCCAGTGCACCTTGTTAATTAAACTACTTCTTCTTCTTTTATTTTATTTTATTTTTATTTGTGGTTGTTGTTGTGGATAAGCTGTTTACCTTCCAAACCCTAGCTTAACTGTCAATCTTTAAACTATAAATCCTTCTTTCAAATTGTGGTATTGACTTTGAGGTCATTCGATGTGCTTGTTTATCTCTTCTTGCAACAAAACCACCTACACCCATGCCAGTGGGTCCCAAATAATAATATCAATAATATTAGCAATTTAAAATAATAATCACATATAAGAACACAAAATTTACGTTAAAAACCTTTTCTTCTTGAAGGGAAAAACCACGGGTGAAACTTTGAATCAATTCATTATAATCAATTCATGGTTAAAGAAAAATCTCTCTTATTTTTCTTTGCTCTCTCACACACACACACACACACACACACACTAATTATCTCTCTCAAAAGCGGCAACACTTTCTTCTTCTATTTTCTTTTCCACACACAACTCTGTCTTGGTTGTCTTCTTTTCTCTAAGTGGCTTCCTTTTGGCTCCTCTCTCTTTTTTTTTTGTGGCACCTATTTCTCTGTTTTCTTCAATATGCGGCAATACTCCATGTTGCTGCTCTCACCAATATGCGACCCACAAAAACCTAATATACCTTGTATTTATGTATTACATGCATAGCGGCCCTTAATTCTTTTCCTAGGAACACTTGGATTCCTTAATCAACTTATATAAAAGACGAAACCTACTTCTCATAGAAATAGAATTCTATTCGTGTGCAACAAGCTCATTACATGGGCTATTATAAAATTTGTGAGCTAGATTTGATTGGTGCTGTGCACGTAACACATGTTGCCACCCATGTTGGTCCGATCATTGAAAGAGGAGCTATGCCCCCAAATAAGTTTACATTAGGCTTGTTGAGAATATACAGATAAAGGTCTTTTGATACCATGTTAAGAATATAAAGACAAAGAGAATGTACAGAGAGAACCTTATATAAGCACAATATATGCAAAGTACAAGTAATATATGTGTACTGTCTGTACAGTACATTGGGCCTAAGTCTAAAATGTATATACTAACAAGGCTTTTTTTTATTGTGGGATTCTCTTAAATCAGGGACCAGGCAAAATTCATATTAGGTGCTCTGGTATCAAAGATTATATCAAAGCTAGAGGATATAATGAGGCTAGTAAGGTTGACAGTGATGAAGAAGGATTGCCAAGTGATCTTGGAAGGGTTAAGGGAAGGCGTGAAGGGATATTAGATCATCGCTGTCAAGATTTTTGAGTTCTTTTTCCATCATTGCTAGTGGTAGAGGTCAAGAAGAAAGGAAGGGAATCAAGGGATAGAGGAGAATATGAGGAGGTTTTTAACATGTAATTGAAACCAGAGTTGCATAATTAGAGACAATTTAGAGTAACCGCTTTTGGTTTACACAACATTGAGCTGTCTCTTCCACTTCTAATTTTTTGCTACATTTCAAAATTTTAATTTTAGCTCCAGAAATGGATCGATAGCTTCTTTGTCTTCTGTTAGATTATAGCTAAAATCATGGTTGTCAAAAATCGCATTCAGATTGTAGGATCATACAATTTTATAATCCCACCTCACCAAAATGGGCAAAATTTGCCAAATGGTATATTTTTAGAAAATTTTTAGGAAAGTAGTACACAACCAATTATATTTAGTTAGTTAGACTCTTTTTAAAATTTTGGGTTGGAAGTCAAGTTTGATAAACTCGACTTCCACGCAGTCCCAACCAAGACGCATCAATATTGCTTGGAAGTCGAGTTTGACAAACTCGACTTCTAAGCAGGACCAAGTAAAATGCATTAATATTGCTAAACTCGACTTCCAAAAACAGTCTAACTAACTAAAAAACTTCAAACATATGCTATTTACCCAATTTTTTTTTTAAATATTCCTATTAAGCAAATTTTGCCCACCAAAATGATTAGGATCATATATTTTGTAGGATCGTATAGATTATAGAATCATACCAAAACACAAATTTTGGTTTGGGTTTTTTAAGCCCAACTAAACTGACAAGCCCAACAAGTTACTAACAGAGTAAAGAGTATTGAAGTCCCAAATTCACCCCTATATCAATTGAAAATCTAAAAAAAAAAAACCACATTTTAAACCTAAAAAATCACCTAATATTTAGAAACGGTAAACCTCAAAGCTCAAACCCTTATCAACTGAATCAAGGTTGCAGCTCATAGCAGTTCTCTAAGAAATCCATTGCTGTCGCGTAAATCATGAGCCGTTGCCATGGTGCACTTACCGTGCTATTTTATCGGTGGGCTGTAGTATATTTATCCATGAACAAAAATAGTAAAAACGAACTTTTATAACTTTCACAATTATTTTTTGTAATTAATTTTTAATATTCAATTTAAAAGTAAAGACTGACTAATAGTAAATCTTAAGCTAAATAAAGAGTTTTGTTTTATTTTTAAACTTGTATAATTTCATGTGACAATTTTTTTTGTTCAATATGGTATTGAACCTTTTTGCAAGGTAGATTATGAATATGATATGACGGAGGCAAAATAAAAATCAAGTTATATATGTTTCCATCACACTTATCAGACATGCATAATATGCTAATTTTATCCAGTTTTTAATAGCTTATTTGAATAATATTTATCATAACAGTTTTTATGCTAAATGTGTGACAAAATTTAAAAGCTAATTTAAAAAAAGATTTTGACAATAAAAAGTTAGGGTACGTTTGGTACACTGAATGGAGATTACGACAGGAATTGTAATCTTTATTACTAGTAATAAAGTGTGTTGTAATGTAATAACTAAACCTATTCATTAGTTTGGTTGTAGGTTATAATATTAGAATGAAACTTAACATTTATTTTAGGAAATATCTTATTCATACAATTATATCTACTTTAAAATTGTTTTTTTTTTTTTTTTTAAATTTAAGAGAGATACGTGTTAGTTTTTATGATTTTATAATTTTATAATTGTTAGATGTATATGGAAAGTTTGTTTATTTGGAAATATATTGAGTTTTGAAATTATTGTACTTACTAAGAAATAGCCAATACAACCTTTTAAAGAGGAATATTTATTCCTCATTTTGAAGAATAGCTATTCATAAGGAATGACTATTCCTTGTAATAAAAACATAACCAAATTAAAGAATAATTAAACCATAGGAATAATTATTACATTACAGCGTCTATTACAATTTACCAAACATGCCCTTATTGTCATCCTTTCTTATTATACATTTTTCTTTATTTACTGGCTGTAATCAATTTCTAGGCTTTTGTTTGTCCCTCGATTTACAAGTTCATTTGCTAAGAATTTACCGGCTTATCTGTTGGGAAGTATGTTTGTACCCAAATCGTAATTTAATTTCTTGGCCAGGTACCAATTTGGATCGATTAAAGATAATTTTTAGTTTAGGCCGGATGAATGTCAAATAGCTTGAGAAAAGGAGAGAGAAATTATAATTTTGAATAATATTAGTTAATTCTCAATTTCATTACCAAAAAAAGAATATTATCATATCTCTCTCTCTCTCTCTCTCTCTCTCTCTTGAATGTTATATTTTCATCATTTGTGGCAAAGTAATTCCTCTTTTTAACACTTTAACTTCTCTAATTTGTTGTTGTTGATAAACTGGAGATGCATTAAGAGAACTAAAGAGCTGACAGAGGTTAATGACAGATCTTATTAGAGTACAAACAATTGAAATCATAGATAAAAATCTCTAAGATGTATACATGTGGACTATCATACAAATCAGAGTTTAACTTCTCTAGTTACAACTTCATGATTTTACTTGTTGTACATACGGTTCCTGTGGCAAGGAAAACTGAAAATCTCTGTATTGAAAAAATATGGAGGGGGGAATTCCCCAAGACACTGTAATTTTATTTTAATACATGAAAACAACTTAGCATTGCAACCTAGTTATTGAAAAAGGCCCGCTCCTTCCCTAGTCCATTTGAAATGCAGCTGTCCCTGTCATATGATTTTCAAAATTATTGTCTTCTTAAACTTTATTTTAGTGAGTTAAAATCTCATGATTCACTAATATTATCTAATTCTCTTCTTAAAGAAAAAGAGAAAAACTTGAGTTAAATTTCTTCTAGTTTGTTTATTGAATGGGAAAAATAATCGAATAAGTTTTTTAATAGGCTAGTGGTAATGATATTTTTTGTGGTATCTATATATGCAATTTGAACCCTAACTACCTTCCACCCATTATCTACATATCTAAAAAATCTAGGTAAAAATGCAATTTATATCAGCTAAGTTTGTCCAAAAATCATTCTAGTCATTTGAGTTTGATATTGATCATTTTATGTTTTTAACAAAAAATTATGTATACAAACATGTCTATTAAACATATCCTTTTAATATTTATAAACATGTCCTTTGAAACTTTTTTTCATTAATGATGAAATATATATGAAAATAGTGAAAGAAATGATATTCATAAAGAATCGTCCTACCATGATTAAAGTGGTCATATGTTCATCTATTTATCTAAATTCTATAATTATGCATTCCAAATCTATTTTCATATGTTCATCCTACTTATCTAAATTCTACGATTATGCATTTTCCAATAGTTTTAGAGTATTTAACATTATAGGTTCTCTTGATTGAACTATCAATCAAATTGGTTTTTAAATTGCAAACCCAATATGAAGAAAGGCGGTCAATGCAGAATAAAAGAAACAAACGAATAAATGAGGATGTCATATTTATATGTACTAGATTGCTCTGATTACACAGATATTGTAGAAATGTTCAAAGATTCATGCTTCTTCGCCAATAATTTAAGCTTCTTCTTAGCTTTTCTTCTTAGTTTAATCTCTTCTCTAAACTGGTTCTCTAGTTCTATCAATTTAACTCAACGGTGGATGACTAGTAGGAATATGTAATTTACCTTTGAGTACTTGAAACTTGAAAGTAGGCAGTAATTGTAATCTCTCTCACATTTCATTATATACTCTAGGTACTATAACAAGGAAAGTAGTTTAGATGACGAATTTTTCTTAGGTTTTGGATGTGCCCAAACCCACATTCCAAGCACCTCAAAATGTTAAGTAATACGCTTGAGGACTTGATGTGATTCACATAGTAATATTTCAAGCATTTATGACTTCATAATGGAACCAAACTCGTTAAATATTTCTGATATAAACCTCCGCATTGACTTCTCAATTGATGATTAGTATCATAGTTTGCTAATTGTGATTGAAAAATTTGTGGGGAAGGAAAAGAGCGAAGCAAGTGAACATTTATATATATATATATATATATATATATACATGTTAGGTTAATATGTATAGACATGTACTATTAAACATATATAAACATATGATTTGTAGTTTGTTTCTTTTTGTTAATGATAATGATTAAATATCTATCAAAATAGAAAAAAAATATTTAGAATGAGCCATATTGAGGTTCTAGTCGTGATTAATAGATCTTTGCTTTGTCAACCACGAAAAACTTATGTGCTTTCTAAAATATTTTTAAACAAAATGAAGTCATTTCACATCTTAAACCAATCGTTAACTTTTTTGCCATATATATATTTCTTGTTGATTTAACCAAATAAAAGTAGGGAGCATATCCCCTTCAATTAAATAAGGTGCAATTTCTTTGTAATATTACTTACATGATCGAATTAGATTGTCACATCAATTAACAATTCATTTGAGCTCCAACTCAATCTAGCTACTAATGGAGATACCTAATTCAGGGAACCTCACATGTTCACTTTATCTCTCTAGTTTTTTTTTTTTTTAGTCACGTTAGATAGAATCAAAAGATTCTTCTAAGTACCGTAGTATCTCATAAAAAGCATCACGCAAGTGCATTTAGTTTCATGTCTTCATTAGATAATATACTTTAGAGCTTCATTTGGTAACACATTATGAACATCACTTGAAGAAATTGTAAATACAAAGTCACAAGTTTGGAAATCAAACTATAAGGACACAGTTTCGGAGGTTTGGCCCATAAGCGAGATGGACTTAGGCCCAAAAAGTTCTTACAATAAATTTATAGAGAGTGGGCTAGAAAAATTGGGCTTTAAGTGAGATAAAGTGTTACTCAAATGTATTATCAAATGTATTATAAGTCCAGGCAGGTAAAAATAGTGCAGTGATGTTATATAAATCTGTCCTCGGCTTGGTCCGAGAGGGATAGTAATATGATTGCTTGAATGTTTACAACTTTGTGTCTCTCTTTCTCTCTCCTTTCCTAGATTGTTCGATCCCTATTTCCTTGCCTCTTGCTCTTTTAATACCCCCTTTTCTCCCACGTGCCGGTCAGATGATCTCTCTTTGATACTTGTCCCATCAATTTTCTCTTAAAGTCTTTACACGGTAGCTGTAAAGGTTGAGAGTCATTATTTAGACATCCTTTCCTCATTAATACAGCCAGAGGGTTAGTTGCAAAGTAATTAATGTGGTGATAGCAGCTTTCTACGTAATACTTTATTACTTCCACTTGTCCTATGTGCTTGCTAGACGCTCATGTATCAGAAGAATCCCCTAAAATATCAGAATAACTGCCAAAGTGTATGCCTTAGCTTTCTCTTTGATTATTCGAAGAGGTAATCCTTCTTAGACAACTCTTCTTTGTTCACGTACCGGCCAAATCCTTGCAAGGTTTGTAGCCATGTATTTTCCCCGTAATTCACTGTCCTCGGACAGATGTACCTCTTCGGACCAGCCCATGGCCCAACATCTAAAATTGGGTCTTTGACTCCTATAATAGCCCCTCAAAATTCCGGTTTTCTCCTTTATCCGAGGAGAAAGATGGGATTTTGATTTCCTTAAGAGCTAAGTTCATAAATTTCCTCAATTTACACATGTGGGAACGCTGTCTTGTGCGTCTCCTAATTATTGTTGACACTTCGAAAACCACGATACGCTATTTATTGCTCTAGGCATCACCTTGTCCCCCTTATCAACGGTGAGATGTAAATCGTATGGCTGGAATTTCTCCTTGAAATTTTGAGCGGGATAACTCCTACATACCCACGCTCTTTATATAAACGCCGTGAGGGAGTTACTTTTTCTATTTCACACATCCTAGAATCATCAAAAGACCTTGAGGGCTTCAGTTTTCAGAACTCCTTTTATTACAAAAATCTCTAAAGCCTGTTTCACTAATAACTGTAGATTTTCAAGAAGTAACTGAGGTAGAAACTTCATTAGTTGTTATATGTTTTCAATTTCCATTCTATTTTCTTCTCAGTTGGTCTTCTTGGCCTATTAATTGTTATCTTTACCCCTACGAGGAACTTTATCTTGTATTCCTTTACATACCTAGATGGGCAGATTTAAGTAACTTGTTGAGTCGCCTGCCACCATAGAGGCATTTAAAGCAAAATATCATATACCCAAGGGAGTAAGCCTATGGTACTGCCTACCGGAGAAGATTTTGACCGATAGGAAAACCAGAGAACTGGTCATTCCCATGATCGCTTTTTTAGAGGGAGGAACGACCATCTCTATGGGCGAAGTAACTCGAGATTATCTTCGAAACCATAGATTATGCCCACATCAATGCGCTTTTAACCTATTTAGGGTCTTGGGTTGCGTCGACGCCCTCAACCAAATGATGGGCCTCCAACTCACTTGGCACGACGTCGTACATATGTACGAGTGTCACTCTCTTGCTGATGGGGGATACTACCTAAAATCTAAGTCCCTCATCGTCAAACTCATGAAGGACGACTACGTCATCGTCTTCGGGGCGTGGCATAACGGCTACCATTGTTCAACCAAGGAGGGAAAGCCAGGTGGGATGCCTTAGGACTAGGTTGCGTTAACATAGATTTTAGATTCTAGGTTTTGCTTTGCTTTTTCGCTTAACTTTTTTCCCTTTGTTATGATTTGATAGTTTAACAGCCTTTGTGTTTCTCGGCTGTCATTACAGATAGAAAACTCGTTGCTCCCAAGATTAGCCATGTGAATGTAGTGGGCTTGAACAAGCTGCTTAGATCCGGGATATTTGTGAATGCAGACGGTCAGCTGCATGCGGTGCACTTGGTATTGGATTTTGCTCCTCTGTCGGATAATTTCCAAGACGTCGGGAATGCAATCCAAGCTGGTGACCCCCGAATCCAAAGGATCGATGTATCTCGACCGTGGTTTCTAGCTAAAAAAGATCTACCCCCGGTTGAGTGGCCGCTTCAACAAGCTATCCCTTCGCTGGTGATCCAAAGGGAAGAAACTGCTTCTTCTCGGCTGTCTCTTGAAACCAAGATAGATCAATTACACTTTGAAGAAGAAGTAGAAGTACAAGCTATACCCCTTAACATCCCAGACTCCGAGAGCACCAAAGAAGAAGAAGAAATGTCTTTGAATTCGAGGAGGGGACTGAGAAATCTCTTGGCTGGAAGGAGCAAGGGCGCACTTGCCAAGGACGCGCCTAAGTCCCAGGTTACTGATAACCCTCCTCCTCTTCCTCCTCCTCCTACAACCGTGACTGGCCTTCTCTCAAACCCAGACTTGAAGAGGAAGAGAAAGGTTGTAGATCTGGAGGAGGGCGAAGTGCCTCCACAAAAAGGGGCTAACCAACAGAGAAATGCCAAGGACAAACGAGTGTCTCCAATTGGGAGCAGGGAAGACACCAACACCTCGGATGTCTGCCAATCGCACACCTGGGCTCCACGGTTAGAGTTAGACGGCGCTCCAATTCCCTGGAACTCTTCCATCAGAGAGTTCCAGAAGGGACACTCGGCTTACATTGCCGAGGCCTTGGAGCAGCCTCTGCTTCTGCCCCATGACATGGAAACTGTTAGGTCTTGGAGGCAGACGAACTGTTCATGTCTCTAAAAAGGGACCTTGCTATGGTGAGTTTCTAAACTGAAGTTAATTCCTTGAAAATTATGTCCTGCTTCAATTTGTTTTGATGCAATTCACTTATTCTTCTCATGCAGGTTACTCAGCAGGTTTACGTGGCCGAGGACTGGGTCAAGGAAACTCGTAACCAGGCCAAGGCTAAGTCCCAATCTCATGCAGAAGCTGAGAAGAGTCTGGGGATCATCAAGCACGAGAAATAAGAGTTGGCCAAGAAATTGGTCATTGAGGAGAGGGATAGGAGAAGCACTGAAGCCGGGCTGAAAAGCGCCCAAGACCAAGTTGAGGACCAGCGGAAGAAACTGCACATGACAGAGATAGAGCTGGCGACCCAGAAACAGTTGGTCCTGGAGCTTAAAGTCAAATTGGAAAAGCCTAAGAAAGTAGCTCGGAATGCTAAGGAGGTAGCCGAGGTCAAGAAGAATGCCGCCTACATCCGTGAGATCGAGGAGACGAAGATAAGGATGGTTGAAGAGGTCTCCGAGGTGTGCAGGGATTACTGCAAGTTTACTTGGGAGGAAGCCCTGAACCTTGCAGGAATTCCTGCCAACTCAGAGTTAAGGCAGCTCGGGAAAGTTTACTTCCGTCCACATATTTGCATTATCCCAACTGTTCCTGCACCTCCGTCATCCCAAGTCCGAGAATCATTCGAACCGACACTTATTCCCCCTGAGGCCAAGAACAAGGATCAGGAGGAAGAAGTGACAAAAGTTGGGAACAAGGATACGGAGGCAGCCACCTCTTCCAAAGCTGTGGATGTTGTCAAGGCCAACGAAGCTAAGCTACTAGGGCTAAAACCGGTTTGGTTCGGTCGGGTTTTTTTCATCTGGCCAACCGAAACCGAAATTTTCGGTTTACAAAATTCTTAACAAAAACCGACCGAAATAGTTGAATCTCAATCGGTTTCGGTTTGTTTCGGTTTCGGTCAGTTTTTCGGTTGGTGTTCGATTTTTGCACTTGAAGTTTGGGCCAAATGGGCCTTTGGTTTTTTTTTTTTCCAAAAATTTTCTGTTTGGGCTTTTAAAAAAAAAAAAAAATGCAGTTCTAGCCACCCTTTTATGCTCTTTGAGTCTTTGTAATTAAACCTTTTTTTAGGAATCAATTCTGGCCCAGATTCGGGCCTTCTCTATTTTGGACAATGGCCATCTTTGGGCCTTTTTTAGCTTTCTGTTTTGGCCCTTTTGGCCCAGATTCAAGCCTTTCCTATTTTGGTCATTTTTGGGCCTTTTTTCACATCCATAAAGCATTTTACAAATAAAATCAAAAACTGCTTTGCATTTTACATTTTTCACACCTTGCTTTTGCTCAACATAAATCCAGAAAATCAGAAATACACATTATGGCAGATTCATAAAAAAAATCACAACCTATTACTGTATTACAGATTCATAAATCCAAAAATACAACACATAGCAGATTCATTAATTACAACCTGTCATAGATTCATAAATTCATAACCTACTTTAAAACATCTATCACATATTCATAAATCCAAAAATAACCTGTCAACATGATATAACCTGTCAACAATACATTTGCACAAGCACAACCTGTCAACACAGATTCATAAATCTAGAAATAATCTAGAGCAAAAAATTGCTTTGGTGTTCAAAGCCTCAAACTAATCTGTAACTTTACAAGCACCCATCAAATACAAATAAGATTTAAAAAAAAAAATTGTACAAGTCAAAATAAAATAACTAGTGCATATTTTATTACTTCATTAGTAATATGTCAATGTCCACATATTGTCCATGTCAATACCTACATAATAGCATTATAGCCAAAGACTCAAAATAAATTGGCCATATGTCAATGTCAATGTCAACATATACTGTCCATATTTAATATTTGGCCAAAGACTCAAAATAAATTAGCCAAATGTCATTGCCTATCCTAATATCATATATTGTTTATGTATAGGCCACTGTCAAAGCTCAAAATAAAAGCCTATATCTATACATGGGCCACTGCCTACCAGTGTCTAATAAAGTGTAAATATCATGTCTAGTTGTTGTCAACATAGAAACTAACACCCTATGTCATCATCAATACCACTCGTCCAAAGAGCAATCTTCAACCATCAACTTCAACAGGTGTTGGTGCGGACATGTCTGGTTCTGATGTTAATGCTGCATCACTCACGAGTTCTACAAACAAAAAATGAAAAAAAAAACATAAAAGTCACTTGTACAATAAAACAATAAATATGCCAAGAATCCAAGACAATCATTTTTTTTTTAATAAAGAAAGAAATAGACATGCAGATTGCAGAATGTATAATAAAATAGTAAATATACTAAGAATCCAAGACATTCAGTTTTTTTTTTTTAATAATAGACATGCAGAATTTTTTTTAATAAATAAAGAAATAGAAATTCATATTATTTTAATATAACAAATAATAGTCATACCTCTATCAAGCTTTTCAAACTCCTCAACATCATTCATGGCAGTACAAAGGCTGATTGGAGTTGATGAAGGACGGAGCCAATTTTGACCACAAATGAGGGCTTCCACCATAAGTGGAAACAGTGAACTCTGGAAGGGATCAAGGACACGACCAGCCGTACTAAAGGCTAATTCTGAGGCCACAGTGGATACCGGAATTGCAAGAACATGTCGTGCAACTCTTGACAGCACACGGTATCGTGGAGAATTAACCTTCCACCAATTCAAAATATCAAAATTCTCTTCCAAGACATCTTCACAACTCTCTAACAAGTATTTATCAACCTCTGATTTGGTATTTGAAGAATCAATACCCATCAAGTGCTTCTTAAATCCCATCATCCTCATTGCCTTTGCATCAACCACACTAGAACCATCTCCCTCCATTGAACCACTTGGTTTTTGTCCTTGGGCTTGTGCAGCAGCACTAGCACTACCACTCCCCACTTGAATTTGAGTATAAGCATTATACAAATCCACCAAAACAGCCTCTACTCTTTTTGCCATATCAATAGCTTTTTGCTTCTCATACAAAATACCAAAACAATACTCAAGATACCTCATCTTGTATCGAGGATCAAGAACTAACCCTACATACAACAAGTGATTCATATTATCAAAGTTCCCCCAATACTTTTCAAATTTTTTCTTCATGTTATCAACCATTTTTTTCAACAAAGAACTATCTTTTTAATACTTCAACTCAATTGTGTCATGAATTGACATGAGATCCAAAAAGAAAGAATTGCTAGTGACATAATTAGCACCCGAAAACTGCAAGGTTGCATCATAGAAAATTTTAAGAAATTTCGAAAAGATCCTAATCTTTTCCCAATCCACATCATCCATTCCCCAAGCAACCTTATGTCTATCATTTCCTTCTTCCATTGCCTCCTCTCTAATTGTCCAAAGAAAATTTGGATCTTCTTCCTCCAATCTCTTAAAAGCCTTTTGATACTTCTCAGCCTTCTCCAACATAACATAGGTGTAGTTCCACCTAGTGGGCACATCTAAGAACAATTGACCTTTAAACTCAACTTTCTCATTCTCCGCACATAACTTAAACGTGCTTTGTCTTTGTGGAGATGATCTCACATATCGCACAGATTTCCTCACCTTTACTATTGTGTCATCCATTTCAACTAACCCTTCACGAACAATTAAGTTCAAGATATGAGCACTACACCTCACATGCAAGTATTTATGCCCTAAAATTGTTGCCTTCCTATGCTTAGTCTTTTTTTGAATAAAAGAAATCAGCCCACTGTTAGAGGCAGCATTATCAACTGTAATAGTTAGAATCTTGTCTAACCCCCAATCAAGTAAACACATCTCAACCACTTTCCTAAGTGTTTCACCCTTGTGATTTTCCACTAAACAAAAACTAAGAATCCTCTTGTGTAATTTCCAATTACTATCTATAAAATAGGCAGTGAGACACATGTAGTTCAAATTTTGAACGGATTTCCTTGTATCTGTGGTAAGGCAGACCCGCTGCTCTCTTAGGGCTTCTTTCAACTTTTGTTTCTCATCTAAAAACACCCTAAAGCAAGTTTTGGCAATTGTTGTGTGGCAAGGGATTGGATTGAACCTAGGTTGGGTAACAGACATAAACTTCTTAAACCAAAACCCTCCACAAACCTAAAAGAAAGCTCATCTGGAATAATCATCTCTGCCAATGCTTTCTTACATTCATCAAAATTAAACACCCAAGGCACAAGTTTACCACTACTTTCTCCTTCTTCTTTAGGTTTGAATGCTAGGGTTGATTGGTTTTTTTTGTCTTCCCTATAAGGATATTTCAAACATTGTGATTGCATGTGAGTTCTCATGGTTGTAGTGCCATTTTGCTTAGTGTCACAAGCATAGGTTGTGCCACAGTAGTTACAAGCTGCCCTAGGTTTTTCCCCCCTTTCAATAACAGTGAAATAACCCCAAACAAAAGATCTTTTTTTACTAGTATTACCTGCATTTGGTGGGAGTGGGGGTTTGCCTTTGTCTTCATGCACATTGGTTGCCCCTTGACCCGCTTCAAGGTCTTGACCCTCATTCATTTACAATATAAAATAAAACACAATAACTCAGCAACTATAAAAAGTAAAAAATAAAATTTAACGCCAAAATGAGTCTAGTGTACAATAAAAAAAATACGGTAACAATAACACAATAAAAGTCAGCAAAAAAAAAAAAAAAAAAAGAATGAAGATGACTCTTCACTCTACTCTAGTATACAATAACACAACAAGTCAACAAGAAAGAAACAAAAAAAAAAAAAAAATGCGAAGGACTCTAGTAACTAGTATACAGCAACAAGCCAACAATAAACACATCAATAAGATAATAATAAACACATCAACATCAAGGCAATAATAAACAAATGCCCCAACATCACAGTCAACTATTAACAAATACACCAACATCACATTTAAGCACATGGGGTTATTAATTTTCAAATCTGTAACATCAATAAAAAAATAACAACTCAACATTACAGTCACAGATTCACAGCATGTCAACAACAATAAACAAAAATATATCAACAATAAATAAATAAAAAAGCAGCTAACTTTTTATATCAGAACTTAAAGGCAATCAACTAACTTTAATAGAGAAACCAACCAACCAAGCAGCCAAGCACATGGGTAATCGATTTTTTCAAAACCCCAACTTTATACGCATATAAAACTTGAAAAAAATAAACATCTTGATTACAAAACAAAGATTCAGACATTCAGTATTTAAAAAACCCTAACTCTATTGATTAAGTATTTTAAAAACCCTAACTTTATTGATTCAGTATTTCAAAAACCCTAACTTTATTGATTCAGTATTAAAAAAAACCATAACTTTATTGATTTAGTATTAAACAAAACCCAAAATGAAAAATAGAGAGAGGGTTATCGATTTTTTCAAAACCACAACTTTATTCGCATATAAAACTATAAAAAATAAACATTAGACATTCAGTATTTTAAAAACCCTAACTTTATTGATTCAGTATTTTAAAAACCTTAACTTTATTGATTCAGTATTAAACAAAATACAAAATAAAAAACAGAGAGAGGGTTATCGAGATTTTCCACGAGCATATGAGACAAAGGCATACAGTTGAACTAATTTTAACACATGGGTTATGGATTTTTTCAAAACCCTAACTTTATTTGCATATAAAACTTTAAAACTTGAAAAAAATAAACATCTTGAGATGAGAAGCCGATGATTTCAAACCCAAAACATAAAACAGAGAGAGGGTCAGAGGGTATCGAGATTTCAAAACGGAGACTTATAGTGAGATGAGAAGCCGATGATCAAGGCGGCATGGGGAGGGTGGCGTGTGGAGGCGGCAGCAAAGGGAGATTCGGTGTGAGTGAGAGGAAGGGACTATCTGAACGTTAGAGAGGGTGGAGGCTCTGTTCTGATGTTTGAACGTGAGAGAGAGTGGAAAGTGAGTGAAAAGTGTGGGGTATGTAGGGTAGGGTTTCCAAGTTTTGATTTTATACTCTAATTAGTTTTAGTTGAATTAGTTTAATTAGATATTTACTTAGTTTAATTATAGGTGATTAATCTAATGGGTTTTGTTTTAAAATGCTATGTTTAAACTTTAAAAAGATAAAATGAAAACAATGAAAAGCTAAGAAGATAAGCTACTAAAGCTAGGCCGGATCATTTGATTCATTTGAAATTTTGAATCTGTATGACTGAACAAAGAAAGGCCACTTGTGAATGTTTTAAAATAAAATGAAGCAAGCCCAAAATGTTGGATGCCCAACACAAAGCTGCCCCTGCCCCCTACGGCCCTGCCGAAGTGTATCTCATTCTTTGCTAGTTTGCTTTCTCAAAAATTTACTAATTATATATATATATATATATATATTTTGAAGAGTATTATATATTTAATATAAAATATAATATAATAATATATTTCGGTTCGGTTCGGTTGGTTTGGTGCATCAAAATTTGAAACCGAAAACCAAACTGAACTTTTCAGTTTTTTATAAAATAAAATTGAAACCGAACCGAACCAAAATTTTTGCATCGGTTCGGCTGGTTTGAAGCGGTTTTTTCGGTTCCTCGGTTTTTTGCACATCCCTAGAAGCTACAACTTCGGAGACCGAGGCCGGATCTAAGGAGGCTGAGCCGAGAGGATAGGACAACCCCCCTCCTCCGATGACTAAGACTTAGTGATAGGGCTTTATGTTTCCCTTATTTTGTAATAATATCCCGTACTCAAACATCATGTACTTTTCACTTCAATCAATGAAAATATTTGAATTTGTCCTTAATTACGTTCAGCTTCATTCATTTTTTTTTTTTTAGTTTTTAAACCTGTAGGAAGTTTAAACCTATTGGATAAAACAAGCCAGAGTAATAATGGAAATAAGTGAAGTTAATTCTTTGAATCGCTAAAATTAAGCTGGAATACCAATTAACCCAAGGTATATAATCCGAGAGAGCAAGCATGACTAAGTTTTTGTTCAACACTCTGTGAAATGGACTATAGTATTAATATACTTAAGGTATGTGATCCGAGAGATCAGGCATGACCAAGGTTCTGTTTAACACTTAGTGAAATGGACTAGAGCATTAATTTACTCAAGGTATGTGATCCGAGAGACCAGGCATAACCAAGATTCTGTTTAACACTTAGTGAACAAGCAGTGAAATAAACTTAAATACAACAGTTGAAATTTTCATTAATAGTAATACCTTCTTAGGTTATTTACATTCCAAGGATGTGGTATAGCCCTTTCCTCTAAATCCTCCAAGTAGAACGCTCTTATTCTAGCTACTAAAAGAATACGATATCGCCCTTCCCAGTTGGGCCTGAGTTTTCCCCAGGCTGGGTTCTTTGTAGCACCCATTACCTTTCGCAAAACCAAATCCCCCGGTACGAGTGGTCTCAGCTTAACATTGGCATCATACCTCTGCTTGAGCTTATGTTGATAGTAGGCCAATTGGACCATGGCATTTTCCCTCTGCTCAGCAATCAGATCCAAATTCCTTTTTAACAGTCTGTCGTTGTTAGCTGAGGTGAAAGAGCTTATTCTCAATGTAGGGAATCCAGTCTCTAGGGGAATAACAGCCTCAGCCCTATAAGTCATTGAGAAGGGGGTCTCTTTCGTAGATCTCCGAGGAGTTGTCCGATAAGTCCAGAGAACATGTGGCAACTCTTCTACCCACCTTCCTTTCGCATCATTCACCCTCTTCTTCAAACTGCTCACTATGACCTTGTTAATGGCTTCAGCTTGGCCATTCCTTTGTGGGTATGTTGGAGTAAAGTATATGTTCGTGATGCCTAACTTGCAGCAGTATCTCCTGAAGGCTTTACTATCAAACTGAAGACCATTGTTCAAGATGAGTGTGTGAGGTACTCCAAACCGGGTGACAATATTTTTCCATATAAATTTCTGGACATCTACATCCTTGATGTTTGCCAATGGTTTGGCTTCGACCCACTTAGTGAAGTAATCTGTGCCGACGATTAAATATTTTTTGCTCCCAACTGCCTTAGGGAAATGACCTACAATGTCCAAGCCCCACTGAGTGAAAGGCCACAGGCTGGATAGAGGATTAAGGACTCCCCCTAGTTGGTGAATATTCGGTGCAAACCTCTGGCATTGATCACATTTCCTCACGTACTCCTATGATTCTGTTTGCATGTTTGGCCACTAGTATCCGTGTGTTAAAGCCCTGTGAGCTAGAGACCTACCTCCTGTGTGGCTTCCAAAAATCCCTTTGTGTAGCTCTTCAAGGAGCAATTTTGTAGCCTCGGGGTGTATACACAACAAGTACGGCCCCGAGAATGAGCGCTTGTATAATTTCTTGTCCTCTGACAACCAAAACCGAGGAGCCTTCCTCCGTACCTTGTCTGCTTCGGCCTTGTCGTCAGGTAAGATATCATCTTTGAGAAATGCCACCACATGGTCCATCCAACTTGGTCCTACTCTAATTTGATAGATGCTGGGCCCTTCTTCCACTTCGGTAATTTTATGCAGATCTTCAACAAGGATAAGCCGAGGTAGACCTTGTGCCGAGGAGGTTGCAAAAGTGGCTAGAGAGTCTGCATGTGTATTTCCACTTCGAGGGACATGCAGCAAGTTGAATGATTCGAACTGCGATTGCATCTGCTTAACATAGCTCAAGTATTTTTGCATTCTCTCGTTGCGTGCTTCTAGTTCTCCTTTAACCTGGCTGACAACCAAAGCTGAATCCGAGAATACTTCTACTGAGCGTCCCCCCATTCTTTGAACCATGGACATTTCGACCAACAATGCCTCGTACTCAGCCTCATTGTTAGTGGCTGAGAAGCCCAACTTTAGGGATTTTTCAATAGTGACACTTTTAGGAGATATTAGAACTAGCCCTACTCTAGATCCTCTTTAATTGGCCGCGCCATCTATATACACCCTCCAGGCTAAAGGTCTTTGCACGGAGATTATGCCAACTGAATTTTTATCTATGTCTGACCTTTCGGCATTTTCTTCTAGCAAAGGTTTAGTGAATTCGACTACCAAGTCGACTAGGATTTGCCCCTTAACAGATGTGCGAGGCATGTACTTAATATCGAAAGCCCCTAAGATTGTACCCCACTTTGCAATTCTTCCTGTATAATCTGCACTCCGAAGTAGAGATCTGCGTGGGAGTTGGGTAAGGACTACGACCGTGTGTGATTGGAAGTAGTGAGGGAACTTGCGAGTGGCATGAACCACTGCGAAGATAGCCTTTTCTAGTAGTAAGTAACAGATCTCGGCCTCATGGAGGGACTTACATAATAAATAGGTTTCTGAACGCTGTTATCAACCCGTATAAGTATAAACTCACTGCATGGGCGGCTACAGCGATATAAGCGAACAGAACCTTGTCTTTAATGGGATTGGACATGATAGGGGGCTGGGATAAATATTCTTTCAGCTGTTGAAAGGCTAAGACGCATTCTTCAGTCCATTCGAACCCTTTCCATTTGTTCAATAATTGGAAAAGAGGCCTACACCTGTCCGCCGACTGGAAAATGAATCGATTTAGAGCAACAGTTATCCTAGTCAACTTCTGAACTTCCTTAGGATTCTGAGGTGGTCGCAAGTTATTGATCGCTTTTTTCTGGTCTGGATTGATTTCAATTCCAAGATGGGTAATTATATAGCCTAAAAACTTTCCTAATCCGACACCAAAAGAGCACTTGGGGGCATTGAGTCGTAGCTTGTGCTTTCTTAAGATTTCAAAGACGCTTCCTAGGTCGCTGATATGCTCGGATTCCAACTTACTTTTGACTATCATGTTGTCTATGTAAATCTCAATGCACTTCCCTAGCTGTGGTTCAAACATCTTTGTCATCATTTTTTGATAAGTGGAGCCTACATTTTTCAGACCAATAGGCATCACCTTATAGTGATAATTCCTGACGGGGGTGACAAAAGTCGTTTTCTCTTGATTATCCAAAGCTAAAGGGATCTGGTGATACCCTTGAAAGGCGTCCAAAAAACTCATCCACGAATGCTCTACAGTTGCGTCTACTAACTGATCAATCTGTGGCATGGGGAAAGGATCCTTCAGACAAGCTCTATTTAAATCTGTGAAATATACACACACATGCCATTTCTCATTTTTCTTCTTTACCACCACTGTATTAGCCAACCATTCAGGATAGAAAACCTCTTTAATAGCCCCTGCCTGCTTAAGCTTATTCACCTCTTCTTTAACAGTGTCAGAGTGTTTCTTGGATGAACGCTGAGGTGGTTGCTTCT
Source organism: Lithocarpus polystachyus (assembly GCA_033629205.1). Taxonomy (NCBI): domain Eukaryota; kingdom Viridiplantae; phylum Streptophyta; class Magnoliopsida; order Fagales; family Fagaceae; genus Lithocarpus; species Lithocarpus polystachyus. The sequence goes on from CM066166.1 coordinate 85,118,624, forward strand.
TGGGAAAGGTGGTCGGACTAACGTTCAAATGATGGTAGATGAACCCTGGATCTACTCTTGGAGCCTCATAAGCGTTCCAGGCGAACACGTCGATATTACTTCTAAGGAGCGCTAACAGCTCCTCTCTGTCCTGAGGAGGCAGTTGAGACCCAATCTGGAAAAACCTTTCTGGGTCCTCATCAATAGCAAGTTTCTCCAGCATCTCACATTTCACCTTATCCGATTCCATAATCTTAGGTGGAATCGAGATCCTTGATTGCTAAGGGCCTGCATCTACGAAAGATGTAGACTTAGCGGCAGGCTGATGCATAATGGCAGCTATAAGGCACTGTCTTGCCACAAATTGGCTTCCTACAAGTTCTTCGACTCGATCCTTGGATAGAAATTTTACCTTTAAATGCAAAGTCGAAGAGACAGCCCCTAGGGCATGAAACCAAGGTCTGGTTACAATGGCCGTGTAGGGAGAATACGCATCTACCATAATAAAGTCTACCTCGACCACCTCTGACCTTGCTTGTACGGGTAACCTGATTTGGCACTTGGGGATGACAGTTTTCTCATCAAAGCTTACTAGAGGCGAATCATATGCTGTTAGATCCTCAGGTCTTAAGCCCAAACCTCTATACAGATTCAGATATATGATCTCGGCCCCACTTCCTTGATCGACCATCACCCTCTTCACATCGTATCCACCTATTCTAAGGATGACTAGCAGAGCGTCATCATGTGGCTGTATGGTCCCTCTCTTATCTTCGTCTGAGAAGCTTAATTCTGGTCGGACCTCTACCCTGGCCCTTTTCGACTCATGATTCGTGTCCTCAGCAGTCAGCTGAGCAACGGACATCATTCTGGAAGGGCAGAATTCGATCCTCCCGAGTGCTACAAAGATGACATTGATCGTGCCCAACGGAGGTCTTGAAGAAGCACTCCTTAAAGCCCCAGGCCTGATGTGGTCTTCCTGACCATTGGGCCGATGTACGAACTGTTGTAATCTTCCTTCTCTAACAAGTTGTTTTAAGTGATTCCTCAGAGTTCTGCAATCTTCCGTTGTATGCCCTCGTTCCTGGTGATATTGGTAGTAAAGGCTCTGATTGCGCTTCATGGGATCTCCTTCCATCTTATTTGGCCACTTAAAATATGGCTCATTCAGAATCTTCTCCAAGATTTGGTGTATTGGCTCTCGGAATACGGCGTTGATTGCCTGAGACGTAGTGGGCGCTGACTGCACACTGTAGTCCCTCCGTGACTTGTTGTTGCTGTATCTGTCCGACCTGAAATCCCTCCTCTCCTGAGGGATAACCTTAGCTTTTCCTTTGCCTTGTAGATGATCTTCCTCAACTCCTTTATATTCATCAATACGATCCATCAGTCGACCCATGCTCCTCACAAGCTTCTTAGTCAGTGATTTTCTCAGATCATGCTCGGCTAGCAAGCCTACCTTAAAAGTTCTCACAGCCATGTCATCAAAATTCCCTTCAATCTCATTAAACATCTTCCGGTATCTGTCCGAGTATGTTTTTAGAGTCTCCCCCTCTCGCATAGACAGAGATAACAAGGAATCTCATTAAAGCCTTAGTGAGCTCTCTAAAAGATCCAATAGAACTTGCTGCAAGTCCATCAAACCATCTCATTGCTACAGGCCTCAAACTAGATGGGAACACCTTGCACATAAGGGCTTCATTCTTAGAGTGAACGGCCATCCTTTGATTGAAGTGACTCACGTGTTCTACAGGATCAGTTCGACCGTTGTACATGGTGAAACTGGGCTGAGTAAACCGCCGAGGAAGCTTTCCTCCTTCAATCTTGTACGTGAATGGTGACCTGGAAATCTGGTTGAGTGCTCTATTCATTGCGTCATTACCCAGGCCCTTAAAGGATGAGTTTCTGCCTCTGTGGTCATGGTAACATTCCTCTTCATGGGAAAAAGATTTGCTAGGGGGCGTCTGTGACCGGCGCCTATAGTCACCATCCGAAGAAAGATCAGAGACGGATGGACTGTGCCTTCTCGGTGCAAGGCGCAACTTTTCCTTTAGGTGATCAATTTTACGTTGTATATTCCTCGTAGTGTCTCTATGGGATACGTTACCCTCATCTCGAAGTCGACTTCTTTCGATATGGATAGTATGCATACTCCCCTCTCAGTCCCTTTCTTGTTCAAGGTGTAGAAAATGATCGAGATGCTATGAACTATCAGATTTTGCCCTGTTAGGACCTGATCCAACCATAATTAAGTATTTAGCTCACCAATGCACTAGTTATTCCCACAAACGGCGCCAATTGTAAGGACACAGTTTCGGAGGTTTGGCCCACAAGTGAGATGAACTCAGGCCCAAAAAGTCCTTGCAATGAATTTATAGAGAGTGGGCTGAAAAAACTGGGCTTTAAGTGAGATAAAGTGTTATTCAGATGTATTATAAGTCCAGGAAGGTAAAAATGGTGCAGTGATGTTATATGAAGCCGTCCTCGGCTTGGTCCGAGAGGGATAGTAATATGATTACTTGAATGTTTACAACTTTGTGTGTGTGTCTCTCTCTTTCCTTTCCCAGATTGTTCGATCCCTATTTCCTTGCCTCTTGCTTTTTTTATACCCCCTTTTCTCCCACGTGTCGGTCAGATGATCTTTCTTTGATACTTGTCCCATCAATCTTCCTTTAAAGTCTGTACACAGTAGCTGTAAAGATTGAGACTCACTGTTTAGACATCCTTTCCTCATTAATGCAGCCAGAGGGTTAGTTGCAGAGTAATTAATGCAGTGGTAGCAGCTTTTTACATAATACCTTATTGCTTCCACCTGTCCTATGTGCTTGCTAGACGCTCATGTATCAGAAGAATCCCCTAAAATATCAGAATAATTACCAAAGTGTATGCCTTAGCTTTCTCTTTGATTATCTGAAGAGGTAATCCTCCTCGGACAACTCTTCTTTGTTCACATACTGGCCAAATCCTTGTGAGTTTTGTACCCATGTATTTTTCTCGTAATTCACTGTCCTCGGACTGATGTACCTCCTTGGACCGGCCCACAGCCTAACATCTAAAATTGGGCCTTTAATCCCTACACAAACAATTAAAACAATTTTCACAAATGTAAATTTGTGTTCAAGAATGAGGCGTACAGTTCTTTGTGATTAAATTATATTATAACAGAATAATCTTCTAATTCCATATCCTAAAAAACAAAAATCTTTGATTTAAATACAATTTTGATTCGAACACACAACCTTCAATTTGATTGGAAAATGGATTGAGAAATCTTTGAAATGTAATTACAATGAATCTCAGGCTATGTGATTGTTAGAAAATTTTCGTTCTTCTCGTCCTTTGTGTTCATCGAATGTTCTTTGTATTTGAAGATTTGTGGTTGAAATTCTTTAGGGTTTTAAATATGATGAAATTTCAATGAATTAGGGTTCTTTGAGTTTATGGGGGCTTTGGAGCTTGATTCAAAGAGAACTTTGAGACTTAAGAATGATTTGGATGAATGTCCTTTAATATTCTTGGTATTTAAAGGTAGAAGTTCTTCGAGGTTTTGGAACTTGATTCCGATAGAATTTGGAGACTCCTAAATGTCCTTTTACGAGACTAAGGAAAGCCCCTATTTGGCTATTTATAGGAGTCTTGAAGAAGTTTAATGACACATGATTGACTCTTAATGGTGATGTGTCGTAATTTAATTGGAGATATTTTGTCTTGTTCTCCAAAGGACACATGGTATCGTTTGATTAGCTAAAGTACTTTAATTTAAAATAACACATGAAAATATTTAATTAGAATGCTTTTGTCATTTTAAATTAAACATCAACAAATATCAACGTGTGATTGCTTTTGTCATTTTAAATTAAACATCAACACATATCAACGTGTGATTGACTCTAGAAGATTCTTTGGATTTTTTTTTAGTCTATTGCATGAATACAGTGGAATGGCATAGCTAATTATTATTGGTTGAAAATTTCGCTCTCTACAATATTTGTTGTCTAAATTGATAAATCACTGTTTTGATTAATTTTTTTTTTGTTCAATAATATTTTAAACTTATAGTATTTATTCCATGATGATTGCTCTTTGTCATCAAGCCAAGATACTAATGGTATAAGTGGAGATTAAACCCCAAATCTCGTAATTTGAAAATAAGAGAGTTTACCAATTAAGCTGACTGGAACCCACTATTAACCAACTTGATAAAACAACCATGGTTCAGGGCTAACCCTTCCCTTAGGCGAGTTAGGCAATTGCCTAACGCCCCCAAGTGGAAGGGGCCCCCAAAATTTAAGAAAAGAAGGGGTAGTAGGGGCAAAAAAAAAAAAAAAAAAAAAAAAAAAAAATTAGTTTCAGCTGAATTACAAAAATTTGGCACATCCTTTTAACCAAAAAACAAAAATTTTGGTAAATCCGGTTAAACATTGGTTCTAAACAAAATCATTGCCCAAAAATAACATTATTATCCTCTAGAGAAACCAAAAATCAACCAGATAAACTACAAATCCGGTCTAAGAGATTAACCACAAAACAATCACAAATCAAAACAAATAAAACAACTCAAATCCCTAAAATTTTTATCTTTCGCTCTGCTCTCCACCTCTTTTTGTCTCTCATTCTCTCTGATTCACTCCACTGTTCTCATCTGCTCAATAGCTCAAGCAAGGCAGCAAGCTTCCTCTGGACCTCAGCCTAGACCGCCTCTCTCAACTGCTCAAGCAAGCTTTCTCGGTTTCTCCGCCTCTCTCATTCTTTCTCTGAATCTGATTCTCTGCTCTCCGCCTCTCTCAACCGTTGTCTACTCACCGTATCACTATCAGGTTTAGGTATAAAAATTTGGGCACTTGGCTTTCTCTTCTATTTATTTGTTAAGATAATAAGATTGGGCCTTGGTTTTGTTTATCAGTGTATGGCTGCCTGGACTGGGCGTTTACTTCACGTTTGTTTGGGCTTTTAAGGTTTTTTGTTTTTTTTTTTTTGGGTTATAGATAGGATTTGTTTTGTGTTTTTTTGTGGGTGGGTCTTATTAGTAAGCCTTGTGTTATGGTTGTGCTTAAATTTTTGTTATGCTTGTGCTTAATTTTTTTTTAAATTTTAATCTTGTGTTTTTATATATATATATATATATATATATATATTTTAGTTAGTGGTAATATATTGAATAAGTCTTTATTTATGCAGGTTGAGATTGCTTAAAACTTGTTATTGTTCGGTGAAATTATAACAATAATTTTTATATAAATTAGGTTTTATTTCTCATTTGCTCTACACTTGAAAGTTATTTTTTATTTTAGTTTTTATAAATATATTGTTTGATTAGAAATGTCTACTAGAAAATATGCACCTGAATATGAAAAAATTAAAACAAGAAAAAAAAGAAAAGAAAAATTAATTGGGTCTCAAAAAGGATTAATGGATAAATTTGTTATGAGTAATAAACAAAATATAATACAAAATTTTGATGAAAATATCACAAATCAAGAAATTCACCAAAAAGAGTTAGAAGATAATGAAATGATACAATTGCAAGATGACAATGATGTTCAATTTTGCAATACAACAAATCTTGATAATGAACTTCAAAATAATTTAGAGAAAATGAAAATAATGATGAAAATGTCACAAATGAACAAGTTCACCATAATGATGTTCAACTAGAAGAAAATGAAAATAATAATGACATGTTGAATTATATTCCTTCAAATATTTATGATCCAGGTAATTGGAAAAATATTAACACAAAATTAAGAGATTTATTAGTGAAAAGAGGTCCAATTAGAGACAATGATATAATTTTTCCTAGAGGTGATGACACTAAACATTTTTTTACTATTCATTACACTCGAATATTATCAATTGGTGAGAAGCATGATAGAAAATGGCTAGTGTATTCAAAAGATACGGACCAAGTATTTTGTTTTTGTTGCAAGTTGTTTGAGTCTAAATGTACTCCCAAGAAAGATTAAGTGGATTAGCTATATTATTGATTGAAAAGGAGATGTTAGAAGAACTTAAATACAAAAATTTAATTAGTCAATTTGCATCTCAAAAAGTAAGAAAAATAGATTTTAAATGAAATATATTGTAATATAAAAATATTAAATAAACATTAATTTAAATAATATATAAGTATAAAAAAGACCTCATTTTTAGTTCTCGCCTTAGGCCGCAAAATGTCTAGGACCAACCTTGCCACGGTTGCATATCTTCTAAATAGAAACAACTGAAGTAAATGTCAATTAAGGCAGCTCCAACACCTTGATGTAGTTTGATTATGATTCTAGTGATGTTAGAATATATCAAAGTATCCAAACATAAGCACTTGGAAACGGCTGATGCTTTCATAACGCATACTAACATAATCACTTCATCTCTTGCTAGGACATATCTTTGATTAGCCACTGAAACATCAATGACTGCTGAACAAGGATATTAAAATTGTCCCCGACTTCACATTCTCACTAAACAATAAATTCAATAACTTTATCCGCGGTCTTCTGACAAGTGAGTTTTTCAGTGCACCTTGTTAACCTTCTACTTTATTATTATTATTTTGGATAAGTTGTTTTCCTTCCAAACCCAAGCTTACTTATCAATCTATGAACTAGAAATCCTTCTTTCAAATTGTTGTATCGACTTCAAGGTCGTTTAATTTGCATTTTACATGTTAGTTTCTCTCTTCTTGCAACAAAACCACCCACACCCACATTGCCACCCATGTCCAATCATTGCGAGAAGAGCCATGGCCCCAGATAAGTTTACATTGGGCTTTTCTTCATTGTGGGATTAATCTCTTATATCAGGGAAGGCAATATTCATATTAGGTGCTCTGGTATCAAAGATTATATCAAAGCCGGAGGATATAATGAGGCAGTTAAGCTTCACAGTGAAGAAGGATTGCCAGGTGAGCTTGGAAGGGTTAAGGGAAGGCGTGAAGGGATATTAGACCATTGCTGTCAAGATTTTTGAGTTCTTTCCATCATTGGTGGTGGTAGAGGTCAAGAAGAAAGGAAGTGATAGAGGAGAGTACAAAGAGGTTTTTAACATAAAGTATGGATGCGGAAGCGAAAGCATAAAGTATAGAATACAATAACACACGAGAGTTACGTGGTTCAGCTTAACGGCCTACACCCACGGAGAAAACCCTAAAGGGCTACATCAATAATATATTATAGTGTAGTACAAATCCTGTATTACAATGAATTATAACATGTGTATATATAGTAGACTAAATCTTAGACTAATAGACTTCTAGTACAAGTAGGAGACTTGGCTTGCACATAAAGTAGAATTAGACTTGGGCCTATGCTAATGGGCTAATATATCTCTAACAGCCCCTTTCAAACTCAAGATGGAAGCTTGATGAAATCTTGAGATTTGATAAGGTTAAGAAAATCTCTTAAATGAAGTTTGGCTCTATGACTGTAGTTTGAGGAAGGCAATGGTCTTGTAGTGTTGATGCGACTTCTAACGGTGGCATGACTATACCGGAGAGTTTTAACGGCAGCAGTAGGAAGCCAAAGAAGATGAACGCAACGAAAAAAACACAGAGGAAGACAAAGATTGCTCTTAAATGTACTGCAAGGATAGAAAATCATGGCTACAAGAAGGTGGCTCTGATACCATTTTAAATATTAGCATTGATACACCATGTTGAATATGCAAGTATGGATGCGGAAGCGAAAGCATAAAGTATAGAACACAATAACACACAAGAGTTTCATGGTTCAGCCTAACGGCTTACATCCATGGAGGAAACCTTAAATGGCTACATCAATAATATATTATAGTGTAGTACAAATCCTGTATTACCATGAATCATAACATGTGTATATATAGTAGACTAAACCCTAGACTAATAGACTTCTAGTACAAGTAGGGGACTTGGCTTGCACACAAAGTAAAATTAAGCTTGGGCCTATGCTAATGGGCTAATATATCTCTAACACAGAATTAGAGTAGCCGATTTTGGTTTACACAACATTGATCTCTCTTCCACTTCGAATTTCTTACAACATTTCAAAATTTTAAAGCTCTAGAATTGGCTTTGACAGCTTCTTTGTCTTTTGTCTGATCATAGTTAATGTTAGAAATACTGAATTCAATAGTATTGTATTTCACAGTAAAAGAATATACACGAGTGCCTTTATATAGGAGGCATATGAGTGCAGTACATGTAATAGTGTAGTACAAGAATGTGTGCTATACAAGTAATCTAGTTAGGCCTAAAGCCTACAATACTATACACATTAACAGCCCCCTTCAAACTTAAGGTGGATGTGAGACTAGCTTAAGGTTGTCAACCAAATCACGAAGGTGTCCTTTAGGATGTGACTTGGTGAAGATATCTGCAAGTTGATTTTTGGAGGAGATGGAGAAGAGTTTGAGAGCACCATGGACAAGATGATAACGGATAAAATTAAAATCAATCTCCATGTGTTTAGTCCGTTCATGGAAGATATCATTGTGAGTAATATGAATGACACTTTAGTTGTTACAATAAAGAGGAGTAGCAGAGGACGTGAACACACCTAAGTCCTTAAGAAGCCATCGTAGCCAAAGGAGCTCAGATGTGGTATTAGTAAGGGCACGATATTCTGCTTCAGTACTAGAGCGGGCCACAAAGGTTTGTTTCTTGCTTTGCCAAGAAATCAAAGAAGAGCCAAGGAGAAAGCAATAACTAGTGGTGGACCTGCGATTAGTAGGATCTCCTGCCCAATCAGCATCAGAGAATGCACGGAGTATAAGAGGAGACTAAGCTGAGTAGAAAAGGCCATGGAAGGGAGTGTCTTTCAAGTATCGAAGAATGCATAGAATAACAGCATAGTGAGTCGATCGTGGAGCAGACATATACTGGACTACTTGATGAACAACATAGAAAATGTATGGTCGAGTAATTGTGAGATAAACTAAGCTGCCAACCAATCATCTGTAAAGAGAAGGATTAGACGATGGTTTCCCCCCCAAGGGAGTCAGATGCGCATTAAGTTCAACTGGAGTGTCAACTATCTTGCTGTCAGTGAGTCCACCTGTAGACAAAAGGTCTGAAGCATACTTGACTTGAGTAATATAAAGACCATCTGTGGAATGAGTGATTTCAAGACCCAAGAAATAGCTGAGATGTCCAAGATCTTTCATCTCAAACTGCTGAATGAGAAAATCCTTGAGTTCTTGAATGCCATTGAGGTCACCACCAGTTATGATCATATCATCCACATATAGGAGAAGTAAGATGGTGCCTTTGTCAGTGCGACGAAGAAATAAGACAGAATCATAAGGACTAACAGAGTAACCCAAGTGAAAGATGGTAGAGATGAACTTGGCAAACCAAGCTCGTGGATCTTGTTTAAGGCCATAAAGTGCACATCGAAGGCGATAAACCTTGTTTGATTCAACAGAGAGACCAAGAGGATGTTGCATATAAACTTCTTCACTCAAATCCCCATTAAGGAAGGCATTTTGAACATCCATTTGAAAAAGATCCCATTTCCTAGCAGCGGCAACAGCTAAGAGGGCACGAACAGATGAGATACGAGCAACTGGAGTAAAGGTCTCTTCATAATCAATCCCATACTCCTGTGTAAAACCTTTTGCGACAAGATGAGCCTTATAGCGCTCAATGAACCCAGGATCAAGGTGGGGTAGCTCGTCATCAACCTGTTCATCTTCGACCTGTTTAGGAGAAGCATAAAAAATATCTGGAGGTTGGATAGAGAAGTCCAAAGGAGGATCAAGAGTATTTGTAGAAGGAACATGAGACTTGTCTGGAAAGATCTCTAAAATAGAGGAGGTAGTTAGGGAAGAATGAAAATGAGAGAGTTCAACAAACAAGCGATGTTCCCAGAAGACAACATTATGAGAAACACGAAGACGATGAGAGACAGGATCATAACATCGATACCCCTTTTGAGTTTCGCCATAACCAAGGAAACAACAAAGTTTGGACCGAGGCTTAAGTTTGTTGTGCTCATGAGACTGAAGAAGAACGAAACAAGTAGATCCAAAGATGCGAAGATGATGATAGTCAAGGGGTGACCTAAAAAGGCGCTCATACGGAGTTTGATTATGGATGATAGTGCTTAGAATGCGATTAATAGCATGAACAACATGGAGAGCAGCTTCAACCCAAAATGGGACAGGAGCTTTGGCAGAAAGAAGAAGAGCACGAACAGTGTCAAGAATGTGACGAAGTTTTCGTTCGGCTTGACCATTTTGCTAAGAGGTACCTGGACAAGTTAGATGATGTACAGTGCCATAGGAATGTAACAGAGCTTGAAAAGCATATTGATTATATTCAAGAGCATTATCAGATCGAAAAATTTTGATACATTTGGAGAATTGTGTTTCAACCATTTTTGCAAAGTTACTGTATATTGGTAAAATTTTAGAACAAGATTTCATAGGAAAGATCCAACTATAATGAGAGTAATCATCAATAAAAACAACAAAATATCGAGATCCACCAATACTAGTAACATGAGAAGGTCCCCAAACGTCAGAATGAATTAACTCAAAAATACTATTAGAGATAGAATCACTATTATTAAAAGGTAAAGCTAACTGTTTTCCTAACTGGCATGAAGTACAACCAAAATTGTCTTTGGACACAGAACCCAGTAGACCCTTAAAAGCTAACTGTTGTACCCGAGAAGATGGTACATGACCAAGACGAGAATGCCAAAGTGCGAGAGAAGGTAAGGAAGAAAAGCAACTATAGCAGCAACAGGTGGAAGATGAAGATTGTCCATGGGAAACATACGCCCAACTCTAGGACCGATCCCAAGCTCTTGTCCTGTCCTCGGATCCTACACAATACACCCAGAATAGTAAAAAATAAGGCGATATCCTAGTTCAGCTAATTGTTCCACAGAAAACAAATTATATGATAGGTCAGGTACATGGAAAATCCTAGGAACAAAGATGTTAGAGGTCGAAACAAAATCTAGACTATTCCCATGCATAGTGGAACCATCAACTATATAAATATTAAAAGGATGTGGTGCAGGGTCAAGTTTGGAGAACAAGGACGAGTGAGGTGTCATGTGATTGCAACAGGCAGAATAAAAAAACCAAGTTTGAGACTTATCGGGTAAAACTAAGAGAGCAGTGGAAAGAGATGCATTACTAGCCATACGAACAACCTGAGTTATAATGTCCTGTAGTTTAGTGGGAAAGAGGTTGATAATGGATCCAGAAGACTAGGACTCAGCTAAATGGAAGGCATCGGCGGAGTAGACTCAGTATTAGCAATTGTAGTAGTAGATTTGTTGCAACGGTAACAAGTCTCAATAGTGTGGCCAGGACACTTGCAATAGTTGCAGAACTTTTTGTTGGTCTGCATGTGACGATTGCTAGAGCCAAAGGGATCACCTGATTGCTGAGGTTGCTCTATAAGTGGAGCAGAAGGAGTAATAGCCAGAACATTAAGCTTATTCTGGGCTTGAAGGGTTGCAAGGCGAGCTTCTTCTCTAGCCAACTTGTTTACAGCAGTATCAAGAGAGGGAGGAGGATTGCGATTAAGAAGTTGACCTTGTATAGGCTCATAGTCCTTGTGAAGTGACATCAGGAACTCATAGAGACGAAATTCGTCTCTAATAGCAACATTGTTGAGCATCTTTTGAGCATGCCCAAGTTGGATAAAAAAGGTCAATTTGGTCCCAAATGAAGCGAAGCTGATCATACTAGTCATTGATGGATTGCCTTGGTTCTTGCCTGAGTTGATGCAATTCAACTACTAACTGATATTTCATGGATCCGTGAGTAGTGGAGTATCTTTTGGCCAACATAGTATTGATGGGGTGAGGAAGAAAAATATCTTTTTTTTCATCCATTTAGAGACACAATATGAAAAAACATACTGCAAAAATGAAATCTATGCGAAAAATTAGGTAAGGAGAATCAGGACTGCAAAAAGTTAATTCTGGGAAAAAGTCAACGGTCTACTCGATCAACGTTTAGAGGTGATGATGTCATCAACATGAAGTGGTGCTAACGTCAGCAGATGATTGGATGCTGATGTAAGCTAGGGCTGATGTGGCACTGCTGACGCTTGACATCATAGGTGATGTCAGCCTAGAGTAGTTGACGACGCGTGAGCTGCAGCGCAGATCCTTTGAGCAGCTCGTGGGGGCGCGTGTGGTCTCCGATGGCTTCGAGGCTTCCACGATTGTGTAGATCGGCGCAAGACGATCTCAGTGGTGCCTGCAAAAAATTAATCGGAGCAATATTTGCGACAGTGATGAAAAAGGCAGTGGTCTTCACGATGTGAAACTCTTCAACAGCAGCGGCTGCAGGTCCGGAACCCAAGGATGACGGCTGGAAGATGTTGAAGGTTCAACGGCGAAAGACTGCGGCAGCTGTTGTGACGGCGGAAGCGATGTTAAGAATGGAGTAACACCAATAAAGACAAGACTGCTAAGAAAGGGTCAGAGTAGTGGCTCTGATACCATGTTAGAAATACCGAATTCAATAGTATTGTATTTCACAGTCAAAGAATATACATGAGTGCCTTTATATAGGAGGCATATGAGTGCAGTATAAGTAAGAGTGCAATATAAAAATGTGTGTTATATAAGTAATTTAGTTGGGCCTAAAGCTCACAACACTATACACGTTAATAGTTAAAATTAGAGGTGTGTCGCCAACCCCTAATTTTATTATATATTATTTACCTTTTTGTTTATCATTTTAGTTGAGATAAAATTATATTATATCTTGTTGACTGCAGAGAATAATAAAAGTAGTTCGTGTTTATTTTGTTTCTTGACTCAATTGAGATAGAACTATTTGATATCTTACCAACTAAATGAAATGTCATTTGATTTGATAATTTGCATATGGTAGTGTCATTACTTAGAAGTTTTAGATGACAGGGGCAACAAATAAAACTATATAGTTTGATTATTTTGTTGGTTTGATGTAATACCAACAGATTTATAAAATTATAAATTTGTTGTTATTTGTGTTGATTTGAACTTTGAAGCACTAATAAAATAGTTTGTGTTGGTTTGGTGCCATGCTCAAGTTTATTAGGTTATAAATTTGCACTTATTTGTGTTGGTTTTGTTCTAATGCTTAATTAAAAATTAAAAATAAAAAACTGTCAAAACTATGGATCCAACCCAATCTAGGTGGATTGGGTTGGGTTGGATTTTTTTCAACCGGGTTGGGTTGGATTTTTTTCAATCCAACCATAGTGGGTTGGATTGAAAAAACCTCTCAACCTAATCCAATCTGATCCATGCACACTCCTAGCTAAAATTGTGGATTTAAAAAAAAAAATTAAGGGTTTTTTTTTTTTTTTGGTTTGTGGAGGTGTTCGATTTTGTGATTGTGGGTATTGCATGTAAAGTTATTATTTCTTGGGGTTTGTCATGGAATTTGAGTGATTTTGTGAAATTGAGGATTGATGGTTTGTGAAATTTAACAAATCTTTCTTTCCAAATTTAAATCTAGAAAATTTTTATTTTAATTTTAAAATAAATAACTAAAAAAATAAAATTTTATTATGAATTTGTTACTTGCACATAACTACGTTTCTTCAAACTTACCGTTGACAAAAGTGTGATAAAGAGGTTGATTTTTGGCTAATTCCTCTTTACTCTCCTTTCCTTTCTCTCCGTCTAAACTGACTATTACAGACTTTACAGTCTTTGATTTTTCCACTTCGTATAGTATTAGGAAAATCAAGGTGCCATAAGAATAGGAGGATCTATTGGGGAGTATGGAAATGGACAATGGAATTGATCGACTAATAAACCAAATCACCAACCGTCTTCCAAAATCTTTGAAGGAAATTAGGTGAAGTCATCCTGTCCAGGAGCCTCGAAAAATTTGAATGAAAACATCTATAGTTTATTTGATTTTATCATCTGTGAGTGTAATTGGTGCCCCCAGGATGTTTGCTTCTTCAGAGAGGGGCTTTGAGAGTATGCGGGAGCTATTTTAGTCCGTTAGATACAAGGTGAGCTGTGCGATTGGACTATAAACTTCACTAACTTGGAGTTTATTAGTCAAATTATATTCCCCAACCGTCTTTAAGGCAAGTTGTTCTATTTCTCTTTCTTTGACTTTGGCCACACCTTTTGTTTATGAGTTTATATTCTTAAAACAATGAGAGACATTATAACAGTTAGAAAATGTAAGGTTATGATCATAGGAAAGGATCCTGTTTCTAGAAATATCATTTAGCTACAATTTATATATATATTTTTAATTCAATTGTTCATTTTTTATGTGTCTTCTTATTTCAAAGATTTTTTACAATCCCACTCATGAAAATGTCGGAAAGGCTTTTTAATTAAACAAATTCAGGTTTAGAATATATGATTGATGTGCGGTTAGTAGCGGTTTCGAGTGATTTTGGCATTTGGTTATTTCTAGTAGCTTATTTGTTAAAGGTAAGACAAAAAGATAAAAATTAGCCATTGAAAAAAACTAGCAAAAGCCAGCCAACAAAGGAGACTTCTGGTTTGTAATTAATTTATTTGACAACGCTCCTAATTCCTGGGGAAGAAATATGATTGTTTAGTGACCAAAAATTGTCAAATTTGATTCTATCCCAAACGTTTAACATTTCTCTAAAATTATGCTGGCATGTATATTATTATTAAGTTGCAAGCTTTTAGTGGTTGGGAATCGAATAATTTCTCGCCTATAATGCTTTTGCGATTGAAACTCCCATATGGACGAAATGAAACAAATATTTCTTTTAGTTTTACTGCAACAAGTAACTTATATTATTTAAAAATAATAATCAAATGAAAAATTAATGGTTTGGATTAAAAAAAAAAGATTATTTTCATTCCATTCCTTTCTATTTATTTCCTCCTACTCAAGCTGATGGTTGGAAGTATGCATAACTCAATCACTAGGGCTAGTGTAACATAGTTTGCCTTACTCATTTGTATTAGATTTTGATGGAGATTAGGCTCAAGGTCTTCTAAGTTGGGTAATGACTTATATCTTCTTCGATTTATCCAATTAGGTGATTGTGATTTATTTGTATTTATTGGTCTCTATTTTGTGTTGACAAAATTTTCTTATCCTATCACAATATAGTCCTACAAAATTTTTAATTACTATATTTTGACCCCTAAAGTTTGGATTGAAATGAAATTGTTAAGGAGTCTGTGGATAGAGTTATGATGATTTCATTTTTATTCCAAGCTTCGAGGGTCAAATGTAGCAAATAAATTCTTATACAATAAATTATTATAAGACTTAATCACAATAGGATAAATTGTAATATCTTAGGAAACATATACCAGGAAAATTTCAAGCTTGGTTATGTCTTCCTCTATACTCTGAAATAGAGATAAGTAAATCTTGGTATAGTAACAGAGAAAGTTTAGAGATACAACAAAATTTCACAACAAATAAAGTGTTATACATTAACTCACCATAGGTCAAAATTAAATTTTTTGAGTAAAATTAACTTAAAAAATTGAATTAACTAATTGATGTGATTTATATGTACGCAGAAATGAGTAACCATAATTTGGCGAGAAGATTTATATTGTTTAAACCAAATATTGTACAATAATCTTCCATAGACTTGCAAAGGATATAAGCCCAATTGCTCAGAAAAGTCTCCAATGTCTTCCTGAGGATCACTGTTGATTTAACAAAAAGGCTTTAAGACGCTTGCTAGCTAGCAGATTAGCCCACTAATGTCTAATGGCTGAAAAAATCTGATTTCACTACGCTGCACTTGCTGTGGGGCGTCTACTCTCTTATCTTTTGATATTTTGTCAAAATGGTCATCTATATATATAATAATAAGTGAAGCAGAGAGAAACTCATATAGAATTCTATATTAGAGTTTTAATTTTGTGCCATGTGTCTAGATTTAAATTCTCAATTTTGAGCCATTTGTCCTAACCAAAACTCAAAAAAAGAAAGAAAAAAATTAATTAGATTATAAATTGGACTCCAATTTTGTGTCATGTATCTTATCTAAATTTTTTAATTTTTGTACCCAAATAAATGATGCATTAATAGGCCTGTTCAAGAATTCACCAGTGCCGACAAAACTGCCTAAAACCGCGCCGATCCAACCCGCTGAAAGCTCCATCGAAGGTTCCCAGTGCGATGATCGGTAGGCTTTTTCTGTTACCGAAGTCGGCCGATGCGGTGGTCGGTAGCAAGATCTGCAAACCGAAGAGAAATCGAACCGAACCAATATATATATATATATATATATAATCATTCATCAGTTTTAAAATAAAAGAAATTGAGAGGGAGAGAGAGAGAACCAGTTTGGTGTGTTTGAAACTGAGAGAACTGAGAAGTGAGAACAGTGAGAAGCAAAGGAAGAAGAAGCTAAAATAGGGATTAGAACGACGCTGTTTCATTAAATTTTTTTTTAAATCTGATTCAAAACGACGCCGTTTTGGAACTATTTTAAAATTTTATTATCATGTTCAAAATGGCGTCGTTTTAGTGTCAGAATTAAAAAAAAAAAAAAAAAAGAACGCGAACTTGAATAAAAAAAGAAGTTAACATGTCACGTGTGTGCAGTGTGAGGCTGTCACGTGTGTGCAGTGTGAACGCCAACTGTGAGTTTTTTTTTTTTTTTTTTTTGAGGCTGTAGCTTGTAGTTACTTTTTAGAAACGTGTGTGTTAGGTGACTGAGCATTGAATTGTCTTGTCTAAGTAATTTCCTACAGTCCCACTTGCATTTTTTGAAAAAAAAAATATATTAAAAAAAAAAATGTTTTGGCCGAATTTGGGTTAGTATGTTTTCAGTCATCCCACTTGCATTTTTTGAAAAATAAAAAATAAAAAAAATGTCTATCATTGTTTATTGTTTAGTCACTGATGGTCAGTTACTGTACAAAATATTTTTTTCTTCTTTTGATCTCAGCCACACACTTTTTTCCTCTTTGATCTCAATCACACACGTTTTTTCTCCTCTGCTCAGCTGCTCTCATTAGTCATTTCTCCCCTTTAGTCTTTGCTCTTTAGTCTTTAGACTTTTGCTCCTCTCAAATCTCAACTCTCAGTCTTAGACTCTCTCGTCTCGCCTCTCAGACTCAGTCATCACTCAATATTTCCTTCGTTTCTCTTCCAGTTTCCTTGGTTTCTCTTCCAATTTCCAAACCCTAATCCCTTCCTGTTGATCAAACATTAGTTTTTCCCTTTCAATCTCAGGCTTTCACCTAACCATTTTTATTTTCTTTTTTTTGCTCTCAGTCAGCCACATAAATTACATAATGTTTCCCTCTCAATCTCAGATTTTCAAGCTCCCACCAATCATTTTTCTCTTCTCTTTTGCACTCAGCCACATAATTTTTTTTCCATACTCTAATCCCGCCGAACAAACAATAATTTTTCCCTCTCAAAGTCTCAATCTTAGGCTCTGACCTAACCTTCTCCTATTTAAGAACACAAGCTTTTAGTCTTACTCTCAAGGCTCATATCTGATTCTCAGTGTCACGACCCAAATCCATGGAACATGAATTTAGATGCATGACTAACTTGTTGAACTTACATGACTTAATAGTCATAATTAATTTAAACATAATTCAATAAACTTCAAATAAACAATGATCTTAATAAATCTTTTACAATACTAAAATCCTCAATTTAGAATAATCTCCAAAATACTGTGAAATCTAAAACAGAATAAAGAAAAATAACTAATAATCCTTTAAGGCTGCAAATATTATTGACTTCGCCTAAAAATTCTCACGCTCTACCTTGCACCTTACAAAGCAATCCAATGATTCAGTTCCCCAACTAAACTTTAATCTGAAAATTGTAATTGATGGGGTGAGCCACACATCCAGTAAGTAATTATACAGAATACACAACTGAATAGAGTCAAGCAAAGCACGAGTATTTTGATTTTTCCTAAACTCATTCAATGATATCAAAAATAGTTATTCCCAAAACATATAATGAATCACTTAATACATATGTAATCACATCTTAAAATCATTAGTAAAAACATACATATAATTGATCAGAGCACAGTGTCACATATACACATCACATATTCTCACATACAATCCTGTGAGCGGATACCAACATCTAACCCTTGCTGGTGAGGGATCAACACATACTCTCACATACAATCCTGTGAGAGTATGTGTTGATCCCAAAACATATAATGAATCACTTAATACATATGTAATCACATCTTAAAATCATTAGTAAAAACATACATATAATTGATCAGAGCACAGTGTCACATATACACATCACATATTCTCACATACAATCCTGTGAGCGGATACCAACATCTAACCCTTGCTGGTGAGGGATCAACACATACTCTCACATACAATCCTGTGAGCGGATTTACACATATATCTGATCAATTAAAAAAAAACAACACTTATTTTGAGTCACATATCACAAAACATAATATATACAATATATACTAATTTACTTGATATTAACAATTATTCCAAATACAGAGGCATATCAAAGATCACAATATCGAATAGAACATAAATCAAAGGATGCTTGACTTTCTTAGGAAATGATTAAGAACTGAAGAGTTTATATAAATATTTTTTTTACAATTCTTGAGTAAGTTTGAAAACCCAATTTGTTAAAAGAAACGTCTTAAATATCATTTGAAAAATTAAAAATATGATTTTGAAATTACTTGGTTTTAAACAAACTTAAAGAACAAGAACCTTTTTAGAAAACTTACTTTGAAGCTCAATTATTTTCTAAAAATAGTTTAATTTAGAAATCATCTTTTAAATGAGATTCGGACATTCAAAACATTATTTAGAATTCAAAGTTTCTCTCTAAAATATTATTTAATAGTCAAAATTTCTCTTTCAATGGTATAAAATATGCTTTTGATAAACTTTAGAAAACGTAAGCTTTAAAAACACAACTTTTGAAAACCTTTGACTTCTAAGAACCTAAATAATAAAACTTGTGCATATTATGCATAATTACTTACAGTGCTTGAATCACTCTGAAATTCTAGCCAAAACAACCTCCAAAGAGCCTCAAAACACTCTTAAAATAAGACCTATATTCAATCATAGAAATTTCTTAATATCCTCCACAAAATATAAAACTTATTGAATTGTACAAACTGATTCACTAAGAAAAATACTTTGCTGAACTAATAACACTTTAACACTAAATTAAAGTTTCTCTAACCAAAAATAATCCCTTGCATTGCTCAAAGCTCATATTGCCATGAGGAGGCAGTAGCCAAAATATCATTGACCTAGGATTTAATATAAAACTCCAAAGAAAATGTAAGAGCCATATACTTGAATAGAGATTTGTAATCCATGGCTTGTTCTAGAGACACACAATGGGCAACCTTTAATGATATAACTCTGATGAACACGTGAAGGCCATCTCCAAAACATGTAATATCTTGATCCATGACTTAGTTCATGGATTTCACATGGTGACCCAAAACTAGTATTATAAATCTATTTTATATGTGCATATCTGAAGGAAGGCTTAAGCCAACATCACGGATTCCTTAAAACTCCGTGGCTCAATCTAGGATAGTTATATATATTCCCTATACAAAGCCAAAGCCACGGATTGTTTGAAATTCCGTGGCTTCCTCTAGGATAATTTATATATATATATATATATATATATATATCCGAATGAAACTAACAGTCAAGCCTATAAACTTATATATTCCAAGGATTCCAATAAACTTATAAATTTTTAATTCTTTGTTTCTAATGATGAGAAATCATACCTTGAAAAAAAAAAAAAATCTGATTGCCTCTTCACTTGTGTGTGCTTTAGACTCCAAAGAAAAACACCTTTTAGCCTTTTGATAAAACCCTTCCTATAAAACCCTAATTATTTGTATTAGAGATGTGGGCTTAGTGAGGTAGTGGGCTGCAGTTACAAATAAAATAATACCTACGGCCCATCAATAATATTAAAAGAAAATTTTAATAATAACCTAAAATAGAGTATGTGGGGTATTACACTCAGTCTCACTCTCTCACTCAGAAAGACTTTCCTCTCAAAGTCTCACAAAATTCCTAATACCTAAGACAATCAATCTACTTTTCATCTCCTCCGTTCTCTACCGTAGCTCTGCCATTATGTAATTTTGCCTTTGGTAACCCTAACCCCTACTTTGTTTTAGTTTTATTTTATGGTCACTAAATGTTTCTTGTTGATTCTAATTTTTTTTTTTTGGGTTATTTTCTCGTAATTTCAGGGGTAATTTAAAAGATTCAGCTTCAACCTAGTAAAGGAATAAATCTCAAAGGCTTAAATAGTTCCTGGGTATTTTCTCATACTATTTATATTTGATTTGAGTTCACAATTTTTTAATTTTTTTAATTTTTTGTTTGATTTTCTTTTAAGGATTATTTTTTTATTTTGTTGTCAATTCACCATGTTGTGTCAAACTTTCATGTTTGTGTTTGATTTTGCTTTTCGTTTTAATGTTTTTTTTTTTTTTTTAAGTTCACTCATGTTGTTTGCTGTTTGGTTTTGTTTCTATGTTCAAAGATTATAAATTTATTTTTTGATCATCCTATTGATTAATCATACTGTTGTGATTTTAGTTATATATATAAATATATAATATTTCTTTTTATGGTTCACTCATGTTGTTTGTTGTTTGATTTTGTTTCTAGGGTTCAAAGATTGTAAATTTATTTGTTGATCATCCTATTGATTGATTATACAGTTGTGATTTTAGTTTATTATATCATGCTAATATGTTGTGATTTTAGCACTGAGAAAGCTGCTTGTATAGTTTTTGTTTCCTAATATTTTATTCAAATTAGTGTATGACTGTGTTTAAGTTAAAGGTTGCTTGCATAATTTATTTGTTGTTGATTCCTTAATTACTATGTATATGTGATTGTTATTTATATTGATGTAATTAGATTATGGCTGCTTGTGCTTCTTCTTCCATCCCCTCTACTGAGCCTACTCCTAGTTCAAGTGCTGAGGCTAATCAACCAAATACACAATCTTCCATTCCACCATCAAGTGCTGCACCCCCTCAGACACAAACAGAAACTCAACAAGCTACTATTAATGGTGGTAAAGAGCCTTCAAAGATATGGGACCATTTCTCTAAAATGGAGGGATGTGACCCCCTTTACCCTAGTCCCAGTGCAACTATTGTAAAAAGAGTTATAATTGTCACCCAAAAAGAAATGGAACCTCTGTCATGTGGTCTCATATAAAATTTGGTTGTAAGAAGTACCCCTATAGGCGTGATAAAGGCCAAACCACTTTGAGTTACCAAAGTAAAAAAAAGAAAAAGGGAGAGAGAGGGTGGTAATGAGTTGGTGTTGAGGAAGTTTAGTGTGGAAAGACTAAGGATGGCCTTGGCTAGGATGATAATTGTTGATGAACTACCTTTTAGGTTTGTTGAGCATGGCGGGTTTGTTGATTTTATGGCAGAGTTAGAGCCTAGGTTTGAAGTTCCCTCTTGGGTTACTGTTGCAAGGGATTGTCTTAGACTTTACATTAGGTAGAAGGAGAGTTTGAGAAAGGTTTTAACGGCTAGTCAAAGGGTGTGTTTGACAACTGATACTTGGACTTCAATCCAAAACCTTAATTACCTTTGTTTGACTGCACATTATATTGATGTTAATTGGGTTTATTATAAAAATATAACAATAAATGAAGAATTCAAACTACCTCTTATGATAGTGCTAAAGTGCCTTAAAAATTAAGACAAACCCATATAATTGATTTGAAATTTCTTCACAAATAAAGAAAGCCTTATGTGAAGTTTTGTGAATGTGATACCTTACCTTTTGTGAAAGTCAGGGTCATATTTGATATATTTAAGAAGTAAATAAATATCTAACATAATAGATAATAGACAAAACTTAGGTACAGTACTTTAAGTGCCGTTCCTTAGGTTTCTCTTTTAAGATTCAGCCATGTGGCTACTTAACTAAAAAATACACTTTCATCTCATGAGAAAAAAATCTATATGGCAGAATCTTAAAAGGGAAACCTAAGAAACAACACCTAAGTACTGTACTTAAGTCTTGTTCATAGATAATTAACTCTCACCACAAAAAATGAATGTTACATGTTAGGATTACAATCTCAAAAATCTCTATCCTATACTAAACATTCAATTACTAAATGGAAAATATTAATTAAATAAAAATTACATTTTTGTTTATATAAATAAGTAAACATATATTTATTTATAGTATCACTTCACATCTCACATCATGTTGGGCTCAAAGCTGAAAAAAAAAATAATGACCGAAACATTTTGCCCATCTTTCATTCAAAAATTAAAAGCTTTTACTTTCCCAATGCAAATCACGTGGAGGCTTAGGAAACATAAAAAAGAGTACAAAAACAAAAAGAGAGAAACCACAATAGTGACCGAAGACGGAAAAAGAAAGAGGAGGAAAAGAGGAAAGATGGAGGAGGAAAAGAAGAAAGAAAAGAAGAAACACCAGTAGAAGAGGAAGGCATGACACCGTGACTAGCGACTTGTGTTGGCAACCTGCTACTTCAACTTGGCGCAGCCCCTGCTGCATCGTATTCTTCTTCTCTATTTATTTTTCCCCCTTACAAATAAGAAATTTATGGGATGAAGAAGAAGATGACGAAGAGAGAGATAAGATTATTTTGGTTTTGGTGATTTATGGTTTAGTTTGTGTTGGTGTGTACTGTGTTTGAAAAAATTTATGGGATAAGGAAGAGGATGACGAAGAGGGAGATTATTTTGGTTTTGGTGATTTATGGGTTTGGTTTGTGTTGGGTGTGTACTGTGCATGAAGAAATTTATGGGATAGGGAGGAAGATGATGAAGAGGGAGATGGGAGATTCTTTTGGTTTTGGTTTTGGTTTGGGTTTGGGTTTGTGCTCATATGTACTGTTTTGGTTTGTGCTGGGCCTGTGATATAGAGTTTTAGATTCATGTTACGTTTGCGTCTAGGCTTTGGTTTCTGTTGAAACATATATTTAATAGAATTTTACTTAAACTAAATAATAAATATATAAGATATAAAATCTAAATTAAAAGAAAAAACAAAGAAAAAGAAAAAAGTGGTGACGTGAAAAATTATGAGAATTTTAGAGATTTCGGTTTTATATATATATATATATATATAAATATATATAAGAGGAGAACATTTATATAATATTCTAAAAGTTCAATAGTGTTGTATTTTATTCTTTCACATGAATAATGGATCTTATTATAAAATTTAATTAGTAAAATTCATTATTAAGGTGAGAAAATAACATTTTTCTAAAAAATTCGGTGAGTATAACTTTATTTTACTCCCGAATAATTATATAATTACTCAATAGAAAAGCTTGTGCGAGATGTTATTGGATATATAATGGGAATGAAGGATAGAAATCATATATACTAGGAATTTTGGAAGCAACACTTACAATTGGGTTACAAATAGCTCAGCTTGTAATTAAAGTTTTTGATTGCTGAATAATATGGATCTTGAATTGAATTCCACCTATATGTGAAAAAGAAATCTAATGATATTTTTCAGCCTAGTTATCAATAACAATTAGTAACAATTATGAGATACATGCATATATTTATATTAGGAGACGAAACAAATTAAAATATCAAAGACACATTGAGGTGATGCTAGCTAGGTACTAAGGTACCACAGTGGAGCTTCTGGTTTCAACCAGTGCACAAACCAATTGTTGCCTACCAATATATAAAGTCAAAACAGTAATACCCAACAAGTTTGTAATTCTGCTCTTGTTTGTTGCTTGCAGCTCATCAGCACATTAATTCTTTCGCATCACATGATGGATGCATGCATGCACACTGAAATGATTTTCATTGCACAGATTATTAAATCCCTGAAATGTTCTGTAGCCTATTGGATCACCAACCATAACCCTCCAGAGATTTTCTTTATAACACTATATGTGCAACACTATTTTCTTCTCAAACCATTTTTCATGGTTTAAGCTTAATTTCTTTCCATGTATGTTTCTTTATAATAGTCACAGACAACTGATGAATTCCCAAGCCCAAAAGTGTTCCACTGTAGGGGTTGAATTCGGTCTCGGTCCAATGTTCACGAGGACAATAATAGCTTAGTTACTATAGTACATTATTCATTGTGTTTGTTATTAAGTACAAATTATCCACTTATTCTCAAAAAAAGTATACATTATCCACCAAGGACTGTGAACGAATGAGGCAGTCCGATGAGTAGAGGTTCACCAAATGAGAGCCTACAAGAAGGAAAGAACTCAATTGTTAGATTTCAGACAAATCAACGGGGTTGGCTAGAGGCTGCTTATGTCAATATGAGAATTCTTAGAAATCATAAAAGAAAAGGTTAAAATGGTAGTAAACAAGAGTGAATATCTTTTGTGACTGTTTGAGGGGGTATTTATTGGACATAATTAGTGGGGTTGGTGACCACTTCACCATAAAGTTGGAGATGAGATCGCCGATCACTGCGCCTCAAATCGTCTTCGAATCTAATCGTCAACCACTGCACCTCAGCTCTGCTCTTTGAGTTTTCTCAGAGAGAGAGAGAGAGAGAGAGAGAGCTAAAAATCAGCAAAAATGAGTTTTCTCACTGAATGAAAACTCATTTTTAGGCTTTGATTATGGGCTTTAGGTCTTTATTTTGAGGGTCAAAATTCTGGGGACATTTATTTTGGAGGTTGTGATGAAGTTGCGTCGAAAAATGTATTTATTTGGAGCTCAAACTCGCACGAGAGAGCAATAATTGGGCTGTAAGATTTTTATTTTTAAAATGTGGAATGGTTTATTTCTTGCAAGAATTGCTACGCGTGTTTATTTTTATACATGAACGTGATAATAACGATTAATTTAAGAGTAAGGCATACAGTGGGAATCTGAAACAGAGCAACAATATAATATTAAATGGTGGCAAATAAGGTGTTTTGAAGAAGAATTCTTTTGAGTTACACAAATATTTCATGATGATATCTTTTTCTCCTTATTTTCCCTAAACAGAAGTGTATGAAATTTTGCTTGAAAAATAAGAGTATAGGGTTTTATTAAATCAAGAGGCAAAGGGGAAGAACCTTTCGCAAATAATGTCAGCAGAAAATAAAAAATATTTTTAATAAAAAGGCTTGATATGAAAAATTATGGGAGTTTTAAAGTTTATGTGACGTGTATATATATACATGCTAATGCTAAGAATCACATCCCAAACAATTCCTATTTTCCATGCTTTCCCCCCTATATTTTTAATTAACTCAAGCTTAAATGTTAACAAATTAAATAAAAATGTAAAACTCGAAATAAATAAAATAAAGTTAAACATCCACCATTATTCTGTGAAACAAATTTGATGGTCTTAAAATAATAATTTTATGTATATAAACATATCTAATTTATATGTATAAACATATCCTTTTCAATATTTGTAAACACATCTCTTTAAATATGTTTTTTTTTTTTCATTAATGATGAGATATATATATATATATATATATGAAAATGTTGAAATAAATGATATTTACACAGAGTCCAGCCACCATAAATAAAATCCAAATATTTTTCTATACCACTTTTTCTGCTCTACAATAAAAACTTGTCACACATCCACTTGTTTAATTAAATCCTACCATTGAACCTTTTCTTATTTCTATTACCTCAATACATCCCCACTATCACCAAACTTTGTTAACACCATCAATGTTATTGGTCATGGCCAACATCACCAGGTCTACACCACCATCAATTAAGAACTTTCCAATATTTTATTCTCTACTTAAAATTCCCAACTAGACTAGCCACTTGAATTAACCAAACTATCATTTAGACACCATGTTGAACTGACAAGATGTGAGCCCAAAAAACCAAATGTATTTTGTATTTCACAGAAATCTAGAGCTTTCATGTTCTCTTCATTGAGAACATATAACATAATCTTAATTTTGTTTTTCTAAGTAGCAGTTGCCAATGTTTTTTTCTAGCATTTGTCCCTTACATTTAAGGTAGACATTACGAGAGTAGAAAATTTTAAAAGTAAAAGAACAAGGAAAGCAGAATAAATGACAACTTTTGCTTAGGCTTTGGAAGTTGCCAAACACACATGGACAAAGCATCCCAAAACGTTAAGTAATACTCTTTAGTAATCAATCAATAAAAATGATGATTCATAAAGAAGTATTTTAAATATTTAAGACTTCATAACACAACCAAACTTGTTAATTTATGTTTTATATAAATTAATCTCCACATCGAATCAGTAATTGATGATTATGCCCTAGTTCACTAATTATGCTAGACTAAGAGGTGGGAAAGGAAAAGAGTGAAGCAAGTAAATATTTATAGGTGTATAAACATGTTAGGTTAATATGTATAAACATGTCATTATAAACATATACTTTATGATATATATATATATATATATATAATGATGAAACATAAATTATAATACTAAAAATAATAATATTTACAGCGTGCTATGTAGTTTAGTTTAAACAAAAGAAATTAATAAAATTAGATCGGTGTAAGATTGTTGCAACAAAACCAATATCCATTAGAGTTATTATAACTATTCTAAAGTATGTCTCTCTACGATGAGATTAGGATTGTCCAACCCTATTGATCAAATTGTAATGAACTTTGAGGGTTTTGGCATTTTTCATTATCTTAATACAACTGAAACATTTGAAAATATTTGTAACTTTGGAATTGGGATTATTTTCTTTTTCTAGCAAATGACATATTTTTTAATTTGGAACTTTATGGTTTTTTTTGTGTGTGTGTGTGTGTGTGTGTGTGTGTGTGTTGGAACTTGGAACTTGTAAGTTTGAAATTTGAAGTTTTCATTTATTCATAGGTGTAGATTCCTCATTTTGTACCCAGTTAATAAACTTTAGTTCCCTGTCCCAATGATGAGCTTGCCATGTCTACAAAAGGTAATTAAAGTTATTTTGACAGTTCAAAAATAATCACAACTTAAAAGTACTCAAATCGCTTTGAAATCGATATTGAAAATGACCTATGCTTACTGTTTTGACCATAAATTTTGATCCACAAAGACATTTTGAGTGAAATTTGTTTCATTGGAAATTAGACATCTTGGGTTTCAATTTGAACACAAATTTTGCCTAATTTGGAATTATTTTGAGTGAGTTATGACTGTTTGAAGTTGGGCTAATTGGGTAGTCTGATTTTATGGGTTTTAAAACTTTATTTTAAAGGCCCAGAACATAATGTTTTGATGTGGGCCAGCCCATGGACCCTTGAGAACGTCCAAAGATCATTAAAAGGTTTGAAAACCCTAATCTTAACTTATAAATACTCATCTTATGCCTCCAATCAAAACCCTAGCTAGAGAGAGTGGTTTTTTGGCCTCCATCTTCTCTAAAATCCTATTTTTTCTTTTGAAAACCCTAAGGCAACACCTTATCACGTTTTTAACAAAATAAAAAACCTCTCTTTAGTTAGTTCTAAGGCAAATAACTATTTTCTAATCTCTTTTAAAACCTTTTCAAACAATCTTTTCAAGAATATCTTTTTATTTTTAGTTGTGATTACTAATGAACTATTGATATATTTGATTCCTTTGATTATCATTCAATCTTGTTGTGTAAGCACTGAGAGGTCGGTTAAATATCAATCAAGTTTGTGTTCCATAGCAAGGTGAACCTCTCTTCATGGCTTTTCCTTGATTTGGTTCTTTTATAATTTGTGTTTTTTGTTGTTCTTAGTTAATTTATATGTTATTAATGTTTAAAAATATGTGTTCTTTTATTTGATTTTATTTTGTTTTGTCTCATCATGTTTTAATTGGAAAGTTAAATGATTTGATATATTGATGAACATGTTTTAATGTTGTTCTTGTTTATTGTTAGATCCAATGCACGTTTAGGAGTAGATTTTATTTTGTTTATCTTTGATAAATTTGTTCTTAGTTTAGGTTGTTTAGATTTATATTAAAAGTATGTTAGGATGTTAGATTTATCTTTTTGAAGCTCTGATTTAGTTTCTATGTTGCAAGGGTTTCTGGGCTGAAACCTACGTGCGCATAATCTTGGCCACGTATGCAGGCTTGATTATGCACACGTAAGCTTGTTCATGCGTGCGCATGATCCTGCCCAGAAACCTTAGTTTTTCTAATTTCTTTTCTGATTTCACATGCAATATTTCTGTATTGGATCCTTTTTCATACATTTGTGGTTTTAATATTCTGTCTCACATGCTTGTTATTCATTTGCTTTTTCACATGTTTAAATTAGGGTTTGTCTTATGTTTTCTTGTTTTGATGCCAAGAACACACATTCACATGTTCATGCATGAATATCATAAGTGTTGAGCTGCTGCAAGGTAAGTGAGGTATGTCATGCATTCACATAAACATGCATCTTTGAATATGATTTTTCCTTGATGATGGATGATGAAGTAGAAAACTACATCTCGTCAGTATGCTCCTCGTCATTAGTATGGACGACTGTTAGTGCCTGTTTCAAAGAAACAATGTAAGAGGGCACCTGGGGTCCCGAGGGAGCCTTCGATGCTTAAGTCAGTTTATCTCCTTGAGAAACAGAGTAATGTAAGAGATAGTTTGAGTATAGTGTGTAAGTATATGCATAGATGTCTCGCTTACTTGTTGTTGCTTGCCTTATATAGCATATCTGTGAATAAATGCTCGGGGCATTTATTGTGCTAGATGCAACAGGCTTTGAATAGCCTGTTGAATGCCACTATATCCTTCTTTAAAGTCTTGTAACGGTTTTCCAATGGTCAGCTTAGCTGTCTGAGGCATTCTGTTGGAGCCCGTAATGTTCATACCTTGTTAGGGAAAGGATTTAGGGCCGGATCATTGATGTGCGTAATGGTCGTTAGTGTTACTGACAACCTATTTTATTAACGGTTTGCAATCTTATAGACGATCAAATTCATTGAAGGTATGCTAATCAAATGTTACTCTTTAGTTGCCCCCTTATTCCTTAGTCGTGCTTTCTTTCAGACGAGTAGATGAATAATTTTGGTGTTTTTTGATTGCTTTTCCTCTTCCCAAAATTTTCGTCCCATCACATTAATGGAGACGTGATTTTCTGTCAAGTACGGGTCACATGTAGCTCATGCCTTGGTTGTGCGTGTGAGGGTTTTTATGTGTTTTGAGCCTTTTAGGGCCAGAAACCAATCTTTCCTTTTTAGAGAAAAGAAAAACTCTTCATCTTCTTCCTTCCTTTCTCTGTGCCAATTTTGAAGTATCATAACTCCTTGCTCCTCAACATCTCGGTAAGATTATCCTTCTTAGAACTCCATTTATGGTTGATTTTTCTTTGGTTCAGCGTGAGTGTCCTTCTGTTTCCTTCTTCTTTGCTAGATTAGGAGTTTTTCTTAAGAAGTCTGGTGGAAAATGTGCTCGAGTTGGGTTGTTTCTTCCCCGTGATTGTGTCGCTTTTAGGCCAGTGCCTCTTGATCTCTACCCCTTGATTCATCATTCCTTAATCTCTTATCAAGTAGAGATGGGTGATAGAGAGATTGAGGCTAGGGATGGTGTGTTTGAGTCTAGTTCCTCTTCTAGCAATGATTCCATTTTTGAATTACTCTGGCGAAGCCATCCTCTTCTTTGAAACCTTTAGTTCCTTTTAAACTTCTCAAGTCTTCGACTCCTTCTTCGCGTACTCGCTTTTCTTTGCGAGCTTCTTCATCCTTGTTTGTGACCTCATTCCATGCTCTTTCTAAGGAATGTTTCTCAGATGGCAAGGATTTGGAATCCATTAAGGGGAGATTTCAAATTCCTAGTGAGATCGTCTCTAGGTTGCCTCGTTCTGGTGAGAAAGCTTGAAGCTTTGCTCACAAGGAGGTGAGCTTTTATGAGGCTACATTCTCCTGTGGGTTAAGATTTCCTGTTCACCCCTTTATACATCACCTTCTATCCAATCTTAATATTGCTCCTAGGCAACTTGTTCCTAATGCGTGGAGGACGGTCGTCAGTTGTATGGCCATATGGTTCATAGTTCATGACGGGGAGACGATCACCCTGAATGAATTTCTGTTTTTGTATAAGTTGAAGCCTTCTACCCACTACAGGTACTTTGAACTCTCTCCTTGGGATAAGTAGACCAAGGTTGTCCATGAATTTCCTATTTCTTTTCATGATTGGAAATCACGTTACTTTTTTGTGCTTGGAGAATTTGAGACATTGAGTAACGACCTTTGGGGTGAGGTCCTGAGGTTATTGCGAAGATGGGAAATACCTACTCTTGGTACACTCTTTTTCACTTCTTGTTTCTGTTTTCCTCTCATTTTGCTTGTTTTTGTTTTTCTAACCTTCTTTCTTATTTGCTTTGCAGCTGTTGAACGTCCTAAGTTGGAGGAGTGATACCAAGGATGCGCAGAAGCTACTCTGGAGTTTGCTCTTACTCTCTCGTCTGAGGATTTTAAGGGTATTGTAGGTGCTCATCGATTATACGAGTGTTGTCTTGGACCTAAACCTTCTAAATTAGTGTTGGAGAAAATTTCTCTTGAAGAAAGGAGTATAATTTTTTCTCTCTTTTTTTTTTAAATGACGAGAAATTTTCCTTATACCGACGATTACGCAGTTCTTATGACGAGGAAGTCTTTTTATAATGACGAGTGTTCATCTTTTGCAGAGATGGCGACTAGGCAAAGCAAGGATAAGTATGCTCGTCTGAGGAGCATGAAAAGTGAGCCTTTGTCTATGCTGGCCCCTGATGCCAAGAGGCGAAAGTTTGAAGGGCCTACCATTTTGGCCTTGTTCTAGGCTCTTGTTTCCCCAACCCTTTCTCCGGAGGTGGTGGCTACGCTTCCTTCATCAGCCATCGCTCCTTCCGTCATTTGTTCTAAAGGGAAAGGCAAGGCTGGGAAGAGTGTTTGGAAGGACCCAGCCACCGCCATTGGCCAAGCCCACAACGTCATCACTGACTTGGAGTTAAGGAGCCATTCTGCTATACCTTCTCATGAGCTTGTTAGTCGTCATATCCACAAGTTGGTGCAGGTATGTTGTTTATTTTTCCTTTGGCACTTTGTTGGATTTCATTCTGCGATTCGGCCATGTCTTTGTGTTCTAGGTCCTTGGTGAGTCCCTTCAACTGATGATCGACTATCTGAGTATTGAGGAAAGAGTGGTCGTCGCTCAGTCTAAGGCCGAGTCTGCAGAAGCAGAAAGCTCACGTTTGAGGAAGGACTTAGTGGAAGCTATGGACCAAGCTGTGAAATCCAAGGAGAAGGCGGATGAGCTCAAGAAGGCTTTAAAGGTTGAAAAGGAGCTCGTCGCTCAAAAGGATGATGAACTCCAACCTGCTCTTCTCTGGACTGCTGAGGCCAGAGACGGGGTGATTGCTTAGTTCCAAGAGTCCAATCATTTCTCCGACCTTCTATTCACCTAGTATTTCAAGGGCTTTGAACTTTTCCGTAGGTGGATGTTGAAGCACCAGGGTGAAGCCATTGACCTCTCAACTCTAGACTTTGAAGTCATGGACACAGAAATAATTGCTGATGAAGCCTAGGAGGAAGAGAGACAAGCTAGAAAAGAAGTTGCTTCTGTTCTTGCTGAAATTGAAACTGAAGTTAAAGTTGGGATAGCTGTTGTTAGGGCGGAGGTTGCTGCTGCTACCAGAGGAAGTGATGCTACTGACAAGGGTGTAGATGGACAAACTGTCACTGCATCTATAGATCATCCCTCAGGGCAAGCTTAGTTTTTATTTTATTTCCATTATTTCAAAGTTATGGACAATGGGTGCCTCCTATTTTAAGGCTTTTTTTTTTAAACAGTAATCGCCTTCATGTTTTGAGGCTTATTTTGCTTGACAACACTAACTACCCTAAGGCTTATTTTGTTTAAAACAATGATTGCCTCTTTGTTTGAGGCCTTTACATTTTGTGCTTTGTTTGCTATCATGATTTCTACTTTAAAGCTTGTTGTTTGAACCTTGGTGTCATTCCCTTAGGAATCTTACAGCTTTGAGGTTTATCATGCAATCAATAGAGCTTATGACATTGTTATGCTACAAACAAGCTATTAGAGCTTTATATAGATAATATAAGCTAACCATCTTTAAACTTGTCAATAGAGTTGGAATGATGTATATTTGATCTTTAAGCTCATCAATGAAAGACATAGTTCAAGTTTGTTCGTAAAGTTTAGCTTACCAATTGAGTTTGTACCATCAATTGTGGTGAAAACATACTTTTGAAGCTTTGTTACGAGCTGGCTGTGTGAACTTATTCTCGTCAGTGAAGTTTGCAGTTTTGAGATGATGTAAACTGATTATTGACGAGTTGACAATAGAGTTCATATCACTGTGTAGGTTTAAACTAGCTACTGAAGATTTGCTCTTTCATAAAAGGGTTTGTACCTAAGAGCTAATCTTGACAGTAGAGTTTGTATCATAGATTGCCAACTTTAGTTGATATCATAAACGAAAACTACTTTGATGTAGATTGACCGCTTGAGGTTGTGCTCTTCAGTAGAATTTGTATCGTTGGTCCGATTTAGATTGACTACCTAAGTTTATGCTTATCTTCAGCATCTGTACCGACGACTTGTTGTAGATTGACTACCTGAGCTTTTATGCTCGTCAGTAGAATTTGTATCATGGACTTGCCACTGAAGCTTTGTGCTTGATAGTGGAGCTTTGATTAACGTCCCTGGAGCTTATATTACTTTTGAACAATCAAGTATTTGAATAGCTTGGATGCTCTCTTATTTCATTCACCTTGATAAAGGGATTGTAAGGGAAATAATTTGATTCTGCTTATCTGATGTTTCGACATCTTTTGCTGGTATCAAGCCACTCCTCGTCTCTAACTTCAGGTAGGCAGTTTAGTTTTAGCTTTAGTTGTTGAGAGCCTTGTCATACTCAAAAGGAATGCTCAAAAGAAAGTTCTGCTTATTTGATGTTTCAACATCTTTTGCTGGTATCAAGCCACTCCTCGTTTTTTACTTCAAGTAGGCAGTTTAGTTTTAGCTTTAGTTGTTGAGAGCCTCATCATACTCAGAAGGAATGCTCATAGCCCCTTTGCCCCCTCAAGTCGATTTTTGATGATCTTTAATAAAGTTTGATTTGTGACTTCGATCTAGCCGTTTACTTGGGGGTTCCGAAGTGATGAATAATGGTTCTTGATGCCAAAATCTCCACAGAACTCTCTAAATTTATGGTTGTCAAACTTACGACCATTATTTGAGACGATCACTCTTAGGATTCCTAACCTGCAAACAATAATCTTCCTTGGATTGGAAAGGTTTGTAGTCCTTCCATGCTTGAGGTCGTCTGTATTTCCAAGTGTACTCTTTACCGGTCTGTGACATTACTAGATTAGGCTAGCCTAGCCAATTTTGTCAGCTTCAAAGTTGCTTTCCCTTAGGATTTGTTCAATTCTGACATTGTCAAAGTAGTCAACCAATTGTTGAGTTAATCTTAAATTCTTTTGTATTCTTTCCTCTTTTGCCTTCGTTACTCGTTGGTCGTCTGTCTAATCGACCAGCTTGGAGTCGGTTTTCAATTTGAAGTCCTTTGCCCCCATGGCTTTGACTATCCTCAAGCTGGTGGGGACGATCTCATACTTTGCTTTGTTAGGACATATGTAGAACTTGTTAAGAACATATGTCATATAAGATTGGCTAATCCTTTGACAAAACAAACTTTACTTGTAATTAGGTAGATCTAGGATGTGTTTAATACTTCAAGGAACAAGAGTTCAAGTCTAGTATTGAAGTCATGCAAATCTGTTCAAGAATCAAGTGAAGAAGTATTGTTCATTGAAGCTCGATAGATGTATCTATCGAGATTTAATATGTGATTCTCGACAGCTCTCGACAGAAGTTGTATCTATCAAGAATTATGAAATTCAGATTTCCAAATATGTTTTTCACACATATCCAAGCTATTTATGTAGGGATTCTTTTCTCACAATCCTAGACATATATAAAGATTATTTTAAGGGCCGTCTAAGGTAATGCAACTTAATGCAAAGTGATTATTCACTCAAATTGTGACTGGAGACAATTTTCCCTAGTTCATCTTCCTTGTAGAAGCTACTACGTCTTTGCACCGAAGGTTTTGTAACCAAGTAGTTTCTTGATCTTCATCATTTGGATGAACTGAAGAACTTTGCAGCCAACATCTTTCTCAAGTTGGTGTGTTAGTCATGTACTGGGATTCATGCATCGATTAGTTAGTCACGTACTTGGAGCCATGCATTGAAAGGAGAGATTGTCACTACATTACAAGTCCAATTGTGTATTGGGGTAAGGGTTCAACTGTAGATTGGTATTAGGTACTGAGATTCTTTTTACTTATAACCACTTGTTTTGATAATAGTGGATTTTCGGGAGTGGTGACCTTAAATTCAATCGGTTGGGTTTTGCATCAGTGGTTTTTCCCATTCGTAAACAAATCACCCATGTCAAATTTGTTTTCTGCTGCATTTAGTTATTTGGTGATTTGTTTATGCTATAACGCTTATTGCATGTAATTGAATCTAGTTAATTAACTTGGCTAATTACTTAGTTTGACTTGGTTTGTAAAGTAAAAGTGCTTTGCAGAATACAAATATCTAGTAAAAATCTTGCAACGTTTGCTTCACTTTCCAAGAGGGATTACAAGTGTATAGTTAAGAAACCACACACTTATTTCTACAAAAAAAAAAAACTGTACAGTTGAAAAGAAATTTTTTTTTGACAATTTGATATTTTACACCTCAATAAATGCTATAATGCCTTTTCTTCTTCCTTTTTTTATTTATTAAATTGATAAATATATTATATAACATTTGAACAGAATATTACAAAATTAATTTGAAAAAATATATATGATTGTTTATTTGAATATTATATTAATTATTTTATGTCTATGATTGTTGTATTAATTGTATTTATAATTACATTTTAGAGTATGAAAAAGTTTATGAATGCAATTTTTGTGTCACAATTCTTACCGCAATCATGATACATTCGACTGTAAAATAGTAAAGAAAAATTAGTAGATTCATGTTCAAATAATGGTTAATGAATCATAATTGCACATATCATTAAATTATGGCAAAGATTATGACAAAATTTTGTGGTTGTAGAAAAATTATTAGACTATTACTTATTGTATAGAAATAGTATATACAAAAGAAAAAAAAAAGTTAATTAATGGTATCAAAAAATAATAATAATTAATCATCTATATTTTTACTCAGCCTCCCAAAAACCAATTTTTGGCTCCGCCACTAAAAGCAAGTGAACTAAATTCAAAACATGTCTAACTTCTTCAATCCATATGGGAAAGAAAACTCATACTCATCAAATGTCTCAAATAAAGTTTTATTGGATATTCTTATAGGATCTTCTATTCCCAACTATAAGACTCTTGACCTATTCAATTGTATTTCAAACAAGTTATATTCATCTTCCATCTGTACGAATTCTAATACTAATTAAGGGTTTTTTTTTTTTTTTTGGGAGAGAAAATACTAATTAAGGTTGATTTGC
The DNA here is from genome assembly GCA_033629205.1 of Lithocarpus polystachyus. Taxonomy (NCBI): domain Eukaryota; kingdom Viridiplantae; phylum Streptophyta; class Magnoliopsida; order Fagales; family Fagaceae; genus Lithocarpus; species Lithocarpus polystachyus. The sequence continues at coordinate 85,153,993 of CM066166.1, forward strand.
AAAATGAAACCGATGTAAAGGAAAGATTGATTATGTACTATGCAAAAGGAAATTGTTATCAAAGCTACTGTACCAGTTTAATGCGGGGAGAGAGAAACAAAATATGGGCAGAATGTGAATGAGTAGAAGTTTGACCAATTGTAATACCTCAAAATTTAAAATTTAAATATATAATACAAGGGTGGGTTTGAAAATGACCCAAATCTCCTAATTGCAATTTGTCATTTTTTTTTTTTTGGGTTATTTACAACTCCATGAAATATAAAATTTATAACAATGGAGTGAAAAAAAAAAAAAAAAAACTAAAAAATAACTATACCATAAAAAAAAATAATCGAAACAAGATAATCAGTTGACATTCCAACAACAATAAGGACAAGTATTCCACTTCTCCAACCATACACAATGGTGACTTTAGGAATTTTTTTTAGAGTGGTTGGTTATTAAGAAATTTAAATTATACAAAATCTAACGAAGAGATAACTTAAATATATTAATGTCACAAAAAAAAAAAATTCATGAAGTATTACAATTTCTTTACCAACAAAGAGAAAAAGGAAAAAAAAAAAAAAAAAAAAAAGGAACTGATAAGAGATAAAGTGACAATTGACAAAACTGAGATGAGAGTAATAAAACAAGATTAAGTTGAAATAATAATAGAGAAGAGAAAAATGGAGAGAGAGAGAGAGAGAGAGAGAGAGAGAGAGAGAGAGAGAAGTGATATTTGCTACAAATGTGAGTCGAATCGCTATGGAGAGAAAAATTATTGCAACTACAAATCCAAAAAGAACATAATTGTCGGTACCACCAAGGAGAATTCATGACCAAATTATTTCTCTTAGTACATTTTTTAAGGAAAAATGAAATTAGAGATTATTTTTATGTAATGGGTTGAATTGATTACAATTTTAAATGATTAGGGATTCTTTTTTTTTTAATTGGCTTTTTGTTGAATAATTTGTTCATTTGTCGTTGTTTGGTCTAGTCTTGTTTTTATTTGGGTTATTTTGTTGTTATTTGGGCTCATTTTTATTGTTGTTATTTAAGCCCTTTTTTTGGGTTAAAGGGGCTAAGAATTATATATGAGGGGACAATTATTTTTGGATTAATGCTATGTTTACAATATTTTCAAAACAAATTTTATGCAATAATTTGTTATTAATGGTTAAAAAGTGATATCAGTATTAGGCTAAAATTAGAAGTAGTTAAAACTTACCTCATGAGATTGTGAAATTGCTGTAAATAATTTTGTTTAACCCAAATCCTTGTGATTCTTATGTCAAGGAAATCAAATTTTTTATCTGGGTAGTCCAAATAGATTAGTTAGTATATAATTTGTTTTTGAAAGTATATATGTAATTTTTTATTAAGGTATATTTGGCAGACTGTAATACATATTATAATGTCTATTCCTATGGTTTTACTATTCTATAGTTTTGTTATGTTTTTATTATAGGAAACAATTATTTCTAATAAATAGCTATTCTTTAAAATGATGAACAAGTATTCCTCTACAAAAGGATTTTAATAGTTATTCCTTAGTAGGTATAATAATTTTTAAGTTAATATATATCCAAATATACAAATTTTCTATATTCACATAACAATTATAAAAATAAAAAATGCACTAAAAAATAATTCATCTCTCTCAAGCTTAAAAAAATATATTCTTTTTAGGAAATATAATTGTATAATTAAGATATTTCTTGTAATATAGATATTAAATTTTATTTTAAGGGTAAATATTATTTTGGTCTCAAAATGTTACCGAAATTTGTTTTTTCATTTGAAAACTTTAAGCATTTCATTTTTCATCCCTTAACTATTGAAAAGTTCATTTTTTTTTTCACTAAACTATTGAAATATTTTATTTCCATCCTTAAACTTTAAAGAATATATTTTCCTTCCCTAAACAATTTAAAAAAAATTATTTTTTAATCTCTATTTTTGTCTCTAAACTATTAAAAAAATTCTTTATAAAGTTTAAGGATGAAAAATATATATTAAAGTTTAGGGACAAAAAAACAAACTTTTAGTGAATTTTAGGGGCCAAAATATTATTTTACTCTTATTTTAACATCAATAGTTATAGCCAAACATATGAATATGTTTAGTTATTTCATTACAATACTTTTTTTTTTTATTTTTTTTTATGCAAGATAGAATTTTTACTCTAACCTAATCTAAGTGCATATGTGTGTGAAGCTCTCTCTTGGAGACTTGAACCCCAGCCCTTACCCCCTACTCCCCACAAACATTTATACTTGTGTAGTGACCACCGTACCAAGGGTGCGCAATGGTACAATACATTTTATTTCTAATAATAAAGAATATCATTTATGTTGTAATCTTCATTCAATGTACCAAATATGTACTACAAAGGTTAGGCTTTTTTGTAATAGTACTCTGGTTATGTAATGTATTGTATGCCTATTTTAAAAACTCTATATATTACTTTTGTATTTGTGTGTTCCAATGAATATTACTGTTTCCTAAAAAAAAAAAACGTCCCAAAATTTTCATAATTTTATGCTCTAAAAAAAACTAATTTTATGTATATAAACATATTTAATTTTTATGTATAAACCTATTCTTTTTAATATCTAAAAGATGAATTTTTAATATGTTTTTGCAATAATGAGGATATATATATATATATATATATAGTGAAATAAATGATATTCACAAAGAGCCCTCATGCTATGATTAAATGACAAACCCAATATGAAGAAAGGTAATGATTTTTTTTTTTTTTTTTTTTAAGATGAAGAGAACGAACCAACGGATGATGATATTTCAACGACAGTTTCCTTTTTATGAGCTTTCAGAGATATAATCAAATTGGTTGGAGCAATGTCAACTATTGTTGATTTTTCCACTTTAGTTGCATTTTGTATGAATAACTGAAAGCTTCCTAACTTGGCATACTTTCAATAACAAACATAAGAAGTGATATCTTTTTTTAACTTTTAGTGACTTTACTTTGTAGAAGGAGTTTTAAGCGTTGGTTCTTTTGCCTAGGATGCATTGGCAGGAGAGCCCTAATGATAGTATTTAAATTCCCATTAATTACTACAATACTTCAAATTTAGATAATTAATAAGCCATTACTCAAATAAATACAACAAGACCAATATTAAAATCCTTATTATTGCAAAACCACGAATGATGATGAAAAGAGAACAATTTTCGTGTATAGAAATTTTTTATTTTTCCCCTACTTAACTCAAGTGGGAATAGAAATTTGGGGTTTTTTTTTTTTAATTTTTTTATTTTAAGTATGATCTGACCATATATGTGGTAGATGATGTTGCCAGTAACTCAATTTTTTATTATTCCGTTTGAAATGTCAGATTTTTCAATCCCATGGATAATGACAAGGAACAAAATAACATGATACTAAAAAATAAAGAACCAAATTGATACAATTAAAAGGTTAAGAACCAAATTGACACATGGTATAAAAGATAAAGACCATTTATATAATTTACCCTTTTTTTAGAACATGTGGAGGGAGAGGAAAAGTGTGAAGCAAGCGAATATTTATGTGTATCAACATGTTGGTTTAATATGTATAAACATATCCTTTTGAACATCTATAAACATATAATTTGCATTATTATTATTATTATTTTTTTTGCTAATAATAATGATGAAATATAGAGAGTAAAATAATAAAAATGATATTTACAATGAGCCATATTAAGGTTTCTGGTCATGATTAAAAACATGCTTTTTTTTTTTTTTTTTTTTTTTTTTACTTTATCAAAAAAAGGCAAGTACGATGTCCACTACACTCTGAGCTTGATCAACTACAAAAAACCATCCCTCAATAAATAAAAAACACTGAATTTTTTTAATATCTTTAAACAAATGAAGCCATTTCACATCACAAATCAAGTGCATTAACTTTTTTGCCTTATATTTATGGTTAATTCTTAAGTTTAACCATATAAAAGTAGCTTAAGTGCTCTTTACATGAGAGATGTTGTCCTTTGCAGGTTGACGCATTTGCCTTTCTCTGGGCCTTACAAATTGTTACTAGAAAGAATTGAATGTAGGTTCAGGGGCAAAGGCTAGGGAGGGGCTGGGGGGCCATGGCCCCCCTGGATTTTCAAAATTTCTAATAATAGTACTAAAAAAAGCTTATTAAATATACTACTAGTTTAGTTAATCCCCTCGTATTTGGGCCTCCTCAAATTTTAGAATTGGTTCATAAAAGCCCTAAAAAAATTAACAGAAAGAACAAAAACAACTTTGGTTAATTCCTAAGCCCATAATTCCTCTAAATACAAATAACCAAACCAGATTTAACAAATCCTCAAATCAGTAATATCCATTTTTCCATTAAAAAAAAAAGAGCACAAATCTCTAAGATCCATTTGGATTGAGGGAGGGGAAGGAGAGTAGATTAAATTTAGCTCAAAATTAAATTATTTTTAGCCAACTCTATTCCACCACTCTTTCCTTCCTCCGTCCAAATAGGCCTAACGTTTACTAAACAAAAAACCCAAATTCGAATAAAAATAAAATAAAATAAAAAATCCCTTACACCGCCGAAGTAACCAAGCCCTCGAGTACTTAACAGTCTGTAGTGACACAAATCTCTGCCATTCACCCCGCTGAAATATCCAAATTGCTGCCTAAGCCGTAGCCAGACTTCAATCTAGGCTTAAAGCCTCCACTCGATCACCGTCTCTAGCTCCATCTAGATCAGTCATCTGTTTCCAGTGGTACTAATGTCTCTCTCGCTCTCTCTGTTTATGGTGTTTAAGATTACAAGTTTGTTTTGTGAATAGCTATGGCCTATGAGATATGGCTGATTGTGGGTCTAGGTATATGTGAAACAAAAAAAAAAAAAAAGGACTAAGTTGTGTAATGTTTTGATAAGTGTACATAGTGTTGTACAACTTGCATTTTTTGTGTAGGATGTATCACTGTTGTCTGTTTTGCTTTAATAAATACTGTGTAAATGATATTTGCTTAACAAGTTTCATCTTTAAATTTAATGTTTATTATTTTATTTTATATTTATTAATTAGTTTTGAAAACAGTGATTCCTTATTTGTCTTATTTAATTGATATTTATATTAAGTTCTTTTACCATTACAATTTTTGTCATGTTGAAATTGTAATCCCACTATTTTATCTCTAAACCCTCACAGTCAACTATGCTAGAATTTTGAACAAAAATTATGGTACAGAAGTAATGTCCCTAGACTTTCTCATTTATATTTGACAAAAATTAAGTAATCTTTAAATACTATTTATTATATTTTTATATTTTATATAACTAGCATGAAGGTATTGATATAACTCACATATATGGTGATAAACAACATCAACCTTGGGTCTAATCCTATTAAGATTTGAGGCTTTAGGAATCTACACTTTTACCTAAAAAGTTAACAGCGAGTTTAACATTTGGGCTCATAGGAGTTTTAACAGAACTAGCAGATTCCAAACCAAACTTTTTCACAAGATTTTTAGCATATTTAGATTGAGATAGGAATATACATGAATCTTGCTGACGAATCTGCAATCCAAAGAAGTGAGTTAGCTCTCTAATCATGCTCATCTCGAATTCGGCCTGCATGAGTTTTGAGAAGCTATAAGCGAGTTCATTTTTTAGTTGACCCAAAGATGATATCATCAACATAGACTTGAGCAACTATCAACTCGTCGTCTTCCCTCTTTATGAAAAGAGTTTGATAAGTTTTTCCTTTGGTGAACCCATGTGATACCAAGTATTGTGTGAGCCGATCATACCAAGCTCTAGGAGCTTGCTTTAACTCATAAAGTGCCTTCTTGAGGTACAGCACATGATCCAAAAAGTGTGGATCAACGAATTTTTTTTGGTTGAGCCATATAGACATCTTCTTTGAGCAGCCCATTCAAGAATGCAATCTTCACGTCCATTTGATAGAACTTGAACCTCAAGTGACATGCCAGGGCTAGGAGAATTTTGATGGACTCCATACGAGCTACCGAAGAAAATGTTTCATCATAGTCTACTCTTTCCATTTGTGAGTATCCATGAGCTACAAGAAGAGCCTTGTTGCGGATCACATTACCCTCTTCATCAGTTTTATTGCGGAATATCCACTTTGTGAAGATGATTTGCTCACCCTCCAGTCTAAGTAACAAAGTCCAGACATCATTCCTCCGAAACTGAAGCAGTTCATCGTGCATAGCTTCAACCCAGCTTTCATCCTGAAGGGCTTCTTCAACTTTAGTGGGTTCAATCTGCGACAAGTAACAAGAATAAGACACAAAGTTAGCAACACATTTATCAACTGTACGCTTCCTTAGTGTAAGTTCATTCATATTTCTCACAATAACTTCAGGGGGATGATTCAATTTGATCCTAGAAAAGGGTCCTTTCTCTTCATGGGTTTCAGAATTAGGTGAAGTAGATAAGTCTACTGAATCTTCTGCAACACTTGGAGTATCTAGAGTACTAGGTGATGCAGGCTCTTGTTCAACAATTTCTTGAACTTCCCTTGGCTCGACAGGTAGAATCTCTTTAGGGAATTCCTCACCAATTTTCTCAAAACCAGAATTTGAAGATTCATCAATAACAACATTTACTGTTTCCATTACCTTCATGGTTTTTTTGTTGTATACCTGATAAGTTTTGCTTTTAGAAAAGTATCATAGAAATATTCCTTCATCACTTCGGGAGTCAAATTTTTCAACATTCTCTCTATCCTTGAGAATGAAACAGGTACTTTCGAAGATTCTGAAATATTTAATATTTGGCTTCCTTCCCTTTCACAACTCATATGGAGTCTTCTTGGTACTGGGTCTGAAATACACTCTATTAACTGTATGACAAGCAGTGTTAACGACTTCTCCTCACAAGTTTCTAGCCAAATCCTTGTTGTGCAACATGTCTCTAGCCATCTCTTGAATAACTTTGTTCTTCCTTTCTACTACACCATTCTGCTGATGAGTAATAGGAGCAGAGAATTCTTAAGATATACTTGATCTTGTACAAAAGGACTCCATATATGAGTTCTCAAATTCTTTACTATGATTGCTTCGAATTCGATCAATCTTCAGGCTCTTTTCATTCTGCAATCTTGTGCACAAAGCTTCAATGTGCTCAAGAGCATCAAACTTGGATCATAGAAGAATGACTCCAGTGTACCTAGTGAAATCGTCTACCACCACTATAACATATCTCTTTCCGTCAAGAGACTTGGTTTTGGTTGAACCCATAAGATCCAGATGTAGTAGCTCTAATGGTCTGGATGTAGCAGAAGGAACTTTTCTCTAGTTTTTGCCACAAGTTTGACTTTTTTACCGTGTAGCAAAAATTTCTGCTGGGCTTATCCTTTGTTTTTGCCGCGGAAGAAACTTATCTCTAGTTTTTTCCATAGGTCTGACTTTTCTGCTATACAGTAAAACTTTCTGCTGTGTAGTAAAACTGTCTACTGTGCAGTAAAGCCTTCTGCCGTGCATTAAAGCCTTCTGCTGTGCAAGAAAGCCTTCTGCAATGTGAATGATTACTCTTCATTTTTTACTGCAGAAATACTTTTTCTTACTTCCTGCACATAAACAAATCAAAACCCAAAGAAAATACCAATCAAACAAATGTTAGCTTACATGAGTTAGCATATTCTCAAATATATATACATACATATATTCGTAAATATACTTATACGTATTCACATATACATGTATAAAATATAAGGTAGAACATAAGCTACAATTTATATATATATATATATATATATACGGCAGGACAATGATTAGTTCGTATCAAAAGTAAAACATGTATTAACAAAGAAATAACAAAGTTCAGCATAAAAGTTTTAGCTAGTATAATAGCTAACATGGTAAATATAATAAGAAGGTGCTACAACAGAATAACTAGTACAGCAAGTAAAGATACGATGCAACAAACTTGATAAAAAAAACGTGCTACGACGGAATGACTAAATACAGCAGATATAAGTTATAATGAGAGAAATCAAATATATTTGCAATCAAAATTAAGTATTGAATCTTTCCATAGAATAAGTAAACGAAAAAGGAACCCAAACCCCAACTTGAACAATTTTGTCATAGGCTTCTGCCATAAAAGTTGTGCATTTTGGAGAATAGGCCTAAATGGCTACTAGCTATTACTTTTGGAGACTTCAAAGACTGGGTTTGCTAAGAGGGAGGGAAAAGATGGTCTATTGATGCATGCCCCTATTCCTGTCGTGTTTTCTCTCTTCTTTTTTTTACAACTTTCTTTCTTTCTTTCTCTCCGTTCTTTTACCCTTAGTTTCTTACTACTCTCCTGTTGTAGGTTGTTCCCCCTTTTTGGTCCCCTTTGGGTCTCCCCGTTGGGTCTCATCCCCTTAGGTGCTTCTCTTTCCGATCTCCGCCCTTCATCCATGGCTACCTCCTCCGTTTATAGTGAGCTAATTCAATAAGATTTCTCCCTTTTACCTCTAGGGCTTCACCAACTGTTTTTGATTTGTTGTGGGCATCTCTTTAGGACTACCCACTAACCCATTGGTTGCCCGGCCACTACCTTTACTCAGAATACGTTAGCTACACCATTACTCATTTCGTGACAAAATTCCATTTTGTTTGTTCTTGCTATATACCTCTACCTCTAGGTTCAAATGGATAAGAACTAGACTACCTCACTACTTAGCTCTATGACATGCATCAAATGGTCCCAACCATCCATTACTTCTTTTGGGTAAGATACCATTCCAGCAAGGTATATTCCCAAAAAAAGTCACGACAGGAAACCAAATATAGAGCCCTTTTCCCCCCACCACCCTCTAAATCCCCTTGACCATGGGCCTACGTCCCTTGTATTGGCTGGGTACAGGTTGGTGGAGCTCCGGTTCTTGTGTGGTTGCCCCACTATCTTTTATTTTTGTCTTCTTTAGTTTCCACGCCATTTCTGTTGTAGCAGATTAGCTTTGTTTTGTCCTGTTACGTGTTTTTGTCTTATTTCTTCATTCGTTTCCTGCTACGTTTGTTATTTTATTTGGTTTGGCTTTTCTTTCCTTCACGTGATTCCTGCGGCTGACACTTCTTGTGAGTGCTTCTTCATATTAGTTTTCACGCCTTTCCTTTTATACAAAAGGATTTGGGCCTTTGTGGGCCAGATAATGTTAACTAGATCAAGAGGGTCTTGGGCCCAATTTGCCTTGATCTGCCAAAGTCATTCTGCTGAAGAACTGTATTCTGCGGCAGATCTGTATTCTGCTACGGATTTGTATTTTACTACAGATTGCTTTCCCTTGCATTTCTTCCTTTGGACCTTTCTTACTCTTTGGTCTTCTTGGTGGGTCTTTAGGCATTGCTTTTCATTGGGTTTTCTTCCTCATGGGCTTTTGGATATGGATTTACAAAAATGGGCATCAACAACCTTTAGCTTTCAATTTTCTTAGACGAACTCCTTGGCACATTATCATTTTTAGACAGTCTAATTTCTTCTTTGTTAGTCTAAGATCTTTTCCAATGCTCATTATGATGGAATTCAAATAACTTTTAGACTTGCATTTTCTGATATACTCCAACAAATAGAGATTAGAAAACCAAGATGTATTTGAAAAAAAAGATCTCTTTATGCCAATTATAGCCATGACAACAGGGGCCAATGGATCACACAGCAAAGATTAAAACCTAATCAGAGTGTGCCCGCTCTGATACCATTTGATAGGCCAAGAATGTATTGACCCCTTGTGATGAATTAATTGATTAATTAGCCAAATTTATTAATTAATCAAATTAACATGCAAAATACGTTGTAGCACAAACAAATCACCAATTAAACTAAGTATGTAACAGAAAATAAATTTACATAGGTGATTTGTTTACGAATGAAGAAAACCTACCACTGGGTGATTTTAAGGTCACCACTCCTGAAAATCCACTATTATCAAAACAAGCGGTTACAAGTAAAGGAATCTCAGTACCTTATACCAACCTACAATTGAACCTTTACCCCAATACCCAATTGGACTTATTCTGTAGTGACAATCTCTCCTTTTATTGCACGGCTCCCAGTATGTGGCTAACCAATAGCGCGGATCCCAGTACCCGACTTGATTCACCAATTGGAGAAAGATGTTGGCTACAAAGTTCTTCAATTCATCCAAATGATGAAGATCACGAAGTTGCTTGGTCACAAAACCCTACGGTGTTCAAACACAGCAGCTTCTTCAAGAGAGAGATGAACTAGGGCATACTCTGTCTCCGGTCACAACTTGCATGAACAATCTTTTCCACATATACAAGCAACCTTTGACAGCCCTTAAAAAAATCCTTATATATTTTTAGGGTTATGAGAAAAGAAAGCCCAAACATACATTCATGGATTGGATGAAAATCAGAACAAAAAATCTAAACTTCATAAATCTCGACAGATACCCTATCTGTCGAGCTGTCGTCGAGCTACGGGGATTCAGACAGCTCTGAGTCTCAATAGATACTAGCTGTCGAGCTTTAATGAACAGCATTTTTCACACTTGATTCTTGGACAGACTTCCATGGCTTTAACTCTTGAACTTGAAACAATGTTTCTTGAAGTATTAAACACATCCTAGATCTACCCAAATACAAGTAAAATGTATTTTGTCAAAGGATTAGCCAATTACATAAAATAGTGACATATGTTCCTAACATGTGAAACACATATCCTAACAAGGTGTTACCCAGCTCCATTGGTACCATGAAGCATTTAAGGCTATTGGATTTAAGTAACAATTGTAGAATTCAGAAACTTCCAAACTCCATTTGCAAGCTTCAAAATTTGCAAACTTTAGATCTCCGTGAATGTGAAAAATTAAAAGAATTAACAAAAGATATAAATACCTTATTAGACTTAGAATATTTTTAATGACAACCAAATAGAAGTCTCTACCAGGGCGCCCTAATTCCTTGCGATTTTTGGGATTATCAAATTCTGGCAATCTAGAATCTTTGGTTGAAATGATGCAAGTCTGTACAAGCCTTCGGTTCTTACGTATTGACAATTGTGGGGGTTTGATCTCTTTGCTTCCTACCCTAAAATTCCTTACCACGTTAGAGGCTTTGGTTATTCAGAATTGTGAAAAGCTTGATCTGACTAAAATGGAAGACAATCAAGATGATTTCCCAACAAGCCTTTGAGCATTAGGCTTTACTAGATTACCACAGTTGGTGGCTATGCCCGATTGGATTAAACGCTTTGCAAAATCTTTACAAATCCTTGATATTGAGAGTTGTCCTAACTTGACAGCATTGCCAGAGTGGCTGATGAATCTCGAATCTCTTAGACGACTTGAAATTTTGAATTGCCCAAATTGTCTTCTCTATCGAAGGGGAAGCTTTGTCTTCTAGCTCTAAGATCTTTTGGAATTGTAGAATTTCCCGAATTAATTAAAAGATGCCAACCGGAAATTGGAGAGTATTGGCACAAGATTTCTCATGCCTCAAAAATTTATCTCGACTACAAGCGGATTAAATAAGCTGATAATTAGGTATGGAGTAATCGCTCTTCCTCTCTTTTATTTATTCTTTCTTCCAAGAGTTTAACATTTATAAAATATTATTCTATCTCTAGTAGTGTGATCATTGCAAATCAATATATACATTAAAAGTTACCATGGCTTTTGAGTGGAGTTGTGGTGTGTTTTTGATGGCTCTTGAGTGGAGTTGTTGTGTGTTTTTGTGTTAGAACCTCTTTCCCTCTCCCCTGTGTGTGTGTTTGTTTCTGAAAAAAAAAAAAAAATATATATATATATATATATACACACACACACTTTAATACATATAAATAAGCATTATATTTTTTAATCTACCAAAAAAAAAAAAATATCCACTGTACATTAATTAGGTCAAAGTCGGAATTCTCGTTATGTTAATTAGATGTTGAAATTGGAAGTATTAATGGACTAATGGAGATATTCTTTTTTTTTTTTTTTTTTTGAGGGGAATGGAGATATTCTTGATTTGATAAATTGCTTAATCTGTACAAGTGCTCTTAATTGGTGGAGATACGTACTTATAGACTATATTGTAGAGTAATTATCGGTGGCGGCTCTACATGCAAGCCAGGTGCTCACAGGACCACCCTAACTTGCAAAAAAAATGTATATATACACTTGCCAAAAAAAATTATATGCTAAAATAATCTATTGTGACCACCCTAATAAAAATTTTGAACACCCTGACTTGAGAATTACAAAAATTTGGATTCAACAAAAATAAGAGTAGTGCTACTACATTCACAACATTTTCACAATAATTTTACAACAAATCTAACGTAGCAAACTGTTACTGATTCTAATTTGGGCCAAATACTAATATTATTACTTTTACCCATCAATAACAACTTTTTACATAAGATTTATTGTAAAAATGTTGTGGACATAGCATTACTCCAAAATTAATTATGTCTCCAAAAATAATTCTTAATCCCCGTTTTTTTTAAGCTTAAATAAAAATAATAAATATTAGCTCAAATAACAACAAACCTAAACCAAACAAAAACAAGACAAGACCAAACAACAACAAGTGAAAAAATTATTCAACAAAAAGCGTATCATAAAACAAAAGATAAAATTTGTAGTTTGTTCAATCTATTCAATAAAAATAATTCCTAATTTCATTTTTCTTTAAAACATGGTACCAAGAAAAATATTGTGGTAATTTAAATTTCTAAGTGACCACCCTAAAAAGATTGCTAGAGCCGCCACTGGTAATTATTTTATACGAGTGCTCTTTTCTATCTTCTATGGTCCATTTGGTTGAAGGGATTGAAAAGTAGGAGGATAGAAAATGGAAAAGGAATAGAAAATTGTGAGGGTAGAAGATATTTAATTTTCTTTTATATATGTTTGGTTGGAAGGATGGAAAATGAAGTTGCTACAAATTTAAAATTATATCCCAATTAAATTTATGGGAACTTTAATTAAGATAAACAAAGACCACAAGCCAAAATATCCAAAACAGATGAGGAAAAAAAAAAAAAAAACAAATGAGAGTGTAAGAAATGGATAAAAGCAAAAAAAAAAAAAAAAAGACAAAAAAGACAAAAAAGAAAAAAAAATGAATTGTGCGAGTGTGTGTCTGATACTAATTGTACGCGTTATTTTTATTTTTGTTATTTGTGTGAATTGGTGATGTGTGTCGATGTGTGCATGTACCATATAAATATAATTTAACTTTATATAATTTAATAATTATGAAATAAAGATGATTTGTTCAATGTATGTGTATTTTATTATGTTATAATAATTTTTGGTTATAAAGTTAAAGATTCAAGAAAAAAAATAGTAAAGCTAGTGATTGTTCAAGCATTTGATTGATTAAGTAGATACTTAGTGTATTATTTATGTATAGATGAGTGTGGCTGTGTGGGTCAATAATTAATACAATGTCAGTAGGTTGAGTATTGTCATTTAGTTTAAAATATTTTTATAAAAACAATGACAAATAGATAATGACAACTGCATGAAAATAAAATTATTATTTAAACTTAACAAAATAAAATAGTAACACCTACCTACACTAGCAATAGATAATGTCAACTACGATTTCAAAATTTGAAGACTCTTAAAATGAAATTGTAAAAGTTCATATATTTTCGATTTTTTTTTGTCAATAACTTGATATACTAAAATTCATCTTTTACTAAATTTTATTTAATTTAAGTTTTTTATTGACCCCCTAAAAGAATTCTTCGATCCACGCACTAAGAGTACAATTATGTTGCATTGGCTCCTTTCACATTATTGTGAGTTCCATTAATTGAATTCATGGTGACTCAACCAAAAAATAATAATAATAAATTTATGATAGGATCTAACATTCTTATAAAATGAGGGAATACCATGTAACTAAGATCTAGGAGTATCCAAAAGTGTTCTCTATATTGTATATTCTTGAGATTCAATTCCAACTCATTATAGCTTCATAATCTTTTATAAAGATATGCATGGGTTGAGTTAAGAGATTTTTCAATCCAATCCACTATATTCAGGTTGAAAAAAAAAACTCAATCCAACCCAATCCATCATAGGGTTCAACCTAACCCACATGGATTGGATTGGACATTTAAAATAACAACATATTTTCTAATTAAACCTGAGCATAGCATCAAACTAACACAAACTATATGATTAGTGCATCAAGCCAACACAAATAAAAGCAAATTTATATCTTATAATTATGTTGGTATTTCATCAAACCAAAAGAGTAAATAATAAAACCATACAATATATATTTTAAATAAATATCAAATATAGGTGGGTCAGGTTGGGTTAAGCAAATTTGTAACTCTGCTAACCCGCATTCAACCCAACTCACTGTAAAATAAAATTAGGCAACTCAACCCAACCCCCCAACCCCTAAATATCAACCCAATCGGTGGGTTGGGTTGGATTGGTGGGTTAGCTGCACATCTTACTTTTTGACTTATTATATTGATGTATGTATACTCCTTTGTCTTAAATTATTGGCTATAAGATAGTTTCAGTAACCCTGTCCATGAGTTTAATATAGCCATGATCTGGATTATGTGATGTAGTGGAGGTTGTGCAGATTCAACATAATGTGATTATGTTGATGATAATTTTGATAGTTGAGATATATTTCATTGACCAAAACCTTGAAGATATATAATAATGTGGGACAAAATGGGCAAATGTCCTTTTCATGCAAAAAAAGTGGCATTTTGCCCCCTTTCCTAAACCAATTAAGGAAATAACCCTCTTTTGTAACTCGATTTTCTAAAAATCGAGTTTAAAAAAAAAATTTCTAGAGCCCTATAGCGGCATTTTAAGGAGGTTATAGTAACGTTTTCAAGACCTATAGTGGCGTTTTGATATTTGATTTCCATGAACTCAAGTTATAGGCAAATTTTTTTTACTTTTTTTACCTATAACTCGAGTTCATGGAGATCGAGTTACAAAACGCCACTATAGGTTTTGAAAACGTCACTATAAGCTCCTTAAAAACGCCATTATAAGACTTAACTCGATTTTGAGAAAATCGAGTTTCAAAAGAGGGGCATTTCCCTAATTAGTTTGAAAAATGGGGCAAAATGCTAGATTGTTTTTTTAAAAAGGGTATAGACCAATTTTGTCCTAATAATGTGACCATAACTAATGGAGCAATACACAAGACACGCAATTTTAGATTATCAAACTCGTGATATGTTTATTGAGTATAATTTATCTCTTGAGTGTCATTTCCAGTATATAATACACGATCTTGTTCTCTTTTGATTTGCCTCTGATTCTTACGCTATTATCGAGTGAGTTTTTTGACATTTTTGAACCCATTGAGAAACCAATAATATTTTTCTCACCTCTACTATTCTATTTACACTTTGTTTCAATATGAATCTTATAGTTCTATTTTTACCTCTAGATGTTAGTGCGTGATTTATCACTTACAAGGTTTATTTAGCGCCTTCTTTGTCGTACAATATTTTTTGTAGATTAGCTGATTGTGTTTATAGTTTTACAAGATCATTAAGGACGTGATGTTTTGAGCTTCAGGTGGACTATCATTGAAATCTTTAGTGCATTGTTAGTTTCGGAGATTTTCTTTTTGTATTTAAAATTCAATCTTTCTTTTTTTTTTTTTTTTTTTGGGAGTTAACTCTATCACGAGTTATTTGAAATTTTTATTTATGTTTTATCATTAGAAGTTGGATTCTAATGTTATTTTGGAGTTTATGAATATTAACAATTATTTTTCTAACGGTAAGCTTAGCCTGACATGTGAGACAATGATAATATTTTGATTTTAAGATGCACAATGTTATGGCATTACATATGTGATGCCTTTAAATCTTGAACATGCATAATATCTATGGATTGCTCATGCACTGGAGCAATGTCTATGGCTTGCTCATGACTCATGAGGGTAGACAAGAAGGGGAGCTAATGGGTATGGAGTTTAGTTAACATCATTTGGCCAGGTAATGAAGAACACATCCATTTGGCTTGATAACTAGTACTCTTAAAGGACCTCTGAGTTTTTGACAATGGTATGAGAACTTTTGTCTCATGATTTTGTTCTATATAATGCTAATGTCTTCAAGCTCAATGACTAGTTGTGTCCAGCAAGTTACAAGAATTTTATATATTTATTGCAAACAAAGTTGGTTCCTTCTTAGCACATCCTAATTTATTTAATTAATTTGTTTTTATGCTACTTAATATCCTTAAAGTAATTCACCAGAAAAAAGTAAAGGCGGTTAATCCTCTCAAAAAAGAAAAAGAAAAAGAAATACCGGGCCATGAAACACAAATCAATGAGAAAGAATGAGAAATACCGGGCCCAAGATCCTTCTGGCTTCACACCCTCTGGTCCAGTGACATATAAAAGGGCCAATGTGTCTGTCGCCAGGCATGACTAGGATGCCCTATAATGTCGCTGATAAATAGTACGGATGTTCCATGCAACAAGACTTAGACCCTCAAATCAACTGCAAATCGACTTGTTTCATATAGTGAACATTGGGTGTCTTGCGACTAAAGCTAATCTTCATGATCATCAATAATCATATTCTCCTCGATGATTTTTATTTTTTATTTTTATAATCAAAATGTTGAGTATATTTTCAATAAAGTTTAAAAATAGTTTTTATCGTTAAATGATTGATGAAAAATACTGATACTCTGAAGCTTTTTATTATAATAAATAAATAAAATAAATACCCAAAAAGAAGGTAGGAAACATGTCTAAGGGCGGTGGTCACTGGAGAGTAGAGCTTGAAGGTCACTAGCATGAAAATTGAGAGGGGGGGGGGGGGGTGTTGATAGACAGGTTGGCTTGGATTGGCGGTTTTTAATTATCAAGTTTTAATAGTTTTAATTTTTTTATAAGAAAAATTTAGGCAACATGGCAGCCCATGTGGCATTACACATGGTATAAAAATACTCCCTCCGTCCCAATTTGTTTGTCCTATTTGAAAAGTCAAAATTTTTAAGGGAACATCATTTATTATCTTGTCTGCCTTATAAAAATGTATATGTTTACAAAACTACACTTGAATAAATTTATCAGTTTTTTTTTTTAAAGAGTTATTCTTAATGAGGCAACTAAAAAATAAAGTAGGGGTATAATAGGAATATTAGTAAACTAATAACTTTTATTTTTAGAATCGGAACAATATTTTGGGATATCTCAAAATAGAATAGAGGACAAACAAAGTAGGACGGAGGGAGTAATATTTTAATATCACAGTTAACCACATTAGTATTTTCTAATTGTTACTCAATGGTTTTGACTCAATACCAAAAAGTTAGGGACTAAAGTGACACATTTGAAATGTATGGACCAAATTGACATAGAGAATGAAGGACAAGTTCCAAAAATATAATTTACTCTAATATGGCGAAATTAGCATGGTTGGGATTGCGTGTCCACTAGTTTGGAGTTGTCCTAAGCATGCACCCTCATCCTTAGGTTAATGGGCGAACACTTATGCTGAAAAAAATAAAAAATAAGTTGAGCTTAACGTGCATGTCAAACAAGATTTTAATCCAAATTCAATTTTATATATAGGACTCGAATTCGAATTCGAATACAATGATTATAGAAATCGTAATTGAGTTCAAAACTTAAATCAAAATAAGAGCTTGTAAATGCCGAAAGGTATTAATTCCTTTTTTTAAAAAAATATATTATATGATGAGATTTTAACTTATAACATTTAGTATATGATGATTCATATTTATCATCGCCATAGAGTGGTAAGCATTTACAAATCCATGAACCATTCTCATAATTTTGCTATGCTAGTTGAGGGGACTAAAAGCTAGTTCATTCAATTGCTCGCACTATGATATGCCTTCTTTTCTATAATAATTTTTTTTTCATTCGTCACTTACATTGTTTTTGTGTATTGCAAGCATGCTATGATTTTTAGGGTTTTAGTTAAAATCATTATTTGTTTTCTCTTTGAGTATTCTTATCTCTTTCACACAGCACATACAAGACACGAAATTACTTGAATTTGGGTTAGCACCTGTTTTCACATCGTTCCAAATAGGCACAAATGGCATACGTAGCCACCAATGTTGTATACATCATAGCCCATCACATAAGGCCAGCATTATGGGTGTATTTGTTTGGAGGTGAAAAAAGGTGGATGGAAAACTTTGAAGAGAAAATAGGAAGGAAAACTTTTTGGAGTGTGCTTGGTTGGGTGGAGAGAAAGAAAAATAAATGGTGAAGTCCGGATGTTTTCTTCCAAGGTCCACCAAAAAGTTTTCTCCTAAAAATGGAGAGAAAACTGAAAAGAGAAAATTGGGCTATTTAATAGACAAAAATGCCCATGTCAAGTTTTTGTGTGTGTGTGTGTGTGTGTGTGTGTGTGTTGGGCACATTGTCTCTTTCTTCCTTTTTTTTTTCCTGGACATTCCCTTTCTTTAATTTTTTTTTTTCATTTTTTGATTTCCTAGGCTGGGCACGTTTTTTTTTTTTCTTTACGTTCCCTTTTCTTTTCTTAAATATATATATATATATATATATATTTCCTGGGTTATGAGTGTGATAGTTGTTTTGTTTTTTTTTTTTTAACTAGACATGATTTTTATTTTTTAATAAATTGGGTGATTGCTTTTTTTTTTTCGGTTGTTTGTCACTTTTTTGTTTTAATTGGCCATTATTTTTTAACAAGGGTGTATGAGTAAATTTATACAAATTCACTTTTTCCATCCCTCCATTTTTCCACTCCCAACCAAATAAAAATAAGAGAAATTAAAATATTTTCTACCTTTCCACTTTTTCATCCTCCCACCATTTTCTATCCTCCCACTTTTGCACCCCTCTAACCAAACAGATTCATATAAGTAGATCTACGCTACCAAAGGCCAAAATAAGTTTCCTTCTTTTATATATTTTCTGAAACTAATTAAATGTTTGTTTCTTTTTGACTTCATAGGACTAAATCTAGTAAAATTCACTTTTCCAAATTTTTTATCACACACACATAACGATAGACTAGGCCTAAAGCCTCAAATCTTAATAGGATTAGAGCCGAGGTTGATGTTGTTTATCACCATATACATATTGACTTCGGCATATGGTGTTCTCATTTTGAAGGTTCGCTCTGCAGGAGCTACTAGACCTGAAGATAATAACTAATACACCCAATTAAGAACATGGTGGTTACTTTGAAGAAGAACTCTCTGGTAGAAGCCATGGAATTGGGTCATTTTACAAAATTTTACTAAGAAGCTTTAGATGGACATTAAACAAGATATACCAGGTTGCATAACTCAGTTTAGTACTGTCAGTTTAACAATTACTCAGCCAAGTAGAGCCCATATCTATATTGATTATGCAAACACATGCACGCCTAATTGTCACTCAATTAATTGAAACCCAGTTGTCATTTCTTCAAAGCGCCCAGTGACGCAGCCAGAGCCCTACTAAATGCTAAGGGAAGTATGAGAAAAAACTAAATGAACTAAAAGTATTTTTGTTTTTGTTAGAAATACTGAATAATTGTACTGTATTTCATACTGAAAGAATATACATGACAGCCTATATATAGAAGGCATATGAGTGCAGTACAAGTAAGAGTGTAGTACAAGAATGTGTGCTATACAAGTAATCTAGTTGGGCCTAAAGCCCACAATACTATACACATTAACAGCCCCCCTCAAACTCAAGGTGGATGTGAAACCAACTTGAGGTTGTCAACCAAAGTACGAAGGCGCCCCTTAGGATGTGACTTGGTGAAGATATCTGCAAGTTGATCTTTAGAGGAGACTAAAATCAGCTTGAGAGCACCATGGACAAAATGATAATGAATAAAATGACAATCGATCTTGATGTGTTTAGTCCGTTCATGGAAGACAATATTGTGAGCAATATGAATGGCACTCTGGTTGTCACAATAAAAATGAGTAGCAGAGGATGTAGACACACCTAAGTCTTTGAGAAGCCATCGTAGCCAAAGGAGCTCAAATGTGGTATCAGCAAGGGCACGATATTTTGCTTCAGTACTAGAGCGGGCCACATGAGTTTGCTTCTTGCTTCGCCAAGAAATCAGAGAAGAACCAAGAAGAAAGCAATAACCAGTGATGGACCTGCGATTAGTGAGATCTCTTGCCCAATCAGCATCAGAAAATGCACGGAGAATAAGAGGAGACTGAGCAGAGTAGAAAAGACCATGGAAGATAGTGTCCTTTAGGTATCAAAGAATGCACAGAACATCAGCATAGTGAGTCGATCATGGAGCAGACAGATACTGGTTCACCTAGTGAACAACATAGGAAATGTTTGAACGAGTGACAGTAAGATAAACTAAGCTGCCAACCAAGCATCTGTTAAGAGAGGGATTAGGCAATGGTTTCCCTCCTGAGGGAGTCAGATGCGCATTAAGCTCAACTGGAGTGTCAACAGTCTTGCTATCAGTGAGTTCAGCTCGAGACAAGAGTTTAGAGGCACACTTGGCTTAAGTAATATAAAGTCCATTTGTAGAATAAGTGATTTCAAGACCCAAGTAGTAGCTGAGATGTCCAAGATCTTTAATCTCAAATTGCTGACTGAGAAAATCCTTAAGTTCTTGAATACCATTGAGGTCATCACCAATTATGATCATATCATCCACATATAGGAGAAGTAGAATAGTGCCTTTGTAAGTGCGATGAAGAAATAAGGCAGAATCATAATGATTGGCCATGTAACCCAAGCAAGAGATGGTAGAGCTGAATTTGGCAAACTAAGCTCGTGGAGCTTGTTTAAGGCCATAAAGTGCACATCGAAGGTGACAAACCTTGTTTGATTCAACGGAGAAACCAGGAGGAGGTTGCATATAAACTTCTTCACTTAAATCCCTATTAAGGAATGCATTTTTGACATCCATCTGGAAAAGGCCCCATTTACTGGCAGCCGCTACAGCTAAGAGGGCACAAACAGATGAAATACGAGCAACCGGAGCAAAGGTCTCTTCATAATCAATCCCATACTCTTGTGTAAAGCTTTTTGCAACAAGACGAGCTTTGTAGCGCTCAATGGACCCATCAGAGCAAGTCTTAATCTTGTAAATCCACTTACAACCAACCACAGATTTCCTAGGAGGGAGTGTCACCAAATCCCAAGTATGGTTTTTAGATAATGCATTAAGTTCCTCTTTCATTGCAATCTGCCATAAAGGGTCAGTGGAAGCCTCACGATAGGTGTGAGGCTCGTGTAGTATAGCAAGGGCAGTATAACAATGATAGTCAAGTAAATGTGCAGGAATGGATCTTACCCGAGTTGAGTGACGAGGTGGAATATCTTGTGCAAGATCCTCAGGCGGAGCAGGAGCAGGGGACCCAAGCTCAAGGTTGGGGTTGGGTAGCTCGTCTTCAATCTGTTCATCTTCCACTTGTTCATTAAAAGGTGAACTAGGAAAGGGATCAATGATATCCGGTGGTTGGACAGAGAAGTCTACATGAGAATCAGGAGCAACAATAGAAGAATTAGGAGCAGTTACAGAAGGAATATGTGCCTCATCTGGAAAAAGATCTAAGACAAGGAGGAAGATAGGGAGGCACGGAAGTGAGAGAGCTCGACAAAGAGGCGATGTTCCCAAAAGATAACATTGCGGGAGACACAAAGACGATGAGAAACAGGATCATAACACTGATACCCCTTTTGAGTTTCGCCATAGCCAAGAAAACAACAAAGCCTTGACCGAGGTTCAAGTTTGTTATGCTCATGTGGCTGAAGAAGAACGAAACAGGCAGAACCGAAGGAGCGAAGGTGATGATAATCTGGAGATGACCCAAAAAGGCGCTCATATGGAGTTTGATTTTGGATGATAGGACTAGGAATGCGATTAATAGCATGAACAGCATGAAGTGCAGCTTCGCCCCAAAAAGGAGCAGGAACTTTGGCGAGAGAAGGAGAGCATGAACAGTGTCAAGAATATGACGAAGTTTTCGTTCGGCTCTACCATTTTGTTGAGAGGTACCTGGACAAGTTGGTTGATGAACAGTGCTATAGGAAAAATAGCTTGGAAAGCATATTGAGTGTACTCAAGAGCATTATCAAATCGAAAAATTTTGATACGTTTGGAAAATTGAGTTTCAACCATTTTTGCAAAATTAGAATATACTTGCAATAATTTAGAATGATGTTTAATATGAAAAATCCAGCTATAACGGGAATAATCATCAACAAAGATAACAAAATATCGAGATCCACCAATACTAGAGACAGAGGAAGTCCCCAAACATCAGAATGAATTAGGTCAAAGATATTAGTGTACACTGATTCATTAGTATTGAAAGGCGAAGCTGATTGTTTTCCTAATTGACATGAAACACAATCAAAATATTCTGTGGACACTGAACCTAACAAATCTATAGAAGCCAAGTGTTGTACCCGAGAGGAAGATGTGTGACCAAGACAGGCATGCTAAAATGCAAGGGAAGGAATAGAAGAAATTACAGTAGCTGCAGCAACAGAGATAGGAGCAACAAGTGGAAGACGAAGGTTGTCCACGAGAAACATACGCCCAACTGTGGGACCGGTCCCAAGCTCCTATCCCGTCCTCGGATCTTGTACAATACAACTAGAATAATCAAAGATAATACGATAACCCAACTCAGCTAATTATCCCACAGAAAATAAATTGTAAGAAAAGTCAGGAACATTAAAGACCCTAGGAACCGAGAGGTTGGAGGTTGAAACAGAACCTATATTATGACCAGACATTGTGGAACCATTTGCTGTGTGAATATTAAGAAGCTGTGGTGTAGGTTGAAGTTCAGAAAATAAGGACGAGTGAGGTGTCATGTGATTGCAACAAGCAAAATTCATAAGCCAAGAGGAAGGAGACATACCAGATAAAGCTGAGAGAGAAGAGGAATAAGATGCATTACCAACTATACGAATGAAATGGTGAAAGTAGATCCAGAAGATTGAGACTGTGTAGTGACAGTAGCCATGGTTGGACACTTTTAGTGTTAGCAACAGTAGCAGCAAAAAATGAAACAGTTGATTTGTTGCGTTGATAGCAAGTCTCAATATTGTGGTTAGGACATTTGCAAAAATTGCAAAAACGTCTGCTAGATTGTCGACGATGATTATTGCAACAAGAAGAAGACCTGTCCTTATTCTTCATTTAGAAGCAAAATATGCAAAAATGGACTGCAAAAATGAAATCTACGTGAAAAAACTGGGTAAGGAGCACCTGGACTGCGAAAAAGTCAACTCCCAGAGAAAAGTCAATGGTCAAAGTCAACGGTCAACGCGGGTTAACGGTCCGATCGACAATGACGTCAACTAACATGGTGGGTGACGTCAGCAAATGAGTGGACGATGATGTCAGCAGATGACGTGGCGTGATGACATCACCTAGAGCTGGCGTCAGCAGGTGACTTGAAGCGCGTGGCAGTGCATGAGAGCGCGTGAAGGCGCGTGGCGTTGCAGACGCGGCGCATGGGAGCGCGTGGAACACCAACCGAGCTGTGCAGTGGTGCGTGGTGGCGCGTGAGGCGCGTGAGCTGCAGAGTAGAATTTTTGAGATGCTCGTGTGGGTGCATGTAGTCTTCGATGGCTTCGAGGCTTCTACGGATTTGTAGATTGGGGCAAGACAATCTCAGTGGTACTTTGATAAAATTAATCGTAGCAATATTCGCGGCTATGATGCAAAGGGCAGTGGTCTTTACGGTGTGAAACTCCTCAACGGCAACGGCTGTAGGTCCGGAACCCAAGGACGACGGCTGGAAGATGTCGGAGGTTCGACAGCGAAAGGCTGTGGCAATTGCTGTGACGGCAGAAGCGATGTTGAGAATGGAGTAACACCAATAAGGACAAGACTGCTAAGAAAAGGGTTAGAGCAGTGGCTCTGATACCATGTTAGAAATACTGAATAATTGTATTGTATGTCACATTGAAAGAATATACATGAGTGCCTATATATAGGAGGCATATGAGTGCAGTACAAGTAAGAGTGTAGTACAAGAATGTGTGCTATACAAGTAATCTAGTTGGGCCTAAAGCCCATAATACTATACACATTAACAATCTTTGTCGAATCTGTCACTTGCAACTGATTCTTCAAGGTTGCGCTTGCTAACAGTTACCTAGGATCCGCACAGTAATATAAGAAATATAACAAAAGTTCCAGCCAGTTAGCCCATCTCGACTAAAAACTGACTTTGAGCATTTTTCCTTTGTCTCAGTTAGCCTAATCTATAGGGGGGGAAAAGGGTTCATTAGCATTAGTCAAGTAAGAGTGTAGTACAAGAATGTGTGCTATACAAGTAATCTAGTTGGGCCTAAAGCCCATAATACTATACACATTAACAATCTTTGTCGAATCTGTCACTTGCAACTGATTCTTCAAGGTTGCGCTTGCTAACAGTTACCTAGGATCCGCACAGTAATATAAGAAATATAACAAAAGTTCCAGCCAGTTAGCCCATCTCGACTAAAAACTGACTTTGAGCATTTTTCCTTTGTCTCAGTTAGCCTAATCTATAGGGGGGGAAAAGGGTTCATTAGCATTAGTCAATTTTAATTTAGTGCAGTTCACTATAACAAGTATTGAATTGAATTCACGGATATCTTATTGAACAAATTGATTCATATGGTAAGATTTGACATTAAAACAGCAATAGGTCAGAAGCTTCTGACTGACCTGAGTGCCAATCATCATTTACAAGCTACATTTCTTGCATTTTAGAGCAAAAATAAGGAAAGATTTTGCCTATTGTAGCTAGAAACAGACAATTAAAACTCATACAAAAATTTTTACATTCAGATTGAAAGTTAAGACAAGAACTTTTTGGTTTGGAATACAATTCTCATGACTGAAGTAAAAGGTTTGATGTAGTACATAATTGAAGTCCAATAATGTGAATGAGAGCAACGTAGCACCCACTGAGTGCTTAATTTAAACAATGCCTAAAGAATGAGTGCAAACTTACCGAGAATGACAATAGTATTTAGAACCGAGTGGAATATGGGCAAGAAGTGATCACCAATTATCCCCCATCCAAGGAATTTTAATTCAAGCAAAATCAATCAAGATTATGCACAGTAATCACATACAAGAAAAAAATGCATTTTCTAGGATAGTGATCTTGCAAGGCACAGCACCATGCCATCATGTGTTTAGGCAAAAAAAAAAAAAAAAAAAAAAAAAAAGGAAAAGGAAAAGCCATAGCACCGTGTGTCCGATAATATCAACAGGTCAACGTATTTTTCTTTTTGCCCATAAATAGTCGACCGGTCAACATGATGAAATGTTGGCAGCTGAACATGTTGACTCTCTGTTTGTAAGTTGGCTCCAGCTCGTGTAAAGTAGACTAAAGGAATAAAAAAGTGGGTCCACTTGGAGCTAGTGCGTAAATGTAAAGCCAAGATTCCCTCTCGATCTGAAATCCCTGGACTTTCCTAATCTCCTCTCACTCTCATGCTATTACCCATTCCAACCTCTCTCTTTAGAAAACTCCATTTCTCTCTCTCTCTCTCTCTCTCTAAGATGGCTGCAGCAGAGACATTTGTATTCAGCATAGCACAAAAAGTCCTGGAGAAATTGGGATCCCTGGCTTTCCAAGAAGCTCGCTTGATATGGGGTGCTGAAAGTGATCTGGGAAGACTTGAAAAAACCCTATCCACCGTCAAAGCTGTGTTGTTGGATGCAGAAGAGCAGCAGGTTCATAACCAGGAGCTGACCGTCTGGCTTGGGCAACTCAAACAAGTCTTTTATGATGCTCAAGATGTCCTTGATGAATTAGAGTGTGAAGCACTGCGGAGGCAAGTGGTGGAAATGCAGGGGAGCACCACCAGGAAGGTACGCCGTTTCTTTTCTTCCTCCAATTCACTTGTATTCCGAACCAAGATGGCTCACAAAGTCAAAGAAATTAGAGCACGTTTAGATGAGGTTGCAGCCGATAAGGCTAAGTTTCATCTCTCTCCACGGTCGGATGATAGGCATGTGGTGCGTGGAAGGGAGATGAGTTACTCCTTTGTCCAGGCCTCAGAGGTGATAGGAAGAGACCAAGACAAAGAAAATATTGTGGAGCATCTAATGGATCCTAGTGATGGTCAATCCATCTCTGTTGTTCCTGTAGTTGGGATTGGAGGTCTTGGCAAGACTGCGTTAGCTAAACTGGTGTATAATGATGAAAGAGTGATAGAGCGTTTTGAGTTAAAGTGTTGGGTGTGCGTCTCTGACGAATTCGTTTTAAAACAACTACTGGTTAAAATTATCAAATCAATAACTAGTAAAAATTGTAGCGATTTGGATGAAGAGCAGTTGCAAAAGGAACTTCGAAATAATTTGGATGGCAAGAAATTCTTTCTTGTCTTGGACGACGTATGGAACGAGGACAGGGGAAAATGGATTGAGTTGAGGAATTTGTTGATGGGGGGGGCCAACGGAAGTAAGATTCTTGTGACTACACGCAGCCCAACAATTGCTTCCATGATGGGAACCATGTCCCCATACAACTTGGGAGGTCTTTTACATCGGGAGTGTCTGTCCCTATTTATAAAATGGGCATTTGATGAAGGAAAAGAGAGGCAGCACACAAACCTTATGGAAATTGGGAATGCGATTGTGAAGAAATGCAAAGGGGTTCCCTTGGCATTGAAATCGTTAGGAAGCCTACTATATTCAAAGCTTGATGAACGTGATTGGCTATTTGTAAGAGATAATGAAATGTGGAAATTGAACAGAAAAGAAGGGGATATTTTGTCGGTCTTGCAATTGAGTTACAATCAGATGCCGTCTTACTTGAAACAATGTTTTGTTTTTCTTTCACTTTTACCGAAAGATTTTGAATTCAATAGTTTTGATTTAATTCAATACTGGATGGCAAATGGGCTTCTTCAATCACCAAATGAAAATCAAGAGCTGGAAGATATTGCTAACCAATATATAGATGAGCTCTATTCAAGATGTTTCCTTGAAGATTATATTGATTTAGGTTACGCGCGAGAATTCAAAGTACATGATCTTGCACATGACCTAGCACTATCATCAGCCCAAAGTGAGTGCTTAATTATTAATTGTCAGATCCAAAACATCTGTAAAAAGGTTTGGCATTTGTCATATTCTGACAATACTTGGCAGGATGAAAATGTTTTAAAATGTTTACAAAAATCAGAGAGTTTACGAACAATTCTTTCTCCAGTGGGAGGAGTTGGACCTTCTACTAAATCCTTTGTTGATTCATGTCTCTCAAAATTTAGATACCTGCGAGTTCTAGATTTAAGTTACTCGAGTTTTGAGGTGTTACCCAGTTCCATTGGTAACATGAAGCATTTAAGGATGTTGGATTTGAGTGAAAATCGTAGAATTCATAAACTCCCAAACTCCATTTGCAAGCTTCAAAATTTGCAAACTTTACGACTCGATAGATGTGAAAAACTAGAAGAATTACCAAAAGATATAAGATACTTGATCAGACTCAGAACCTTTTTAATGACAACCAAACAGAAGTGTCTACCTGAGTGCTCTAATTCCCTGCGATTTTTGGGATTAATTAATTGTGGCAATCTAGAATCTTTGGTTGAAACGATGCAAGTCTGTACAAGCCTTCGGATTTTGATTATTGACAATTGTGGGGGTCTGATCTCTTTGCTTCCTACCCTAAAATTTCTTACCATGTTAGAGGCTTTGGCTATTAACAATTGTGAAAAGCTTGATCTGACTGGAATGGAAGATGATCAAGATGATTTCCCAACGAGCCTTCGAGTATTAGGCTTTACTGGATTACCACAGTTGGTGGCTATGCCCGATTGGATTAAACGCTCTGCAAAATCTTTACAAATCCTTTTTATTAAGAGTTGTCCTAACTTGACAGCATTGCCAGAGTGGCTGGTGAATCTCGAATCGCTTAGACAACTTAAAATTTTGAAGTGCCCCAAATTGTCTTCTCTATCGAAGGGGAAGCTTTGTCTCCCAGCTCTAAGATCTTTCATTATTGCAGACTGTCCTGAATTTATTAGAAGATTCCAACCGGAAATCGGAGAGGATTGGCACAATATTGCTCATGCCTCAGAAATTTGGCTCGACCGCAAGCGGATTAAATAAGCTGATAATTAGGTATGCAGTAATCGCTCTCCCTCTCTTTTATTTATTCTTTCTTCCAAGACTTTAACATTTATAAAATATTATTCTATCTCTGGTAGTGTGATCATTGCAAATCAATATATACATTAATACATACAAATATACATTATATGTCCACCGTACATAGTTTCCAAAAAAAAAAAATGTCCACCGTACATTAATTTGGTCAAAGTCGGAATTCTTGTTATGTTAATTAGATGTTGAAATTGGAAGTATTAATATACTAATGGAGATATTCTTGATTTGATAAATTGCTTAATCTGTACAAGTGCTCTTAATTGGGGGAGATACTTATATAGACTATATATTATAGAGTAATTATACAAGTGCTCTTTTCTATCATTTAATAAGGTCCGTTTGGTTGGAGGGGTTGAAAAGTGGGAAGAAAGAAAATGGAGAAGAGATAGAAAATTGTGAGAATAGAAGAGACTTAATTTTCTTTCATATATGTTTGGTTTGGAGGCTGGAAAATGGAGAGATGGAAAATGAAGTTGGAATAAATTTACAATTATATCTCTATTAAATAAAACAAAAAGTAATATATTTTTTTAATTAAAACTTTTTTTCATGGATAGTTCAATCAATATATATATATATATATATATATATATATTAAAGACCACAAGCCAAAAGATCCAAAACAGATGAGAAAAAAAAAAAGGTGGGTAAAAAAAAATGAGAATGTAAGAAATGGATAAAAGCAAAAACAAGAAAAAGACAAAAAGTGAATTGTGTGAGTGTGTGTCTGGTACTAATTGTACATGTTATTTTTATTTTTATTATATTATTGTTTGTGTGAAATATGATGTGTGTAGATGTGTGCATATACTGTATAAATATAATATAACTTTATATAATTTAATAGTTATGAAATAAAGATGATTTGTTCAATGTATGTGTATTGTTATCAAGTTATAATAATTTTCTGTTATAGAGTTAAAGATTCAAGAAAAAAAATAGTAAAGCTAGTGATTATTTAAGCATTTGATTGGTTAAGTAGACACTTAAGACACGTTTGGTAGACTGTAACGAAAATTATATAGAAATAGGAATAAATGTTACAAGGAATAAAAGTGATATAATATAATATTTATTACTATTTATTGTTGGGTCATTCTATTGTACCCTCTTTATTTGTTGAGGGTACAGTATCCACACAAATTCTAACCATTAACTCTGTGTTGTTTTGATCTTAACCGTTGATTTATTTTTAGTGGATACAGGCTACTGGTAAAACAAGTCAGCGTATATAAACCAAAAATAATTCAGATGGGACCTCTCTCAATTTTTCTCTCGCGTTCTCTGCATATTTGTTTCTCTCTCATTTTCTCCACTCCTCTCAGATTGTTTCTTCTTGCATTCTCAGGTGAAGGTTTCTTCAAAGATGAAAATCGTTTTGATATCTTAAAGGTAAGGATCAAAACAATAAAACTCTAATTTCAATGTCAGTTGTTTTGTTTCCTTTTTTCTTTATTTTTAGGATTATCCATTTGAAAACGTAGATTTATGAACTCTTTATTTCATTGATTTTCTTGTGGGTATTGTGTATGGGGTGGGTGAGGAGGAATCCTCAATATTCTTCATGCAGTTTGTGTTGTTTTATTGTAATTTCTCTATGTTTCATTCACTCCGGTTCTATCACCCTATGTTTGTGTTGTTTGGGTTTGTGGGTTCAATTTCAATGAGTTCTTTGGGTGTTAATCCTGGGTTTTTGTGGCTGTGAATTTTAGAGGGCTTTTCAGTGGGTCTTTGGGTATCTGATTTTTTTGATGAGCCGTGGTTATTCAATGGGTCTTTCTGTTTTCTGTGGGTCAGTGGGTTTTCATTGGGTCTGGGATTTTTCTGTTGATCGCTCTTGTTCTATCGTCTCTTTATGTTGCTGTGAACTAAATTTTTTTGTTTATATTTCCTCCGTGGAACAATTACAAGTTGCAGAGAAATTTTGTTTGTTGACTTATTTATAGGATCAACAACCAATGTGTGTTTGTGTTTCTTAATAAAGATTTTGCTTGATTATTGCAATAAAGAAACAGGAGTAGCAATCTTAAACTTTTTTATCACATAATGTTTCTTGCTTTTAATTTGTATTATTGATCTTATGTCATTGATCTTATGTCATTAACATACATATTCATAACCCAATCATTTTATGGTACTTGATATACTGTAAAAGAAAAAGAAAATTACTTAAATGTGATATGCAATTTTTGTATGTCAAACTTCAATTTCTTTTTATTTTTTACTAGTAATTAGAATAAGGACAAGTCCAATTAAGTCGCAAGATTTGTGTACATTCACTGTGTTGCTATTTGATCTGTTTGAAGGGTCTTGAGTATGCATGTGAACAGTTCAGTAGTAGAATAGGCATGTATATTCACAATGGACTTCTTTAAATGGAGGTGCAAAATGAGGCGATTAAAATTTCAACAAATAGTATTTTTTGTTGTGATAGGTACCCTAAAAAATGTTTAGGGATGCACACGAGCAGCCTACTTGTTTATTTGACTAGTTTGTGTGGAACTTGTGTGTCAACTGGGGTTGTGAATTTGAAGTCTATTTGCAACTTCTTGGCATGCTCCTAAATGTTTGATAGCATTTGGAGAGGATTAGTTGCTACCAGTGATTCAAGATTTAAGGGTGAGCATATGCTGTATGAGGATCATGGTGACAAAATTATTGTTTTTGCAAAGCCTTTCTCAAATGAACTATTTTGGATGAAATCATTTTCAAGGTTTTAAAGCTAGGTGCTCATTGAATAATTGTCAATTAGCAGGCAATTCGCCCTACTGTGTTGGCTTGGCAGTCATTGTCATCAGAGTGGGTTCTATGCTTCAAACTGTTCCATCCAAACTAAGAAAGCTATAGCAGGAAACACTTTAAGCTGTGTTTTAAGTGGGTAACCTAGTTGCTTTGTTTGCCAATAGAATGACCTATTAAATAGATATGTTAATGTCTCTAATTTTATATTCAGTAGTTTACTGTTTACCTTACTATAATTAGGTCTGGTTCATTTTAACTTTTATGAAAATATACCCAAACCTCTTTATAGTTACTCTGTTTCCAATACAGTCGGGTGACATCTACACTAAATTGGTATGATGAATACTGTTGATGTTTTGAACTAATACGAGATATTGGGAATCAACCTTATAAAATAGTTATATTCAAGGATATCAAGGTTAAAGAAATTTGTAAGACCACATTTCAGTTAGTATTTACTTAGTTATTAGTGCTTTCTCAAAAAAAAAAAATAATAATAATAATAATAATAAAGTTATCAGTGGAAAGCCTCTCCTTCTATATTTATTTGTTGATACTTGAGATTTTTTTGGATTGAGTAGTCAAGCTGGTTAAGTACAGTACAACATTATATAAACTTAAATTCTTTTTTTACCATTCTTCCCCTTTCTAATAAACTTATTAAGTTGTTAAGAGCTAATGGGTAGTATAAGGAAATGGTCAGATGAGTCAAGGTCTGGAATAGAGCCTTTCATGAGCTTATTATGTGCTTTGATGGTCCTATCTACAAATGAATTTTTTTTTTCCTTGTAATTTTAATTTGTCATACACAGAACACTTGGTTCATGGTTAATTATTTTAGATTTGTAGTCTTGGGAGAGTTAATTGATCAAATATTTTTCACCCCCAATTTTATAATCTGCTAACTATATTAACCCCTCAGAATCTTACTACTCCATATGTTGTAGACCTAAAAATCTTTGCTTTTTAGCGCCTTAGTTTTTGAACTATTATGTTAATTGGCATATTATTGATTTCTAATACATTATCTACACTTGTAAATGGACAGTGAAGATAGTCATCTGCCAAAGCTGGAACGTTCAAGGAAAAGGTGGATGCCATCCATCGGCAAGATATTTGCGAACTGTTGTTAAGCATATACATCTTGTGAAAGAGCAAATTACTTTTAGTTGTTATAAAATATTAGTTGTTGGAAAAATGTAGCTACAATGGTATAGATTCTAAAGTGATATTATAGAGTTTTAGCCCAAAAAAGTTATTGGCGAAACTTAATTCATTTATGCATAGACTTCATCTATGTGTTAAAAGTTAAAACAATGACCTTTCTATTGAAACTATTAATTTTTGGTTTATATTATATCTTAAAATGCTGCTATAGGAGATTTACTAAGATGTTGGCTATTTAAACAAAAATTGAAAAAAATAAAAAAAAATAAAAAGAAGAAGAACTTGAGTCTATAAATTCCAATTCAACTAGGATAAAAATAATTATATATATAAATCAATAGAACTTGAGCCTATAAAACTAGAGTTCAACAAGGTGTTCTATGGGTATTTTGGTCACTTTTTCAGTTACAATGTCAATTTAGTCATTTTTTTATGTTCTAAGGGTAGTTCGGTTATTTTTTAGGTTTAAAGGGTATTTTAGATATTTTTTAAGTTTTAAGGATGATGGATAATTAAAAAGTACATATATTGTCCATAGGAGTTTGTCCAAAATATCCACATCTAGAAAGGAAAGAGGAAAGAAGTAACACCAAAAAGGAGGAATGTCATCTAGGATAAGAGACAAGTCGTTGACGGACAAAAGATCATGGATGATCAGCACTTAGCAAGTTCTAAGAAGTTTTTTGCAAACTAAGAACGGTTGCACCATCCATTATTCCGAGATATGAGGTGAATTTCTCGAAATTTGCTCCACTCTCCCCACTAAGTCTACCCATCTCCCACTATATTAGTGGCACTTAACAAGTAAACTCACTCCAAACCTTATATAAAAAGGACCAAGCTTCACCAAGCTAAGGAAGGTATTCACCCACTTTTAATACTTGAGTCATAGGAAGAAATACTGGCTTAACCGTCGGAAGGTCCTTGGCTAGTTCACCCCGATCACCTTTGATAGACTTTCAATGGTATTTTGGTCATTCCTAGGTTTCAGGGCATTACAGTCATGTTATAGGTTCTAAGGGTATTTTGATCATTTTATAGGTTTTAAGAGTATTTTGATAATTTTAGAAGGAATTAGGGTCATTTTTTAGGTACTAAGGGTATTTTAGTCTTATTAAAGTTTCTAAGGGGATTTTTAGATATTCTCTAGGTATAGGGGGCATTATACTCATTTTCTTTTTTTAGGGTATTTTAGTCATTTTTTAGGTTTTATGGTAATTTCGGTCATTTTTTAAGTTTCAAGGTCATGTGGTCATTTTTTTTGTCTTAAGGGTATTTTGGTCATTTTTTAGATTTCATCGTTAATTTGGTCATTTTTTAGGTTTTATGGTAATTTCGGTCTTTTTTTAAGTTTTAGGGTCATTTAGTCATTTTTTTTTTTTTTTTGGTTCTAAAGGTATATTGGCCATTTTTAGGGCTCATGGTTATTTTGGTTATTTTTTAGGTTCTAAGGGTATTATGGTCATTTTTTAGGTTTCAAGGGTGTCAGTTCGTTTAGACCCCTGTAAACTAGATTGTTTAACCTAATTAATTAACCAAGTGAATACTTAGGTTTATTATTCAGATCTAGGTTAAAACAATAACAATCATATCAAGTAAAGCAGCTAAAAATAAAGAACACAAAGATATGATGACCTAGGAAAACCAAACCGGTAAAAAAACCTGGGGAGGATTTAACCTAACTATCCTCAAGGTAAAATAGCAAATCCACTAGAAAGAATTGAAGTTTACACAATAGCGACTTAGACCACTAACATCCTATTGCTACCCAAGTGTAGGAAACTTACTACCACGACCCCATGATAGCTCTGAGATCCACGGACTCCTTCTTTCTTTAATCTTTGCAAAACACAAACACCACCGTTTGTGACTTTGAGATCCCACTCAAAGGTTTAGCAACACAAACTTTCCTGTTTGTGACTCCAAGACCACCCTTGAAGGTTTAGATCATCAGCACCTTTGATGATTAGAGAAGGCAGCAACTTCAACAATACCGGATCTTGAGATTCTTCAAGGAACAACACCGGTAGAAGTAATAAGAGAGGTTTTAGGAACAAAATCCTAAAAAATA
Source organism: Lithocarpus polystachyus (assembly GCA_033629205.1). Classification (NCBI taxonomy): domain Eukaryota; kingdom Viridiplantae; phylum Streptophyta; class Magnoliopsida; order Fagales; family Fagaceae; genus Lithocarpus; species Lithocarpus polystachyus. The sequence goes on from CM066166.1 coordinate 85,188,039, forward strand.
AAAGAGGCACACTCTTCTCTCTCTAAAAAGCCTTATAAAAACGTGTTTAGGGTTTCCTTTATATAGTAGGAGAAGTAGATTTGAAACCCTAATCCTTAATGGGCTAGAACTGCTGTTTGGGACAACTTAAAATTCTGCAGATATGACTTTCGATCGATCGAGCCTGTTTTTCGATCGATCGAACCAGGCAGATTTTGAAATCTTCTTTCTGCAGCTTGTATGTTCTTGTGTGCTCACGATTTGCCAATTGTTCTAAACTTTTAGAACCTAACAATCTCCCCCTTTGGTAATTCGTGACAAAACTTTCATACAAAATGAAATGTTAAAATACAAGAACAACCCAATACAATAAAATGCCCAATTACATCACAAATCCCAATCTAAGACTCATAACCTAGAAGTTGCCAAGAAGAGGTAGAAGGTCTTGATCAGAATGCACCTGCCTTTCCTGAAACACTCAACAAACACATCACCGCATGTGTGGAAAGAAAGACATATAAACAATAATATGAAACAGAAATATAAAAACACAAATAAATTCTAACTCTCTCCCTAGGTTAGATACATCAAAAAGTTTTTATATTCTCCCCCTAAACAAAACAAATTGGATTCCCACATTTCATCTATTTCTCCCCCTTTTTGTCACGTATTGACAAATACAACTCAAACAAAGAGTAAAGTGACAGTAAACATGACAGAAAAAAGAGATAGAAAATAGAGAGAACTCCCTCTATGAAGAGCAACAACTCCCCCTATGAACAACAAAGGCTTAAAAAAAAACTTTTCTCCCTCTATAAAAATAGGAAAAACAAAACAAGTTTTGGGAAAAACAGTTTTGGGAAAAATTTAGGAGGTGGGGATAAATAAAAAAACATACAAACCAAAAAAAATTAAGTTGAGGATACACATGAAAAGAAATATTCTCTCGTTCAATAAATCCAAACTTGATACTATGTGACCCATAAACAGTTGCATGAGAAGAGAAAATATTTGCACATTAATTATCCATCACATCTCTTAGGAAAAATATTTTATGTAGTTCACACATAAAAATAGCATATACTAGAAAAGTACATAACTCAAAAATTAATCAATCAATTTTTAAATCAAGTTGAGCACCCAATTTAGCAAAGTGTATGCATAGTATGTGTGAAACCAATGAGAAATATGACTGCAAAACTGCAAGATGGATACAGAATACAATGCAATTCATGTGAAACCTACACATAAATGATGCATAAAAAATTTGGTCAAAAACTCTAAAAACTGAAAATTTTTCAGTTTCGATCGATCGAGTATCGATCGAATACCAATCGAGTCAGACAGAATCAAACCAAAATTTTTAATCGCAATTTCGATCGGTCGAGAGACAGATTCGATCGATCGAAAATTTGGAAAAAATAAATTTTTGAAAAACAAAGCAATTTTATGCAGAATCTCCTCAAAGCACAATATTTCATGAATGAAATGCATGAGTATGAGACTAAAAGTTTTTCAAAAATACATGAATACAACCCAGATCTTCCAAAATTAAGATTTTTAATCAATTTGTCCTTAAAATTCAAATTTTGCATCAAAATCAAAGAACATATAATCTTGGATGGCCACAACAAAATCACACACAATAACATGTACAAAGTTTAGCAAAGAGTAACTTTGTGTAGTGTGTGCAACTAGCAAAAGCTTGAGAGACATGTGAGGTGATATGTGAATAATAATCAATCACAAAGTCTACAAAATTCATCACATAAATTTGAAAGAGACTATTACCTAAAGAGGTACATCATATAACTTTCACATCTCCTAGAGTAAAAGCTTGCAATCATGTAAGTTTCTTGATTTGCCTCATAATGTACACACCAATTTTAATTGAATTGTGAAATTATTATAGCCCAATAATGTACACACCAATTTTAACAATTTAACCGAGACTACACCTTATGTTCTTTTTGTGCATGTGCTACACTTTCTCGAGCACAAAATCTTACGATATGCACTAAGGTGTTCATGATTGGCTAGTAAGCAGTGGTAAGATGGTTATTTATGTCTTTCTCAATAAGTTCAAGTCCAACAATCAAAGGCATGTGATTTCAAGATCAAGATAAAGTGATCAAAAACTATAAACATCTTCCCACACAACATGCACTACAAAGCTTAAACTAGTAAAGTGTAATAAAATAAGCTCATCCAAGCTAAACAAAGTACATAAACATGTTATGTAAAGATAAATATGGCCAACCTTAATTATAAATCCATGATATGTAATACAAAACACAAAAATCTTTTTGGTTAAAAAAATTTATAACCAAAACTAAAAAGCACACTTTATGCTAAATAATTAAAAAAAAATGCAAAGGCAATGCATGACAGTGCTTAACTAAGCTATAAATGGTACACAAACAAGAAATATCAATTTCTTAATTAACCCATGAGTACATATACAAACTAGTACATACTCAAACAAAATCAAAAAATAGCTTAGGACTAATAGAATACATGCTATTCAAGTTTCTCCACAATGTCAAGCATGTTCTAAATCAAGAGAGATATCATAATTCATGTAATCCCCAAGAAAAAATAAAACAAGACACAAAATAAAATATTTTTGTCTTTTTGAAAATTTTTCAATGTTTTTGGATTTTTTTTTTTTTAAAAACAACCTAAAAAAAACAAAACAACCAAAAACAAAAACAAAACATGTCCACAAATAATTGAAAGAATTAAATTAGGGACAAGTTAGCAACACTCACCTTAGAGAATCTTTTCTCACCCATATAGCACGAGTCTTCGACTTTGTAGGTGAAAATACATGTGAAGTAGAGTGTGTTTGAGGGATTACACCAATCTTCTGAGAAAGACTGAAATCCTGCAATTTCCTTTCACAAGCCAACAAGCTTAAATTTTTCAAAAGCATATGAAATAATTTATTTGGACTTATGGCAGGAGAAATATCATCACATGTCCTAGACTGAAACACAGAATGCTTAAATTTCAATTTATGACAATTAGGACGAATGTGACCGGAAACACTACAAAAGTGACAAACAGGAACAAATTTAGGAACATCAGTATTCCTAACAGCAAATCTAGTCTCAGATTTTGGTTTTTGCCTCAACAAAGAACAATTTGGTCTAATTTGACCAACAACACCACAAAGGTGACAAGTAGGCACAAAAACAGATTTATTATGCTCTCTAACAGTAGGTTTAGACTTAGGTTTAGAAACTTCAGCGTCTACATCAGAACTTTTAGCTTTGTCTAACCTAACAAAATAAGCTTTTTCTTTATTATTCCTCTTGAAAGGAGGGACATAAACTTTTTCAACTTTAGGCTTAAGAGAAACAGAAACACTTCTGTTATCAGTAGCAGGCTTGGTACTAGTCAAATTTTCAATTTTAGCTTTAGATTCAGCTAACTCTTGTTCCAAGCTTTTCATCTTCTCATCTTGAGAGGAAATTTGATTTCTCAAAAATTTATTCTTTTTATTAGATTCATCTAATCTAACAATCAATTCCTCTTTTTCAAGATTAGTCAATTTTAACTCTTCCTTGAATTTCTTAGCAATTCCCATAGTTTTCAATAATTCCTTACGAAGAGTTTCACAGGCATCAAAAAGATCAACAGAAACAACTGTGTCCTTCTTATTCAAATCATCACAATCAAAAACAGTAAGACACTTAAAATTATCCATAATAACAGGGATCAAGGATCAACTCTTAGATCAAAAGATCTACAACAGAAGAGCTACCCGCTCTGATACCACTTGTAAGTTCGTTTAGACCCCTGTAAACTAGATTGTTTAACCTAATTAATTAACCAAGTGAATACTTAGGTTTATTATTCAGATCTAGGTTAAAACAATAACAATCATATCAAGTAAAGCAGCGGAAAATAAAGAACAAAAAGATATGATGACCCAGGAAAACCAAACCGGTAAAAAAACCTGGGGAGGATTTAACCTAGCTATCCTCAAGGTAAAATAGCAAATCCACTAGAAAGAATTGAAGTTTATACAATAGCGACTTAGACCACTAACATCCTATTGCTACCCAAGTGTAGGAAACTTACTACCACGACCCCATGATAGCTCCGAGATCCACGGACTCCTTCTTTCTTTAATCTTTGCAAAACACAAACACCACCGTTTGTGACTTTGAGATCTCACTCAAAGGTTTAGCAACACAAACTCTCCTGTTTGTGATTCCAAGACCACCCTTGAAGGTTTAGATCATCAGCACCTTTGATGATTAGAGAAGGCAGCAACTTCAACAATACCGGATCTTGAGATTCTTCAAGGAACAACACTGGTAGAAGTAATAAGAGAGGTTTTAGGAACAAAATCCTAAAAAATAAAAGAGGCACACTCTTCTCTCTCTAAAAAGCCTTATAAAAACGTGTTTAGGGTTTCCTTTATATAGTAGGAGAAGTAGATTTGAAACCCTAGTCCTTAATGGGCTAGAACTGCTGTTTGGGCCAACTTAAAATTCTGCAAATACGACTTTCGATCGATCGAGCCTGTTTTTCGATCGATCGAACCAGGCAGATTTTGAAATCTTCTTTCTGCAGCTTGTATGTTCTTGTCTGCTCACAATTTTCCAATTGTTTTAAACTTTTAGAACCTAACAAAGGGTATTATGGTAATTGGTGAGAAAAAAAAAAAAAAGGAACCATCGATTTTGATATATACTTGTCATCGTCCCTATATGTATTTTAAACCATTCCAATGTAGGATTGCCATCTTCATCCTCATTTTTTACTACAAACATATATATAAAGAAATAAGTAAGTAAAAAAGTGACTTCAATGGTGGGCCCAAATACAGTCAAATAAGATATTGGTACTACCCAATGTGATGATAGAATTGTCAAATGTGAGAAAAAAAATAAGAGAACCACTAAATGTGACAAAAGTACTGTTAAATGTGATGTTGGTATTGTTGAATGTGATAATGGAACAATCAAATGTGAGAAAAAAAAAAAAATAAAGGAACTACCAAATGTGACAAAAGAAAAGTCACATGTGATATTGGAACTGTACAATGTGATGATAGAACCGTCAAATGTGAGAAAAAATAAAGGAACCGCCGAATGTGATAAAAGTACAGTCACATGTGATGTTAGTACTGCACAATGTGAGGGTGAAACCGTTAAATGTGAGAAAAAAAAAATAAGGGAACTACCATATGTGACAAAAGTACTGTCGAATGTGATGTTGGAACTATACAATGTGAGAATGAAACCGTCAAATGTGAGAAAAAATAAGAAAACCATCAAATGTGACAAAATAACTGTTACATATGATGTTGGAACTGCATAATGTGAGGATGGAATCGTCAAATATGAGAAAAAATAATGGAACCACCAAATGTGACAAAAGAACTGTCACATGTGATGTTGGAATTGCATAATATGAGATGAAATCGTCAAATGTGAGAAAAAATAAGGGAACCACCAAATGTGACAAAATAACTGTCACATGTCATATTGGAACTACACAATATGAGAATGAAACCATCAAATGTGAGGATTTGGTAACCTGGTATAATTCATTGTTTAGGTTCTAAGCGTATTTTAGTAATTTTTTAGGTTACAGGGTTATTTCAGTCATTTTTTAGGTTTCAGTATCATTAAGTTATTTTTTAGATTCAAAGGGTCTTCTAGTAGTTTTAAAGGGTTTCGAAGGTATTTTGGTCATTTTCAAGTGTTATTGGGTATTTTTGGTCATTGTTTTTGGTTTTTTGGTTATTTCAATAATTTTTTATGTTTTAGGGTAATTTCAGAAATTTTTTTAGGTTTTAGGGTCATTCGGTCATTTTTTAGATTCTAAAGATATTTTGATCATTTTTTAGGTTCTAAGGGTACTCTGGTAATTGTTGAGGGTTTTGGAGGTATTTTGGTCAATTTCAAGTTTAATGAGGTATTTTGGTCATTTTATAAGTTTCAATGGTATTTCAAAATTTTTTAAGGTTTTAGGGTCATTTTGGTAATTTTTAAAGTTTAAGTTGCATTACGGTTGGTTTTAGGTTCTAAGGGCATTATTGTCACTTTTTTAAGTTACAAGGTCATTTTAGTCATTTTTTTATATTTCATTGTCATTTAGGTAATTTTTTTTAGTATGTAAGGGTATTTCGATTATTTTTTAGATTTAGAGGGCATTTCAATCATTTTTTAGTTTTTTGGGTCATTTCGGTATTTTTTAGGTTTTAAGGATATCCCAATAATTTTTGAGAGTTTTGAGGTTATTTTGGTAATTTTTAATTGTTAAAATTCATTTTGGTAATTTTAGTATATTTAAGGGTGATGAGGATGAGCGCTCAGTATAATTCGTCCTTGCGTCGTTTTCCACAGCATAGAAGAAACCACCTTGGCCTGTCCAAGAACAAGAACACATAAGGAAATTCGTTCACAGACAACCGAGTCAGGCCATGAAGGGAATTCTCTGTGGACAAGTATGTTTATGGACGACATAAGCATGGATGAGTGAATAAGACTCAATGAATTTCATGGAAAATCCTCCGTAAGATTCACATAAGCAAAATACGACACGTTGCATCATACGTGGAAGAAATTCTATGTACGACGCCTCATGTAACCCATTTTCTTTGATAACCGCCAGCATTACCCATGATGGTATTGGATCCAAACAAGTAGACCCATGTCTAACTCTCTATAAAATGAGAAGATTCCATTCACACAAGGTAAGTTCTAACCATTCACCATATATTCTTTCCTTGCGTCCTAGAGAGAAAACTGACTTAACTGTTAGAGGATCTTTGGCTGAGTCACACCGGTCACCTTTGACGATGCTTTCTTTCTTTTCAGGCCTTCCAAGCAACCTTGAGCCCATTGAAGCTTGGAGCATTCAGCCTACTAATTTTCTGTGCATCTTCAAAGTGTATTTCAAAATCTTAGAGACTTAAGGAGTATTTTTGCTATATATATTCGTTGATTATTAGGTAATTTGGTAGGGTTGAGTTAGGTTGGCTACGCTTATATGTAATGTTGGTACGGCTTAATGTGACGATGGAACTGCCAAATGTGAGAAAAAAAAAAACCATTGAATGTGACAAAAATACGGTCATATGTGATATTGGTACTGCCCAATGTGACAATGGAACAATCAACTATGAGAAAAAAAATTAGAGTACCACTGAATGTGACAAAAGTACGGTAAAAAATGATGTTGGTACTACACAATATGAGGATAGAACCGTCAAATGGGAGAAAAAAATAAAGGAACCACCGAATGTGATAAGAGAACTATCACACGTGATGTTAGAATTGCATAATGTGAGGATGGAAGTGTCAAATGTGAGGAAAAAAATAAGGGAACCACCGAATGTGACAAAAGAACTGTTACATGTGATGTTAAAACTGCACAATGTGAGAATGGAATAGTCAAATGTGAAAAAGAAGTAAGAGAACCACCGAATGTGACAAAAGAACTGTTACATATGATATTGGAAATGTACAATGTGAGAATGAAACCGTCAAATATGAGGAAAAAAGTAAGGGAGCCGCCAAATGTGACAAAAGAATTGTTACATGTGATGTTGGAACTACAAAATGTGAGAATGGAACTGTCAAATATAAGAAAAAAAGTAAGGGAACCACCAAATGTGAAAAAAAAAATTGTCATATGTGACATTGGAACTGCACAATGTGAGGATGGAACCATCAAATGTGAGAAAAAAGTAAGGGAACCGCCAAATGTGAGAAAAGAACTATCACATGTGACGTTGGAACTGCACAATGTGAAGATGAAACCATTAAATGTGAGAAAAAGATAACTTGGTATAGCAGGTTACCTATTAGTAGATACTGTACCCCCCCTTTTTTTTAGGTGGGCACGGTAGAATTACCCTTCGTTTTGTTTGGTGATAATACAATAATAGAACCCTGAAGACAATGGAATGAAAGCTTTTTAAATCAAATTTAACATATATTTTTGGAAATATCTTGCTCATATAATTATATTTCCAAAAAAAAAAATTTTAAATTTGAAAGAGAGGTTTTTTTTTATTTTTTATTCATAATTGCTATGTACATATGAAAAGTTTGTTTATTTGGAAATATATTAATTTTATAAATTAATATGCTTACTAAGGAATAACTATTACAACCCTTTTAGAGATAAATAATTATTCTTCATTTTAAAGAATAACTATTCGTAAGGAATGACTATTCTCTATAATATGACTATTCTCTATAATATGAACATAACCAAACTATTAAGTAGCTAAACCAAAGGAATAGCTATTACATTACAGTGCTTATTACAGTCTACCAAACGTACCTTTAGTGTATTACTTATGTATGGATGAGTGTGGTTGTGTGGGTCAATAATTAATACAATGTTAGTAGGTTGAGTTTGTCATTTAGTTTAAAATATTTTTATAAAAACAACGACAAATAGACAATGAAAACTGTATGAAAATAAAAATATTATTTAAACTTAACAAAATAAAATGGTAACGCCTACCTACACTAGCAGTAGATAATGTCAACTGCAATTTCAAATTTTGAAAACTCTTGGAATAAAATTGTAAAAGTTCATATATTTGCAGTTTTTTTTTTTTTTTGTCAATAACTCAATATATTAAAATTCATCTTTTATTAAATTTTATTTATTTTAAGTTTCTTAATGACCCCCTAAAAGAATTCCTGGATCCACTAAGAGTACAATTATGTTGTATTGCCCCCTTTCACATTATTATGGGTTGCATTAATTGAATTCATGGTGATTCAACCAAAAAATAATAATAATTAAACTTTGGTAGGATTTAACATTCATATGAAATGAGAGAATACCATGTAACTAAGATCTAGGAATATCCAAAAGTGTTCTCTATACAGTATATTCTTGAGATCCAATTTCAACTCATTATAGCTTCATAATCTTTTATAATGGTGTGCATGAGTTGAGTTATGGGATTTTTCAATCCAATCCACTATATTCGGGTTGAAAAAAAAACTCAATCCAAGCCAATCCATCATAGGGTCCAACCCAACTCACGTGGATCGGATTGGATGTTTAAAATAACAACATATTTACTAATTAAACCTGAGCATAGCATCAAACTAACAAAAACTATATGATTAGTGCATCAAACTAACACAAATAAAAGCAAATTTATATCTTATAATTATGTTGGTATTTCATCAAACCAAAAGAGTAAATAATAAAACAATATAATATTTTTTAAATAGATATCAAATATAGGTGGGTCAGGTTGGGTTAGGCGAATTTATAAATCTGCTAACTCGTATTCAACCCAACTCGCTGTAAAATAAAAGTTGGCAACCCAACCCAACCCACCAACCCCTAAATATCGACCCAACTGGTGGGTTGGGTTGGATTGGATTGGTTTTGGCAAACTGGTGGGTTAATGGCACACCCTACTTTTTGACTTACTATATTGATGTATGTATACTCCTTTGACTTGAATTTTTGGCTATAAGATAGTTTCAGTAACCCTGTCCATGAGTTTAATATAGCCATTATTTGGATTATGTGATGTAGTGGTGTTTATGCAGATTCATAATGTGATATTGTTGATGATAATTTTGATAGTTGAGATATATTTCACATTGACCTTGACCCAAACCTTGAAGAAAATAATGTGATCGTATCTAATGGAGCAATACACAAGACACGCGATTTTATGGCCTATTTGGAAGTTTAGAGAGGGAGGAGAGTAGAGTGGAGTAGAGGGGAGGAGAGTAATGGAGAGGAGAGTAGAGGGGAGTGGTTATCCTCCACTTTGTTTGGATGTTTTTAAAATTAGTAAGGGGGAAGGGAGTAATTAGCCATTCCTTTTGTTTGGATGTTTTTAAAATTAAGATGGGAATGAGAGTAAATGATTTAAATAGACAAATTTACCCCTATTTGAAAATGGACTTGCAACATTAGTCTATAATTAATTTGTTAGATTAAATAATTATGACTATAGCATGTAATATTTTTTTTTGATAATTTTTTTTTCTAATGTGAATTAAATAATCAACATTGATCTATGATTAAATATTTTTTTAGCTTTTTTATTATACTAAAAAAAACCATCCTTAATTGATAATAATTAAAATAAGAAAAAAAATTTTTGGTTTGTTTACTGAAAAAATCAAATAGCACGACGTCGTTTTGGTGTCAACATAGAGAACTTTTTTACAATCACAACTCGCAGTTTTTGTTTTTGTTTTTTTTTTTTTTTTTCAGTAATCGAAAAACACCTCTCATTCTCTGTGAAAGTCTCCGATGCGCCGCCAAATTCGGTGACCTATGGGTTGCGTTTTCAGCTCACCGTTGACGAGCGAGTCGCGCAAGCAGCCGTCCTCCTCCGATAACAATAGCAGCCGGAGATGACGCCGGAGCGTCGAGGAGAGTGCCGTGACCAACGTTGGGGTTAGGAATGGGGCGGCAGAGAAAGAGAGGAGGAATGTTAACAACAGGGCAAGAGTTGAGCCTTGCATGGTTAGGAACCAACAAGGCTGGCCGGCGTGGCTCGTGGAGGTCGCTGGCGACGTCATCAAAGACTGGACTCCTCACCAGGCCAACACATTTGAGAAGCTCTCTAGGTTCTTAATCTGCGTTTTTCCCTTCAAAACCAAGCTTTCAATTCACTGTATCAAAAAAATATCATATTTTTTTATGTTAATAATGTTGTGTTGTTATGATTGGCTTGAATTTTGTTACGTTATTTTATTGTGGTGAATTTTTTGACTGTTATTGCTTGAAGAATTAGTGTAATTTGAGGTTTATAATCTGTTTGGTTGCTGAGAAAATTGGGAGGAAAATATTAGGATTATATTTTGGATGATCATGTTTGATGCTGTTTGATGCTTGAAAAAGTTGTGTGAAAGAGTTTGTAATTTTGTTAATTTAGAAAGGGTAAAATAAGGAATTCATTTGATCAATAATTTATCTACTCTACTCTCCCTCCAAATCTCTCTAATTTGGAAGAATTAAAAATAAGAGATTAGAGGTAGTTGAAATCCCTCCAAACTCCTTCAAACCCCTCCTCCTCATTCCTTAAAAAACTTCCAAACAAGGTAATTGAATTACTCCCCCTCCCTTTACTCTACTTCCCTTTCTTCAGGGACGGAACTATTCAAGGGTAGAGGAGGGCCATTGCCCCCCCCCCCCCTCCCTCTTGGAAAAAATATTTAACAAAAAAGAATTTTATTTCTATCTTTTAAATTTATATACTTGGCCTCCATTTTTCAAAAAATTTACAAACTAACCCAAGAAATCCAACAAATAGATAACAAAAAAAAATCTATAAAAAAATGCACATATCCAAAGTATATGAAAATCTTTGGACAAATCATAAATCTGATCTAAGCAAAAATAATAACAACAAATCAATTATAAATCTTAACAAAAAAATTCACAAAAACCCAATAAACTTTATCCAATTTCTCCCTCTCACTTGAGAGCTCTATGCCCCTCTCAAATGACTCCACCCTTATAGTTATAGAGACAACTCTTATGCCACATTGATGGCTTCATCCACACATTAGTTAGACCCTGAAAATATTTAGAAGTGCCAATTGACTTACAATATTCTTGATTATAAAATCCTATTATTAAATTTTTTTCAAAAGAAAAAATTCAAAGAATAATTAATAAATTAATGCTAATAATGCAATTTTGTCAACCTCTAGTATTGATATTTTAATTTTTTTAAATCTTTGAACAAAGAACTTCGGCCCCCCCTAAGTTTGAATCCTAGTTCCGTCCTTGCCTTTCTTTTTTAAACTTTCAAACAGGCCATTAGATTATCAAACTTGTGATATGTTTATTGAGTATAATTTATCTCTTGAGTGTCATTTCTATTATATAATACACGATCTTGTTCTCTTTTGACTTACCTCTGATTCTTATGCTATTATCCAGTGAGTCTTTTGACATTTTTGAACCCATTGAGAAACCAATAATATTTTTCTCACCTCTACTATTCTATTTACACTTTGTTTCAATACGAATCTTGTAGTTCTATTTTTACCTCTAGATGTTAGTGCGTGATTTATCACTTACAAGGTTTATTTTGGCGCCTCATTTGTCGTTTCAATATTTTTTGCAGATTAGCTGATTGTGTTTACAGTTTTACAAGATCATTAAGGACGTGATGTTTTGAGCTTCAGGTGGACTATCATTGAAATCTTGAGTGCATTGTTAGTTTCGGAGATTTCTTTTTGTATTTGAAATTCAATCATTTGGGAGATTACTCTATCATGAGTTATTTGAAATTTTTATATATGTTTTGATGGGAATGGCGAAATGACTATCTCCTGATCGTCCATAAGGGTCGTCCATGAACCATTCGGGAAAATTCAAGTCCACCTTCCGTGAATGAAGGAGCCGTCCATAGACGAAGTGTACGGACGACAATATGACCCTTAGAAACTATCGAGGTTCGACTTCCATCTACACACCTAAGCGCAGAGTTCAGGAGAAAGAACCAGACCCGTAGATGTCGCCGCAATTACCTCAAATGCTTAAACTCCCTTCAGCGGTTAATAACTTTCATAGCCGTTGAGGAAGTTATGTTGATGTCCACAAACCTTGGAGCAGTTACAAAGCGAATAACTGCTCTAAGGTTCACTATATAAAGACCGGCCTACTCCAAATGAAGGTAAGTTTTTCATAACGTCGCTTCCCTCCAAGTCTGAACATTATTTTCTAAGGAACTGACTTCGCCATCGGAGGAGTTTTGGCCGGTCAACCCCGGTCACCCTTTGATTGTCTCCTTCCTTACAGGTCTTTGCAAACACTGATCGCCACCGAAGCCGGAGCATTCAGCCTACTGATTCTCTACATCATCAGTTGGCGCCGTCTGTGGGAAGGCTGATTGACTTCGAAACTTGTGTCTCCTTCCTTTGACAAAAGGCTGGATGGTCCGGACAAGATCAAGGGCCACAAGCCCGGGCCACCAAGGAAGTAGAATTGCGTCGAGCATTCCCAACCTTGACCGCCATACAGTGCCTATCGTGCAGCCGCCTTCCATCCAACACATGCATTCTATGGTAGCCGCCATGGCGGAATTAACCCGCCAGAACCAAGAGTTGACCAGAGAGATTGACAGAAGGAGGCAGCCCTTTGAAAGACCAGTGGAAGGACAAGCCCAGAATCAAGAAGTTAGAGCAAATACTGAACCTGAGAACCAGTCTCGAGGTACCGCGTCGCGGAGGATGCCGCACTTGGAGAAAGAGATGGATCAAATGAAGAAGGCTATGGACGAAATGAGAGAGAACATGAGAAGGGCGAACCCCGTAGATGATTTGGTTCATCGTACGGACTCTCCTTTCGTGACTTCCATTAACAGTCACCCTCTGCCCGCCAAGTTCAAAATGCCTTCCTTGGATTCATACGACGGGACACGCGATCCATGCGATCACATCGCGACCTTCAAGACTACGATGCACCTGCAGGGAGTCCCGGATGAAATCATGTGTAGGGCCTTCCCTACAACCTTAAAAGGACCGGCACGAGTTTGGTTCAGTAAGATACCCCCGAATACAGTATCTTCTTTTGAGGAATTGAGTAAGTTGTTTCTCAATAATTTCATTGGGGGGCAAAGGCACAAACGTTCCTCGTCCAGTCTACTATCCATAGAACAGGGAGAAAATGAAAGCTTGCGGTCCTTCATCACTCGCTTTAACAGGGAAGCCCTGACTGTAGACGAGATGGATGACAAGCTACTATTGGCAGCTTTCCACAACGGGGTTCATTCGGACTTATTCATCCACAAGCTGTATGAGCAAGAGCCACAGACAATGGCTGAACTCGTCCACTTGGCCCAAAATTTCATGAATGCAGAAGACGCGATCATAGCCAAGAAAAGGAAGAGAGCCGAGAAAACAGATGCGAACCCTACGCGTCACCCTGAACAAGGCCCCCGACCAAAGAAGGGACGAATGGAAGAGAGGAAGGATCGAGACAGCAAGAAGACGGTTCCGTCTTCAGGAAGGAATCAGCAATACACACCCTTAAATACCCCACTTGATCAGGTACTTATGCAGATCAAGGATGATCCTTCCTTGAAGTGGCCGGAGAAGATGAAGGGAGACCCCAACAAACGCAACAAGAGCAAATATTGTCGCTTCCATAGGGACCATGGGCACGACACGGACGAGTGTTATGACTTGAAACAGCAGATAGAGAATCTAATCAGGCAAGGAAAGTTGAAACATTTCGTTGGAAGAGACCACAAAGATGAGAAGATGAAGGGAAAGATGGACGAGTTACCACGACCCCCACTTGGAGAAATAAGAGTTATCGTAGGGGGGACTTCAGCGGGAAACTCTTCCAAGTCAAAAAAGGCGTACCTGAAGTCGGTGCAGAACGTCCAGCTTTCTGGACGACCCAGAAGGACGAGTCTAGTAGACGAGCCAACCATTTCGTTCACGGACGAAGAAGCTGGAAGAATCCATCACCCACATGACGATGCAATCGTCATAACTTTGCTCATCGCGGGGTACACCACCAGAAGGGTGTTGGTGGATAATGGAAGTTCGGCAGATATATTGTATTACCCCGCCTTCCAACAAATGAAGCTGGGGCGGGAACGGCTTCGTCCAGTGTGTTCACCGTTGGTAGGATTTGGAGGAATGAAGGTACAACCTTTGGGCACCATTAATCCGCCAGTGGTAGTGGGAGCATACCCACAACAACTATCCAAAGAAGTGAATTTCCTCGTGGTGGATTGCTCGTCTTCCTATAACGCCATCGTTGGAAGGCCAACTTTAAACAGTTGGAAGGCAATAACATCTACCTACCATCTCTCAGTCAAATTCCCTACAGAGCATGGAATAGGACAGGTGCAGGGAGATCAATTAGCAGCGAGGGAGTGTTATTTAGCTTTATTGGCTATGGACGAGCACATGCAGACAATGAGTGTTGAGGAAAGCAGAGTTGCCGCAGAGCCCACCGAAGAGCTTCAAGACGTTCCTTTAGTTGAAGGCAATCCTGAAAAGTTTACCAAGATCGGAACGAGTATGAAAGAGAAGACAAAAGAAGACCTCGTTCAATTCCTCAAGAAGAGTATTGATGTTTTCGCATGGAGTCATCACGATATGCCGGGAATTGATCCAAGTGTGATTACTCACCGTTTGAATGTAGACCCCTCCTTTAAGCCTATTCGTCAGAAGAAGAGAGTATTCACCCCCGAGCGAGATAATGCCATCAAGGAAGAGGTCCAAAAGCTAACCACAGCAGAGTTTATCCGGGAAGTCTATTATCCGGACTGGTTGGCAAATGTCGTGATGGTGAAGAAGGCGAATGGCAAATGGAGGATGTGCGTAGACTTCACTGACTTGAATAAGGCGTGTCCTAAAGATAGTTATCCGTTGCCACGCATTGACCAATTGGTTGATTCCACGGCTGGACATCGGTTGCTAAGCTTCATGGACGCCTTCTCCGGATATAATCAGATAAAAATGGACGAGGCAGATCAAGAGAAGACCTCTTTTGTTACCAGTCAGGGTCTATTCTGTTATAAGGTGATGCCCTTTGGTTTAAAGAATGACGGAGCAACTTACCAAAGGTTGGTTAATCATATGTTCCGCCCACAGATAGGACGGAATGTGGAAGTGTATGTCGATGACATGCTTGTGAAGAGCTTGGACGAGGAAAGGCACATGGACGACCTTCAAGAAACATTTGAAACACTCAGACGATATAAAATGAAGCTAAATCCAACCAAGTGTGCATTCGGAGTGTCGTCAGGAAAGTTTCTAGGGTTCATGGTTTCACAGAGGGGAATTGAAGCGAATCCAGATAAGATCCAAGCTATATTAGCCATGGAGCCACCAAAAAATATCAAGGAAGTCCAGTCCCTTACAGGACGAGTTGCAGCATTGAACAGGTTCGTATCAAAAGCCACCGACAAGTGTTTGCCCTTCTTCAAGGTCCTCAGGAAGGCGTTCGAATGGACGGACGAGTGTCACCAAGCCTTCCAAGATCTTAAGAACTATTTAACGACGGCTCCACTGCTAAGTCCGTCCGTGTTGGGAGAAGAACTGTATTTGTACTTGGCGGTGACTCCACATGCCGTGAGTTCAGCTTTGATCAAGGAAGAAGGGAAGGTACAGAAGCCAGTGTATTACACAAGTCGAGCACTTAGGGGAGCGGAAGGACGTTACCTGCTAATGGAGAAACTGGCTTTCGCTTTAATAACAGCTTCTAGAAAAATGAGGCATTATTTCCAAGCTCATGTCATCAACGTCATGACAGACCATCCACTCAAGAAAGCCATGAACAGGCTGGAAGCCGCAGGACGACTGATCCAGTGGGCAGTTGAGCTCAGTGAATTCGACATTAGGTACAAGCCAAGAAGTGCCATAAAGGCTCAAGCCTTGGCAGATTTCATTGCAGAATTTACACCAAGCTACGTGGATGAAGGTGGAATGGACGAGGATAAGAAGTGGATCGTCCATGTAGACGGATCGTCTACACTATATGCAGGGGGGATAGGAGTTATCCTACAATCACCAGAAGGAGACAAATTGAAGCACAAGGTTCGCTTGCAGTATAGAATTACTAACAATGAAGTGGAGTATGAGGCCCTTCTTAAAGGACTGGAATTGGCTAAGTCCGTAGATGCAGAGTCGATACTCATCATGGGTGACTCTCAGTTAGTCATGGGCCAAGTGAATGGGACATATGAAGCCAAGGAAGATCGAATGAAGAAATACCTGAACAAAGTGATGCGCCTAGTGAAAAAGTTCAAGGAAGCTGATTTCGTTCAAATCCCAAGGGAAGAGAACACGGAAGCAGATACTTTGGCGAAGGAAGCCTCAGCGAGTGAAGAAGTGGACGAAGTTGATGAAGTACAATATACGCCACGGATAGACCTTCCGGAGGTATTGCAGATAGAAGGGGAAGAAAATTGGATGACCCCAATAGTATCATACCTGAGGGACGGAAGGCTTCCAGAAGGGAAGGACGAGGCTAGGAAGCTGAGGATCAGATCGGCCAGGTACATCTTGATGGACGAAATGCTCTACAAAAGGGGTTTCTCCCAGCCTTATTTAAGATGTTTAGCTCCAGACGAAGCGAACTACGTATTGAGGGAGATTCATGAGGGCGCATGTGGCAACCACTCGGGAGCAAGATCACTCGTCCATAAAGTTGTACGGGCAGGTTATTATTGGCCGACTATCCAAGCTGATGCCAAGGCATATGTCAAAGTCTGTGATCAATGTCAGCATTACAGCAACATCCCTAGACAGCCGTCAGAGTATCTTACCCCAATGATGGCCCCATGGCCTTTTGCACAATGGGGTTTGGATATACTAGGCCCCTTCCCAACAGGGGTTCGACAGATGAAGTTCTTGGTGGTGGGTATAGATTACTTCACTAAGTGGGTGGAAGCTGAACCTTTGGCAAAAATAACTCAGCAAAATGTCAAAAATTTCGTCTGGAAGAGCATTGTATGCAGATTTGGGGTGCCAAGAGTTCTGGTGTCAGACAACGGAAGGCAGTTTGACAACACGCCCTTCAGGGAGTTTTGTGAACAACTGGGAATCAGAAACCATTACTCCTCCCCCGCCCACCCACAAGCAAATGGACAGGCAGAAGTAGCAAACCGATCCTTGTTGAAAATCATCAAGACCCGGCTTGAGGGGGTAAAGGGAATATGGCCAGATGAGTTACCAGGCGTTTTATGGGCTTACAGAACAACAGTGAGGACCCCCACAGGAGAAACTCCTTTCAAACTCACTTATGGGAGTGAAGCAGTCATACCTGCAGAGGTACACATGGCCAACCATAGGGTAGCGACGTACCAAGATGGAGAAAACGAGGAACAACTTCGTCTTAACCTCGATCTTGTGGACGAGGTAAGGATGGACGCGGAACAGAGAACAGCAAGGTACAAAAACCTTATGGCGAAGCAGTACGATGCCATGGTCAAACCCCGGCGCTTCAGCGTTGGGGATCTCGTCCTGAAAAGGGTTTCGTTAGCCACCAGAAACCCCGCTCACGGGAAGCTGGGTCCAAACTGGGAGGGACCTTATAGGGTTGTCAATTGCAAGAGGCAAGGATCCTACTACCTGGAAGCCCTAGACGGACGGAAGCTAGAACATCCCTGGAACGTTGAGCACCTAAGAAGGTACTACCAATGAAGGGAAAACATGGACGAACGGTGACAGAAGACGAAAGTCATGGACGACGCTTGATGTGATCCGCTCACAGTAACTTTCTTATATTTGCTTACTATTACTATGTTTTATTTTAAGTGCATCAGCATGTTGTGTTATTCATGGACGAATTTGTGTTGTATTTTTTAATTCCCTAAAGGCACTAACTCTCAAGTATGTGCCATGCCTATGGACGAGTGGTTACATTATGAAGTTCCAATATATATGATGTATTTTTAAGTACGTGATTGTATGGAAGCCCCTCATTTCTGCAATTTCGTTCAAAATAATCCACATAAGGCAACCTAGCAAAGACGAACAAAATTCCTTGGACGCAAGGAATTC
The DNA here is from genome assembly GCA_033629205.1 of Lithocarpus polystachyus. Lineage (NCBI taxonomy): Eukaryota > Viridiplantae > Streptophyta > Magnoliopsida > Fagales > Fagaceae > Lithocarpus > Lithocarpus polystachyus. The sequence goes on from CM066166.1 coordinate 85,206,524, forward strand.
AGCGTCTATAAAGTTTTCCTCAAACAATAAGGATAAAAAGAGAAAAGTAAGTAGAGTTACATCCGTCAAAGCTTAAGACGAGATAAAACCAAGGTACGCTCGTCTAAATCATAGACGTAATGTGTAACAATATCATATGTCCATGGACGAGTCTAACCAGCATAACAATCCAGCACATGGACGAGAACATGTTGGAACGATTTAGAAATGGTTGAATTAATAATCATCCAAAAACAAGGTATATCCGTCAAAGATCAAGACGAGATAAAACCAAAGGAAGACTCGTCGAAGTCATGGACGTGTAATGTGTGCAGCAACAGCACGAGCCCATGGACGAATCTTACCAGCATAACAATCCACCACATGGACGAGAAAATGCTGGACGATTTTGAGATGATTGATATAATGATCATCCAGAGCTTAAATAACAAATAGAACTCGCAAAGACACGTCATTCGTGGACGAGTTATACTATTTTAAGAATGTTAAATTCGTTCATAAAAGACGAGATAAACGGACGAGCCACAGTACCATAAACATAGTATGGACGATATAAACAAATTTAAAACACATGAAAAATGAATTAAAGACATTCATTCAGTTAAAGGGTGGACGACCAACGCCCAAAAACCCTTAAGTTTTGATCTGAATAATTGTATATTAAGCTTGTTCCTAAGGTTGGACGAGATAATTGTACTTGAATAAATTTTAAAAAAAAAAGAGAGAAAAAGCAAACAAAGCCCAAAACAACGGGCACTTCAAATAAACTAAAAAGAAAAACTCTCTACAGTTAGATTCATTTGGTTAAACCACTGGAGGCATTCCCTCCAGACTTAGGATCGTCCTGTGTCACCTCGGTTGCATCGTCCATCACATTGACGTCCTCGGAACTTGTGTGCAAGAGGGAGCTTTCTGTGGCAAGAGGAAGCTGGAAGGAATCAAAGTCTAAGTCTGGGAAGACGTCCTTGGCGTCAGCACGGAAGTCCTCGTAACCAGCTGCATAGTGGCTGTCTAGACGATTCTTGTACTCGTCAGACTTCTTGAAGGCTGCAACGGCTTCCTCACGTGCTTTTTCCAAGGACAAGGCAAACTCAGCAACTTGTCCTTCCAAGTGAGCAATGCGAGTATCTTTCTCAATAACATCTGCTCTAAGCTCCTCTACCTCGTCCTTCAGCTTCGTCTCACTCCCTTGCAAACGGTTGAGATCCTCAGTCAACCTGATCACCTCCCCCTTCTTTAATAACACCTCAGTGTTCAACTCCTGGGCCTTCCCCTTAGCCGTCTTGGCTTCCTCAGCAAGTTCCTTAGCCTGGTTGTTTGCTGTGTAAAACTTGGACATAGCCTGTGCGCATGGACGAAGAAGATTTTAACAAAATTTACTCAACTTGAAAACACATAAAGACGAGTAAAACTGGCTTACCTTGAAGAGGTCATGGATGGCAGAACGTTCAAAGTCTCTGACAGACATATTGTAACACGAGTTCACCTCGTTGTCAGAGATAATGCCTTTGAACGTCCTCCAGGCATAATCCTCGTCCAACACCAGGTTGGAAGGACGCTGAGGCGACGACTCAGAAGGATGAGGCCTACGAGGAGTCTTGGACGGAAGAGGAGAAGGATCAGTCTGGATGGGTGGAATAACTTGGACGGGCTCAACGTCGTCCAAAGGATCGTCCAAGTTGACTGTTGGAGGTGTGAACTTGGGAACTTTGGGAAGAGGAGTCGTACCTGACTTTTGTCTCTTGGAGCCTCGACGACTTGGAAGGTCACCAAGGTCCACCGAACTGGAAATAGGTTTGGACTTCCTCTTCCTTCCAGGGACGGCGTCCTTCTGGACGACTGGAGCGACTGGAGGAACATTAACCTCGTCATCCCCACTGGTTACGTTCTTCTCCCTATTTTCTCTCATTGTAAATATTCCTGCAACAAAGAAGGTTAAAAATGATATACTAGGAAACCATACAAAATATGAGGAGAAAAAGGACGACACTTACTTCGACGAGTTTTCTCCTCGTGTGCAAGATTCTCAACGGAAGGCACTGGTCCAAGACCCCACGAAGCTAGACTACTTAGAGTAACTAGGTCGTGGAAGGTTCTACCAGGGAAGGCACGAGCCCTGTCAATACGGTCCAAATGAAACTTGTCTAAGCTTGGACGAACAACAGCTGCACATATAGACGAAAAGGGTTAGACGACAAAAAGATGGATTATATAAAACAAAAAGGAAAAGAAAATAAGATGAAGTAACATGAAAAGGAAACATACCCTCAGGACGAAGACGACCTAGAGGGGTGGTAAAGGGTGGAAAGGGGGCATTAGCCACGTCAATTGGGTCCCCAGCCCAATTTCCAGAAATAATAAAAAACTCTGTTTTCCAAAGCCTGTCCGACGAGCTACGACCCTTAATCAAACTATAGGGGGAGCCTCTGGACGAGAACTGGTAAAAACCAGCAGACTTCTTGATTTCTGAGGGTTTATAACAGTAAAGGAACTCGTCCACTGTGATAGGACGATCCCCTTCCAACGCCTCACGCCATAGCACTTGCATGGCAACTATTGTTCTCCATCCATTGGGGTTGAGCTGGTTAGGTCCAATACCCAACCTGTGAAGAAGACCTCTACAAAAAGAATTCAAAGGAAACCTAAGGCCAGCTAAAAGGTAAGATGTGTATACCCCTAAACCAGACGAAGGAGAACAACACCATTCACCTTCCTTGGGTAGACGAGGTTGGAACTCCCTAGGAATCTGGTATCTATCTACAAGGGTTTTTAATTTAAAGGCGTCTAAAGTGGACGCTACTTCAGGAGCACAGCTATAAATCACATTCTCCTCCTCCTCCTCGTCTGAAGAAGGGCTCATTGGTTCTTTGGATGAGCTAGTCCCAGCCCCAGAGGCCTTTCTACGTTGAAGTTCCTGGAATTCGTCTAGAGGAATACCAGGAACCCCAGACAAGTAAGGCTCGTCTGAGGAGGTGCTGCTATAGCTAGTACTTCCCTCACCACTCTCATAACTCCCTACTGAATCGTCCTGATACTCGTCTACCTCTCTTTCTAAACTACTGTTAGATGACGACATGACAAATGAAGGATTAAGAAACCTAAAGGAAAAAGGAATACCTGACAGATTAAGGACGAGTGCAAGACGAGACTCTTGGACGAGATAGCGGAAGAGATTATGAAAAAGGTGAGGGGCAAGAATGGGAATGTACCTATTTATAGGCCCTAGAGGGGGGGTCAGCGAAGCGACGCCCACCATTCAAAAGGCGACACGTGGCAATTCCTTTGGGAAGAACAATCGACGAAGCAGGTCAACCAATGACATATTTACACCTAGCCCAAAAAAAAAAAAAAAAAAAATCACCATAAAAACGTCCAACCAATGACGACCTTGGACGACCCTTGGACAAGGGGGCAACTGATGGGAATGGCGAAATGACTATCTCCTGATCGTCCATAAGGGTCGTCCATGAACCATTCGGGAAAATTCAAGTCCACCTTCCGTGAATGAAGGAGCCGTCCATAGACGAAGTGTACGAACGACAATATGACCCTTAGAAACTATCGAGGTTCGACTTCCATCTACACACCTAAGCGCAGAGTTCAGGAGAAAGAACCAGACCCGTAGATGTCGCCGCAATTACCTCAAATGCTTAAACTCCCTTCAGCGGTTAATAACTTTCATAGCCGTTGAGGAAGTTATGTTGATGTCCACAAACCTTGGAGCAGTTACAAAGCGAATAACTGCTCTAAGGTTCACTATATAAAGACCGGCCTACTCCAAATGAAGGTAAGTTTTTCATAACGTCGCTTCCCTCCAAGTCTGAACATTATTTTCTAAGGAACTGACTTCGCCATCGGAGGAGTTTTGGCCGGTCAACCCCGGTCACCCTTTGATTGTCTCCTTCCTTACAGGTCTTTGCAAACACTGATCGCCACCGAAGCCGGAGCATTCAGCCTACTGATTCTCTACATCATCATGTTTTATCATTAGAAGTTGGATTATAATGTTATTTTAGAGTTTATGAATATTAAATCTTATTTTTCTAATGATAAGCTTAGCCTGACATGTGAGACAATGATAATATTTTGATTTTAAGATGCACAATGTTATGGCATTACATATGTGATGCCTTTAAATCTAGAACATGCATAATATCTATGGATTGTTCATACACTAGAGCAGTGTCTATGGCTTGTTCATGACTCACAAGGGTAGAGGAGAAGGAGAACTAATGGGTATTGAGTATAGTTACATCATTTGGCCAGGTAATGGAGAGCACATTCCTTTGGCTTGATAACTGGTACTCTTAAAGGACCTCTGAATTTTTGACAATGGTATGAGAATTTTTGTCTCATAATTTTGTGCTATATAATGCTAATGTCTTTAAACTCAATGATTGGTCGTGTCTAGCAAGTTACAATGATTTTATATATTTATTGCAAACAAAGTTGGGTCGTTCTTAGCACATCCTAATTTATTTATTTAATTTGTTTTTATGCTACCTAATATCCTTAAAGTAATTCACCAAAAAAAAAGTAAAGGTAGTTAATCCTCTCAAAGAAGAAAAGAAAAAAGAAAAAAAAAAGAAAAAGAGAAATACCGGGCCACGAAACACAAATCACTGAGAAAGAATGAGCAATAGCGGGCCCAAGATCCTCCTGGCTCCACACCCTCTGGTCCAGTGACAGAGAAAAGGGCCAATGTGTTTGTCACAAGGCATGACTAGGATGCCCTATAATGTTGCTGAAAAATAGTAAGGCTGTTCCATACAACGAGACTTAGACCCTCAAAAATCAGCTGCAAATCGACTTGTTTCATAGATTGAACATTGGGTGTCTTGCTACTAAAGCTAATCTTCATGATCATCAATCATCATATTCTCCTCGATGATTTTTTATTTATTTATTTTTATAATCAAAATATTGCGTACATTATCAATAAGTTTGAAATGAAGCATTCTACAACTAATAATCCTCATCTGAGTCTATGGTTTCTCAAGCCCAAATGGATGCCTTCCTTTCTTAGGTCGCCATTGTTTTTGTTCAAAATGCAAAACCTATTACATTTACATAGCAATTTAGGCCTATCAACAAGTCGGGCTCATATTAAGCAAGTTTTTTTTTAATCCAAATTCAATTTTAGGTAAATTAAATTTTTAGTCCTTAGCATTTGCAATGTGTCAATTCGATCCATAACATTTCAAATATGTCATTTCAATCCTCAACCTTTTGGTATTGTGTTTGTGTCAAAAATTTAAAATAATTTCTATCGTTAAGTGATTGATGAAAATACTAATATCACGAGGCTTTTTATTTTTATAAAAAATAAATAAATAAAATACCCAAAAAGAAGGTAGGCGACATTTCTAAGGGCGGTGGTCACTAGAGAGTAGAGTTTGAAGGTCACTAGCATGAGAATTGAAGAGGGAGGGAGGGAGGGGGGGGGAGGGGGTGATGCACTAGTCGGCTTGGATTGGGGGTTTTTAATTATCAAGTTTTAATAGTTTTAATTTTTTTTAAAGAAAAATTAAGGCCACATGGCAGCCCATGTGGCAGTACACATGGTATAAAAATAATATTTTAATATAACAATTAACAACATTAGTATTTTCTATTTGTCACTTAACGGTTTTGACTCAATACCAAAAAGTTAGGGGCTAAAATGACACATTTGAAATGTATGGACCACATTGACATAGAGAATAAAGGTTAAGTACGAAAAATATAATTTTCCCTAATATGGCGAAATTAGCATGGTTGGGATTGCGTGTCCGCTGGTTTGGAGTCGACCTTAACATGTATCCTCATCCTTAGGTTAATGGGTGAACACTTATGCTGAAGGAAAAAAAAAAAAAAAAAAAAAAAGGTCGAGCTTAACGTGCATATCAAACAAGATTTTAATCCAAATTCAATTTTATATATAGGACCCGAATTCGAATTCGAATACGATGAATATAGAAATCGTAATTGAGTTCAGAACTTAAATCAAAATAAGAGCTTGTAAATGCCAAATGCTATTAATTCCTTTTTTTTTTTACTTATTTATTTATTTATAAATATATCATATGATGGGATTTTAACTAATGACATTTAGTATATGATGATTCATATTTATCATCATCATAGAGTGGTAAGCATTTCCAAATCCATGAACCATTCTCATAATCTTGCTATGCTAGTTGAGGGGACTAAAAGCTTGTTCATTCAATTGCTCGTACTGTGATATGCCTTCTTTTCTTTAATAATTTTTTCTTCATTCATCACTTACATTGTTTGTGTATTGCAAGCATGCTATGATTTTTAGGGTTTTAGTTAAAATCATTATTTGTTATCTCTTTGAGTATTCTTATCTCTTTCACACAACACATACAAGACACGAAATTGCTCGAATTTGGGTTTTGCCCTGTTTTCACATCGTTCCATGTAGGCACAAATGGCATACGTAGCCACCAATGTTGTATACATCAAAGTCCGTCACATAAGGCCAAAATAAAAAGGAGATGTGCGCCACCTGAGGCCAAAATAATTTTCCTTCTTTTATTTATTTTCTGAAACTTATTAAATGTTTGTTTCGGCCAAAATTGGGAATTAACCATGGTTGCCAAACTATATAGTTAGTAGGCAACGTTTCAAAACTATATTTTTAACTGATATCTCAATTTTAAAATACTCGATTTAGGGCTTATAAATCGAGTCCCAAAAACTCAATTTCCATGTTCTGATCATGTCTAATTTGGCTTTTTTCCACGTGGCATGCACCTGGAAATCAAGTCTCTAAGACTCGAGTTATATCTCGACACTTAGAGGCTCGATTTATATGTCCTAAGAATTACATGGTTATCCACGTGGATTCCACCTAAATATCGAGCCTTAGAGACTCGATTTTTTAAAAAGAAAATTGAGTCTTAGAGACTCAATTTGTAAGCTGTGGTGGACAAGCATCCACGTGGTTGGGCAGCTGCTTGTCCTTAGCTGTACATAATTGTGGGTCTCTCTCCATTTCTGCCTCCAAAAACCCAGCGGCACTCTTTGTCCCTCTCACTCTCTCTCTCGCACTCTCATACAAAACTTACCCCCATTGCAAAACTTCAAATCAAACTCACCCCCCATTCACACATCCTCGTGTCAAGTAAGGTTTTTATAACATTGACTCTCTCTAGTTGTCAGTGTATATATATTGTTAGGTTTTTTTCTGGGTATATATATATTGTTAGATTTCATTTGCATCTACTTGGGTTGGTTCCCTCATATATATATATATATATATTGCTGGTATCTGGTTGTTTACTATTGTGTGTGATACAGTTGTGTTGCGTGAACCAGATTAGTTGCGTTGAAACTCGAGTTACATTAGTTGCGTTGTGCAGCTTGTTTTTGGAAGCATTACGATTTCTTTTAAAAATTTTGAATATGATTATAATTAGCAGTGGGAAAAAAAAAAAACAATATAAATCCGGTTTGGTTTACTGCTGTAGGTGGGGGAAGAAAAAAAATTTTCCAGTGGAAATCGAGTTTTTTAAACTCAATTTCCATTTGAATGGCATTTTCGTAAATAACTGCCAGTAGAAATCAAGTTTTAAAGACTTGATTTCCATTTGAATGGCATCTTTGTAAATAACTGCCAGTAGAAATCAAGTTTCAAAGACTTGATTTGTATTGGATTTATTTACAAAAAAGCCACTGCAATATAAATCAAATTTCAAAGACTCGATTTCCTCTGGAAATTATTCCAGTGGCATTTGGCCATAAATAATTTGGAACTCTCTGCCTGGTATACTTGCTGCTAGTGAACTCGAGTACTAAATGAAACTTGAGTTTTTAATATTCGATTTATGCTGTTTTTTCTTTTCTTTTCTTTTTTTCATAATGGAACTCAAGTTTAAAAGACTTGAGTTACACTGTGAATTTTTTTTTCTTCCCCCACTTGCAGTAGTAAACCAGACTTGATTTATACTATTTTTTTTTTTTCCATTGAACTTAAGTTATTATTAAGAAATAGAGAATCTAATTATATAATCATTATTTTAAATTCCTTAAAAAATAATTATTTTAAAACTCCTTTATAAGGAGATCTAGAGTTCAAATCTCTTCAACCTCTATTGTTGTAATTATTGAAATATAAAAAACTCAAAATAACAATAATAATAACAACAACAACTCCCCCTCATGTGACATTGCATATTCTCCTTTATAAGGAGAATTGGAGTTCAAAATAATTATCAAATTAAAAAAAAAAAAAAAACTCTCAAGTGTGGGCATAGATTATTCTTAATAATTGGATCCTAACACATGAGAATTTTGTCTTTTTAAATAAGAGGTAGAGCAGAGACACTATATATCATGATAAATTGCCAATTGTCACAAAAATTTAATCCATTAAAAAAATGGTAAATTTAATAATTCTAACATTTAACATGTACCTTGAGAAAGCAGAATTGTTTAGGAGTTTACACTCAAAATAAATCTCTTTTTCATTCAAAAAAATAAATCTCTTTATTGTGTTTCCTTCCATAGCAACTATTATTTGCGCAAAGCCCTCGACGATCTAACCCTCCTATAAATTCACCTCGGGCAGAATTATCCCCTTCCAAGATGTTATATACCTATCTAGACCGAAGTCCCATCCAATCTTCATTTCCGGTAGAAATGTGTCGCAAGGATAATCAAAACTCTGCCACAAAAACTTCTCTTGGTCACTAATATTTTCATCTTTCACAACAAGATTTCCTGAATCCAAGAGCTTTGCAGTTGGATTATTTATCTTATTCCCTGCAGTTCTTAGTGTATTATTGGATGACCAAACAGTAGTATTTGCTGTGCTATGAAGAAGGACAAGAATTCCTATATCAGTAACCTATGAATTTTCTATGGACAAGCCATAAACAATTAACTTCATTATCCATGACATGTTATCAAAAAAAAATTATTTTTTTAAATCCCTTCATTATCCATGACATGAGAAACTAGATACAGTATTACCAACATATATAAAATGCTTTTTGAGCAATTAACACCCTAATTAATTACATATAACCAAAAAATGAAATGCTAGTAAAATAATTATGAAAGGATATGACAGAGTCCACAGAGTTCAGAAATAAAAGGTATTGGACATGGGTGCAAGTACGCAACTCAAATTAGACATTAACATGTCATGTTGGCAAGCATCTGACTGACAAAATTTTACATATCATATCAATACCATATTCACACGCAAAAAGACTTGCTAGACTTGGCATATATCAGATTTACAACTAAGCATGACACGACAGGGCTAAAAAGAAGCTTAATATGATTGTCTGCCCGCCAAGGAAGAGATTTTTAGCTTTGGACTCGTTCACCTGAACAAAATTTAAAATAACACTAAACATTAATACGAGAAATTAAAACAAATGAAGAAATTTTATATGCATAAACTAACCGTAGTGGGCAACATCAAGGAGCAATTTCTAACCCCTTTCAATTGAAGTCATCTCATATACAAAATACAGAATGAAAGTATAAAGAAATTACAATTACGTTCAATATTGACGATACAAATCCATAAACATCACTTTTCTTGACATCTTCCACAAGGAAATCCTCAGTAACAAGATGACGCAATAAGCTTCACCATTGTCTAGATGTTTCCCAGCTCCATGCAGGCTTAAAGTCTCATGTCTGTGCTTCTTGACCTAGTTGAAATAAGCCGGAGAGAATTAAAGCATAGAAAGTGACATGAACATAGAAAGCAAAGCACAAGTTTTATAAGAACGTACAAATTGGCTTAAGGAGCCCCTATAGACTTCTAAAATTTGAGATGATGAAAACTGCTGCCCCATCAACTTCACCAGTTCAACCTAGCAAGACAAATAAAAAAGTGATTAATGAAATGATAAGTGAATTAAAATGAACTACAGTATCCATAAATAGGTGTAACTCAAAGATGAAAATGCTTTCAAACCAATTGCTTTGCAATGCCTGTGACATCCTTCTCAATAAAACTTTTATTCTTCAAACAATTGTCACAGGTTTTTTTACAGTCTGCAGAATCGAACTTCTCTCCAAAATGAATGAGCTGTAGAAGACGTCGACAATCAACATCATTTTCACAATAACTGACCTGAAACAATTTGACATTAATTAAGAACATTTTCATTCAAATCAATAGGGTATTAGTAACAGACAAAAAAAAAGCTACAACGCAAAGCTTATATCAAGTACCATGCGTAAAATATTTTCGGTATTTGTTTCTAGTGTTCTCCCTGAATTAGCAATGTTGACACGATTATATCCAGATGTCAATGGAGTTTGCTCTGCTACTCCTAGGCTAATCACATGCGTGAGTCTTATCTGCAAAAAAAGATAAGTGGGGAAAAAGAATCATCCACACAATTTGATGGTTTTCAGGGGTTTGCCATTTCAATGCCAAAGAATCATCCACATTACAGTTGACCAATTGTCATATGTTACTTTATTTGCATGCTCTTTCTAATTTTCAATATCGTACTTGTTTCTTAACTAACGCCTTTTATCTTATCACTATTTAAGTACTCCACATTTAGGTCCTCCATTTTTTTTACCTTTCATGCACAAACCAATTGCTCAAGAATGTGCAACATACACAAATAGCAAAAATTAGATGGACAAATGTCATTTAAACATGTTAAATACAGCAAGCACATTTGATGAACTCAAAAGATTGCTTCAATGATTTAACAACTATGATTATAATTTCCAATACTAGAAGAACTTATTAGTCACAAATAATATATAAGTATTTTCATCAGAAGCAAGCACAGCTATAGCCAAATTTTCAAATAGGGGTGTCATGTTGCACTTACACAGTCCCACATAGATGACCATAACATAAGAATGTATACAGGACAATCAATTTCATTAAACAATAGCCAGCAATCAAGATCAATCTAGTATGACCATAATATCAAAAATTCAATACCAAACAGATTCGCAAGGCAATAAATTTGCAAAAAATTCAAAGCTAAAATAGACTAAACAAGCAATATTCAGACCTGCAATAAAGTGAATCAAATGAAGGAAAACAAGAGTACTAATACATTAATAAATCATTCATGGTATCACGCCCTTCTTAAAAGTACTAAAACACACACCCCGCCAACAAAAAGAAAGTAATGATAAGATAGACTAACCTGTAACTTTTCAGCTACTTTTTCACAATCCATTCTTGAAAGACAATAAATTATTCCACATTCATCAAAGTGGTTTTCAAAATGCTTGTTCACATTCACATCAAAATGCTTGTTCACAAATTCTTTGTCAGCTACCGTTTTTGAACCTTATGCTATCTCGTATAATATTTACCATGCGGAGGAGGAGGTCTTGCATGTCCTTCGTCAGATGCCTCGTGCCTAGCTCTATGTCCATGTTTGTAACCCCCTGTCCCACAAGGAGGCTCCTTTGATATGCATTTCGACCGACCTTCTAGCTCTGCAAATAACCCAACAGCTTGCTCAGCTTGAACATGGGCTGGGTCGATGCCCGAAGAAGGGCCAATAGATATACTGTGGGAGGGTGGCTCCGTGTGCATGATAGGAGGGGTTGGATCAATACCCAGGTCAAAGGATGGAATGGGTGAAAGCTCAGGAAATGACTGTGGGATAGGTGGAGGGATGTTAGACCCGGGACATGGATGTGGGGTGGGTGGAGGGATGTTGGGGGTAGGAGATGGATGTGGAGTGGGTGAAGGGATGGTGGGGTTAGGAGATGGATGTGGAGTGGATGGAGAGGGATCGGGAGTAGGAACAACCCAAAGGGTAGGAACAGGAGGACAAGAGCCACGTCTGGCAGGAGCTGTGCTCGTGCTTGGCCTCTAAGTAGCCACTGCCATAGGAGTAACTGCCTCCTCATTTGGGGCCTCAGGGATAGGAGGTTGTACGCAGTCAATCTCGTTCACTGCTTTCAGCACATCGATAATGTCCTTGTAGTCCTCCATGCCCACTGGGTGATGCCTCAACAAAACGGAGGTATCCTTCAATCTGCACATGGAAAAACGACTATTAGTAATGTAATACCAAATCAACAACGCCGATCAACAATAAAATCAACGTAGGCTGGTTGATCAATTCATCAAATAATATAAAAACTGTAGAAGTCATTACGAACAACATCTTAAAGAGAAGAAAAAAAAACTAAAACATGTAGTTACATTAAAAAAAAAAAAAACATTTATTGGACTGTTCTTCAATGAAATCAAGACTTGCTGCAAAACTACTTGAGTAATGCAAAACTGTTTGAGTAATGTATGTGGCAAGTCTTGCTCCATAAACAATGTACAATCATTTAAAGTTAGCACTACTTTCACTTAATCCATTACTGATTTTTTTTGCTTACTTTGGTCTTTGAGTTTGACTCAAAGTTTGAATCATGCTTTGCTTAGGTGCTAGTAAGCTCTAGCTCAAATGGCACTTTCTAAAGATGGAAGCTAAGATTGTAGGTTCAGGACCAATTGGGTGCGGGTGTAATTGTGAATATAAAAACTTGAGCTCATTATGAGGAAGTTATAAGCCTAAGGTTGCTTAGTTTGTTTAGTTTGATGAGCCTACGCCTGGCCCAATCAAATAAATAATCATTAGTGTACTTTAATTTGTACATTTGTCCAAATATTACATATTAAAAAAAATTGTGGGCTTGTGAGCTGATATTACATTTGTACATATTTGTCCAAGCATGTGTGTGCTGATATATGTAGGCTTGTGAGCTTACAAGCCAAGTCAGTACAATAGCATGCATATTTAGACTACAAGGACTAGATCCTAATTTTAGTTGACTTATCAAAGCCTAAATAACTGAATTACAAAACTAACATTTACTCTATGAAATTAAAATACTAATAACCTAAGTAACTAATGAGACTTAAAATAAAATCCTAAAATCCAAATGACCAATAAAAATATAATTTACTTGTAAAAATAAATAAAACAATGTTAAGATAAAATTATCTTCAGGCTTCCTGCATTTGGTGCTTGAAACCAAGGGGCTTGTTTGCCAATGACCTCTAGTAAGGTGCAACTCTGGTATGACCTTTGGTGTGGTGGGGATACATTGAAGAAAGAGAGAAATAACGGACACTGAAGTTAGCCTTAAAGGATTCAAATGAAGAATAAGGTATGCATATGATGTGTATTATCCTCTTTGATTTTATTTCTTTTTTATTTATAAGTGTATATTTCTCTTTGCTTGCATTTATATATGGGAATGCACCATAACTTTGTGTCTTCTATCTTCGTATAGTGAATTTACTTTCTAAGTAGCTATATGGTATTTTTGAAACATCATAATAAAGATTCTTGGTCATAATAAGAGAATCCCCCCCCCCCCCCCCCGCCCCCCTTTTGTTTTTTCCCTGCATAGCTATCTGCTTGTTTCTTAATTTAAATTTAAGATGTTCAGCCTTTTACTTTGTGGTTTGATTGAGTGTACTTTCACATGGAAAGCATCTGTTGTACTAGAACCCTCAGTATTTTTAATTTATTCTGTGTAAACTGCAGCTTTGGGTTGCATTTTCGCAGCCAATTTTTGGAAGTGCAATAATAGGAATCTTATCCATGACAGGGCTTTAGGTTGCTGTCAAATATGGTCTAAGTTTTTAGTTCCTTTAATCTTGATATGGTTTTGCATTTAATGTGTATGAATATTGTTAGGAAAATGGAATAGAAAGATTTATGAAAATGATGGTACAAAAGGGAGGTTTCATGCTAAGAAGACATTGAATCACATATATCATGTTCTCTAAACAGTGGTTTCTGCTAAGAAGTACGGTAAGATGTAGAAGACATGGAGAAATTACCATTAGAATCAATTTAGCGCCCCTGCGATCGATGAACCTCCAAGTTACCCTACGGAACCAGTCGAAGTACTCATGGTGTGGAGGCATATCACCAAGCACTGCTTCACAACGCCATTCAAGGCGATTACCCCACTCGATGATATGCCCAAGCATGTCTCCGCATCCAATCAACACCGACCTACCCTCTCAAATCAATCCCATGAAGCACTGTATCAATGTCAACATCACGGAGAATTTTTTGGATCATCCCAAATTGACGAACAACACGATTTGTTGTACGTTTCTCTACTAGGTGGAAACATACAAGCAGCACCGTTGCCGTCAACACTGCCCTCCCTGCAACGCACCATGGCGAAAGGTCCTCTAAGTCAGTTTCATACAGTTGCCACACCACCTACAACAGCCAAAAAACAAGTAGGCAACACATTAGGCAACAATGTTTATATTTCAAACTTCTCCAAACGTATATCTTGTTCCTAAACATGTAAAACAAGGCATTTTCATACCTGACTTGGCAACATTGAAGCTATTTGCTCGCAATACTTGTCCTTGAAGATGTGGGTGGGCCTGTTTTTTCTTGTTTGGGACCCACAACCACCTACAATCAAGAACAAGGGATCAATATCTACTACTTTCCCACTAAGATAATCATATGATTAAAACTATAATGTAACAATATTCTATAATGTAAGAGTTTAGTTACTAATATCAATGACTGTATCAATCACCCTAGACCCCAAACACCAACAGTACTCTCCCAATCAGAGTAACCAACGTGGCAGCAATCATCCAATAATGATTAAAAGATATTCATCAGACGGTCAAATCAACTAAAATAACTATAGCAGGAAAAGGCAAGCAATTAAAAGACGTTACTACCAAAATATATTTAGCCATAAGAGATTGCTTTCACTTCCGTATATAGCTATTGTTCAAAGATTTAGGGGATAGAGTTTTTTGGTTCAGAGAAACATGGTACTTGGTGTAAGGGCTATTCCTTTCACGTTTGTGGCACACGTGCTGGCAATTTTGGGTCTGGTTTTTGTGTTGGTTTGGACCTTAGATTTCAGAGGTGGTTTAGCATGGGAAGCTACCAACAAGAGCCTCATCTTCAATGTAAGTTTAATCATTAAGAATTTTTCTTGGTTCTCTCTTGCTGTGAATATGGTATTGGATGCCTCTCCAATTGGCTTGGACTGTTTCAAACTTTTTTAATCATATATATATATATATATATATTTTTTTTTTTTTTTTTGTGGAAACAAATTGTTTAATATCAGTAACTAAATGCACTGGACAGCTAAACCAAGCACTATTAATACAGTTATTGATATTAGTAACTAAATGCACTAGTCATCACTGCTAACTATAACATGTTATTGGGGAGAGCTTGATTAATGTACACAGTAATTCTAAATAAAGTATTATAACCTTAACCCAGCCACTCGCTTTTCAACTAATCATTACAAACGCGCATACTTTGTTATGCTGCATTTGGAGTATGTTTTCTAATAAGATAGTTAATCTAGAAAACTAAAGCTTGGTTAACTAAGTAGCTTTTATATACTTATAAAATAAAAAATAAAAAGAAGTAGCATATATATTAACCTAATTGTATAATTTAGGAAATTTGACACAAAATTAGAGCATATTAACCTAATCATATATATTGAACCTTTGTTTAAAATTGTTTAATATTGAGTTAAATAATTCCTAGAAGCCTTTAAAATAAATATATAAAATGAAGTTACATGATTGTGGGCAATAATCACATAATGTATATGACGTGTATGAGGTAAAGACTTACTTCAGGGACAGTAGACCACGCACTGGAGGACCATAAGCACTCATTGGCGGGCCACGCTCAACTCTCGGGCACAAATATGGGAACTTGGCCCATGCCTAATACTGGACCAACAGCAAGCACCCACCAATCTGACTAGCTGTCTTATTGCTTGCCCTACATAACTCTCTGTACAACCATGCAGGGCAAGCACTTCCCCAACTGTACCTTCATGGGTTACGAAGGTTTTCCAACTGCTGCACCCACATTAGATGCACCCTATTGCTGGATTTGTCCATGAAGATTGTGTCCCCCCAGTAGCGCTAGGATGTAGCATCGTGCGTACTTGTGCAGCTGATCCTCTTCAGCCTTAGGCAGCAATGGACCGACAACTTGTTCTAAAAGCCGTTTAATGACAATCCTCTGGCCAGTAAGTTGCTTTGTCTTATCATTTATAGGTTCAAAGCCAAGGAAGTCCCGGCACACCTCCTGCCAATCTTTTTGTATGCTCCCTGTTATAGCCTTGCCATCAACAGGAAGCCCGAGAAGAACCTCCACATCCTGCAATGTGATGGTGACCTCACCATATGGCATGTGGAAGGTGTGAGTCTCGGGCCGCCATCACTTCACTAAGGGCATTATCAGGCCATGGTCAATCTCTCTACCCGGGGTCCTGAGAAGTCCCTCCAAACCAAGTCCCTTAATGATGTCAACGACTCGGTTGTCCACCATTGGCTCTAGATTGGTGAACTCTCTACTATGGCTGCAGTAGGTAAGGGACCCCAGATCCTGCACAGAACAGAACCATGGATTAATGTATGACAGCAAGTGTGTGTACATTTTATGAATTAAGTGGGGTACCATAAGAAGGATACAGTTAAGAACAACACAAATGGTTTTAGTGTTGTGTTTTTGTAGTGACCCAAAAAGGGGGGTCTTGCATTCCATAGAATCCCACATCGCCTGGGGAAGCACATGAGAATATGTTTATAAGGAATGACCTCCCTTTAATGTGTAAAGGCATTTTCCCCCACTGCTATGTGCTTTGAGGGAGAACAAAACCGTGAGGGTATGAACCCCAAAGCGGACAATATCTACATAGTTGGGGCGGGGCCATTACAAATGGTATCAGAACCATGCCCTAGCCGAAAGTGTGGGCTCCACACATGAGGACGCGTGTGCCCGTAAGGGGGTGGATTGTAGTGACCCAAAAGGGGGGTCTTACATTCCATGGAATTTCACATCACCTGGGGAAGCACATGAGAATGTGTTTATAAGGAATGACCTCCCTTTAATGTGTAGAGGCCTTTTCCCCCACTGCTGTGTGCTTTGAGGGAGAACAAAACCGTGAGGGGTATGAAACCCAAAGCGGACAATATCTACATAGTTGGGGCAGGGCCGTTACAAATGGTATCAGAGCCAAGTTTCGATCCTGGGACCTGTGGGGGAAAAGGCCTCTACACATTAAAGGAAGGTCATTCCTTATAAACACATTCTCATGTGCTTCCCCAGGCGATGTGGGATTCCATGGAATGCAAGACCCCTTTTTTGGGTCACTACAATATCTACATAGTTGGGGCGGGGCCTTTATAAATGGTATCAGAGCCATGCCCTAGTCGAAAGTGTGGGCCCTACACGCAAGGACGCGTGTGCCTGTAAGGAGGGTGGATTGTAGTGACCCAAAAAGGGGGGTCTTGCATTCCATGGAATCCCACATCGCCTGGGGAAGCACATGAGAATGTGTTTATAAGGAATGACCTCCCTTTAATGTGTAGAGGCCTTTTCCCCCACTGCTGTGTGCTTTAAGGGAGAACAAAACCGTGAGGGGTATGAACCCCAAAGCGGACAATATCTACATAGTTGGGGCGGGGCCGTTACAGTTTTACCTACCCATTCCAAATAGCTTATGACTGATGGTCGGCCTGCAAACTCAATACCGAATCGTCAATGGGTCCAGGTTGTGCATGGTCAATCTGTCCAACATCTGTAACAGCCATCCCGCACAAGAATGATAAACAATTAGTTTGAGAAATGAACACACAATATGCTTATGGAACTAGGTATGAGGTAGAGCAACAAAAGTCAGTTTGTACAATGAGAATTTAGTAAAAGATGAAAGACTGAAGCAAAAAAGGCCAATAGGAACAAAGAGCTTTTTAGACTTAGGATTTTATTTTTAAGGTAAAGTTTTGAAGCAAGAAAAAGAGTAGTAGTAGCAATCAATTGCAGCAGAGCCAGATTAGAATTAATAAACTGATATGCAACCAGATTAATAAATAACATTTCAAAAGCAAGTAGAAACTGACTTCCGTGTGGTCTTTGGAAAGTTTAATATAATATTCTCTAAGAGATACTGAATATCCAAAACTATTCCTAGTACAATATGAATTTAAAACTAAACTAATACATTGAAAGCACACAATGACAATACACTAAACCAATATGAATCCAAAACTAAAGCTATCATTAATTGACCTTCTTGTTCCTAATAAAAAGTTTAAATTCAGTGTATAAAATAGTCAATCTATAAGTCAGTAATTAAGATCCAAGAAAAAGAAACAACCAAATTTCTTAGAATTGAAAAACAAAGAAATACAAAGATTGAAAGTTGGGTTTTTAAGCAGAATGAGAAATTGGATTCATCAATGAACATATAGAAGATACCTAATCAGAGGGTTTGGGTAGGGAAAAGTGTGAATATATATGGAAGATAGTACCAACTTGGTGAATCTGAAGAAATACAAAATCAGCGAAAGTCAAGAACTCTGTTTGGTTGCCGAGAAAATAATAGAGAAGTAGAAAGGTTTTCTCAGCAACTAAATAAGGCAGAGAGAGAGAGAGAGAGAGAGAGAGTTTCTCTACAAAGTGTGACTTTAGGAAGTGAGTGAGTGACTTGTGAGATGAGGCATTTGATTTAGTGCTCTATAAATTCTACATATGAGCTCAGGTGGGGTCCCTTGTATGATATTGTGACTGGTCTGTTTTTTTTCAGCTAATGACAACATGATCATAACCGCATATTTTGATGAGAAGAAGTTGTTTTGTTTAAAGATTTATCATGGAACCCTAACACAGATCACAAAAAAAAAGGATGAAACAACTTGGATTCATATAATAGTGATGATGAAATATGTAATGTACTTATTCTTGTTTTTAATATTCATGTAGAGTATTGCATAGTGCATACAAACAAAAAGACTTGATTTATCTCAAGATGTTGTATTAAGTGATTCTGAGGTCCTAAGTTCAATACTTTTAACTAGAATCTTGTATACACTCTAAAGATTCATTCTTGTAATTACTTGATGTGTATAAAATGGGAGACTACAAAAATTATGGAAAATAATTAGGTGTTCAAAAAAATATAGTCATTTGGATACCCAATACTTTATTTACTAAGGTAAAATAAAAAATAAAGAAAAAACAATAAAGACTTGGATTACAATATATGTAAAGTGTTAATGTTGGCCAACAAATCCAGTTGAAAGTATAGTTTTACATATCAAGATGAAATATATCAAAAAATTTATAGGGCTATATAGTTGTTGAAGAGAAAGAAATTCCGGATTTTCGAAGATAGAATATCCCAAAGGTTAATGTTAAAACTATTTACGATACTACTTGGTCTGAGACTGCTAGACTTTCTTAGTACAGAGTAAGAACTGTTGAACAAACATTTTCTATTTCCAGACATCATGAAAAATGTTGTTTGTTTTCTAAGAAAAATATTAACGAATTCCTTGCCACAAAATTGAAATACACTACTAAAAAAAAGACCTATTGCGGCGGGTGCGAAAGCTGCCACTACAAGTCACCTGTTGTGGCGCGTTTTTGGCCGGCCACAATAGACCACTGAACATAAGATCTATTGCGGCGGGACATTGGCCCGCCGCAATAGGTCTAGTATGTTGCGGCGTACTATTGCGGCGGGCCAATTACCCGCCGCAATAGGCTTATTTTAACGGCGGGAAATGGGCCTATAGCACCCGCCGCAATAGCACCCGCCGCTAAAGGGTCAGATGTACCTATAGCGGCGGTTTTGGGTCTTTAGCAGCGGTTTTTGGCCCGCCGCAATAGGTCGTTGTTTTTTAGTAGTGATATTTGCATATTAGTCTTGTTCAAGTTGCTGTTAAACCACTAACAAGAAAAGGTATTAATGCTTCTGTTTTGATGTGTTTAAGAGATGCTAGATTTAAGAAATTTAAAGATAGCATTCTTGGCATGATCACTGCTTCTTTGTATGATGGTCCTATTTACTTTGATGTTTACCCTGATATTTGCCTTGCTTTGGATAATCCTAATATTATTAAAGCTTTGACATTGAATGCATTAACTTCTGGTTATGACATGGATGAAGGCAATAAGCCTTTTGCTCTTATTTACCGCATTTATTATAGACTTGTGGGTTCTCAGTTGAATCCTCAAGCTGCTCATATTAAAGATCCTGCTGGTAAAACTTTGTTAATTCAATGTTCAACTACTAATGCTAAGGTTGAATTCTCAAAAATGATTCAATGGGAAGATGTCAATCTTCCTAAAGAATGGTTGTTGGAACGAGAATCACCTTCTGCTAAACCTGTTTATCATGAAACTGATCTTGCTCATATTCAACAATGTCTTGACGAAACTGTTAAAATAAGTTTTCATGATGACAAACCCTTGAAGATCAACGAAGGAAGACATTCCTTTGCTGGATCTGAAAGTGTTTTAAAAAGAGATTTTGATCTTACTGATTATTTACAAAAGAATTTTGATTTGAAGCTAAAAGGAGTTTCAAGTAACAACTCCCAAGTTAGCACTGCTTTTTATTCAACTAAAGCTGAAACTTCTTCTCCTTACGAGAAATTTGCTGATGAAGAAGAAGAGACCAAATCTATGTCTCCTTCTCCTTCTGCTTCTGATTTTCAAACTGTTGAACCTCCTGTTTTTCAAAGCCAATTGAGAGTATTGACTTATCTTAATAAAATTTTTGAAATTGATATGGTTTCCCTATTTAACGAATTTGTCTCTGCAAAAAACAGAGATAAAAGGAAGTATTACCAAAGTACTTTTGCTGAATTCGAAAAGGATCGTGTTAAAAGGAAATGGAAAGAAAAAATGAATGTTTTGAAAAAACATATTCTATTTTTTGATTTCCTTGAAAATTATTATGTTTCGAAAGATCTTGTTTCACAAAGTCATTTGAACGTAATAAAAAAATCAAATTTTGTTAAACAAGATAAAACTGTTGTTAGGTCTAGCCATCCGCCTCTTGAGACATTCTTTGTAAACCATTTTGGAGGAAACATTTTGTTAACAAGATTAATTTGAGAATCAATAACATCAGCAATGCCTTTGTCAGAAAGAAGAGTTGTTTAACTGGATTCATCTCCATCTTGATGCTCATCTTGTTCATTATTAGATTGATGATCAAGTTTTTTATCAATTTTTAATAATAACAGCTCCTCTCTTAAACTAACATTGTCACTTTTAATAGTTTTAAACTCAATTTTAAGTTCAATAATTTCTTGTTTAACAGCATTAATTTCATGTTGAAGATCATTAATAGTTAATTCTTTGGATTTCTTCTTATTGAATCTTTCCGAAGTTTCTTCAAAACTTATTGTTGATTTAAGTTTTTTAGAATTTTCATCTTTAGTTAGATTTTTCTTGAATTTATCAAGATATTCTTTTTGCAGTTCAGGGTTCTGAATCTGACTTATCAATTGAATCAACAAGGTTTCATTTTCTTCATTTTTTGTGAGAGTGTTAACAGTTTTTTTTACATTACAACTGGAATCTTGATAACCAAGTTTAATATTGGGTGAACCAGAAGATTCGTCAGCAGAGTGATAGCAAGAATCAGATGAGGAAAATAAATCGTCTTCCAGATTAAACTTATCTTTCAGCTTACCAGGTTTTTCTTTACAGTCTTTACTGTAATGACCAGGTTTTTCACAATTAAAACACTTACCTTTAGTAGGGTTCTGTTTAACATATTTTTTAGAAACATTTTTCTTTTTATCATAAAAATCTTTTGGTTTAACAAGGTTGGTTCTGTATCTTTTATGGTTAACATTTTTGTGAATTTTGTCATGTTTTTCCACTTTTTTTCCTGGAAGGAGCAATAAGGAGTAAACCATATTGTTCACAAAAATTACCCATTTCATATTTAGCTTTTTTCTTATTTTTTAATTGATATTTTAACAATTTTTTATCATTACACATGTTAATACCAAGTCTTTTAATAGTACTTCAAATATCACCATTACACATGTTAATACCAAGTCTTTTGATATTCCTAATGTTCTTGATCCGTTTTGGCAGGAACTTATTGTTGAAAAGCACACTACTGATATAAATACCACTAATAAGTGGATTAAAGATGTCTGTACAACTAGCAAGTGGAATATTATGTCTTCCTCAGCAGCGAGGAAAAACAAGGGGAAAACGCCTGCACAGGACTATCCTCAAGACAAAAGGCTCCCAGCGGGACAACCTTTTGTAATGCATGAAGGTGCATCTTCAAGGAGAAATCCTAGTAGATCAACATCCTTTCAGGAATCGGTCCCAGCAGAGGTGACATTTTCCAGTGGTGATATGGTAATTGCTTTACAGGAAGTTTTATCTAAAACACTGCAGTTCCATAATGGGGCTTTCAGTGAATTACCCACTCCTGTTAAAGTTCTTCTTGATAACCTTCAAGCTGCTTTCACTATTAACCATCGCAAACTTTTCAAGAAAACCCTCCAGGCTCTTGAAATCCACCTTGTTAACCTTTCTGCTCAAAATGAGGTCTATGAAGGCCTTCTTGTTGATCTTACTTCTAATGACCATAAACCCTATACCAGTCAACCTGTTAACCAACTCTTTTCAAATAATGAGGCTTTTGCAAGCCATTCTGTTAACCATGATCTCTACACTAGTCAACTCTTTGGCAAAGAGGAAATCCATTCAATGGATAAAATGACTATAATAGGTACTAATTATGCCAGATTAAGTCTTAAGACTCAATTTAATTTAAGATGTGTTATTGCCAACTTGCCAATTGAAATACAAATTCGTATTTTAGAAAGCAAGGCTATGTTCAGGTCTTTTGACCTTTGGTACAGATATTTTTAAAAATTGGTTACTGCTACTATTCCTGATCCTGATGACATAGATGTTGACGACAATGTTTTTATTCAACTTAGTTGGGAAGAACACTTTGGGAGTAGCTCCAGAGTGTACGAAAGAAAACATCCTTTTCTAGGCCTCTTGATTAACTATGAGGAGAATGAATTGAATGAAGAAGATATGGACCCTGATTGGCTATCCCAGATGTTTGAATTTGGTTTTATCAGATTTCTCAGATTATCAAATCGAGATCAGATTAGCCAATTCCCGCAGATTATTCAAAAGGCTGTTCTACAAACTAACAGTCCTGCTGTTATCATTAGATGTTGGAGCACTCTTCCAAAATGGGAAAGAGATAACTGGATGAATGTTCAGCCTTCCAAACATCTTATTCTTGTTAACGGATACACCCACAAGAACAATGGTACGAAGGAGATTCTCGCCTGTCCTTCAGAGATCCCTACGCTCTTGCTGAATTCTGGGGAAATTATTTCAATAATTAAATCCTTGAGGTCATCCGAAACCTATGGAAAGATTACCATTTCATAGGAAATACAGACAGAATTTCTATGTTTGGGATCAAACCCTACGATACTGCTATTCGGCATCTTTCGATGGCCAAATATGTTAATCCAAAAGGTTTTATTGAACCAAAGAAGAATCCTATTTATGAACCCTTGATATATTGTGGTTTTTGCAATCAGTATGCCACCTACCATGATCATGGATGCAATTGTGATCCCCCGTGGGATCCAAATGATAATTGCCCATCCGAATATTATGATTCTGATTAGAAAAACTGCTACATTATTTACCCTTGGTTAAAATTTCAACTATTGCTCTGCCTGTCCCCCATGGGAATCTGTTGCTTACTTTGTTGACTACTTTCGGCACAAGACGCCAAAATGTTATCTCCCGGCTTTTGATAAAGCTCCTGCTGTCCCTCACGGGTCCTGATATGAATAGTAAAAAAGTCACTGTTCATTTTACTATTCACTGTTGAACTTTTGCTTTATTTACCTATATAAGGGGGGATGTCCCTTATTGTTAACTCAAAACTTCAATTAGTAAGTTTCTCAAGAGAATTTCCTAGTGCTAGTTTAGAGATATTAGAGAGTGAGTGAACTCTCCCCCTCCTAAACTTACCACAAAATTCTCACTATTTACTAAGCTTGTAATCTGGTAACCACTACTCCTGTAAGTGCTTACAACTGCTTTATATGTTCAACTATTTTCAATATTAATCTAGTACTTTCATATCCACTTATTATTTTGATGATATATTGCTTGGCTGGTTCTACCACCTTAATACTTGTTTAAATTACTTTGATTATTAATTATTAATTGTGCTACTGCCTCTTTGGCTGGTTTTACTTTTTTAACCCTGTTTTCAATATATATATATATATATATATATATATACTCTTTAAATTAATAAACAAGCAAAGAATGTGGGGGCTTAAAAAAAATTTGCTCGTGAGATTCAGTAATCGATCGACATGGTTTTGAAAAGATTAGTAGTATAGGAAGATCAAACACACTTTTGCTTTGATTTTCTTAATATTATCATCAAGTAAAGTTAGTATCACTTTCCTTTGGGTGACCTGATCATCATGCTACATGCATGGTAAAGAAGTATATATATTACAACTAAGAATAATGTAAGATAGGAATAAGCGCACATGTAACAGGTTTAAGGTCTCTATCATACACGAACATTGTCTCTAGTAAGAATCTATACCATGTTCAAAAGAAAATAAACTTTATTATTATTTACAAAATGTTCTTCCTTAGGTGTCATAATAAAAATGACCCCTAAAGCACCTAAAGCACCAAATACATGATGATCAATTTTCCTTGTCCTCGGTACCTAAAGCACCTAAATATGAAAAAAAATATATATATATATATATATATATATTGCTCTACACATTTGTTGCCTGCACATGACTTCAAATTAACAAAATTTTGGGTTTTTGATAATTGAAACCTTACATGGAGGATCAATGCCTTCTCTGAGCAAGTTCTCACCTACCTAGAATTATCAACACAAGTTCTAATAGATTATGTTTGAGCTTAAGAAAACTTAGATGAGTATTAAGCTTGTATTAGAAAATACTTGGGTTAGCTTGAAATCTCCTAACTCTAAATGTTTTCCTAATTATAAAGAACTAGTTTTTGGCTAACTAAACATAAGATTACCCAAGTTCTAGCCATGATTTTAACTCATGATTGACCACAATATTGAAGTTTATATCTGTTTATGGTAGTCCAAAACTTATGGTCCAATTGAGAGCAGAAGAGAATATCCCAATTTAGGGGAGGAATGGTACGATATAGATGACAGAAGTAAACGAAACAATAATTCAATATCAAATAAAATATCTCAACACAGTAAATGCAGGCAAGGCAAGAACTTAGCAAATAAAATAACATTACATCAATATTACATTAATAAACACAATATCATTTCTAACATTTTCAAATTTAGCAAGAAGAAAGTCATCAAACTTTCAAAATTTCTTAAAATTTTTCAGTAACATGGATCCAATTAAACACTAAATCATTAACTTTAACAAACCCTAACATCAACAGTTTAATTTAACAAAGACCCAGTTAACAAACCCTAACATCATCACTGCAAAACAATGGGTTTAGCCCTTTCCCAGCACAATGCATAGTTCAAGATAGAAATTTGAAATTTGCCTGATATCAATAGTTCAACCCACGAATAGAAAAAAGCGCAAAAAAAAAAGAAAAACAAAAAAGCATTTAAGAAACGGATTACCTGGCATGGGTTTCAGTAAGGGTGAGTCTATGGAACAGGAATTTGGTGAAGGACGAGGATTTGACACAATGAGAGTGAGGAATTGAGAGTGTCTCTATGTCTCTAAGGAATTGAGAGTGAGGAATTGGCAGGATGAGAGTGGAGGTGCGTGAGAATGGAGACTGAGTGAGAGTGGAAAGGGTGTGTGAGAGTGGAGGTGTGTGAGAGTTGTCTAGTGTCTGTGACTTATGAATTTTGAATTAACCCTTTATGAAATCAAATCTCTAAGGATCGCTTTCCAAGTGTCTTCCACATGGATAAACCACGTCATTCTCAGAACACAAAAATCGATGCTCAAAGGGCTGAGATATAACTCGAGTCTCTAATACTCGAGTTCGAAGTGGATGCCACGTGGAAAAACGCCAAATCAGAACATAGAAACTGAGTCTTTAAGACTCAATTTATAAGCCCTAAATCGAGTCTTTCAAACTCGAGATGTTAGTTAAAAATATTGTTTTGAAATGTTGCCTACTAACTATATAGATTGCCAATTGGAGTTAATTGCCAATTTTGGCCGTTTATTTCTTTTTAACTTATTAGGATTAGATCTAGTAAAATTCACTTTTCAAAATTTTTATTACACACACTGCCGACTTTGGTGTGTGGTACAGCAACAACATAAATGATGTCTTAGCTGGGTATTCTAACGCAGACTGGGCTAGAAATGCTGATGATAGAAAGAGTACATCAGGGGGCTGTTTCTATGTGGGTAATAATCTTGTTTGCTAGATGAGCAAAAAGCAGAATTTCATCTCATTATCCACTGCAGAAGTTGAGTACATCGCTGCCGGTAGCTGTTGCACCCAACTTTTATGATGCAAAAACTCCTCCATGATTACGGTATTTGTCAAGAGCATCTTACCATCTACTATGACAATACCAGTGCTATCAACATCGCTAAGAATCTAGTTCAACATTCTCGAACTAAACACATAGAGATTCAACATTACTTCATTAGGGAGCTTGTCGAAGATGGTACTTTTACTCTTGAGTTTATTCACACTGATGATCAGAAGGTTGATTTGTTTACCAAACCTCTTGACAGCAAACGGTTCGAATTCCTTCGCCAAAACATTGGTGTCATCTCCATGGATTGATCTCCTCCTCTCTTCCTCCTTCCTCATGCATTTGCATCTAGTTTTATACATTGCCTTGTTTTTTTTAACATGTTTTTGTTTGGTAGTTTTTAGTTTTATTTCATTTTGTTTTTCATATAAAAATTAAAAAAAAAAATTTGAAAAATTGAAAAATACAAAAGCAGTGTGCGTTTGTGTACATTGGTTTGTTTACCTTGGATGGCCATTAAAACAAAATTTTCTAAACTTTGTATCTTTTGTAGCTTAGATGAGCGTCTCTATGCACAACTAAACAAGTGAGCTTTATGGCTCGTGCTTGTGATGAGTAAGATTAAGTATTCTCTTGTACTTAACACTCGTATCACTCTTTTTAACGGGAAGGACTAGAAAATCCTAAGAGAAAGGCATAAATAACCATCTCACCATTGTAGCCCACCAATCATGAAACGACATCCGTATGCTTCAACATAGCAAAAGTGCAATGTCAAATGCTTAACATCATTGGGTATTTCTTTTCTCTCTCTTATATGCCCATGCACGGTTTGCTCAAAAGAAAATATGCAAAGAAAAATAAAAAGCAAAAAGATCAAAATGCTTTATATATGATTGCAAGCATATTTCTAGGAGATGTGGGAGTTATAGAATGTACCTCGAAGTGATAGTCCTCATCAAACAGTAATGATTATGTGTGAGTTAAAGTGATTTTCTCATATCTCAAATCATCATAACATGTATGAACTTATGCAATCTTGCGATGTTTTTCACACACAACATGCAATATTCTTTGCTACTCTTGATACATGTGCTAGTACAATGTAATTTGGTCATCACAAGAAATACATGTGTTAATGTACACTCACTAAACTATCTTGACTCGTTTTTGAAATATAAAATTGGTTAGACTTGTTTAGTGTGTGTATGTGTGTGTTTTGGGATCATTGTGCTTAACACTTTTTGTTGTTGAGAGATGATTTTGAGAGATCAATATGATGTTTGGATCCTTGGTTAAGTTGCATAATTGATTGCATTCATGTCTGTGTTTTTCTTCTCTTGAAAAACTGTTTTTAAAGCAATCTCGACAGCTTCTTGACACCTCTCGATACCTAGCTTATCTATTGAGCCCTTCAGCTGCTTTTTATCGCAATCTCAACACCTCCCGATAGTTAGGTCGATCGATTGAGATACCTTCTATGTCCTCGATAGCTTCTCGATAGCTAGGTCGATCGATCGAGATACTTTCTCTCCCTTCGATAGCTCCTAGAAAGATCCTCGATCCATCGAGCTTCCTCTTTGCTGTGGACACTTGATCGATAGCTGCATCTGTCGACCCTATTAGATCTTGACACCTCTCGATTTGTCGAGAATTAATAAGCTTCTATATGTAGGGTCAGCACAATTTGGACTTCACTCTCCTCGATCTCTCTCGATTGCTCTCAACTGTTTCACCTCCTAAATACATTTCTTTCTCTCCAAACCTTTTCCTAAAGGATTTTTCGGCCTAGATTAAGTTTTTCTTCACTTGGTAAAGGTCATAATCCTTCTTTTCAAGCATTTCATCTTTTATGACCTAACTTTTGGGTTTGATGAAAAATTTAGAGTTTTTCAAAATCAAAGAGGTTTTTGCAAAATTTTTGAGATGGATTTTTTGTTTTTGATCTTAAAACTTCATGCGTTGCATCTCTTTTGCATTGTAACAATGTTTCATGCATTCTTAGATGTGTGTTTACCTTGTCGCATACTTGTGTACTGGTAGGATTGGATTGGGCCAAGCCGATGATGTAATTACTTTTGCATGTCACATGTTCTTTACATTCTCTATATTCTTCTATATTGAACTGTTTTAGGACTTTTCTAATTGTCTTTTTCTCTATTCTGTTTGCGTTAGTCAGCTTCTATGGCACCCAAACACAAATCTACTTCGTTTGGGAACCCTCTTCATTCCGGGGCATCCAGTTCTTCTGACCCCACTCCCTCTCACGTCTGGTTCCGTGATGAGAAGGCCAAATCGGACTTCTTTGAGAACTTTTCTCAATGAGTTGTTCATTCAGAACGCCAAGTCATTTTGTCGAACTTCTTCAACACTGACCTGCCCACTGTCATTCATAGTAGGGGTTGGGAGCCACTGTGTGACGTCCCGGCCACTTGTCCATTTGTGCTGATCCAGGAGTTTTACTCCAACATGCATGGATCGATTATTCAGTGCCTCTTTTTGTTACTTGCGTTCGAGGTATGCGCACTGTGGTCACACCGGATGTTGTATCCAATGTGCTCCGTGTTCCAAGGGTAGAGCATCCTGACTACCCTGGTTATAAGCGTCTAAGGATTGTGTCCAAAGAAGAGCTTATGTCCGCTTTCTGTGAGCGTCCCTCTGATTGGGGTGAGCGTTAGTTTACTCCATGTTCGACCTTTGCTAAATGTCCTAGATTCATGAACATGGTTATGACTTTTGTTTTACATCCCTTATCTCATTATAACTCTGTTACAGAGCCTCGTGCTCAGTTTTTGCTTTCTCTTTTAGAGCATATCACTATAGATTTTCCCTCTCATTTCATTCTTCCTATCATAGATGTTTATAGGAATATGGTGACCCGTGATAAGCTCATCTTCCCTTCAGCTATCACGAGGCTTTTATGCCATTTTTCTGTTCCCTTTCCCTTGTCCGACCACTTCTCTATTATGGGTGCTATAGATGCCACTACCGTTAAAAGGAGTGAGGCACAGTTTCAATTGAGGCGGTCCGGGTCAGCAACTCCTCCCACTTCTTCAGCTCCATCCACTTCTGCTCCCTCTTCTTCTTCGAGCGGTGTGACTCTGAAGGACATCATGGTGCAGCTTCAGCACATGGATGCTCGCCTTGACACTCTCAATG
The DNA here is from genome assembly GCA_033629205.1 of Lithocarpus polystachyus. NCBI lineage: Eukaryota > Viridiplantae > Streptophyta > Magnoliopsida > Fagales > Fagaceae > Lithocarpus > Lithocarpus polystachyus. The sequence goes on from CM066166.1 coordinate 85,235,981, forward strand.
ATGAGTTGTGTCAGGTGAACACCCGTGTTGGTCATATTACACGACGTCAGGTAGTCATGGGTGGCTTCGTTCCTTCTCCACCTACTCTAGAGGCTTCTGATGATGAGGATGATGGAGATGCTAGCTCTTCTAGTGCTGACAAGATGTCTACTTGACATTCTTACCTTTTGTCACTCGTGACAAAAAGGGGGAGTAGTTGTAGGTTATAAGAGTAGTCATAGTTAGGGGAAGAGTTAGTATAGAAGATTTTTCTTAGGGGTAGTGTTGATATTGAGGCAAGAAAGATGTATAGAGAGTGCAAAAAAGAGAGTGCATCAAAATGACTTAAGCTGAGAAAAACAAGAGAGGCATAAGATCCCCAAAAAGTTCATTTAATCAAGAGATGAAAGACAAACAAACAAACAAACAAACAAAAAAGCCTGCTAGGCTGAAAACCCAAAAGGGCGGTCTAGGCAAAAGTTAGGGCCAAAAAAAAAAAAAAAAAAAAAAAAAAAAAAGAAGCCCGCTAGGCTGAAAACCCAAAAGGGCGGTCTAGGCAAAAGTTAGGGCCAAAGAGAAGAAGAAGAAAAGAAAAGAAAGATTGGAAAATCATACCAAGTTGGGAACTTAAGGATGCAACCTAAAAAGAGAAGAATTTTACAAGATGAAAGTTCAGAGGTGATTCAAGAGGAATGAGCATAAAAATGATTGTTGATACAAGTGACCAATGAAGACTAGTGAGAAGATGACAAAGAAGAAATGGGAAACTCCTTCAATACTTGATTTTTGAGTAATGCATACTTGGGGGAAACATCATAGGGAATTTTGAGCCTTTTATATCTTTCATTTCATAACCCAAACCCGGCCTACATTACAACCCATGAGTAAAGACCTCCTTGAAGTCTTGCTGATTGTAGGCACATCTTAAACTCTAATAATATCTTCTCTTGAATTAAAAAGGAAAATGCTTAAAATTTTCAAACCCCACAGGATGATATGTCCGAGGACAAAATTTCTCAAATTCTCAAATCCTCAAAATGACTCAAAAGAACTTCCAAACCTGGAGAACTCTCCTTGTTTGCACCCAACAATGTGATTCATAAATATTACCACATTTCATTTCTTGATTGCCTTTGGAGACTTAATCTAACGATATTCAAAAGGATGAAGCAAATTTGATTACATGAGTTTAATGATCTTGATCCTTCCTAATCAAAGAGATTTGTTTGATTCTTAAAAACTTTGATTTGCCAAAATGGTTGTTTAAAGGATCACCTCTTGTTCATAAAAATAAAAAAATAAAAATAAAAAGAAAAAAGAAAGAGAAATCTTATTTCCACAAAAAAAAAAATCATTCTTTTTCAAAATCTAGTTCTCTGAACTACATTTTGACCTGATCCTCTATGAGAGAGGTACGTAGGCAGCCTTTCTGAGGCCCAGTCCCAATCACCCAAACAACCTTAGAGAATAAAGTCAAAACAATATGACAAAATTGTTTGGGTGCATGTTAGGTTAAGACCATTTGTTTGAATTAAGCATGTTTAAACTTGGAGCATTGGCCTATTTATATTGTGCGCAAATATGTTCTTCTCGTATAGAAGTATGTTTTCATTTGAGGCATTAATCCATTTGTTTGCAAGCATGACCACACTAAGGACATTGGCAAAAAATGTTTTCACGATAATTGGTTTCTAACAAGCTAGAGAAAGAAATCCTTTTTGCAGGAACCAAGGATGACGGACCATGATCTTCTTTCATGTTCCCCAATGGTCACAATATCAAATGAATTCAACTTCAATCTAAGCATGGAATATGCCCCAAACTAGGGGCATTGGGTAAGTACTTCCAATTCATTTCAATGAATAAATCCATTGCTAATTAAAATTATCTTTTTGTAGGAATTAAGCAAGGACTTATCTAGCAATCCGCATCAACTTCCAGCCAAAGTTATTCTCATTCAAAGGATAGGTTTTTCAACCAAAAAAAAAAAAAAAAAAAAAAGAAAGACAAAAGACAAAATTTTCAAAAAAAAAAAAAATTCTTTCTGAATCTTTCAAAAAAAAAAAAAGAAGAAAAAATAATTTTCAAAAAAAGCCTTGGAACTAAGGGCATTGGGCTCGTACTTCTTAGGTTGTTTTTCAAAAAAAAAAAAAAACCAAAAAAGCAAAATTCATTAGTCAAAATTTTCAGTTGCTTCAAAAAAAATTCAAGATTTTCAAATTAAAAAAAAAATCATCAATCAAAATTTTCAATTCCTTCAAAAAAATATTCAAGATTTCCAAATTTTACCCAAAAAAAAATCTTCATTAAATTCTTCTTCAGGAACAGAAAGCTATGATCCTCTTCCATATTCTCCAATGGTACAACATCAAGTCAACTGTCTACCCTCAGCATTCATCGACGCATGAAATATGTCCCAAACTAGGGGCATTTGCCAGGTATGCCAAATTCATTTTAATGAATAACTCTGTTACTAATTGAAAATATTTATTTTGCAGGTACTAGGGTAAAAGGCCCACACACATCGACATGAGCCAAAATCCAAAAATCCTAGGTCCTCTGAAAACATGAGCCAAGATCCATAACCTTTGGTCGTCTGAAAACATGAGCTAAAGCCCAAAAAACCCTTGGTCCTCTGAAAACATGAGCCAGGATCCAAAACATTTGGTCCTCTGAAAACATGAGCCAAAGCCCAAAAAAAAAAAAAAAATCCTAGGTCCTCTGAAAACATGAGTTAGGATCCAAAACCATTGGTCCTTTGAAAACATGAGCCAAAACCCAAAAAAAAAAAAAGATCCTAGGTCCTCTGAAAACATGAGCCAGGATTCAAAACTTTTAGTCCTCTGAAAACATGAGCCAAAGCCAAAAAAAAAAAAAAAAAATCTTAGGTCCTCTGAAAACATGAGCCAGGATCCAAAACCTTTGGTCCTCTGAAAACATGAGCCAAAGCCCAAAAAAAAAAAAAATCCTAAGTCTTCTGAAACCATGAGCTAGGATCCAAAACCTTTGGTCCTCTGAAAACATGAGCCAAATCCCAAAAAAAATATATATATATCCTAAGTCCTCTGAAAACATGAGCCAGGATCCAAAACCTTTGGTCCTCTGAAAACATGAGCCAAAGCCCCAAAAAAAAAAAAAAAAAATCCTAGCTCTTCTGAAAACATGAGCCAGGATCCAAAACCTTTGGTCCTCTGAAACACATGACCAGAATCTTCATATTTTCTTCACTTCAGGTAAGCATGTCTTGTACTCATTCAAAATAAAAAAAAAATAAAAAAAAATAAAAAGAAAGAAGAAAAAAAGAAAAAATTGCATGCATGAATTACGTTTTGACCTGATCCTCCCACCAAGAGGTACGTAGGCAATCTCCCTCGAGATTCGGTCCACATTTTGATCCGCAACATAACCATCTGCATTTTTACACACATGCATCATACATTCACCACGGTTAAATACTGATTGCAAAGTTAGGTGTCTCTTTCAAACATTGACATTCGCTTTTCAAGCTCTGCCAATGAGGGGCATTCTGTTGACACCCCATTTTGCAACCCGCATTTAACCTCACATGGAGGGTAAAAGGGTAATTTTGCCTTGGAAATATGCATCTTGATCCTTAATCTCATTTCACAAAAATGATCTTGATGTTGTAACGATCAAATCAACCGGTCATAAGCCCTAATTGGACCATCAGATTGAAAGTTATCATCAAATCAAGTTTTAATGGTCGAGATGCACTATCACAAATTGAGTCCGACTATATGTGATTATGAACAATTAATTTCGATTGGTTATAAGTATAATCAATTTGAGATCGATGATGTGTCATAATTTGATTGGTTAGGACTACATTTTATGGTAAGGTTGCACACACCTAATTAATTAGATAGTTAAGCATTAATTATTCAATGAGTAATTTGTGCAATTATCTTTTAATTAGAGTAAATTTGGGACCAATTAAGTTTGAAATGGGAGTGATTGGAGCCATTTAATGTTAATTGGGAGCTAATTTGGGACCTATTAATGTTAATTGTGCTAAAACCATTTTCTAACAAATGACCTTTGCTCACCATTTCATCAATATCTCTCAGAATATTTTGAATCTGTGAATGAGGTTAATTTTCCCAGAAACTAGACATCCGGGGCTTCAATTTGAGTACAAGAACGAAACAATTCCGATCAGAATTGAGTCAGATATGATTTTTCGAAATTGGCTCCACAAGCTGTTACAGCAACTTCGGGAAAACCGAATTTTGGCTTGCTCCTCACTCCTACCAATCTTTCCATTTAATGTACCAGATTTTCCCAAAGGCTAAAATGAGGTCTAGGTTCATGATTCTTTGTCAACCCTCATTAATGGCCTTCCATTCATATTTTCTCTGCTACTACTATATAAACCCCCCTCTCCTTCATTTCATGACACAAAAACCCCCTCCCTTCTCCTCTATTGAGTTCTAGTAAAGTTGAGTAGTCTTGTCATATCTTGGTCTTCTTGAGACTCGAGGTTTTGAGTGAGACTCACTCTCCCTCTCCTAGCTATTCTTTTCCTCTACCCTTAGGATCCCTACCAAGAGTCTCCTCCTACACCATATGGATCTTTCATGAAGGTATAATTCATTTCCCTAACCTTTTTTTTTATATTGCCATGATGAGAATTTAGGATTAAAAGCATGATAGCAACTATTTAAATGCCCTTGAATATGTTTGAATGTTCTTAAATGTTTTTATGTGTTCTTCATATGTTCTTGGTTGTTCATCACATGTTCATGCATTACACTAGTTTAATCTTAAATCCACATAAAAAATATGAAAAACATGCTTGTTTCATAATTCTTTCAAATCTTTGAATCTAGGATATCGCCATTCACACACATTCACTAGAAATTATTTTTCAATCCAAATGCAATGCTTAACAAACTGAATTAGGGTTTATCACATACACACACTTTAAATTCAACATGCAAATTGATTGATAACATATTGAATGATGTGATATGAATGTTGGCCACCATAGTCTAGAAGACCGGTTTCACCGGGCAAGGTGGGTGCCTAACACCTTCCCACCTTGTAACATAGCCTCCGAGCTTAGATCAAGGGTTAATAGATAAATGCTTATCTTTGAAATTTTTTTTATTTTAGATTGTAACTAGGAAATAAAGCCATGTACTTTATCTTAAATTTGTATCTAGGACCAAAGCCATGTAATTTTCCTATGATCAATGTAAATTCAATTGAAAATTAATAAAATGAGGAACTTTCAATTTTGGTTTTCTTATTTATTCCAATAATTAAATAAGTGGCGACTCCATTGTAAAACCCTTAATCTAAAGGGGAAAATATAATTAGTCGAATCTCCATTTTGAGAGGCAATAACATGACTCCACCTATTCACATGGGTTTGGCCCAACACACCCTATAAAAAAAAGGGGGGCCGGGGGCGCGGTCTCTCACAAGTATGAGTTAAGTAATTTATGACTTCTCTCATATGTTCACTTGTTTGTTAGGGTTTTGTCACAGATTACCAAAGGGGGAGATTGTACATATGTGTTTCACATGTTAGAAACATATGTCTCTATTTTATGTAATTGGCTAATCCTTTGACAAAACGCACTTTACTTGTATTTAGGTAGATTTAGGATGTGTTTAATACTTTAAGAAACATTGTTTCAAGTTCAAGTGTTAAAGTCATGCAAGTCTGTCTAAGAATCAAGTGTGAAAAGTGTTGTTCATTAAAGCTCGATAGCTAGTATCTATCGAGACTCAGAGCTATCTGAATCCCCGTAGCTCGACAACAGCTTGATAAATAGGGTATCTATCGAGGTTTATGAAGTTCAGATTTTCTGCTCTGATTTTCTGTTCTGATTTTCTTCCAATTCGTGAATGTATGTTTGGGCTTTCTTTTCTCATAACCCTAAACATATATAAGGATTGTTTTAAGGGCCGTCAAAGGTTGCTCGCATGTGTGGAAAAGATTGTTCAAGCAAATTGTGATTGAAGACAGAGTATGCCCTAGTTCATCTCTCTCTTGAAGAAGCTGCTGTGTTTGTACACCGTAGGGTTTTGTGACCAAGCAAATTTGGGATCTTCATCGTCTAGATGAACTGAAGAACTTTGCAGCCAACACCCTTCTCTAGTTGGTGAATCAAGTCACGTACTGGGATATGCACAATTGGTTAGTCACGTACTGGGAGCCGTGCAATAAAAGGAGAGATTGTTACTACAGAACAAGTCCAATTGGGTATTGTGGTAAGGGTTCAACTGTAGGTTGGTAGAAGGTACTGGGATTCCTTTATTTGTAACTGCTTGTTTTGATAATAGTGGATTCACGGGAGTGGTGACCTTAAAATCACCCAGTGGGGTTTTTGCTGTGTAGATTTTCCCCATTCATAAACAAATCACCTGTGTAAATTTATTTTCCGCTGCATACTTAGTTTAATTGGTGATTTATTTGTGCTATCACGCATCTTGCATGTTAATTTGATTAATTAATAAACTTGGCTAATTAATCAATTAATTCACCACAAGGGGTCAATACATTCTTGGCCTATCACACCTCAAAACGTGAGTCACTTAAATCTAGAACTCATAGGTATCTAAATTTTGAGAGACATAAATCAACAGAGGATTTAGTAGAAGGTCCAATTCCTTCCACCACAGAAAGAATGGTTCGTAAACTCTTTGATTTTTGTAAACATCAGATTTGATCAAGCAATCAAGTCATTTGGTTTTGAACAAAATCTTGATGAACTATGTGTGTACAAAAGACATCAACATAAAGTAGTAATGTTCCTAGTGCTTTATGTTGATGATATTCTACTCATTGGAAATGATGTAGGGGTAATGTCATTGATAAAGGTTTGGTTGTTAAGCCAATTTGATATGAAAGACTTGGGTAAGGCTAACTTTATTCTAGGGATCAAGCTTTGGCGAGATCGCAAGAATAAGATATTAGGCTTATCACTAGCTGGATATATAGATAAGGTTCTAGAACGGTTTAGTATGCAAAACTACAAGAAAGGATTACTTTCTTTCAGACATGGAGTTCTTCTGTCTGATAACCAAAGCCCTAAGACTCAAGAGGAAGAAAATATGATGAGACAAGTTCCTTATGCTTCTGCAGTGGGAAGTCTCATGTATGCCATGCTTTGTACTAAACCAGATATTTGTTATTCAGTTGGCATGATCAGCCAATATCAATCAAATCCAGGACCAAAACATTGGCAAGCTGTAAAGCATATTCTCAAGTGTCTACAGAGAACGAGAGATTATATGCATTTTTACCGGTGTAAGGATTTGATTTCCATTGGCTATACAGATTCAGATTTTCAATCAGATCTAGATTTCAGAAAATCAACTTCAGGTTGTGTGTTCACCTTGGGAGGTGGAGCCATAAGTTAGAAGAGTGTTAAGCAATCTTGTATTGCGGACTACACCATGGAAGCTGAATATGTTGCTGCTTGTGAGGTGGCAAAGGAAGCTGTTTGGCTCAAGAAATTCCTTTCTGATCTTGGTGTTGTGAGAATGGAGCAAGTTCCCATCACATTATTTTGCGACAATAGTGGAGCAGTTGCACAATCCAAAGATCCAAGGAATCATAAGAAAGGAAATCACATTGAGAGAAAGTACCACATCATTCGAGACATTATTGCTCATGAAAATGTAGTAGTAGTAAAGATTGAAAGTGCAAATAATCTAGCAGATCCCTTTACCAAAGCCTTGCTTCAAAGGACTTTCAAGTCACATTTGAAGAAAATAGGAGTTAGATTAGTGCACAATAGTCTTCAGGGCAAGTGAGAGATTGTTAGAATTAGTGTCCTTAAATCCTATTGTATTATGCTATGTATGATATTAAGTATGATATTATGTAGACATTATGTATGACATAATATTGTGATTAATAAAGTTGTTTTATTATTATCTAAAATATTGGTAACATGAATATTTGGACATTATCATATAGTCCATGAGATGCATAGTATGTGATTTATGTGATTTAGTCACAGAAGATATAAGTCACAAGTTCTTTGTAAACTCAAAATTTTAGTTCGTAGGCGGTGATGAAATTTGGCATTTCATCTATGAAGACTATAACATATCAACTAAGATGATTTGTCTTAATTATGGAAGTGGAGACTTCTAGTTGATGTGTTGATATGTTTTAAGAGCTAAGACATATTGAACTAGACCGCTATGAGATTTATTATTCTCCTAACGACTATCAAATAAATAATAAATCTCATGATTTCTATTTACATGAACTCTTAATCCTGAGAGAATAACGGACCTGATCATGAAGTGTCCGTTGCTTTGATATATCAGGGGTGAAATCTAAAGTAATGGTCAAAACCTCAGTATGTTGGGCAGCCACATTTAGTGTTAATGGAACATATATTCTCAAGATGGAATTCATAGTCTCATTACGGAGATATAAAATATTCCATTGAGATAAGTTTAATAGGTTCAGTTATTCAAAGAGTTAGCCTAACCATTTTGGTAAGAAATTACTAAAGTATATATTTATGAAATTGGATTTCATAAATATATGATGAATAACTTTAAAGGATTAAACCGGGTACTCAAGGATTAAGATGTAGTAATCTACAAAGTGGCAGTTTATATTCATGACTTTGTATTATTACGAATATTTTATAAAGGGGTTGCATGTACAATAAAGTCTTGGGATATAATTTATTAATAAGGCCTAGAGTGCAATTATATTTATATAATGGTATTAAATATAATTAATGGTAACTTTGGACTTGTCAAGAGTTGACAGAAAAGCCCAAGGCTCATTGGAGCTAGTGTCTTATTTGTTTCCTTTTGGTCTCACTCCAAGCCACATACTAGAGCCTAATTGGAAAGGCCCAAAAGGCTAGCCCAATTAGATAATCAGTTATAAGGAGAGAAACATACATAATTTTGCAAGAATATGAAATGGAGTGTATGTGAGTGTTGGACACTCTCTTATTCTCCTTTGAACATAAAACTGATTGAGAGACCACACTTCTTGGGCGTTAGTGGAATTGGAGTGAAGATTAAAAGTATTCCCAAATACTTCTAATCTTTGGTTTTGAAATTCACCACACCAAGGTACACTCTCTTATTCTTAAATTCTAAAATTTACATAGTACATGTTATCAATTGCGAATAAAGTAGATCCGTTAATTTTCCGCTGCGTATGTTTTGTATGCGATACAAACATGTATTTATCCAACAGGGTAAACTAGATAAATGGTCTTTATTCTTTACACTATATGTTAATTTTGTGTCTAAGTTTTCAATTGTTTCAATTTAGTCTATAACCTTTAAGTATCGTATCAATTTAATTTCTGCCGTCATCTCTTAAATGGAAAAATCTAACCTATCCTTTTTTTTTTTTTTTTTTTTTTTTGATTTGCCTACCATATCAATTACCAATTGTGCAGCCATGTCATACTAAAAAAAAAAAAAGTTCTCACGTGAGTTATAAGTTTGGGAAAAAACCAAACCTATAACAACCTCTCTCTCGTCAAATTACTCTATATCACTCTCATGCTTCGTAACTTTCTCTCTCGTCACAAACACGAATTAAACAAATTGAAGGTTCATAACCTGAACAAACCCAATGTACAAAACCATAAAAACGTGGACCAGCATGTGGCCAACTTAATCTACACGTCTAAACACTATTACTAACAAATTGGCGAGATTAATATAAGAACCCAACCGGATATGAACGAACAACATATCTTATGATTAAGGCTATACGTGCATATTTTATGATTAAAGTTGTGGTACTTATGTTATATTGTTCAATTTCAAGGACCTAATATGGTGCTAGTTTGAGGAAGCAAATTAAGAGAGAGAGAGAGAGAGAGAGTTAGAAATTTGGTTTTTCCCCAAACTTTAATTCACATGAGAATTTTTTTTTTTTTTAAGTGAAAAAAACATGACATGGCTGCACAGTCAATAGTTGATGTGCAAGTAAATCAATCACAATTAAAAAGTTAGGGACAAAATTGGCATATAATGTAAAGGATAGAGACCATTTATGTAGTTTACCCTATATTATATAACATGAACAAAATAGTACTACATTAATTTGAAAAAATATATTTGATTGATTATTTGATTATATTAATTATTTTATGCTAAAATCCTGATATATTCGACTGAGAGTGTTGAAGAAAAAATGGTAGATCCATGTACAAGTAATAGTTAATAAATCATAATCACACATATCATTAAATTGTGGCAAAAATTATGACAAAAGTGTTTGGTTGTAGAAAACTTATTATATAGATATAGTATATACCGAGAGAAAATTTTAATTAATTGTATCAAAAAATAGTAACAATTAGTCATCTTTTTTTTTTTTAATTCAACCCCCCAAAATCAATTTCTAGCTCCGCCACTAAAAGCAAGTGAACTAAATTCAAAACATGTTTAACTTCTTCAATCCATATGGGAGAGAAAACTTATACTCATCAAATGTCTCAAATAAAGTTTTGTCTAGTCGATTTTGTTTTTATTTGGGTTATTTTTGTTGTTATTTGGGCTAATTTTTATTTTTGTTATTTAGGCCCCTTTTTAGGGTTAAAGGGGTAAGGATTATATTTGAGGGGAAAAATATATTTTTGGAGTAATGCTACATATACAACATTTTCATAACAAATCTTATGCAACAATCTGTTATTGGTGATTAAAAAAAAAGTGATATTAGTATTTGCCTCAAATTAGAATTAGTAACAACTTACTATATAAGATTTGTTGTGAAAATGCCATGAATAATTTGGAAAAACTACACTTTACCCCCCTAAACCATATCTCCTATTACATTTACCCCCCTAAACTATACAAATGCACACTCTCGCCCCCCCCCCCCCCCACCCCTCCCCCAAAAACTATTACCCTTTGCACACTTTGCACCCCACCATTTACTTATCTGTTAAATTGGTTGGAAATTAGTCTCACACTTTGCACCCCACCATTTACTTATTTGTTAAACTAGATGGAAATTAGTCTCACATGCAAGTCACACAACAACTACAAAGGTGGCATATAGTTAAAAGACCGAATTGTCCATTTCTTAATCTCTTAAAACATAAAATTATCTATACTATTATTTAAGGTGTTACTCTGTTTGGACCGGATTTTTTTGTTTTGTCCAAAATGCCCTTATTTCCCTAAGTTTAAGTAGAGACAAAACTAAAGGACAACAAAATAAAAATACATCTTTAACTCCCATTAAAATATTGCCTACAAAATAGGATTACTCTTCCACTAACCCATTTATTCAAAAACAAACTTCACGTTTAAACTTTTCTCTTTCTTTATTTTTTTAATTGGTTGAAAATATTTCTTTTTTTTTTAAACCACGTTAGAAGTTTTTTTTTTTAATTTTAGAAACCCACATTAAAAAGTTACTATTTTTTGGGTAAAATTTAATAATTTGCATTAATTATAATTTGGAATTACTATATTTTCCAATTACAAAAAAAAAAATCTAGAGGTGTGATGAGTGTTATGCATTTGTACCAAATATTAAAATTATAATTGATGCAAATTATTAAATTTTACTCAAAAAAATAGATGAGCTTTTGAGTACACTCGTAAGTACGTGCTTAGAGGCTAGTGTTTTATAACAGTTTTTGTTTTCTATTTTCAAAAACTTATTTTTGAGAATATAAATAAATAAAAAATTTCTTGTATTTTTAAAATCAAAATATGTTTGGTTAGTTGAAATTAAAAAAAAAAATAGTTTTTTGAGGAAAAAAAATAGAAAATACTAAAATATGTTATTATTAGGATTTGAATTCTAATACTAACTCATTAAATGAGTCGGATTCATTAAAATAAATGCGTATTTTCATTGACTTTTGAAAATTAAAAACTGAAAACAGTTTTTTGCATATTTTCGATTTCCTTCACAAATTGAGTTTTGAAAACAATTTTTGTTTTCTGTCCATTTTGGGTTGCTAAACAAGTTTTTTAGTCTCAAAAATATAAAATTGTTTTTAGAAAACAAAAAAAAAAAAAAAAAACAGTTACCAAAGTGTTCTCTCTAGAATTCACTCCTTGTCAAAGGAAACAATTATTGGCAGAATCGAAATGACAGAAGAAGCAATAACCTTATACTGGAATCTTTAGGAAGCAAAAGAAAAACAACCTTTGATATTTCCAAGGAGAAACTTCGTAATACTCACAAGGCAGTATCATATATTTCGTTCTCATATTTCATCTTTTAGTGGAGCAATATCTATTCGAAATAGTTTCCAAGGAGAAGCTTTGGAAATAATGAATTTGTTGGGACTAACCGATCAAATATTAGCAATCAAGGAATTAGAATTTAATACAAGACAAAAAGAATCGGGCGAGGAAGAAAAATTATTTGAGAAAACACAAAATCCTTTATGCGAGAGAAACAGAGGGACTGTGGAAGAAGACGCAAGGGTTGAGGGACTCGATCATGCATGGGACACGTTTGTGACGTGATGTTTTAGGAGATTAAAACAGGGAAAATCTGTCTTTTAACTATATGCCACGTTTGCGGCTGTTATGTGACTTGCACGTGAGTCTAATTTCCATTCAATTTAACAAAAAAATAAATGGTGAGGTGCAAAGTGTGCATAGAATAATAGTTTAGGGAGGCAAGCGTATTTGCATAATTTAGAGGATAAGTGTAATAGGAAGTATACTTTAGGAGGGTAAAGTGTAATTTTTCCAAACAATTTTGTTGAACCCAAATTCTTGTAGTTCTTAAGTCAAGATTTTCAACAGTTTTGTAGGGATGATGGGCCCAGTATACAGCCCTATCCAAGGACATCTAATAATCTGAGAACGGGTAAACGTTTTCACAGAAGCCCACATTAGTGAATGAAGAAAGAGGTCTAGTCATGAGGGTTCAGCAAGGTAGTCCGAGGAGGAGTGCCTCCTCGGCTAGGAAAAGCAGAGGGAAGCTAAGAAATATCTGAGGAAAAGCTCCTACCACCGCATTTAATACTCTGTAGCTAACTATCTGGCCCCATTAATGTGGAAGTGATACCTGAACAGTAATTTTCAGCCTTACAGCTACTTTTAGATATTTCAGGAAGATGCTGATGGGACAAGAATGAAAGGCAGTAATTTGATCTACATGTGGAGGGTGGAGATGAAGGAAAGAGGATAGTATAAAAGAGAAGGAAGTTCCTAAGGGAGGGGGATCGAAAACTAAGAGAAAAACACTATAGCAACAAGAACTATACTTGTAATCAAATCCAAAAGAAATATATACAAGAATCAACCTCCTCGAATTGGGTCCAAGGACAATTTTCCTTGGATAAAATCGGTTCATCTTTATTTTATTGTCATCTCGACCCACTATAATTGTTGTCCAACTCATTAGAGCCTAGGTTTCTAACTCACTCTCTACAAATTCATTGTATTGGGCTCTTTGAGCCTACTTCCTTTCGCCCTTTGGGCTTAGGAACCAAACCGTGTCCTTACGATTGACGCCGTCTGTGGGGATTACTTGAGCTTTAGTGTGATAAACGTTCAGTGATGGTGGACTCCAGGCCAAACCAGGCGGAATCTATGGGATCCAAGCATCAAGATCATTTTCTTAATCTTGAACGAAGAATGGACCAAGAGGGTAATGTATATACCACCCATACTAGTAGGGGCCAATCTCGAAGTGGGAGCCACGTCTCTCATGAAAAGAATGCTTAAACCACGCAACTGGAGATTGATCGTTTACAAACGAGGTTACGCCACAAACGACGGAAAAGGACTCCTTCAAGTTCTATTTCTTCTTCTAGTGGTGATGGAGGTGGCAGTTACAGGCCCAAGTCGAGGACTCCCCCCAGCGAGTCTTTCTCATGTAATGAGGATCACCACCATGAGCGTAGAGGTAAAAGCCCGTCTTGCAAAGGTCTGGAAAACAATGCTATGAATAGGGCGTTGAACCATATTTCCAAATCACCTTTCACACTCAAGATTGAAGGAGGAAAACTTCATCGGCGTGTCACTCAACCAAGGTTTACCATGTACAATGGTCGGACAGACCCTGTGAAGCATGTAAACCACTTTAACTAGAGAATGGCAGTACACTCCAAGAATGAGGCCTTGATGTGCAAGGTGTTCCCATCTAGTTTGGGGCCTGCAACCATGAGATGGTTTGATAACCTGGGTGCAGGTTCTATTAATTCCTTTAAAGAACTCACTCGGGCGTTTGAATCTCATTTCATTATGTGCAGCAGAGTTTTTCGACCTTTGGACTCTTTGTTATCCATGACCATGTGAAAGGGGGAGACTCTAAAAACATACTCTAACAGGTACTGGGAGATGTTCAATGAAATTGATAGGAATTTTGATGACGTAGCTATAAGGACTTTCAAGGTCGGCCTGCCTGCCGAACATGATTTGAGGAAATCCTTGACAAGGAAACCTGTTAGAAATGTGCGCCAGCTCATGGACCGTATTAATAAGTATAAGAGGGTGGAGGAGGACCAACAACAAGGCAAGGGGAAGGCTAAGGTCATCCCTCAAGATAGGAGGGATTTCAGGTCGAACTGATACAATAATAACCGACCCCGAAGAGACTTTGCTAGGCAATCTGAGTCTACTGCTACCCAAGTGGTTAGCATGATGTTCCGAGAACCAGTGCATCAAGTCCTTAAAAAAATAAAAAATGAGTCATACTTTAAGTGGCCAAATAAAATGGGAAGAGATCCCACAAAACGCAACTGAAGCCTTCATTGCCAGTACCACTAGGAGCGAGGACACACCACGGAGGATTGCAAAACTTTATGGAGTCACTTGGAGCAACTAGTCCGAAATGGAAAGTTGAAGCAGTTTATGTATTAGCCCAATGGGCAAAAGGGCCAGGTAGGATAGGGGTCTCAAAGAGACACCTCTTCAAGGCCACCTTTAGGCACAATTAATATCATCCAAGCTACTCCAGGAAGGACTGGCTCTCATCCCTTCAAGGTGATGTCTGTAGTTCGGCCACCCGCCAAGGACTCCAACCTAGAGCCGAAGAGGGGTAGGATAGAGATCCGACCAACTTTGAGCTTTTTTTATGAAGACAAAGTTGGGACCCTGTAGCCACACGATGATACTCTAGTGGTCACCCTCAGGATAGGAA
Source organism: Lithocarpus polystachyus (assembly GCA_033629205.1). Lineage (NCBI taxonomy): Eukaryota > Viridiplantae > Streptophyta > Magnoliopsida > Fagales > Fagaceae > Lithocarpus > Lithocarpus polystachyus. Next base: position 85,251,060 of record CM066166.1, read on the forward strand.
GGTATGATGTGAAGAGGATGTTAGTAGATTAGGGCAGCGATGTAGAGATCATGTACCCTGATTTCTATGAAGGACTAAAATTGAAACCAAAAGATTTAGCATATTATGATTCACCCTTGGCGGGCTTCAATGGAAAAATTGTCATTCAAAGAGGCCAGATTAGGCTACTCGTGCAAGCAGATTCAGAAGTGGTGGAGGTGGACTTCATTATGGTGGATGCTTACTCTCCCTACACTGCCGTTGTAGCAAGACCCTAGCTTCATGCCCTGGGGGCCGTCTCCTCCACCCTACATTTGAAGGTGAAGTATCCGTTCGGGGACCAAGTTGAGGAGCTGGTTGGGAGCCAGTCTATGGCCAGGCAATGCTTGGTAGCTGTGAATAGACATTAGGGTAAAGGTGAATCTTCAGCCTCAGTTGAGCAAGGTCTATAACAATCAAAGATTGTAGTGTCATCTGTGGGGAATACGATGGAGGGGGCCAAATGTGAGGAATTAAGAAAAGTCATCATTAGTGGTGATGAGGAGAAGTTTTTCCAGGTTGGAGATTAGTTGCCTCCCTAGGAGAAGGAAGAGCTGATAGAGTTTCTCTTGAAGAATTTTGATGTGTTTGCATGGAGTGCCTACAAAGCTTCGGGATTTGATCCAAACTTTATCTGCCATCATTTGAATGTCAATCCGTCTATCATCCCTAAAAAGCAACTACATCGGCACTCATCTAAAGACATCAGGGAGAAGGTGGTCAAGCTTAAGTGGGCCGGGGCTATCAAGGAGGTGTTTTACCCTGAGTGGTTAACCAATACTGTAGTGGTGAAGAAGAAGAGCGGAAAGTGGCGAGTATGTGTGGACTTCACAAATTTGAACAAAACCTACCCAAAAGACCCATTCCCCATGCCTCGTATAGATCAGTTAGTGGACGCAACAGTAGGCTATCCTCCGATAAGCTTTTTGAGGCATCAAATACCATTAGCTTTGGGTGATTAAGAGAAGATAGATTTTGTTATTCCTACTAAAAATTACCACTACAAGGTGATGCTCTTTGGATTGAAGAATGTAGGGTCTACCTATCAAAGGATGATAATCAGGATGTTTGAGTCACAATTAGGCAAAAATATAGAAGTTTACATAGATGATATGGTGGTGAAAAGTAATGTGGTGTCCGAGCATGTGAGAGGCCTCAGGAATATTTTTGAAATATTAAGGAGGCACAAACTGCGCCTTAATGCTTCCAAATGTTCTTTTGGCGTTGCCTCAAGTAAATTTCTAGACTACATGGTCACTCACTGTGGAATTGAAGTCAACCCTGATCAAATTAATGCAATTAATGACTTGCAACCTCCTCAGAATCCCAAAGAGGTCCAAAAATTGATAGGGATGACTACTGCTCTAAACCGATTCATCTCTCAGTCAACAAACAAGTGTAGGCCTTTTTTTCGATTGTTGCATAAGTGGAAGGGGTTTAAGTAGACCGAGGAGTGAGCCCTGGCCTTTCAACAGCTGAAGGAATACCTTTCTCAGCCACCTATTATGTCTCAGCCCGAGGAAGAGGAAGTCCTGTTTGCTTACATTGCTGTAATCCCCCTACGCAGTAAGCTTAGTACTTATATGAGTTGATAATGGAGTGCAAAGGCCAGTTTATTATGTGAGCAAGTCACTGCATGAGGTCGAAGTTTATTACCTACCACTGGAAAAGGCCATTTTGGCAGTGGTGTATGCTACGCATAAGCTCCCCCACTACTTCCAAGCCCACACAGTTGTTGTTTTAACCCAACTTCCGCTTAAATCACTGCTTAGGAGTGCTGATTACACAAGAAGGATTTTCAAGTGGGGTACAATCCTAGGGGCTTTTGATATCAAGTATATGTCTCGCACCTCTATCAAGGGCCAGGTCCAAGTGGATTTAGTGGCCGAGTTTGCTGAGTCCCCATTGGAAGAGGAAGTAGAGAAGCAGAACATGGATGGAAAAACAATTGGCATAGACTCCTTGCAAGAACCTTTATCCTAAAGGGTATACGTTAATGGTGCAGCAAATCAAAGAGGGTCTAGAGTGGGGCTGGTTATGGTCTCTCCAGAGAAGATCATTATTGAAAAATCCTTAAAATTGGGTTTCTCGGCCACAAATAATAAGGCTGAGTATGAGGCTCTATTGGTAGGAATGACTATGGTTCAATAAATGGGAGGAAAAATAGTGGAGATATTTTCGGATTCAAGGTTGGTTGTAGGCTAGGTAAAGGGAGAGTTGGAGGCCAGGGATGTGAGAATACAAGAGTATTTGAATTAAGTTACGCGCTTACAATCAAGGTTCAATTCTTTCACCTTACTGCAAATCCCTAGGAGTAGGAATACACATGCTAATTCTCTTGCCACTCTCGCAACCTCCTCGATGCAGAGCCTACCTCGGGCTATCCTTATTGAAGACTTGTGCAAACCAATTGAGATGAAAGGAAAGATAGTCCAAATTCATCAAATTAGGGTGGGACCTAACTGGATGGACTCTATTGTGCTATCCTTAAGGAGGATATCTTACCCGAGGGAAAGGCCGAGGCTGACAAAGTGTGGAGAAAGGCTCATCGATTTTGGCTGTCTGATGACCAAAAGTTGTACAAGCACTCTTTTTCTAGGCCGTATTTGCTATGCATACACCCCGAGGCAATAGTGCTACTCCTAGAAGAGTTACATGAAAGGGTTTGTAGAAGCTACACAGGAGGCAGATCCTTGTCTCACAAAGCCCTCACTCAGGGATATTGGCGACCGAATATGTAGAAAGAAGCACAAGAATACGCAAAGAAGTGTGACCAATGTCAAAGATTCGCCCCAAATATTCATCAACCAGGGAGTGTCCTCAATCCTTTATCTAGCCCTTGGCCTTTTGCTTAATGAGGTTTGGATATTGTAGGACCTTTCCCTAGGGTAGTAGGGAATAAGAGATGGCTGCTGGTCGACACGAATTACTTTACTAAGTAGGTTGAAGCTGAACCTCTGGCAAATATTAAGGACGTGGATGCTAAAGAGATTCTTGCAGAAAAATATTCTCACTCGGTTTGGGATTCCTCATACCCTTATCTCGGACAATGGTTTTAATTTGGTAGCAAAGCCTTTAGGAGGTACTGTTGGGACCTGGGCATTAAGAATAGTTATTCCACCCCGGCATATCCACAGGGGAATGGATAGGCTGAGGCTGTCAATAAGGTCATAGTGAATGGACTCAAAAAGAGGTTGGATGATACCAAGGGTAAACGGGTGGAAGAGCTGCCACATGTTCTTTAGACATTTCGCACTACCCCTCGTAAGTCAACAGAAGAAACCCCTTTTTCAATGACTTATAGGGCCGAGGCAGTAATTCCTCTGGAAACCGGATTCCCAATGTTGAGAACAAATTCTTTCACTCCGAAAAACAATAACGGGTTATTAAAAAGGAGCTTAGATTTGATTAAAGTGCGAAGAGAAAATGTCATGGTTCAACTGTTGTATTATCAACAGAATCTCAAGAAGGGGTATGACTCAAATGTGAGGTTAAAGCCATTAGTGCCTGGAAACTTAGTATTAAGAAAGGTTGTGGGTATTGCAAAGAACCCAGCTTAGGGAAAGTTAGGGCTCAACTGAGAAGAGCCATATCGTATCACCTCGGTGGCTGGAATAGGTACATATTACCTCGAAAATCTAGATAAAATGGTTGTACCACGCCCCTGGAATGTAAATAACCCGCAAATATATTATTATTAATGAAAGTCATTTATGCTATATTTTTGTTTATGACATTATGCGTTACACTTAAATAGAACCTTAGTCATGCCTGGTTCCTCGGACCACATACTTTAGGTAAATTAATACTTCATATCATTTTTCTAATTAGTCATGCCTGGTTCCTCGAACCACATACTTTGAGTAAATTAATACTTTGTATCATTTTTCTGAGTGTTAAACAAAACCTTAGTCTTGCCTGGTTCCTCAGACCGCATACTTTGGGTAAATTAATACTTCATATCATTTTTCTAATTGTTAAACAAAACCTTGATCATGTTTGGTTCCTCGGACCACATACCTTGGTTAAATTAATACTTCCTATTATTTTTTTAAGTACCAAATAGAACCATCCATGCTAAATGGCAAAGACCTTCATGGTAGTAACTTGATCAAATGGACACTTTTGAGCATCACTAAAAGCATTTGCAAGTATATCTAAGATCTGTTTGAGAACTGATTATCACCTCTAGTGCCTTAGACTTACTGATAAGTGGAGAGTTGGGTGGAGCCCAACATGGATGGATGCTCTACCATTGTGTATTTTTTTAAAGTTAAGGGTATACTTTGTTGAAATTGTAGACTAAATAGGTTTAGCCTGTCCTGTTACTGATCATGTGGGATGTAGTAACTATGCTATCACTTATGCAGATAACTAAATGGAGCTATATCCCATTGTCACATTGATTAAGTGTGCAATAAAGCAGAAACTATGTTAGGATCCATGTAAATACCATAAGTATGAAAGAAAAACCTATAATTACCATTAAGCTAAACCTCAGAAAAAACGCAAACTGATTACAAATTTTGGAATCAAAAACAATAGTTCAAAAAAAAAAAAAAAAAAACACACACACATAGACACACAACTCATGGCTTCATTTTTATTACAAGCTTGTCTTTTGCTGGAGTCTTGGTGGGCTTGGCAGGGGCTGTTGTTGAAGATGTTGGGCCTTTACCCTTGAGGTCCTCCTTAGTAGGCACAAGCAGAGTTGCCAAGATGAGCTCCATAGTGTGGGGGGCCTCTGTCCCCTTGGAGGGGTCCTTAGAGGCAACTGAAGGCTAGGTAACATCATGGGCCACTTCCCTGGTTATGTCAGCTTCTTTTTCAACAACCTCAGGCTGCTTGGCCTCCTTGGACGAACTGCCAAAAGAAGGAAGGACCTTAGCCGGGCTCTCCTTGCCAATATCTGCCTCCTTAGAGGCAGTGTCAGCTTTAGAGTCAGATGAGCTAGACACACGAATGGCAGGAGGGTAATATACACTCTCTACTCTCCTAAAGGCAGAGGAGGCCTCAACCCCAGCTTGGTTGAGGGCCTTGTTCCACACTTGGAGGCAATAGTACCTACACACCTCCAAGACCTAAGCCCTGAGGGCCTCTTCGGTCTCTGCCACTCCTGCCTCATACCCATCCAACTCAGCTTAGTCCTTGGCCTTCTCAGCCTCCTCCAATTTCTTCACCAGGACTTTTATTTGACTTTTGGTCGTGGAGAGCTTGTCCTCGGCCTAACGGAGCTGCTTGCGCTGAACCTCCGCCTGCCTTTCTGCCCTATTTAAAGCCGCCTCTGCACTTTTCTTGTCCTGTTCAGCTTCAGTTAGCTTAGTATTAAGCTTTCATGTCTTCTTTTCTGCTAACTTGAAAGCCTTCACGGCAGCAACGGGCCTAGCCTCCTCCTCCTTCGTTGATTTATGGGAGCTGATGACTATTTCCCCAACTCTATGGGTAGCTTGGACAGCCTTTAAAAAAATAATAAAAGGTAAAAAAATACCTACGTTAGAGAAGTCAAGTATAAGTACAAGTATAAAAAAAATAATAAAAAATAATATATATTATATTAACTAGTCGTTAACCCGTGCGATGCACGGGATAGTTAAATAAAAATTAAAAGTACTTATTTTACTTAAAGGTATATGACTTAAATTTTAAAAATGTATAATTTGAAAATGAATGAAAATAACTAATTTCTTCAATATAATGATTTAGAAAAATTCTTTTTCTTTCATATCATTGGTTTCACATAACACATTTTGACGTGGGCTATTCTATGGTGATAATTTTACATAATATTCAACTGCAATTATATCTACTATCCATTATTAATCTAATCTATGTTATCTTGATAGTAGATCTACAAATTGCATTCTTGTATTCTTAGAGCTTGCCACATTATTGTTATAATATAAAACTGAAAATTTTAACTTTTTGAAAGACTTACATTAGAATTAGGATTAAAAAATAAATTTTTTTTTTAAATTAGATCTCACGTTAGTTTTTTTTTTTTTTTTAAGGGCTCACTTTAGGTTTAAAAAAAAAAAAAAAACTCACGTGAAAAAATAAAGAGACTCCTATTAGGATTAAGGAAAAAAGAGAGCGACTCCTATTAGGACTCTCTAACTATTTAGTTTAACAAATTAAAATTTTTTATAAATTAAAATGATGAGGAAAAAAGAGGGAGAGAGACTCCTATTAGGACTCTCTCACTATTTAGTTTTAAAAATTAAAAAAAATTATAAATTAAAATGATGATGTGGAAAATTGTGAGAGCTTCAGAGGCTTCGGTTTTTAATATATATATATATATATATATATAGATAATAAGATAAGGGGGGTAGTTGGTGGACTTACCAGAGCGAAGTCCCTCTTCAGACTGAGGAACACTTCGTGCTTCCTCATCGACCTTAGGTCGGCCATGTCCCCAAGGAGCCGTAAGGCCTACTCCACGGCATCGGCCACATATCCTGCCCTCCCTTGCTGGAAATCCCTGATGGATGCATTAGCGGGTAGGGCAGCTCCATCCAGCACCATCGCTGGTGTCCAAGCTAGGACCCCAACTTGGGAGTTACTTCTCTTGTCCACCAGGGTTTGTGCTACCCTGGCTTACTTAGCTCCCTTCTAGGGCTCTGCCTCCTTGGGGAAAGGGCCCTTCCCTCCTTCCACCACTTCGTGGCCTTTCTAATCCCTCTTCCTTTTGTGGTTAGCAGGGTCAGGTCGGAAAGGTTGAGTGGACGAAGGGGGGGAAGCTTGGCTTAGGTGGTTTCTCTAGCGTATTGCCCCCCATCGGTCCCAAAGACTCAATCTGGTCTTGCGTTGGATTACCATTACGTCTGGGATGGAGGGGTCTTCTTGGGTGTGACTTGCTTCAACGGGAGGAAGGTGGCTAAGGTCACTAGTTAGGATCTTGGAAGATAAAGGTCGGTTGAAGACTTTGAAGTCATCTTCAGATTCAAAAACTTCAGCGATCTCTTCCTCTTCCTTGATCGTAGGGTACAACGGGGTTGCCTCCTCCTCGGCAGCACGTTGGAATGGCAATACTATTTTTGTACACCTTCTAGGATGGGACTGGGGATGAGAAAGCCTGGTATGGCAATGTTGATTTGGTGTAAGTGTGGATCTCTCGCTCTAATCATGCACTTCAGTGCTTGGAAACTTGAGGACAAGGGTTCGTAGCCAAGGATGATGTAGGCCACTTTTAGTTGCCCGTGTTTGTAAATAAAGACCTCGGCTTTGAGTATCTTGTTCAAGTCCGACTGGTTGACAAGGTTAAGGTTAGGGACAGCAGCGTACTTATCTATAAATCCAAAAAAAAAAACTGTTAGGCAACGATGCAGATCAAAGAAGAGCTAAATCACAAGTGCAACTTGGAAGAATGACTACAAAAAGTGCTAGTAAAAGGAAAGAGGGGTGTCGTTAGAATGACGGACCTAGACCTAAGAGCCCTACCTAGTGTCCCTTCTCTCATCGGGCAATGGAGGCCATCGTGCTATTCCCCTGAGAGGAATAGAAAGTCTTTGTTCATGCCGTTGTTGGATTCAGGGAGACACGAAATAAGCCTAACCTCAGGGACCCTACTTTTTAAGTAATACCCTTGCCCTTTTAAGAGGTTCAGGTTGTAAATCCAGTTGACGTCACGGTGGGTAAGGTTTAGACCTATCTTCTCATTTAAGGCATCCACACTACCTAAGATCCTAAACATGTTGGGAGCGCACTGAGTGGGGGAAAGTTTGTGGGCTATTAGGTAATTCCTAGTGACTCTACCCATGAGGATTCTCATCCCTCCCTCTATGAAGGCAATCATAGGGATTACTACTTCTCCCTCCTGCCTTTTGGTGTGCCACTCTCCCTCTTTGCAATACCTAACAGAGGTCCCTGTTGGGATTCGATATTGAGCCTTAAAGCTCTCTATATCCTCAAGGGTGTCCACTAGATAAGCAAATCTCCCCATGTAGAAAGAAAGTTAAAGGGTTTAAGAGAACAAGGTAAGATTAGACGGGCCGAGTACGAAAGGAATCTAAGCAAACAGAAAGATAGAATGGAACGAAGTGAAGATAGAAGGAAGAGATGATTAGAAACTACTTACGGGAAAGAAGAAAGGCTCCTCGGACTAGCTCTTGAGTTTTAAGTGTGCAAAAAGTGAGGTAGATGAAGCTGCTGGCAATATATATATGAAAGAGAAAGGCGAGCGAGAAAATTCCCGCTCGTATTCCCAAAAAATCTCTAGCCGTTGGATCTACATCACACCATAGAACATGAGGACCAGGAAGCTGCAAAAATTAAATGAAGGCGCATCCTGGATGCCAAAACGTCAGGGGCGTGCATTGGACAGTTCAAAAGGTACCTGCGCAAACATGAGTGACGTATGACAAGAGCAGGGTAATCGTGGTGAATGTCGAAATCCTCCTTTCTTTCCAAGGAGCAAAAAAGGAGAATTTCGAGGGGCTACTGTAGGGATGATGGGCCTAGTATTACCTATAGGGCCATGGGCCCTGTTTGAGAACATCTAATAGTCCGAGGACGGGTAAACGTTTTCACAGAAGCCCACATTAGTGAATGAAGAAAGGGGTCTGGTCATGAAGGTTCAGCAAGGTAGTCCGAGGAGGAGTGCCTCCTCCGCTACGCAAAGCAGAGGTTAAAAGGTGTGGCCTGTCATCAAGAGCAACGCTTTGGTGAATTCTAATAAGGATAAACGTCACGAAAGCCTAGGATAGAGGGAAGCTAAGAAATATCTGAGGGAAAGCTACTACCACTGCATTTAATACTCTACAGCTGATTCTCTGGCCGCATTAATGTGGAAGTGATACCTGAACAGTGATTTTCAACCTTACAGCTACTTTCAGATACTTCAAGAAGGTGCCGATGCGACAAAGATTAAAGGCAGCAATTTAACTTACACGTGGTGGGTGGAGATGAAGGAAAGAGGACAGTATAAAAGAGAAGGAAGTTCCTAAAGGAGGGAGATCGAAAATTAAGAGAAAAACACTATAGCAACAAGAACTATACTTGTAATCAAATCCAAAAGAAATATATACAAGAATCAACCTCCTCAAATTGGGTCCAAGGACGATTTTCCTTGGATAAAATTAGTTCATCTTTATTTTATTGTCATCTTAACCCACTATAATTGTTATCCAACTCATTAAAGCCTAATTTTCTAACCGAATCTTTACAAATTCATTGTATTAAGCTCTTTGGGCCTACTTCCTTTCACCCTTTGTGCTTAGGAACCAAACCGTGTCCTTACAATATTTATTAGAGTGGTCCAAATAAGTTAGTTTAGTATATAACTTGGTTTTGCAACTATATATGTAATTTTTTTTATTAAGCCATGTTTGGTAAATTGTAATACATATTGTAATGTAGTAGCTATTCCTATAGTTTTACTATTTTGTAGTTTGTTTATATTTTAATTACCGGGAATAGTTATTCTTTATAAACAACTATTTCTTAAAATGAGAAATAAGTATTCCTCTTCAAAAGGATTGTAATAGTTATTCCTTAATAAGTATAATAATTTTTGAAATTAATATATATCCAAATATATAAACTTTCTATATACACATAACAATTATAAAAATCATTAAAAAATTAACTCATCTCTCTCAAATTATATATATATATATATATTAAAATATTTCTTTAAATATAGATATTAAATTTTATTTTAAGGATAACATATTATTGACCCCTAAATGTTACCAAAAATTTGTTTTTCATTTAAAAACTTTAAGAATTTCATTTTTCATTCTTAAACTATTAAAATGTTCATCTTTCATTCCTAAACTATTAAAAATGTTCTATTTCTGTCTTTAAACTTTAAAAAAGATCTTTTCCATCCCTAAAATATTGAAAAGAAAAAGTATTTTTTAATCCTTATTTTTGTCTCTAAACTATTATAAAAACTCCTTATAAAGTTTAGGTATGAAAAAAGAATATTTTAATATTTTGGGAAAAAAACAAACTTTTGATAAAGTTTAGGAACCAAAATAGTATGTTATCCTTATTTTAACATTATAACTTATACGTATAAATATGTTTAGTTGTTTTATTACAATACATTATTTCTAATTATAAAGAATAACGTTCATGTTGTAATTTCCATTCAGGGTACCAAACATGCCCTAATTTTATGTATATAAACATATCTAATTTAAATGTTTAAACATGACTTTTTAAATATGTGAGATATATATATATATATATATATATACACACACACACAAATATAATAGTGAATATCATAACAGTGAAATATGTGACTTTTTAAATAAATGATATTCACATATTTAAAAATTCATCTTTATAGATATTAAATATGTGACTGTTTAAATATGTGACTTTTTAAATGGCAAACCCATTATGAGAAAGGAAATAATTTTTTTTTTTTTTAAACAAACCAACGGATGGGGATATTTCGACAAAGAGTTATTTATATGTTTTGAAAGGTATCCACTTTTGTTGCATTCAGCGTGAACAACTAAAAGAAGGTTTCAAATTTGGACATTCTTTGATTCGAGGTATAACAAACAGAAAAGAAAGTTGTCCCTACATTATATCTTAGTTGAACTGAAGTGAACATATAATCTCTTTCCATGAATTTTCTGCCTAGGATGCATCATTAGGATGGTGATGAAATTCTAATTTAGTTACTATGATACCTGAAATTTGGGTGATTGATAAGCCATTACTCAAATAAACACAACAAGACCCTTATTACAATTCTTATAATTTCAAAACCACGAATAATGATGAAAAGAGAACAATTTTTATGTTCAAAATTTTTTTCCCCAACTTAACTCGCGTGGGAATAGAAATTTAGGTTTTTTAAATATAGATGACGTGATTGTATATGTAGCAAATGATGTGGCAAGAAACTCAATTATTTATTATTCCATTTGAAATGTCAAATTTTTCCATCCAATAGATAACGACAGGGTCCAAAATGATATGATATTGAGAGGTAAAGAACCAAATTGATACAATTGAAAAGTTATGAACTAAATTGACACATGGTGTAGAATATAGAGATCATTTATGTAATTTACGCTTTTTTTAGAACCAGTTGTGAGAGAGTGGTGGGAGAGGAAAAGTGTGAAGCAAGTAAATATTTATGTTTATAAACATGTTGGTTTAAATGTATAAACATGTCCTTTTTGAACATTTATAAACATATACTCGTAATATTTTTTTTTTTTTTTGTTTATAATAATAATGAAATATACATTAAAATGCTAAAAGCGTGATATTTACAATGAGCCATATTAACGTTTTGGTTGTGTTTAGTAGATCAACATGCTTTTTTACACTTTAGCTAAAAAGGTAAGTACAATGTCCTCTGCACTTTATGCTCATCAACTACAAAAAAACCATCCCCCATTAAAAACAAAAAAATAAATAAATAAAACCCTACAACACGCTGAATTTTTTTTTAATATCTTTAAACAAATGAAGCCAAATGCATTGCCTTTATTGCTTTATATTTCGGGTTAATTCTCATGTTTAACCAAATTAAAGTACCTTATGTGCACACTTTATCTCTCTATATGAGAGGTGCTCTCTTTTGCAGGTTGAAGCATCTGCCTTTCTCTGCGCCTTACAAGTTGTTACTAGAAAGAATTGGATGTAGGTTATCTTAGGAGGTGATGTTAAAGCATGTGGTGACAACCTCAATGTAAAGAAAGATTGTCTTAGCCTACACTACTGCTAAACTTGCTATTAGGATAAAAAGCCAATTCTGTTAAGCATGATGCCCCTAAAAGTAATCTTAGATGTTTGTAAGTCTGAATGCATTGTTGTTGAATTTCTTTTCTTTTCTTTTTTTCTTCTATAACTTTAGTTGCATGCCTACATTAGACAAAACTAATAGATACCTTAAGGTTTGGCTTACTTTCAATACTTTTTTAACTGGACATCTCCTATTATTTTAAATATACAATGACAAGTAGTAATGAGTTTTAATTTTCACCTTTTATTTAGTTAGTAGGTGATGTGACAATTTAAAATTAAAATAAAAGAAGATTCTAGTTAAAAAAAATTACTAGAAGTAAACCAAACCCGATACCTTATTAATTGCGTTAGATAAAATTAAAATATTCATCTAAATACCAATTAATGCATCCTATAAAAACCATCATGCATGCAACTATGCAAGTGCATTTAGTTTCATGCTGTCATTTTTCATTTAGAAAATATACTTTAGAGCTCCATTTGCTAACACATTATGAACATTACTTGAAGTGACTATTGTCTAAATTACTAAATCACTATTTTGACAAGCTAGTTAAAATAACTTGTGCATATCTTCCAAACCATTATGTAGTTTGATTATGATTCTAATGATGACAAAATACATCTAAATATTCAAACATAAGCAGTTATGCACTTAGATGCATGTAGCTGATACGTTCAGAACGCATAACACAACTTCATCTCTAGCTATGAGGCTATGCTTGAGTAGCCACTGGAAATCCATAGCTTCTCGAAAGCGACCATATGACTTGTTGAACTATAATATCAAAATGGTCCACGACTTCACATTCTCACTACACAGATAAACAATAAAGTCAAAAAAGTTTTCTAGTGCACCTTGTTAACCTTCTCTTCTTCTTTTTTCTTTTGGTTGATAAGTTGTTAACTTTCCAACCCTAGCTTAATTATCAATCTATGAACTAGAAATCCTTCTTTCAAATTGTTGTAACAACTTCAAGTTCAGAGATGAGGCAATATTCATTATATGTGCTCTGGTATCAATGATTATATCAAAACTGTATGATATAATTAATGAGGTTGGTGATCGAGCTTCACAGTAATGAAGAAGGATTGCCAGTTGAGCTTGGAAGGGTCACAGGAAGGTGTGAAGGGACACTTACCATTGCTGTTAAGATTTTTGATTTCTTTCCTTCATTGGTGGTGGTAGAGGTCAAGAAGAAAGGAAGGGATAGAGTCACAGAGGAGAGTCGTACGAGGAGGTTTTTTAACATATAATTGAAACATGGGTTGCAGAATTAGAGTAAACAATTTTTGGTTTACTCAACATCGATCTCTATTCCACTTCTAATATTTTGCTACGTTTCAAATTTGAAAGCTCCATAATTGGATTTTGTGGATTCTTTGACTACTGTGAAATCATAGTTAATTCAAAATTGTGAGACTACCGTACATTCTTGATGCGATGGTCACTTTACAAGTATAACTGTCTGTGAGGTGTGGGGGACAAAGGCCGGAGTTCAAGCCTCCAAGAGAGAACTTCACACAAATATACACTTAGTTTAGGTTAGAGTAAAATTTCTATCTTGTATAAAATAAAAATAAATGTGAAAAATTTTGATTTTTTAAAGGTTTTATATATATATATATATATATATATGTTGAGGTTTTAGATTTTGTGAGAGTTGCATGTAAAGTTATACTTAGTGTTTGTTGTGGAGTTTGAGTGATTTAGTGAATTGAAGGTTGATAATTTGGTATGTATTAGTAGATGACATAAAATTGTATGTTCTAGTGATTTTGTGAAATTGAAGGCTGTGGGCCTCGTGGTTCTTGGAAAGGAGGGCATTGGAAGGATAAAGGGCCGACGCTTTCTCGTGCCCGTCAAGCCCCAATGATTTGAACCTAAATGGACCATTACCTTTAAAAAAGGATTCCACCAAAAAAATAAAATACTCATATATGAAGGTTCATATTATTCATACTTCAATGCACCTTTTTCTTTCCAAGTTTTATTCTAGAAAAATTAATTATTATTTTTATTATAAAGTGGTCACTTGCACGTAGCCACATTTTGTCAATTATAGTTGACGAAAGGAGTTTGGGTGTTTATGAAATTTTAAGATTAGAAGTGTCACATTTATAAGTTTCAAGTTTAATATATCCCAAGTAAAATTTATGTTTTTAATATACTTCCCCCACCCCCACCCCCCCCCCCCCCCCCCCAAAAAAAAAATCAAGTGAATTAATATTCATCTTTTGTCCCTCCCTATAGATTCAAAAACCAAGGATGATTTGCAAAATGACACCCATGTAGAAGAAAGATTGAATTATGGACTCAGAATGTGAGAGGAAACTGCTATCAAAGCAACTATACCAGCTTCATGAAGGGACTTTCTCAAAAAATAAAATAAAAAATAAAAAATAAAAAAGCTTCATGAAGGGAGAGAAACAGAGAATTGGTAGATTGTGAAGTAGAACCAAAAAAGAAATGTTTTTTTTTTAAATTAAATTTTATTTTAGAAAAAATAGTATTAAAATGAATTTTAATAGATTAAAAAAAAATTAGGAAGGATTCATGTTTTTGGGACTCTGCACCTTTCCATGCAAGTAGGACCGAAGGATCAATTGGATCGGATATGGCTTATGTCCAATGTCTTTTTGTATTTGATATATTACGACGTGGACATGTGTTCAAAAAATGCACTGGACACAAATTTCACCCAATTTCTTTGATTAATTGTAATATCTCATGATTTAAAATTTAAATTGATAATATAAGAGGTGGGCGGCGTTAAAAACAACGTACCATTTTTTTTTTTTTTTTGTTATTTACAAATTACAACACCATGAAATATAAAATTCATAAAAATGGAGAGAAAAATAAAAACTAAAAAATAACCATATCATCAATAATCAATTAATATCATAAAACAAAATTATAACCCAAAGAGGGGGAAAAATATATATATATATATATATAAATATGAAACAAGATAATCAATTGATATTGTAACGGCAACAGGGACAAGTAGTACTCCGATTCTCCAACCATGGATATATGCAAGCTTGGTGATATACATGAGAGCAGTCCATTCGAATCAGCTTTGCCTCTGGTGATGATGAAAACTCCTCTAAGCAAATAGTACACGTACCCAAATCCAATTCTTGACTTTTACTACCCGCAACAAAGCTCCCCCTCCTCACCAATTTATCAATACTAGCTTTTGAAATCAGAGACTCAATGGTAGACTCAATGAAATTTGACAAATCAAATACGTTAACAACTTCAACTCGGAGGATTTCCAACTCGGCCACGATGAAATATCCTGTGCCCGTGGCCGCTAAATCTTGTGCTGTCGAAACAATTCGCTGAACTTTCGAAGCATCGAGGAGGTTAAGGGCTGAGATTTTCCCCAAAAGATAGTGTTGGTGACAAGGTGGGCATTGGAGTATTTGGGTAGGAACTTTGAGGGTTAACAAGTTTGTAGGAGGGTTATTGAAATCTTCAACCATGAGTACACGACCATCCAACCTTCGCTCCTTCTTTTGATATAGACGTCTACAAGAAACTACCAGTGTGCCTGTGGGTTCGGCTTCAAGTTCAATCACTCTAGTTCTGCGTAGGTTTAGTTTCTTTGAATAGTTAATAGAACTAGTCGTCATTGATTAATAGATTTCAATGGCGGACCAAGAAAAGCTTCACATAATCTGCTAGAGACTTGCCAAAAACTCTCTCTCTGATCTCTCTCAATCTAATATTCAGTACACTCGGCTCACACACATAAACAGCAGCACCTCTCTAATAAAGCAAAGCAACAAACCTTAAATATATAGGTGCTTATGTCGGCACATGAATGCAAGTCAAAGTCGGAAACAAATCCTATTTGATGTTGCATTCAAAGTCAGGATAGTCCTAATGTTAATCGTAATTTAATTTCAAGGCAACCGACTAACACGATCTGGCATTTGAGGTTAATTTTTTGATTGAGATTTTGTTGCAACTGAGGCATCGTTGTGATGCAACTTTATAGCTTTTGGAAGAAAACTCAAAAGATATGTAGATGTTAGATACCAGCCATGCCAACAATTAATCTAAGATACGATGGAAAATTACTGAGGAAAAAAAATTAGTTGGCCGCTGATAATACATTATTAGTTATTGTTTGTTTTGGGCTACAATATCTTAGTCTTATGTTGTTGGGTTACAATCTAGTTTTACGTAAATTAAGAATTTTAACGAAGAATTTTATTCAATTTTCAAAGTATAAAAGAATTTTATTCAATTCTCAAAATATATTATCACTAAAATTATAAAGTCAACAAGAAAATAGAAGATCAATCATATGCAATAAACAAAATTTAAGTGAAAACATTTTTTTCTTGGAAAAATCCATGAATAAGTTGGGTTAATTTAAGTATATACTAGAAACTTAAAAAAAAGATGTATAAGTGGGTTCCAGTTAACTCAACTAATAAAGTCTCTGATGGTTGTATAAGAGATCTGGGGTTCAATCCCCGTCTACACCAAAAACTGATTAGTGTCTTGGTCTGATGATAAAGAACTATCATCAGGAACGGACGTCATAGGTTAAAACTCTCTAAAAAAAAAAAAAAAAAAAAGATGTGTAAGAATAAGTTAGGTTTTTTTTTTTTTTTTTTTTTTGCATGAATAAGTTGGGTTAATGTAATTGGTAATGATAGTTTTTTGTCATAAAAGGGAATTTTGAATCTTGTCTACCTATAAAACAATTAATATCTCAACCTAATAGTAATGGTCATGGAGCGACGGTTTTAAATCATACCCTATCTATACAGAACATGATCAGGGACGGAACCAGGATTCAAACTTAGGGGGGGCCAAAGTTCTTTGTTCTTAGATTTAAAAAAATTGGAATATCAATACTAGAGGTTGACAAAGTTGCATTATTAGCATTAATTTGTTAATTATTATTTGAATTTTTTCTTTTGAAAAAAATTTAATAATAGGATTTTATAATAAAGAGTTTGCAAGTCAATTGGTATGTCTTCATATTTTCAAAGTCTAACTAATGTGTGGATGAAGCGATCAATATATGGCATAGGAGTTGTCTCTATGGCTATGACTCCTATGAGGGTGGAGTTATTTGAGAGGGGCATAGAGCTCTCAAGTGAGAGGAAGAAATTGGGTAAAGGTTATTGAGTTTTTGTGATTTTTTTTTTCTTTTTTTTTTTGCTAGGATTTGTAATTAATTTGTTGTTATTGTTTTTGCTTAGATCGAATTTATGATTTGTTCAAAGATTTTTCTTATTATCTGGATATATGCATTTTTTTTTTAAGATTTTGCTTATTATCTATTTGTTGGATTTCTTGGGTCAATTTGTAAATTTTTGGGGGGAGGAAGGCCTTAAGAGCTAGAATTAAAAATTTTTTTGTTAATACATATATACTAGTACTTTTTTTTCCCAGGAGAGAGGGGGGGGGGGGGGGGGGCAGTGGCTCCCCTCTACCCTTGAGTGGTTCCGTCCCTGAAAAAATGAGTTAAATAAACAAGCAAACCTTTAAACAAAAGATGAGTTTTAGTTAACTCAACTAATAAAATCTTTAAAAGTTGTATAAGAGATCTGGACGCAAAAAATCATCTCGAAAGACTTGGGTATCGACTTGTAAATCTCTTCTTATATCATTGTGTTTTCATTTATTTTTAATAATTAACACATAAATTCCTAAATATCTAAACTCATTTACCCGAGACAATATAAAACCACCAGCGTAGTGAAAAAAAAAAAAAAATAGTGTTGCCAAAAAAATCGTCTCATTAATCATAAGTCTTGCATTTACATTTGTTACATTGCTGACTCATTCCCAATCCAATCACACTTTGCTTCGCCAATAAGAAAAACACCAAAAACACCGAAAACAAAAACAAAAACGAAAACTCAAAATCACAGTCTCAAATTGACTCACCTTCTTCTTCTTCTTCTCAAAATATCATAGCCATGGCCACACCATCTGCTTCATCCTCATCAGCTTCCAACATCATGCTCGCAATCTTCGAGAAGAAAACCACTTCGGTCGAGCTCTACCGGCCTCGACCGAAGTGGTGTCTTTAAACAAAATACATATTTTATCAACGTCATGATCGAATACATATTTTATGTTAGGAAACTAAACAAAATAAAATATACACCCTAAGGTGACGCCGAGTGCTGCACTGGATCTTCGGGTTTCAACTCTTGCACATAAACCAATGACATGGAGGGAGGGAGCGAGGGTGGAGAGGTTAGGGGGTCATGGCCTCCTTGACTTTTCAAGAAATTCTTTCTCTATTTTATACTTGTGATAAAAATAATAATTTTAGACATAAATTTCAATAATGGTCCTCAAATTATTTCTGAAAATATGTAAAATATTTAATATATTTATGTCATATACTCATATATACCTCATTAAATTAAATTGTATTTAATGTATAATGTACGTAATTTAATTATATATTTTATTTTTATTAAATTGACTTGTATTATTGTATATTTTAGACAAGACTTACTTTTTTTTTTTTTTTTAATTGCGAAGATATAAAGACTTATTTGACTTAAATATTTTTGTCATCGCATGGTGCTTGCTGAAACGATCAATTACATTACAAACAAATTATTTAATTCCTGAAAACTTCTTTACCCTATATGGGATCACCAACCATATCCCTCCTGAGATTTCCATTACGAAACTCCACATGCATGCAACAATATTATTTTTCCTCTCTCAAACCATTCTTCCTGCTTCAGCTAGCTTAATTTCTCTCCATGTATGTATCTTTTATAGAAACCCAACAACAACATATAGAAATAGAAGTCCTTAATAGTTGAAATAACAGACATCATGAACAATAATACTGATCACTGCTCTGGTGAGCAAAATATGATAATTATGTCAGCCTCTTCAGGCAATCTAACCGCACCTTCTTTTTCAACTCTCCACTTTTGGTTCTGAGTATTGAAGAAACCTCTGATTTTCCTTCAGCGTTTTCTTCAATGTGTACTCTTCTCTCCAAGTAGAAGCTATCTATTGCTTTAGAGGATAAAGCAGTACGAATATAAATTCTCTATCTCATTTTTTATATTTTATTTTTATGTTTTATTAAACGCAACATAACATGTATTTATTTGAATTTTTTTATAAAATAACTAGATTTTAAAATAGAACAACAAAACACATGACATACTATAATTAATGGCGCATAAAGTATATTACAAAAAATGAAATTATATTTGTAGATAATGAGAATATAAATCATATAATTGAATAGGAATGTATGATAATTAGAGATACATCAGATAAGAGCATGCAAAAAGAGAGGCACTCTAAGAGTCAAATAAGGGCAAAAATTTTAAAAATCTTAAGAAAAAATAATATGTGGTAATAAACCAAAGTAAATTTCTTTTAATGATTGTTTGAGTGAGTGTTTATTGGATTTCGTTAGTGGGGTTGGTGACCATTTATAGTTTTTTACCATAAAGTGGGAAACTAAAAGGGGACGTGGCATGCGGTACTACCCACAATGTTACTGATGTGGTAATGGGGTAGGGTAATTAATGTTGACAAAATGGGGATAGTGACCTTCTCTGAGTGTTCCTGGGCCGGACACATCTAAATCGGGATCTAGCCCTTACCCAATGGGCCTTTAGTGATTTTCCTCCTCCATCCTCATTGTTAGGTATTAGAGCAAATTTGGAAAATAAAACTAGCTTAATTGAAGTGTGTCACAGAAGACAAATGAATTTGCCCTATTGAATTATTATGGTTTTAACATAGCCATTGATCTCTATTATTTTGTCATTTGGATTTAATGATAAAACACAAATGAATCCACACCATATTTTATTGGCTTTGTCGTCATCTTATACTAGCCACCAGGACAAGGCATTGCTCAATCAGAAGTTGGACAATAATTGATGACAAAACCAAGGGGGTCATGTCAACGTACGTAGTACACAAAAACACGTAACGTAATAATACATGCAAATTCCATATTCATGGAACTAGTAAGGGTATCCATGTTCTCTATTTGGAGTCTCCTTTTTCACCACTGAAGAAAGAGCATATATTGTTCAGAATATAATATTTCTTTGTTGTGTTTTGAGTATTTGACCGTGTGTGGGGGGATCTTTCTTCGTCATATAGTTAAATAAAGGACGTTGTGCTTAAGACATCCACTGAGACAAGAACATTTCATCACTCATATTTGGATTGGTGTCTGTAAAGAATAAATTGATTGGTATGAACTACGAAAGTTTTAGTGCATATACAGTTCCTGCAGTGGCCTACTACTGTCACATTATGAAAGAAACGAATATAATAATGTGGTCATACCAGCCTAACCCATAAAAATCATTGCACATTCTTGGCGTGAATGATGGTCATTCTATAAGTATAAGTGATTATGAGGTGTAAAAAGTAAAAAACAAGATTTAAGTCTCTAAGAAGAAGTTTCACATATATATACTTAAATTAGACTAGAATAAAATTTCTATCATGTCAAAAAAAAAAAAAAAAAAAAAAAAACCTGACCCATTAACCGATTCAACAGGACGTGCAAAATATGGCGGAAATTTCGAAGGAAAATGACACAATTGAGATGTTATTTATCGTTGATTCCCACGCCCATAATAGCATCTTGAAAAACCTGTTTGCTTGCACTGGGAATGTTTGACAGTGATATTTATGCCTTTAGAGAAAACTAAAACTAAGATTAAAGGATTTTTGCGGACTAAACTGAAGCGACTAATCCTTATTCATTTTTATTTATTTATTAAAATATATATGTTAAAAAAATAAAAATAAAAACACCAAAATACATGGTTAGTTCTTGAAATTTGACAAGTGAGTAATTTCAGTCCTTCTAGTTTCAAATAAGCATTATTGATATCCCAAGCACTTTATATATGGAGAGATCTCAATTCAACTACATGATTTTTGGCAAGTGTTATTTGTCTCTAAAGTTTAAAAAAAAAAATTGAGCTCTATTTGTCATTTTGTTAACGGCCCATTTAGAGGACTAATGAGTAATGACTTGACATTTTGAGTGATGTTGCTTAATTTTAATATTTAAAAAATTAAAACCCATAAAAAGGCCAAGCCCGGTTTCATAACGGGTTAGCTACTACTAAGCTCCTTCAAGATCAAATGCCTTGCAAGTCACGAAGAATATTGGAGCCAAAGATTAGAGATGATGTCGGTATATATGCTCGTTGGCGTGGCTTTAAAACAAGACCAATTGGAGACAAAGATTAGAGATGATGTCGGTATATATGCTAGTTGGCGTGGCTTTAAAACGAGACCAATTGGAGCCAAAGATTAGAGATGATCGATGTCGGTATATATATGCTTTGGCATGGCTTTAAAACAAGACCAACTGGAGGTCACAGTCACTCACACTTACACATGCGAAAAATTATCAAATGTTACGGCCATGATTTGATATGTGGCCTTAGGAAATTACATGAAAGGTTTAATTACATATTTAGTCCTTAATAATTTTTGGTTTATATTTTAAAACCACCTTATTCTTTAAAATGTTTCATTTTAGTCTTTATACTTTTACATATCAAAAAGGTCAATCTAATTTTGAGTTTGACATTATTTAGCTAAATCCCAAGGAATTTGATTGCAGCAAAGGGGGAAAAAGATTAATTATATGTTTGGAGAGAAAAAATCAAATCAAAAGCTCACATCATGAACATTTTTTTGCACAAACTTTCGGCTAAAATGGGTGTTTGCCCCTTTCGCCCAAAACAAGTAACACAATGGTTCTGCTTTAAACTTAATTTTCTAAAAATCGAGTTTCAATTAAAAATTCGATTTTTAAAAAATCGAGTTATAGGAAAAAAACTTAAAAAAAAAAAATACATGGAACTCGAGTTCCATGTAACATTTTGCAAGTAACTCGAATTTCATAAATCGAGTTTTTTTATTAAAACTCAATTTTTTAAAAATCGAGTTTTAAAATAGGAGCATTTTGTTAGATAATTTCAGAACATTAGCATTTTGCTACTTGTTTTGGGCGAAAGGGGCAAGTGCCCAATTTGACCTAACTTTAAAGTATAAAGACTAAAATGAAACATTTCAAAAAATAAGAGCCATTTTGAAACATTGGGTAAAAAATTTGGACAAAATTTGTAATTAAACCACCTATAAAAGTCATCCAAATAATCCATTATTAATCTTTATGCATGCCAGTACATCTTTTAAGCAAGGGAGTCAATCTTGTACTGAAGGCTGTACCGGTTTGACCAGTGAAATGATATATTTCGGTGCCGGTTAATACCGGTGTACCGTTTCGGGTTTACCGTTATTTTATATATGTGTGTATGTGTGTGTGTGTGTATTATAATAAATAAAAAAGTTTACATTTCTCTAATTCAAAACAAATTATTCATGGTTTTAGACTTTAGCATCAATTAAAAGAAAAAAAAAAACATAATATAAAAAATAGAAAAGCTTAATTGTTCATTACATATTAAGAAAACAAATAATACTAATAAGTTAATGTAAATAAATTACTATTTTGCCCTAACAAAAATTCAAAAATTACAAAACTAAAAAAAAAATTTGTACCAAAATTACAAAACTATAAAAAAAAAAAAAAAAAAAAATTTATGTACCAGCTGGTAAGCCCGGTGCCGACCGGTATTATCCGAAATTGACCGATATGGCCAGTATTTAAATCGGTACAAAACGTTAATGTTTCGATACCGATATACACACCGGTACGATACGTACTAACCGGTACCGATACGGTATTAACTACCTTACTTTTAAGATAGTTTGCACTCTAGAGTCTAGACCACACCCACAAATGTTGGTAATGTCTACCCCCTCTACTTGCACCCTCAAACCCATATAAGAACTATTCGAAGCACTCTATAATCTTGAACCCAGGCCATTGTGCAAACCCACTTGTGAAGCATTTCAGCTAAAGGTGGGCCACTAATCTCCAAGTTTTTTTAATGTAATATTATTGTACTTTGTCCCTCATCGCAGACTTATTTATTAAGTTGTATAACTTGGCTTGCATGACATATATTATATATATGTACCAAGGATTGCATTATTGCAATAAGGATTAATGTTCATCATTACGAAAGTAGATGATAACAATGTCAAAAAAAAAAAAAAAAAAAAAAAAACAGGAATTACATATTTTGAATAAAAAAGAAATAAGAATTACTAGCATCTCTTAAGATTTGAACCCATCACTATGAAGATTGGTTAACTTTGTTTCTAAATTAAGCTCTTCAGTCCCCTTGATTTAGCTAGGTTAATAGAGCAGCTAGTATGGCTTTAAGGAAATCTGTATGTATAAATACTCTCTGGTTTGGCTGTTAGTCCTATGAGTTTTGCTAAAGTTATTTTCTTGGAGGCTGGAGGTTTAGTTTGTATATGGTTTAGTTTAGTTTTTCAAATAAAGTTCTCTTTCATAATAATAATAATAAGTAGTTAGATATAAGTATCATTAACATTATGTAATAATAAAAGGCTATCTAGGTAACAACCCTGGTGCTCAAATAGACTTAAGGAATCTGGGTAAATTGTGTGGACCTCCAATGTTTTAGATTCTAAGAGTAAAATTGTGGAAAAGCACCATTGCATTAATAACAATTGCGCTACTTCATAAAATGTCTTTAACTTTGTTATTAACAACAACAACAACAAAGTTAAAGACATTTTATGAAGTAGCACCCAATGCTGTCAATGCAGGTTCCTCCTCACATGTCCTTGTCACGTCAAATTTGGAGAATAGATTCTTCTCTCTTTTTTGGTTTATCTCCAAGGATCAAGCTGAGGGATTTAATTGACACAAGTTCGGTGAGTGTCTAGTCACCACATTTCTATAAATCGAAATTGTAAGATATGCAATATGAAAAGACCCCCTTTTTTTTTTCATTCAAATACAATTCCCCATATGTGTATCAATGTATCATGTCAATTAGTGCCCAATTTTATATATGCTCTCTCTTTATTTTATTTTTTTAATTAATAATATGAAAAAATTTTAACAAGATGTAAGATTTATAAAATGCTGGTCACAGCTTGACATGCAATCAAACCATAATTGTACTTGCTGCTATTTTTGATATTTATATTTGTTCAACCACTTAATTTATTATTAAGTACAAACGTATGTCAATAAATATATATATATATATATATAATACGCAAAGTCAAATGCTGAAATGGAAGTAATTATATGTTAATTTTTTTATATTAAAAAAAAACACGCACATTAAAAGAGACAATGAAATTGTAATACAAAAATACATCACAAATTTTATTCTAAAAAATCAAGATGATTGTTAATTATTAGGTGACTAACATATACTTGTTTGTATTCAATTTTCTTTATAAATCAAACGTTCTACCTTTTATTTTATTTTTTATTTTTTTAAAAAGCCCTTGTTATTTGTTACCTTTTGCTTTTTTTAATATTTTTTGATAAATAGCTACCTTTTTGCCTTAGTCCATGCTTCACTCAGACTAAATATATCTTTTTCTTTTTTTTTTAGGATATATATATATATATATATATATCTTCTTTTTTCGTTGATAAAAACTCAGACTAAATATATCAAAACTTTATGGGAAGTTAGTTGTATTTTACAAAGTTCAAGGGCCCTAAAAAAGAAACTGAAAACAAACTTATCCTGAAAATTCAAAATTGTCATATCAACAGCTTATTAGTCAATCCAAACGGAAAAGAATCCATACGTGCTAGTTTTATATCCTTACCACGTGTAATGTTCAACCTCAATTAGCAATCTTGTCATCGCCATGGTCCAGTAGTCTATATCTCTACCCCTATAATAGAAAAAGTATCCATACGGAAAACTAAAGTTTTTTTTTTTTTTTTTTTATAAAAAAAAAAAAGAGGGTTTGCATGCGTGGCCATTATTTTTCACTCACCTAAACCCTAGCTGTGTATGGTGGTGCTTGAGCAATAATGAGATTTGTTACTAATTGAACCTATAACTCTTAAATTCGAAGGTGTAATAGGCCAGAACTCATAAGAGCTTCTTACTATTAAGCTACACAGTAAAAAACTAAAGATTAAGGAGTCTTGAGGTGCATGCATCAAGTTGGGATTTGAAAAAATTTTCCCTCGGTTCTTAGAATTGAAAAATCTCAAATGATAATCAAGTAGTAATTTTTAATAGTTGTGATATGCCAACCCCCCACCCCCATCCCTATAATCTACTTATTTCAATAAAAATTAACTCATAAGAACTATTGAGTTAAGATCATTTTGTGTGGCTTAATTACAATTTATATAATTGGATCTAATATTTCAATTTTAACAAAAAAAAAAAAGTTTGGAACTTTGAAAGTACCAAAATAAATCAAATTAACTATATTAAATAAAGTCCCAAATAAACCAAAATGACAAATAACATCGTGTCACTGAAAATCACCATGTTGAAAATTTGTCAATATTAATCCAACTTAAAAAAAAATTAAAAAGAACCCAAACTATTGTGTTTGGTTAGGTTAAGTAGGGGTGTGCAACAAACCTACGAACCTGCCAAAACCAACTCGACATAACCTAACCCACTAAGTTTGGTCAGTTTTTAAGGGTTGATGGGTTGGATTGGGTCATGAAATTTACAAATTTTCCTAACCAGACCCACCTATTCAGTCAAAAAAAAAAAAAAAAACCAGACCCCTTCTTCTTAAATAAAACCCAAACTCTAAGTTCTTCTCATATAGTTTGTGTCAGTTTGGTGTTATGCTCATAATTATTTGGTTATAAATTTATTCTTATTTGTGATAGTGTTGTTCTAATACTCAATTTAATAATAATAATAGTAATTAAAAAAAAAACTGTCCAACCCATGGGTCAAACCCAATCCATGTGGGTTGGGTTGGACCTTTGTGATAGGTTGGGTTGGGTTGGGTTGGATTGGATTTTTTTTAACCCACCATAGTGGATTGGGTTGAAAAAACTCCTCAAGTAAACTCAACCCCTAAATAATATTTATTAGATAATGGAGTTTTTTTAAGAGATAATTATAATATACTACTAACCTTACAACTATAACCTTTTTTTGTGCATGAAAAAATGCCAATTTAGTTACAAGGCTCTTAACAGATGATGGAGTTGAGTGTACACCTCCACCTTAAAATTGTAATAATCTATATATATAATAATAGGTAAAGCAGAAAGAAAATCCAATTAAATTTTAAATTAGAATTTAATTAGTGTCTAATTTTACGCCATGTGTCTCTTCTAATCTAAATTATAGAATTTTGTGCTAAGTGAGTTAATTTAGGTAAAAATTGAATTTCAATTAGAGTTTAATTTTGCGCCATGTGTTCCATCTAATATAAATTTTTTAAATTTTTGTGCCAAATTAGTTAATTTAATATAGAAAACTAGGAGTCCAATATAATAAATCATAAAAAACATAATCATATAACTAAAAAAATTCATATATATTATATGTAATTGTGATTGTTTTAAATGTATTCGTGCATATGCACGGAATTACGTACTAGTTTCTTATGAATATGAAGCAAATGAAATTGAATTTTATCATATTATTACTAATGATTTAAATAAATGCTAAAATAATACTACTTAATATTTATTTAAATGCTACACGCTACCAAGTAAACTCTAAATTAAAAATAATCAATTAGCATTTATTTAAATATTAAAGTTTAAAGATAGGAATCATAGGAGCAAATCCAATCATTATGTCAAAGAGTTTTGAGTTCAATAAAGAACTAAAGAAACCCAAAAGAGTAAGGATTAGCACACACAATAACAACCCATTAAAAATCTATTCAAGTCAAAATTCAGTGTTAAAAAAAAAAAAAAAAAAAAAAAAAAAACCTGCAAAATGACAGTAGATATAAAATGAAAATGTTTGCTAAATTTGTTAAAACTTAAAACCCCTCCCACTTCCAGATTTTTACAGATTCTTTTTTCTTTTTAATATAGATTCATTTTTATTATTATTAAATATGTGAAAAACAAAAAAGCTGATGTGGCGTTATGTTATTGGATGGTGTATAAAGAATTGCACGGGTGAAATTTAATTAATGATTATCACACCGAAACCAAAAATTCACTTCACTGATTTTAATTTTTTCACAAAAACAAAATTAGTAATCTGATATCTCTCTCTTTCTCTCTCTCTCTCTCTCTGTCTGTCTGTCTGGCTTTGCTTTGGTTCCTCTATTATTCTATTCGTATTCTATTCGCCTACCTTTGCTTCATTTGTCTTCCCCACCTCTCTCTCTCTCTCTCTCTCTATTAACTCTCTTACTGTCAGCCTAACCCACCAGGTTTTTCAATCTTATCTCTCTCTCACATACATGTGTTTGTGGTTTGGTTTGGTTTGGTTTGATAGCTGTTGTTCTAGGTTGAATTTTTGGTGTCAACAAGGTATGTGTGATTCAGATTTTTTTTTTTTTTTTTTTTGTCTCCGTTGAATTTGTAGTTTTTCTGGGTATGCTTGTTTGGTTTTGTTTTGTTGGTTTGATTAAGTATTTTGGGTTTTTTTTTTTTTTTTTTTTTTAATTTCTGGAATGTTGTATCAGTGGAAAATATGGTGAAGTTTGGTACTCTATTGTATGTTTAGAGCTGAAAGTGTGGGGTTAATGTAGTGGAACTGGAAGTAGTATAGTGAAGAGAAGTTGTTGGTTCAAATGGGAAATGGGTTTTTGAGAGAATAGTGCTTTTTGTTGTTTGAACTTATGGTTTGGTTACTTTGGCATTATTTTCCCTTGGAATGATACTTTATACTAAATTAGGATGTGAATATGTGATAGGCAAATGCTTGATGGGTTTATGAAGTAACTGAATTTTTGGGCTATTATGAAACAGTATGTTCATATAATGAGTCTAGGTAAAATGAAAGCGTTTTGGGTGTCTATTCTGGAATTATTAATCCCACCATTCCACACACAATAGGCAATTACAGGGAGGAATCCTTGGCGTGGCCCCACAATGCTGGTTAGGGGTTTTGAACCCAATATCTCGTGGTACGCAAGAGGCCTTGGGAATCATTCCTTGGGTTAGAAGGAAAGATAGGATAATGAAATGTAGAAATTCGATTAAAGATCATGTTGACTCCCATTAATGAAAGGATTTGGAGGGTTGCTTGAGATGGTTTGGTAGATGTGCCAAGGAGAATGATTAATGTACCAGTGAGGAAGAGTGATTTTGATCCAAGTCGAGGGAACGAAAAGATGTAACGGAACCAAAAATAATACTAGGACTAAAAAATGAAATGTTAATGATAGAAATGATTTTGGATAAGATAGAATGACGGAGAAGAATACGACTGAATGATCCCAATTACTCTATTGAGGATCCATAGCCAATCTCATAGTTTTGGGATTAAGGCTTTGTTGTTGTTGTGTTGGTAAGTTACACATACATCCAATAGGTTTTGAACTTGTTATCTCAACCTCCTACCACTCTTGTGGGAATAGAAAGTGTCATTTGACCCAGAGTCATTGGCTTTGTGAAGTAACACAAATTTGGACTTTTTTAATCAAAACGTGGATGGTTTGTCAGAAACATATTTGAAGAGTATTCCTGGCCAAATATGTGTTTTGGAATGCCTTTAGAGTTTGATTATGAGAAAGGAACTTTACCATTCATCATATGATCTCTAAGAATGAGGTTGTAATCATTGAAGAAAACATTAGAGAATGTTGGCTTAAGATGGTTTGTTCATGTTCAATGAGACCAGTATCTAGGCTTTACTGACTGTGTTTTAGGGTTATAGATGCAATCAATAGGGAGAAAAATATTATGTTTGTTGAATGAAACACAAAATCAGAGTTCCGTCGTTTAGTTTGGTGTGATCATGCAATGTTTAAGTGGTTACAATGATTTGCTCATTCATTTGAATGGAAGTATATTATATGTAGTGTTATGTACCATGCTCAAGTCAATATAGTGGATTTGCCTTCGGATTTTTCAATGTGAGTTGGTTGCTTTGAGGATTACTTATTTTTCATTGACGCTGGGGGCAGCCTTTGTGCTAAAATTTGCAGTGTGACCTAGTTCATTTATAAATATATATATATATATATTTTTTTTTTTTTCTGATTCTACGCCATACTTAAGTCCTGCTGTTAGTTAAATTCCATTTTATCAAATTTATCTGTAATAATTTTTTTTTTTTTTTTTTGAAGGTTTGCTCCCTTTCTACTCTGTAAATCTATTGTGCTGTTGTGCTCCCTGAAATTGTGTTTGAAGTTTGTTTTGTTGTTTTCCTTGTAGAATAAAAATTAATCAAGGGAGCCATGCAAAAGGATCATAGTACTAGCATTCCATCAACTCCTACCGGTCGTGTTCGAAATCGTAGACGCTCAAATGAGGTTGGTCAACATCAATGTCTACTTGTACTCCTTTTCTGCATTGTAATACATCTGATCTTCACTGGGTATGGTTATATGTATGTATGTATCAATGTATATATTTGCTCTGAAAAAGTTGGCAGACAATGAAATTCGTCTAGTATGTCTGATGGAGGTATCCCAATGTTTAATTTTGTTACATCTCATCTTGTAAGGTCTTTTTGTTTTTTTGCTTGAATCATCCCTCATTTTATAGGTAGGGGCTTAGTGATACTAATTTCTGTAATCTGCATCTCCCATCAAAAAAAGAAAAAAGAAGATGAATTTTAATATGAAGTTCATCGCTTTTGGATACTATCACTACCTAGCTTCTTGGGAAATTTAATGTAAACAATTTTGAAGTGGTATATTGTCTTCTTTGAAGGCATGGGATTCAATATACAATTTGAAAAAAAATAAACAATTTCTCTTGGTTGCCAGGTTATTCCGGAGGATAGCAAACCAAATGGAAGCCATTTGCTTGTTAATGATCGTAATAAATACAGATCAATGTGGATCCGTACACATTCATCTATTTGGATGATTGGGGGCTTTGTGTTTATTGTCTACATGGGTCATCTCTATATTACTGCTATGGTTGTTGTTATTCAAATCTATATGGCCAAAGAGCTGTTCAATCTACTTAGGAAATCTCATGAAGATAGTCATCTCCCGGGATTTAGGCTATTAAATTGGTAAGAATGTCATTTATTTTCAACTGAAATTTGTTTTGTTTTTTTTTTTAATTTATTTTTTTATGGTAGTCAACTAACATGATTTGAAAATTAGATTTTGTTTATTATGTCTTATATATTGTTCTTCATTTTCTATTTCTGTGCTCAGGCACTTCTTCTTCACTGCGATGCTATTTGTATATGGCCGCCTTCTGAGTCAACGGCTCGTCAATACTGTGACTACAGATAGATTTTTATATCAGCTTGTGAGCAGCCTTTTCAAGTATCATATGGCCATCTGTTATTTCTTATATATTACAGGTTAGTAGATGTGTTCTCTTTTTCGTTTCATATAATGGCTTTGAGGACTCTTGATATCAAACACCTCTTTGTATGCA
The DNA here is from genome assembly GCA_033629205.1 of Lithocarpus polystachyus. Taxonomy (NCBI): domain Eukaryota; kingdom Viridiplantae; phylum Streptophyta; class Magnoliopsida; order Fagales; family Fagaceae; genus Lithocarpus; species Lithocarpus polystachyus. The sequence continues at coordinate 85,281,245 of CM066166.1, forward strand.
ATTTTCTCATACTTATAATGTAATTAGCATTTAATGAACTTGTGTATCCATGATGCTTTTCTTTTTGGGTTATTGTCGTTCTTATCCGTACTATTATTTTTTAACGTATATCTGCTGATAACAATATCTTTTTAATGGGGCTCAGGTTTTATGTGGTTCATTCTTTCATTAAAGAAGAAGATGTACAAGTATCAGTTTGGCCAGTATGCATGGACACACATGATTCTAATTGTTGTGTTTGCACAGTCTTCCTTCACTGTTGCCAACATTTTTGAAGGAATTTTCTGGTAACTCAACCTTCTTAGGAAATAATAATTAATTTTGGATATTGATGATGAAGTCTGGTTTCTAACTTGCAGACCAATTATGCCATTCCTCAACTTCTGTTTACTTCCCATGGTAGTCTGTTTTGAGGGCCTTGTCTTTTGTAGCCTCTTTTCTAAAACTTGCATTTGAGTACTTACAATTTACATAATTGGCACTGTCTAATGTAAGTTTTCTTCATGGATGTCTTTAATAAGCCAATGCCAAGGCATATAGGTGATATTAGTTGAGTTGCTTATGAATTTTAATGATAAATCCATCCAAAACTGATCTAGCAGGACAAATGGCTCCCTGTTCCACATGCATGGGTTGTTGGATCTTCTGAGAATCCTAACTGCTTCCCATATCATTTATGCTTGACTAAAATGGCTTACCCTCCAGCAAGCGGATAATTAACAGACCAATAGAGAAGCCTATTGAACAACATGAATTTTTTTGTTTATTTATTTTTTATTTTTTGCTTCCTTGGAGGTTATATATTTTCCTTATGTGTTTTACTATTCCTATCAATTAAAGTTAGGACCTCCCAGAACAGCAAATACTATGATGTCCACCTCCTCTGTAAAAGCATAGATTTTGATATGAATGGTAACAATACTGTGTTTAAAAAGTTCCTTACTTTCATGAGATGCATCAAGGGAGTATCAGTTACAGTCCATTTGTGTCCCCTTTAGAACTTGACACATTTGAACATTTGTATATTATTTTTTATCTTGTATTACAAATTGTGTCAAGACTTCTTTTCTCTTTAACATGTTTCATCTGGTTCATAAACAAGTTTTTAGATTCTAATATTGTTTGTTATGACACATGGGCTATTGATGCAGGTTTCTTCTTCCAGCAACTCTTATAGTTATCAATGACATTGCTGCTTATATCTTTGGTTTCTTTTTTGGGAGAACCCCTTTAATCAAGTTATCTCCAAAGAAAACTTGGGAGGGATTTATTGGAGCATCTGTTACAACTATAATCTCTGCATTTGTGGTAAGCATTTGTGGCCTGTTTTATCATGTTTATTTTGCTTGCTAACTAAGTTTGAGAAAGTGTATTCCTATGAGTAAACCTAGTATTTCAGTCAGATGTGGCCATTCATGGTTGCAGACCTATTACCCACCAAACATGGTGACATGCATCAGTTTTCACAATACGGCTTGCATTGATCTTGTCTTTTTGTGGCTTTAATTAATCGTTATATTTGGCCTTGAATTTAACTTGATGGTCTCATTGCATCTGAAAAATGATTGAAAAATGCAGCAACCCCAAATTATGTTGAATGAAAATCATTAACCTTTAGAAATTAAAAAATTTGAAGAGCCTCTAAGCACGTGTGTGAGTGCGTGCTCAGAGGCTACTCTAACTCGATGATCTCATTGCATCTGAAAGTTCCTAATATGTATTTTCCAAATATCATATAAATAAATAGCATATTTATTACTCCCATTAGTGTTAAGCAGGATGATTAACCTGTCTGACTATGATTATATAACTTTATCATATTTATGACAAGAATAATGTGTCAGTGCTTACTTCTCGCTGACAATGTTATGGGACATGGTCAGGAGACACATCATTACTGCTTAGTTTTGTTCATGCTTATGTCTTTCCTTATTTTTGGATCTCCACTATGCCTTATGCTTTTTTAACCTCTGTTTATTTAAATTCATTTTATTAAATTCTACAGAGTTTGATCTGAAAATGTCATTTTTGTCACAACTCAGCTGTTTTTATTTTTCAAATACTCATAAAGGTGCAACTTACTCCTTGGCCCTAAACGTTGATGTACATTCTCTTTTCTCTTCATTAAACAGACCTGTCTTCATGTCTTCCCAAAACATGCATCTGAAATCCTTTTTTCTTTCTTCTAGATAGGCCGAAAGTTACTTTTTTGGTGCTTCAAACAAAAATCTCACCTCAAATCCACTTATAGAACACTAGTTCACCTCAAAATTGTTCTTTTTCATGTTTAAAACTTTTTTGACTTTATGTTTCTTGCATTTATGTTTGTTTGCTGACAGTAATTGGGGTGAAACCTTGCTCTTTACTGATGTTTATTTGTTCAACATCAAAATTGTGTGCAAATGGATATCGATAAAATCTGGTATTTGTACTTTTTCATGCAGCTTGCAAACATCATGGGTCGTTTTCAGTGGTTTACATGCCCAAGAAAGGTAACTTCATGGAAGTAAGTTATTGATGTTTGAAAGGCATAATAGATCAGTTCTGAAGAAACTTATATCTCTCAGTTTTTATTACATGTAGGATTTATCAAATGGTTGGCTTCACTGTGATCCAGGTCCGTTGTTTAAGTCTGAGCAATATACTTTACCTGGATGGGTTTCTCAATGGGTGAGTAAATTGGAATGCAATTAAATCTGTTTTTTATAGCATACCAAACTACATTGCATGTACTCACATGTCTCCAAATTTTATGGTTAGCCCACTTTCAGAAAAAATTAATCAGCTAGAGGCCAAATAAGCTGATGGCAAACGAACACATCCTAGGCATATATTATATATTATATATAATATATAATGGTTGCATCCTTGAATTTGACCACTGATACTACATCTAGATGCTGGTTCAAGTTGGTTTTGATATTCCTAAACTAAACCATAAAAGTTGGCATGTAGTGCTTGAGTTGTAGCAGTGGTTAGATTACTGATTATCAACCCAAGGTTGTTTCTTTCACGTTTTTCATGCAATCTTTTTTGGAGTTTTTCTGTTGTGAACTATTTGTATTTTTGTTATTTCAATAGATATCCCTCAGCCTTCCCACAAGAATATCATCTTCTTCTTCTCATCTGACAGGCATTTTTTGCCATGAATTTTGGGAGTAAAATACATATGCTTTCATGTATAACCGTGTTAGTTTTAAAAAGTTGATGGTTGCCTTACTTCGCCTTTTGGTTTGTTTGTGGTGAATTTACTCAAAATTATAGCAAATAGTTTTTCTTATAACTTCTAACTCCCTTACTGTTGGTAAATCCACTAGCTTTATCCAATTATTAAAGGTCAAAAACATGGCTATGGATCCACTGTTTGAGCTATGTGGAATTATTTAACTTGAGTTAATATAAAGCTTACTGATTATGTAATTCCAGTTATAGCAAATGAGATGTGGATCTTGCGTCTCTTAATGGTTAGGAAACTAAAATTCTAATTTATCTTGTTATTATTGTCTTTCACAGTTTCCTTGGAAAGAGATCTCAATTTTGCCAGTTCAATGGCATGCTCTATGTCTTGGCTTGTTTGCATCTATAATAGCACCTTTTGGAGGCTTCTTTGCTAGTGGTTTTAAAAGAGCTTTTAAAATCAAGGTTTGCTTTTGATACTTTCTAATCAAGTGATTCAAACATAGATGCTATCTTCCAAGATGTTCGCAGTATTTGCTATAATTCTCTTCTTCTGCTACAGGATTTTGGTGATAGTATTCCTGGACATGGTGGAATTACAGATAGAATGGACTGCCAGGTAAGCTTTGATGAAAAATGAATCCACCAGATTTCTATGAACTTACTAATTGAAAGTGTTTTCACCATGGCTTCCCCCTATCCCGGTTTGTAGTATATTGTCTTATTCTTCAAATAAACTTGATTACCATGCCTAATGCATGTGTGGTTAGTTATATTGTCATTGCTGGCAGGAAATTATGATATCATGCTAGTTTTATTTCTGTTTGTAACCATATATTGTTTTTTTACTGTTAGCAACTTTTATTGAAAAGAGAAAGATGTATTTACCAAAATGAATCATACTGAAAGATGTAATAAACCTGGTTGTTTACAAATGATGCTGTCATGCTAATCACTACTGCGGTTGTCAAATGTAGATGGTGATGGCCGTCTTTGCTTACATCTATCATCAGTCATTTGTTGTGCCACAAAGCCTCTCAGTCGAAAGGATCTTGGACCAGGTACTGTCTTCACATGCTTGTGCATAAAATTTGGATATTCATTTAATTAAATGAGTGAATATTAAATGAGTGAATATGTGAAGATTTGACCAAAAAAAAAAAAAAAAAGAATATGTGAAGATTCATTGGCTGATGGCGTGACTGCTTTTTAGATATTGATGAACCTTACATTCGAGGAGCAGCATTCTCTATACGTAAAGCTTGGGGAGATCTTGCATGAGACGCTGACTGGAGAGTCATAGATCTGCATAACCTGCGTCTTGGGTGATGTTTTCTCTCTTCCCAGCATGTTATGTACATGGTGGCCTAACTATGAAAGAAATAGATAATGTTTTGTATATGGTATTTTGTTCTCTTTTCCTAGTGCAACCCAAATATTTAGGGTTGAGTAATTCTTCAGTCAGCACACTCTGTATAGTGTATTTGTAACCAGTTTATGTGCATGAACTCTCATTGGAGAGTGAATTGCTCTCTGTGTCTCTCTCTTGCACCAGTTTATTAGTTGGATTTATGTTCTTTCGAAATTTCAGAGGCTTAATTAAATCAGTATTCCAGTTACGTGTATAAATCACCCAAATTTTAAGGACTTGAGCCAGCTCTCCATGGAAGAAAAGAAGTCATTGAAGTCCTACTAAAATAGAATTACCATCTTAAATTAAGTTATACAATTGTTTTAGTGAGTGGGGTTTCTTCCCCCCACACCCCCCCCCCCCCCCCCCTTTCTTTTTTCTTTATGTTGCCTACAAACTACTAAATAATGAGTCAGTTTATGAATTTCTTTCCTCTTTTCTACAACACAGAAATGAGAAATATGCAATCAGATGGGGGTTTTTTTATTTATTTATTTATTTATTTTTTATGTTGCCTTCAAACCACTAAATAATGAGTCAATTGACTCAATTCATGAATTTCTTTCCTCTTTTCTACATAATTTTCAAGTGTTTAAACTAAATATTATTAAAATGAGTTTATGGGTAGAATATGGTATGTGGGAAGTTATTGTGGAAAATGAGGAGAGGGTTAATTCAGCAGCAAAATAAACATGAATTCAGAAATTAGAAAAATAAACACCGAATTCAGTAATTCGGCATTCCTACTGTCAAATTCAACATGGGACGGACTTGACACTGTAATTCGGCATTAGAAAAATTTAATCGAACCAAAGATAATGGGCTGCCCAATTTTGTAAGCTTCTGCCCGAAAGGAAAAACATGTTGCGCACGATATATGCAAATATACAGAGTCCAAAACAACTGAAAACGTGACTTTAAATCAATATTGATTTCAAATCTTTAAGAAGAAACTTTGATTAAAATTTTCATGAGTTGAGATAATATACACACACGTCCATGTCTTCAGATACTAGAAGTCACGTGGTCTCATTCAACCTGTGGATTTTTATTTTTTAAAAGGAAAAATGTATGAAATCTCCTATGGTTTCTTCTAAGAACACAAAAAAGTCTTTTAAGTTTTGAATGTAATACTTAATCTCTCTTTAGCATTGTTTTGTGTAAACTACTAAAATAGTGAGTTGTTCATTTAGTGACTCATGTCCCATTTTAAAGCTACATTGTTCACATAAAAGAATACCTTATGATGGTTTTGTGTTATACTCAAATAGTTGAAGGGGTACGTGTTACCTAGTTAGAAGTTTATATGGAGAACAATACTATAGTGAGTTAGGGCTCATTTGGTTATCTCTTCACTCAGTTTTCATAACTCAGTTTTCACTACTCATAACTCAACCTCATAACTCATAACTCATCACTCAAATCTCACTTTCACTCGAAAACCCCAAAACATCTATTTGGTTTAAAAATCCAATCACATATCTCACCTTTTCAACCCAACTTTTTGCCAAAACTGTGAATCCCACCCACTGACACTATACAGTGGTTCACTAACAGCTACTTGCATCCCCTTCTTCTATACTTCCCTCTCCTTCACTTGTACGCGTGACGCAGCAACATCACCTATTGTTATAGTAAAATTTAGGCAATTGGAGCATGAGGTGGAAGGTGCTAATGAAGAGTTGAAGTAAGCACGTGCCATGGGAGAAGCAGCATTCGAGAAGGTGCAAGCTGCAAAATGAAGGGCTGAAAGAGCCAAGGTTGCGCAGGATTTCCAAAGAGAAAGTAGAGAAGTTCAAGATAGCTCTAGTATTATCATGGGTGATGTTTGGAGTACTACTTATATTGTCTATACTAGGTTTGGTTAAGTTTGAAGCAAGCAAAGATGTTTGCCTGACTAACTTGTGTTATTGCATTTTAGATCGTTTGTAATGTAAGTGTACAATTTCATGTTTTCTTTTGTATTATAAGTATAAATATTTATGATACTTATGACATTGTACTTCTATTGTATGTTGAGAGTGTTCAACTTTATTTAAAATGGACTTGTAAATGATGGGCATTTTAATTGTAATTATATTACTTGTGGTACGCCAAAATGGACCCCTAAAACTAACTACTAAGGGGAATGTATTTTGTTTTTCTTGGATGAATGACTAGGGGGGAATGCATAATAGTATTAACTCTGAAACTGTGGCATATCAAATCCATAATATCATCATATCACATACACAATATCACAAGAATATATAACTGTCCACCTGAAAGCATGTCCACCTGTAATATCACAAGGAAAAAAAAAAATATATATATATATATATATATAACCATATCACATACACAATTATGGTAGTTGATAAATACTTCATTGCGAAAAGGTATTACATACAATTGCATATAAGCATGTCCACGGTCCACCTGTACTTACATTACCAATAGGTATTAGATACACCTATTTTAAAATTGCCAAAATGAATTATATTAGAAATGTCAATAGGTTATTGACATTAGCCATTAAATGTAAGCATGTCCACAGCTAATCTAAATTTACAAAAAAAAAAAAAATGCATCATAATGTCCAAAAGAATGCATCATGTATCATGCTAAGTGATTTCTAGTTGCAGTACCTAGACCTATACAAAAGTGTTAACAAAAAGTCATAGGAATGGGTAATAGCTTTATACAAAAGTCCCAACAAAAAGCGGTGAATCCTTAGACATGCCAACCATCAACCTTGATGCCACATGTACTCCTCCCACATGCAGTCAGTCATATCATCCCTGAACTCACGCATTGCTTTCTTTGCCGCATCAGACATCTCCCTCACATGCCTCATTTCGGCACTTGCACTCCACTCAAGAGAATTCTCATTGTTTCCAGTGCGTACATCATCTCTATCAACGTCAAGGTCCTCCCATGTGTTAAACATTATATCTCTTCGATTATTGATGCGTATAAAATTATGTAACGCACAACACGCAGAAACAACCAAACGTTGACGATATTGATTATAGTTCGCCATGCAACTCAATATGGGAAAGCAAGCTTTCAGAATGCCGAAAGCCCTCTCAATTACCATGCGCAATGAAGAGTGTTTATAGTTAAACAACTCTTTCCCCGATGCCCGTTGCCTACTACTCCTCTTGAATTCTTGGGCATGATATTGGGTGTCCTTATGTGGTAGAAAAAACGATGCACCAATGGGGTACCTCGAATCAACCAAGTAATAGGAACCTACAAGAATAGCATATCTAAATCAGTAATAATAACCTGCAATTATCAGCATAACCTTATATAAAATATATATATATATATATACATATATATAATTTTGTCCCGCATAGATCCTGGCTAATGGAGTAAATATAAATAATCAACTGCCAACCCATTTCAGAAACATAAATGCAAGTGAAAATCAATTGAGATATTACCATACCAAAAACCATCAGTAACTATCAATTGAGATATTACCAAAACATGACACTTCAACTCTACCAGAGAGAGAGAGAGAGAGCCAATTAAATGTATATAAAGGAAAACACTACTACTACTACAACACGAATGGCACCATATGTTTGCTAAAGGAAATTTTATATTACTTATATGCAAAACAATCTCCAAAAGGGTCATCAAGATCAGTCCATGGAGAAAAACCCATTTTCACATCCAAAGTATAATACCCGAAAAAATTAAAGAAACAAAAATTAAAACTACCCAAATCAGACAATGGACATGGAAAATGGAGAGGGAGAGAGAGATATATATAGCACCTGGAAGAATATCACGACAAAGGGCTCGATATGGACACGGTGACACAGCTCGGTATGGACTCGCCGGTGACAGAGCTCGGTATGGACTCAGAAATGCTCAGTAACGATCGTGGCGTGTTCATCTCAGACATGGTGCGTCGATCACGAAGTGTACTTTTGGTAGGAGCTAACTCGCAGGTGATGAAGAGGGAAAGTGTGAGAGGAGGCGGAGAGAGGGGAGTGAGAAGAGGGAAACTGGTGCTGAAATTTTGGGGGGAGAAATGAAAATGAAATAAGGAGTTTGCAACGGTAATAACTCCAGCCTGACTCTGCTTTGACAATGCACTGATAAAGGGCCCACAAAGTCATTTTATTTACCATATTTGTCACTAAGTTTCAATTTTCAACTTTTGAAAACACCAAATTCCTGTTTCTGTTTTCTATTATCCAAACTCAAAATTTTGAGTTTTTGAGTAATGGAAACAATTATCTAAAACTAAGCTAAACACTTGTCATTTGTGGAACTCACTCGTTTTGGGTAATAGATCATGAAAATTGAGTGATATCACTTAATTTTGGTGCTATCCAAACAAGCTTTTAAGTGCTAGACTCAAAACCTCAAAGGGATTTCATGTTTATTCAATTCATGCACAATGGACAATGTCATGAAACCCCTTGAGGTGGACAACACATTCCTCTTACATATAGGTGAACCCACATATAGATTTTATACCTGAGATTTACATTTATATAAGGAGAAGGTGTAGTCTCAAATGTATTTAATAATATTTTACCCTTTAAAGAAACCATTGTTTTTTTTAAAAATGTTTAAAAAAAAATTGTCCTTAAAATTTGCATGAATTCATTTTTCATCCCAAAACGTTAAAAAATTCATTTTTCCTCCCTAAAATATTAAAAAAAAATGTTATACTTGTGATTGTTAAACTTTAAAAATAAAAACTACTGAAAAAAAAATGTTTTTTTATTATCTATTTTCATTTCTAAACTATTAAAAAAATACTCTTTCTTTTAAGGGAGGAAAATGAATATTTTTAAGTTGGAGTGTATGTATAACTGTATAAAACATTTTATATGTAATACTCTTTTTGAGTTTTAAGGGAAAAAAAATGGTAGTGTTTGTTACACGTTGTGATTACAATTAAATTTTTTTTTTTTTAACACAAGTTTGTGTGTAAAAGGAAAACAAAGTTAATGGAAACTCTAGATATCGATCCACCATTCCACCACAAAATCATACCAAATAGATGATAAACAAATATTTTGAAGACGAACAAAGTTTAACTACAAAATTGGTTGTAGCGTAAGGCTATAACTATACTCAATATCTTTTTATTGGATGTGAATTTTGACGAATCTACCATTAGACTACATCTTTTTCTTATATCCTTTATGTCTACAAAATTTCTAGAAAATTAAATATCAATGGCTATATCATCAATAAAGTTTTTAAATTGTAAGTTTTTTAAGTTTAAAATTATGCATAAAATATAAGCTTATAGATCATATAGTAAATAATATTCTATTGACGCAAAACTTAATATGTATATTAAAAGCGTAATGAATATACAATTTAAGGGTTAGATTTTTAAAATATGTAATAATATTTATTTTATTTAGTAAGCTTCAACCAGTTTTTTAACTAAACTTTGCCCTTTGAAGATCACACACTTCCTCGCAAGAATCAAGGAAAGACCTATCTTCTTTTTCTTCCAGAAACCCAAAAAAAAAAAAAAAAATGTTGAGTCATTGTTAAGGATAATGATAAGGTGCAACCACAAATGGATAACTTGAAGTCAGTTCAACTCAAATTCAAACACTACATGATCACAGTCACCTTCAAAACAATTGAAGAAAGCTGATGCTAAATTCTAGGGAGTTTTATTCATGCTGATCTTGTTGTTTAACTTTAAATCTCTGTACAATTGTTTTGGTTTTTTTATTTTTATTTTATTATATGTTCTTCTAGTCTACAGACATGGAAGAACATGACCGTATCAGCCTCTTTCATGACTCCATTCTCCACCACATCCTCTACTTCTTGGCCGCAGAAGACGCCATCAAAACCAGCGTTTTATCAAGAAGATGGAATGGGTTATAGAAATTTGCTCCGGGCTTGTCCTTCTGCAACCGTCGAGGTTTACCACGTGTCTCTGACTTCGCTGCCTTAGTGTGTACAACCCTAGACCTATACAGTTCTTCTGGTAAGTTGATCAAGTTTCCCATCGACTTCGAATACACAGGACGTTACTTTTTTTACGTGGACAAATGGGTTCGCTTTGCAACAACCCACAACGTTGAAAATCTCTACCTAGAATTTTATGCCACAAAAACAAAGAAACCCAACACGTCTGATTCTACTAGCTATTTGTTGCCTCCAAGTTTATGCACTAATTCCATGTTGAAGATGTTGTCTCCAACATTTGTAGCTTTGAAACAATAACTACAATTTCTTGGACTTCGCTTAATGTACTATGGATTGGTTATGCAACATTGACCCATGATATGATACATAATATTCTGTTGGGTAGTCCAGCTCTTGCAGAATTGAGATTGCATAACTTTGAGTTTGAAGGTAACGAAGTGGTCATAAATTCTACAAGCCTGAAAAAATTAGAGCTAGATGGAGATAAAGATCCTGCCATTAATGATTTTACTATAGTAGAAATTTCGGCTCTGAATAATCTTCAGTCGCTAAGCATTTCCGGGTTTATATATTATACCAAGTTCGAGTTGACAAAGGTATCGTCTTTAATTGAAGCTAGACTCAGCTTTGAGAGGAAAAGTACTTATAATGGAAGACTCCTCTGTTACTTAAATGAGTTAAGTGTACTTCTTAATTAGAAAGCTTGGTTTTGTTCCTAAACTTACCTTATCAACTCGGTGTCTTCAGGTATGGTTTTACTTATCTTCTTGGCCCAATATTTGACACAAAGTTCTTATGCACGTATATATGTTTCTTTTTAAATTGTAGTTGTAAGATATTTGAACCAAGTGATTGAATTTAATTATTATTGTGCCTACATTTTTCCATTCTTTTAATGTATATAAGAAATTGATAAGAATATATATTTGAAGGAGAGAGTTAATGAAGAGGAACTTTTTTGCATATTCTACCTTTATAGTTTTTCTCTTATCCTATGTATTTGGGCATGTTTTTAATTAGTGACATAGGAATTGTAACACAGCCTGCAATGTACAAAGGATGATTAATAGTCATGGTGACATTGATCGTATGATTCTCAAAATGGGACAATCTATAAAACTATGCTTTGAATTCTTCTATCCAGTTCTACATAGCGAATGCATATTCTTGGTTTTCAACATTTAATCCTTCATTTGATATGCAATCTTCCATGAGAATACCTCTTTCTCTTGTGATTTGAGTTTCTATAAAAAATTTTATTCCTGCATCTCATGAGTACCATTGTTGTTGATATTGTCATTTAGTATAACCTTATATGCTGACTTTTTTTTGCTGAAATTATATGCTGAAATCAAAAGTGAACTGTCCAGAAGAGTTGGGTGTGTTGTCCATAGCATTTTGTTTTCCTGCACTCCCATCTAGTAGGATGATGTAACTTAAGAAGTTAAGATCCGATACCCAAGTTATGTTACCTTGGGAATTGAGGATGGTTTAGGCTTGTAACCTTCCAAATTTGGTACCTATGGAGTATTAGAAATATGGATCAATATGCAAGCTAACATGAACATTAGAAATGGTTCTCTTTAATGATAAGTTGGCAATTTTTTATAATATATTTGTCTTTGTAGTTGATTCAAAACCTGTCATAGAAGTAACTAAGCTCACAGTTAATTAAATTAGAAAGTTAAAAACAGAATTCTTATGCATTCATGTGACAACTGATAATTAATGCTGCAAATCATACGAATAGGCCTTTTCAATTTTTACTTTGGTGGCGGCTTGGGATGGCGGATGTGAAAGTAATGAAGCTTATTATCTTCCTCTATGCTAGGAATGATCAATCTTGTTTGTACATGCTATAAAAACAAATTTTCTCAATCATATGAAAACTTATCAATGCTAAAATGTATTGTTCTCTTGCTTCTCTCTTGATGTGCTAAGGTCTTAACAATATTGGAATTGAAAACTTTTCCATCTCCATTTTCAACGCGCAAATGTTTGATACTGGATACGAAGCTTAACAAATAGGACCTTCCTGGAATAGCTAGCCTACTTCAAAGTTCACCTTGTTTGGAGAAACTAGTTATAAACCTTGTGCCCTCCTACAATGTCGAGGTGAGTTTTTAATTAGACCTCCCCCATTTCTTGTCCCTTGTTATATTTACAACAGACAGTTCATATAAACTTTAGCATCTTACCACTTCTATTTGATCCTGTCCGACCTTATTTGTTAAAGTTTTTTTTTTTTTTTAATTTCCAATTTCAAATGGGAAGGACCCTTTTGCTTCTCGAGCCATGTTTTCACTTGCTTTAAGATATGCCCTTATATTTTTGATAGCAGAAGTTACATTGCAAATTTCAAATATGTATTCCCTGACTTAATTTTCTTCTGTAGTTGGATTTTTCCCCAAACTTTATCAATGTCAATAACTTGATCATGAGGAGTACTGGAAGTCGCAGAACAGGAAATTTGTGTGTTTGTCTTCACACCTAAAGACTGTTGAGATTGTTGGCTAAAGCAAAACTTTTTTGGGTTGAAATTTGTAACTGGACTTGTACAGTTTCTGCTTGAGCATGCAAGTGTGCTAGAGAAGATGGTTATTTATAAAAAAGAGAGGCTAGTAATCGAACCCGACTCTAAAGGAGGGACACAAATTACTTCAGGTCACTATTCAATTTTTATCATACCAAAAACCCTCTCCAAATGCTGTGGTTATGTTCTCCTGAGGATCTATGAATACTCAAAAAGCAACAGTTTAATAGGATTACCATTTGCATTAGTCATATATTTAGATTTTCCTGTTTGAACAGAACTTTATGTGCTGGTTTTTCAATGGCCTATCCTCTAGATGTAGTAATGTCATCTCTTGGTTTTAAGCTTGTTTTAATACACCATCCAATTCGTTGATACTTGATATATGCCATACTGATGCCATTTTCTCTTGTCTACTCTCTTTGTAATTTGCTTTTGATTTTTAACTGAATATCACAAATTAAAAAAGTTGCTATAATTAGAAGCTTATTTTTCGGAATTAATTAGTAATATCTACCATAAATGTGAGAAGAGGGAATACCATGTTACTTGTACTCTAAAAATACCTAATAATTACTCAAATTTAATTATCCTGTTTAAAACAAATCTTCTTATTTATTGATATTTCTCACACACACATACACATCTATTGGGTGAATTACACTAATATCCCTCACTACAAAAAACGAGGGCTATAGCCGCGTTTGAAAAACGCAGCTATAGGCCCTAAAAACGCAACTATAGGCTATAGTTGCGTTTTCTATAGCCGCGTTTCCAAACGTGGCCTATCCAGTGCGACAATAGCCTCTTGCGGGATCTATAGCTGCGTTTTTCTAAACGCGGCTATAGGTCCCCTTATAGCTGCGTTTTTAATCCCCTATAGCTGCGTTTTCCACTCATTATTTCGGCTAGGCCTATAGCTGCGTTTTGTTAAAAACGCGGCTATAGACCCGCTTTAAGCTGCGTTTAAAATGCGGCTATAGGTACAGTTTTGGCTGCGTTTTAAAAACGCAGCTAAAGGTTTATTTTATATAAAAAAAAAAATTTGGGTTTTCTTTTTCCCCAAAAAATTCAAAATTCAAACCAAAAAAATTCAAAATTAAACAGAAACCCAAAAAATTTAAAATCAAACACAATATACTCACAATACAACCACACCCAAAAAATTCAAAATCAAACACAACATACTCACAATACAAACACAATGTGCTCCAAAATATAATAACACAAACCCATGAATCTCCTCTCATTCAATAAAACCAAGCCAAATCTAACACTAAATCTATTCAAGAAACACAAAAGTACAAGCTCAGAAACACAAAAGCACAAACTTAACAACACAAACCCATTTAAACATAAGCACAATATTAGCAACATAGTAGCACAAATCCAAAAAATTGAAAATCATAACTCGAATCCAAATCAAGATACGTACACAAATATTGCTAGAATATTCACTTCATTCAAAATTTTTAGCATTTCTTTCATTTTCTTACTAACTAAACATAAAATTAAAAAAAAAAAAAAAAACTAGATTTATAGACAAATCAATGTGCGTGAGATGAAGAAAAAAAAAAAAGAAAAAAAGAAAAAGAAAGAAGAAGTAGCTTCAAAGAAACAAAGAAAAAAAAAAGAGTTGTGCTGGAGTGAAGAAAGAAGAAAGAAAAAAGACGGGGGGGGGGGGGGGGGGGGGGGAAGAAAGAAGAACGTACCTGGCGTGACTTGCAGAAGAATGGAGCAAAAAAAGAAGAAAAAATGATCAGCAACTCCAAAGAAACAAAGACACAAAAAAAAAGAAAAAAAAAAAAGAAGAGTTACGTAGGAGTGAAGAAGGAAGAAAGAAAAAGGAAAAAAAAAAAGGAATAAGGAAAGAAAGAAGAACCACTGAGAAGAACCACTGAAGAAGGAACAAAAAAAAGAAATGAAAGACAAAAGAGAGATAAAAAGGTGAAAGTGGGGTAGGTGGGAAAGTGGTGGTACGTGTGAAAAGGAAGAAATTTTTTTTTTTCTTTCTTTCTGATGTTACATATAGCTGCATTTATCAAAAACGCGGCTATAGGTCTGTTTTCAGAAATTATTCGGCTGGACCTATAGCCGTATTTTGTGTAAAAACGCAGTTATAGGTCCGTCTTCAAAAATTATTCGGCTGGACCTATAGCCGCGTTTTTTTTAAAAACGCAGCTATAGGTCCGTCTCAAGAAATTATTCAGCAGGACCTATAGCCGCATTTTGTGTAAAAATGCAGCTATAGACTCGACCTATAGCTGCGTTTTTACACAAAACACGACTATAGATCCGTCTTCAGAAATTATTCGATTGGACCTATAGCCGCGTTTTTAAAAAAAATGCAGCTATAGGTCACCTTGAAAAATTATTTTGCGGGTTTATAACTGCGGGTCACCTCAAAACGCAGCTAAAGACACTTAGAAACACGGCTATAGGTCCACATTTGGCTGTGTTTTTAAAAAAACGCGGCTAAAAAAATGTAGCTATAGCCTGCGTTTTTTGTAATGCCTGAACTTTATAATATTGCACGTCATCAATTTGATAAACTTACTTTGATATCTATCAAATAGACCTCTTTTGTTAAATGCTTTTCAATTTTACTAGGAGAAGGTAGAGGATTGGGGGAAAATAACACTCAAGATTTATTATTTTCTTTCCATTATACTAAATTTTTTCCTTGTCGACCAACAAATTTATTTTCACGAAAAGCAAAAATCATATAAAAGCCTCTAAAAAAACAAAACAAGCATTTCCTTTTCCTTTCTTTTAGTCTCCTTACTTGGAAATGGGTTTAGGATTAATAGAATTTTTTTTTAAGAGTTAGGATTAATAGACTTTTATTACCTACATTAAGGAATGAATATTATAAATCCTTTTTGAAAAGAACAACAATTTTTCATTAATTTAGATTTAGGAGGATAGATATTATCCATAATGAAAATACAACCAAAAGATACCTATAAGGGCACGAGTTGGATCCTAGGCCTAAAAGGTAATAGGATTAAGGCTCAACGAGCCCAACACAATGAATTTGTAGAGAGTGGGTTGGAAACTAGGCTTTGATAAGTTAGACAACAATTATAGTGAATCCAAATGACAAAAAAAACCAAGATAAACAGGTTTTATGCAAAATAACTCTTCCTCGGCAAAGTCCAAGGAGAATAGCTCTTGTATATGTCTTTCTTAAACTTGATTACAATTTCAGTTCTTGTTGCTATAGTGTTTTCTTTACAAATTCTCAGATAAACCTTCCCTTTCTCCTAGAGGATCTCTTACATTATATAGCCTCTTTCAGTTGATCTTGGCCTTCCATTTGTTGATTATGCAGGCCACTACTCGAGTGCTTGTCCCATCAGACGCCTTCCTAAATCTTCCGTGAGTTGCGGCAACCAAGACAGCACTATTCAAAGGTCTTCTTCACATAAATGCGGCCAGAGGGTTTGGTGGGGTGCAATAAATGTGGTGGCAGCTACCATCCCTTCAGACATGTCAGGGTCCACCCCCTCTCCGAAACTCTTCCTCTACAATGCGTCCTCCCTTGATAGTGTGCCATCGACGTGGCCAAGGCTCGCCTCCCTAGCTTTGTCGTCTAAGGGTATGGTCTTCTCGGAACTACATCAGCTTCCTCGGCATCGGATATGACACGTGGCACTATTACCTTATTAGATTTCTGTATCCTACAATAGCCCTTCAAAACTCCATTTTTCCTCTTATCTGAGGAGGAAAGTGGGGTTTTGATCCTGAGTGATTGGCTCCACATGCTTCTTTGATTTTCCCATGTGGGAACGTCGCCTCACATGTTCTGTAACCGTTCCTGACGATTAGGAGTTTGAAACATCTCATTAAATGCTTCATGCGACGCTCTGCCCCCCACGTACTACGGTAGGGTAGGGTAACTCACATGCGACGCTCTGCCCCCCACGAAAGTTGGGTAGGGTAACTCCCACCCAACTGTACTCCCTATATAAGGCGCTTGGGGGGCTCATTTCTCCCATTTTCCAAATCTCCAAACTTTTAAGAAGCTCCTGAAGTGACTCCAGTCATTCTTTTTGTAAGTTCCTTGTTTATCCCATTAAACATTTCCCGGTATCTGTCAGAATACGTTTTCAAGGTTTCCCCTTCTTGCATAATCATAGATAATAGGGAGTCTAAGGGCCGAGGAGCTCTACTACAAGTAACAAATGAGCCCCAAACGCTCTAGTAAGCTCCTTAAAGGAGTTAATAGAACCCTGCTGCAGACCATCGAACCATCTCATCGCCACAGGCCCCAAACTAGATGGGAACACCTTGCACATCAAAGTCTTATTCTTTTAGTGAACAGTCATTCTCTTATTGAAGTGGCTAACATGCTCCACAGGGTCCGTCCTGCCACTATACATAGTGAACGCTGGTTGAGTAAACCGCCGAGGAAGCTTCCCCCTTTCAATCCTGTGGGTAAAGGCAGATTTAGAAATCTGGTTAAGAGCCCTGCTTATAGCATCGCTACCCAAGCCTTTGCGAGATGGACTCTTATTCCTACACTTATAATGGAGATCCTTGTCATACAAAAAAGACTTACTAGGAGGAGTCCTTAACCTAGGCCTATAGCTGCCATCCCCATCGTCAAATAAAGAGAGATCAGAGCTTGAAGGAGTCTTTCTCCGTCGCTCGCGACGTAACCTCCTCCACAGACGGTCAATCTCCAACTGCATGCTTCTAGTAGTCTCTTCACGAGAGATGTGACTCTCACCTCAGGATTGGCTCCTACTAGTTTGAGTGGTATGCACACTGACTTCACAATCTCTTCTACGTTCAAGGTTGAGGAAATGATCTTGGCGCTGGGAACCAACAGATTCTTCCTAGTTGGGACCTGAACCCACCATAGCTGAATGCTGATCTCACCAAAACTCAAGTATTCCCCATAAACGACACCAATTGTAAGGGCACAGGTTGGATCTTAGGCCCAAAATGTAATAGGATTAAGGCCCAACGAACTCAACATAATGAATTTGTAGAGAGTGGGTTGGAAACTAGGCTTTAATAAGTTAGACAACAATTATAGTGGATATAGATGACAAGATAAACAAGTTTTATGCAAAATAACTCTTCCTCGACAAAGTTCGAAAAGAATAGCTCTTGTATATGTCTTTCTTAAACTTAATTACTGTAAAGTTGTAATTTACAACTATGTGTTTTGTTGACTTTAATTCCGTGTCAAATTTGATTGTAATTTTATTTAATCTTGTTATACCCTGTATTTATTGTGGGATT
This sequence comes from Lithocarpus polystachyus, assembly GCA_033629205.1. NCBI lineage: Eukaryota > Viridiplantae > Streptophyta > Magnoliopsida > Fagales > Fagaceae > Lithocarpus > Lithocarpus polystachyus. The sequence goes on from CM066166.1 coordinate 85,299,535, forward strand.
TAATTGTAAGAGTTGTGTGATAAAGAGAGAGAGTGTAAAGACTCAAGAAATTGAAGACAAAAGAGTTTTCATGGGTAGCTCGCGACTAAGCATCCCGCTAAGTGATACATGTGTCTTGCACATGACTGGAATGCGAAGAGTCAGGACAAATAGAGACAGCTATGTTTCGCGAGTAGCTTGCGAGTAAGGCCTTCCCATGAGACACTCACGAAACACAGCTGTCTCCATTTGTCCTGACTCTTCGCATTCTATTTTGCCAGTCTGTATTATCTGATACACACTTTCTGTATCCACACTATATATACCCACATTACTCACAGATGATATAGAGAGCTTCTGAGAGAAAACCCTAGCCACAAAACCTTTGAGAGTTAGAGATTGTTATACCCACATATCTCTACACAATTCTTTGTGATTTTTCTTAACTCTTACCTCTCTATTTCTAAATCCTTGAGAAGTTGATAGCCCAAACACTTACCACACCAATCTTGGGTGAAAAGTAAGGTTTTAGAGCTGCTGGGAAGCATTGGAAGAAGTCATATGTTTAGCGGATGCAATCGGGCTGAATTGCTTGATCTGGAAAGCAAGTGAAAACAAGGCTTGGCAAAGTCAGTTGGTAGTAGGAGCTTGGAGGGCTCAAGTACATGGGGTAGACTAGACTTGGAGGGTCTTTTGTTATTTATGTACTCCAACTTATTCTCTAGTGGATCGATTACCGCTTGGAGGGCGGCGGAGAAGTTTTACACCAAGTACTTCGGTTTCCTCTTCGATAACACATCGAAGTGTTATCTTGTGTTTGCATTCTTCTTCCCTACTCATTTACCTTTCAATTTACTGCTGTGTTTTATTGACTATGAGTTAGAGTAGTTTGTTTGTTTATCCGCTCGCATTTACACTATTCCGCACTTAGTATTAAGTTAGTGTAAAATCAATCGAGCCGTAATCCTTTTATTTGAGGGTCTAAACAGCTCTTGGATTTTTTAACAGAAATCCAAGCTTTCAATTGGTATCAGTGCGGGTACATTCGCTGTGGTTTTATTTCCTGAATGTGATCTTAGACCCTTGTTAAGATGGACCGATCTCAATCGCTCAATGCTCTACTATACTTTGATGGGAGTAATTATGCATTTTGGAAAGTTCATATAAGGGCATTCCTTTGCTCTATCGATGATAGTGTTTGGGACTCTGTCGAGATAGGATGGACTAGGCCGGAGGCTGCCAAATCCACATTGGATAAGGCTGCTCTAGCGGCAGCTAATGCTAACAGCAAGGCTTTAAATGCTATTTTCTGTGGTGTTTCTCCTGATGAATTTCACAGGATCTCTCATGTCACAATTGCCAAGGAGGCGTGGCAAATCTTGAAGACGACCTATGAAGGCACCAAAAATGTGAAGGACACAAAGTTGCAAATGCTCACCACATGCTTCGAGGAACTGAAAATGAGTGAAGACGAGTCTTTCAACTCATTCTATGGGAAACTGAATGAAGTGGTGATTGGGAAGTTCAACTTGGGAGAAAAGGTGGAGGACTCCAAGATTGTGAGAAAGATTCTACGATTATTGCCAAAAAGTTTTCGTGCAAAGGTCACAGCCATTGAAGAGAGCAAATGGTATCAGAGCGGGTACACTCGCTGTGGTTTTATTTCCTGAATGTGATCCTAGACCCTTGTTAAGATGGACTGATCTCAATCGCTCAATGCTCTACTATACTTTGATGGGAGTAATTATGCTTTTTGGAAAGTTCATATAAGGGCATTCCTTTGCTCTATCAATGATAGTGTTTGGGACTCTGTCGAGATAGGATGGACTAGGCCGGAGGCTGCCAAATCCACATTGGATAAGGCTGCTCTAGCGGCAGCTAATGCTAACAGCAAGGCTTTAAATGATATTTTCTGTGGTGTTTCTCCTGATGAATTTCACAGGATCTCTCATGTCACAATTGCCAAGGAGGCGTGGCAAATCTTGGAGACGACCTATGAAGGCACCAAAAATGTGAAGGACACAAAGTTGCAAATGCTCACCACATGCTTCGAGGAACTGAAAATGAGTGAAGACGAGTCTTTCGACTCATTCTATGGGAAACTGAATGAAGTGGTGATTGGGAAGTTCAACTTGGGAGAAAAGGTGGAGGACTCCAAGATTGTGAGAAAGATTCTACGATTATTGCCAAAAAGTTTTCGTGCAAAGGTCACAGCCATTGAAGAGAGCAAAGATCTTGATGAAATTAAAATTCAAGAACTCATCGGTTCTCTTCAAACCTATGAGCTATCTCTACCATCTCAAAAGAAGAGCAAATCTCTTGCTCTCAAGAAAATTAATGAGAGAATCGATGCTCAAGACTCCTCGGATGAGGATAAGGTTGAAAATGATGTAGCATATCTTGCTAAGAACTTCCGTAAGTTTCTTAAGTTCAAGAGAGATGGAAAGTCTTTTGACAAGGGCAAATTTTCAAAATTCAAAAAGGACAAGAAAGAATTCAAGAAGAAGGGTTCAAGAGATTCTTCACCATCTGAAATGGTTACGTGCTTTGAGTGCAAAGGGCATGGACATGTAAAGAAAGAATGCCCCACATATTTGAAAGCAAAGGGTAAAGACTTTGCAATTACCCTTAGTGACTCTGATGGTTCAAATTCAGATTCGGAAAAAAGTTGTGATAGAGAAAGAAACTACTCCGCTTCTATGGCCATTGCACCTGTAGACTCAGTAGAAGATTTAAGTCTTCTAGTGGAAGAACTCGATGAGCATACGGAGGTAGAGTTTATGGGAATTGGGGAAGAATCTGAAGAGGAAGATGAAAAAGCAAAGGGATTGCAAGAATCCTATAACGCTCTACTTGAGAAGACCGGAGAGTGTGCTAGAGTGGCTAAAGCAGCCATTAGAAAAATGAAGAGAGCTGAACAAGATTACAAGAGCATACTCATGAGGTATAAAGAAACAAAGTGTGAAGTTGAGGCGCTAAATGGAGAGGTCACTGAAGCCTACTCTAAGATCAAGTTTCTTGAGCTTGAAGTGATTCAAGCTAATGCTAAAGTGGAGCGAGTTGCCTCCAAGAAGCTTGACGAAGTACTTACATATCAAAAACCATTTTCTAATAAAAGTGGTTTAAGATATATCGGAGAGGGTAGTTCAAGTGCAAATGTGTCCAAAGAGATGAAGTTTGTGAAGGCTAAGGAACTAGTGGCAGCAACTCCAAGTGTTGAGAGTGTAAAAATGGAGAAGAAGCCAAATGAAGCTGCTCAAATGGTCTTAACAAAACCTCAAACACCATTTGTGGCCAAACCCAAGGGTAAAGGGAAATCTCTTCCAAAGTCTCAAAGAGGTCCTCAAGTACAACACTTCTATCACCATTGTGGAGTTCGAGGACACACAAGACCTAACTGTTACAAACTTCACGCACTAAAGAAAACAGATTTTCAAATATCAAGTGGACAAGGAAAAGAAAATTGGAATGTCAAGCAAACAAAAGGGCGAGAAGTTGATTCAGGTGTTGGTGATATGATGAAGATAATAGATGCCATCACTTCTTACTTGGCCAGCTTCAGTCAAAGGTTTGAAAATCACAGCTCTAGTACCCAATCCTCTAAGGATATCACCCCAAACACACGTGCCGTGTGGGTGAAGAAGGGTACTCATACATAAGCATTTGATCATGTCCATGCATCAATTCTTCTTATTTATTGTGACCTTGGTTGGTTGTTTGCCTATGATTCTTATTTTAGCATTTCTTTCAAGCTTGTTTTTGTTCTTGATGTTTTTGTTGATCTTACTTTTCTTGTTCTGTTTTTGAGTATGTTCAAAAATTCAAAAACCCATAAATATTGAAAAATCTTCAAAAGTTTGATCGCTTGTGTTGTGTATATCACATGTGTACCTTCGTACTTAGGGCGTATTGCATTTACGAGCTTAGCTTATTTTGTATGCACATATCTTTTTGTGGGAGAAATCTTGAAAACTATGTGTGATTGTTGTAAATAGATCTTCAAGCTTGTCATGAATGATTGGTCAATAGTCTTGATGGTCTTGATACTTGCATAAACTTGTGCCTATATCTCTGCCCACCTTTATTTTTATGCTTTTGCAATAGAGCTCATCAAATGTAAATCTCAAAATGAAAAAGAGATTATGAGCTACAAAAGCCCGTCACATATACTAGTATTTGACTAGGAAAAAGGGAAAGCAACTTTTGTATTGAAATGTATGGTGCTCAAATAGCCCAAGACTATCTCTCAATGTTGAAATATCAAAAATTTCAAGCACCGATCTCTAAAAATGAGATGTATTGTTCAAAAGGATCAAATGTTATGATTTATGCAGAAACCAAATGAAAAGCTTCTAAGTTTTGTAATCATGTTCTTGTGGGAGGTCATATATGTTCACTTCTATAACTGAGATAGACCACTTGACTTAATACTGGTTGTGTATGACTTGATTAAATTGATCATTGATGCTTCATTCTGGTCTAAGGACTATTCCACATTTGACACTCACCCACAACACACAAGACTTTGATTCAATTAATGCTTATCTCATTTGTGTGATTGTACATGTTCAAATGTGATGTGTATGCTCAATTGCTTGCCGATCAAACCCAAAAAGATTTTTGAGTGTTTTATATGTTTTTGAAAGTGATGTTATACTTTCGTGTCTTTAGTTTTTGTTCAAAATGCATTTTTGTATTTTTCTTCAAAAACTGGTTTAGAGGCAGTTTCGCGACAAGCTTGCGACTTAGAGCTTCCCACGAAAGCAAATTAAGGGAAATAAAAATTTTGTCATTTCATACAGAAAGTCTTGCTACTGTCTCGCGAGTGTTTCGTGACTAAGCACTTCTCACGACATGTATTTAGGCAAAAACTGGAAATTTTATCAATTCATACAGGGGCTATCGCAACTGTCTTGCAACTGATTCATGACTAAAAGCTTCTCGCGAAAGCTTTCATGCTTCAGTGGTGTTTTTCGCGACTAATTTTGCGACTGCCTAACCTGCAAAAACGCATGTTTTCAGTTTTATATAGCAAATGTAATAGTTTTTCAAAAACACCTCATTTCCCCCGCACTGTCTCTCTCGAACCCTTCTCAACCCTAATCTCTATTTCATTCAAACCCTATCACTCTTAAGCTTATTTTCTGTATTTCCAACTTCAAGGTATGATTTCTAAAACATTTTCTTCATGTTTTTTCTGAGTTTATGCAAAAATTTAAGTTAGGGTTCTAGAAATTGGGGATTTTTCGAAAATGGGTTGGTGTTCTTAATTTTGTGAAAATTTTTCAAAAATTCTAATTGGGCTGAGTCCCATTTGATCTTTGTGTATCTGTGTTGGCCCCTTGTGGCATTCTAACCATGTATTGAGGCATTTTCACTTATGTTCATGCATTGTTCATCGGTGTAGTGCATTGTTGCATGCTATGTGTTTGATAGAATGTCCATGTGACAATTTTGTGTTGAATTGGACTCAACTGAGTTCCAATGCTTGGGATTACTCTTGACTGACCATGTTTAACATGTTTAGGTCAATGATTGTGTGTTCTACACCCTTTGCCCAATTTGTGCCTCAATGCCATGCCATGCACACACTAGGCACCCACTGGGCACACCCCATGCATCACCTGCTGCACTCACATGCTTCAACACATGCACAGCCCAGGCACACACAAGCACAGTTGCAAATTTCTTGCATTTTGCTCATGCGTACATTTTTAGCACTGATAACATGCTGCTTTAACTTTGTTTGTGTTTTGTTTTAAGTATTTATACTTATGTTTTGGAATAACTTGAATCTAATCAAGTTTTGTGTTCTGTTTTTGTGTTTTTGCACCTATTTCTTTTCTTTGTTTTCTGTGTACATGTGCAGATGTCTCCTACCAAACATTCAGCGTCCAAGAAATCCTCCAAGCGTGCTTGCACGGATTCTGACAACTTCAAGTCTGTTGAGGCAGATATGGCTTACAATGACTGCTACAAAAGAGCAACAATTATCATGGAGAGGGTCGTCAAATTGGATACCCTTGAGGACACTTGCATACCTGAAGTGTTCAAGGAAAGGACGTGGACGAAGCTGCTGAATCCGAGTGGAGTTGTGTACTCGGAAATCATCAAAGAATTCTTCTCAAATGCTAGTGTGGATGGAGACCACATTAATTTTTGGGTGAGACACAAAGAATTTGTGATCACAAGGGAAAGCATTCAAGAGTTCTTAGAAGTTCGTCCTCCTTCACAGCCAATTACGGTGCAATATGATGATCACTTGGAATCTATGGAGGAGATGGTGACCATTCTTTGTGGCACACTTAAGAAGTCCTCCATGAACACAGTTCCATTCAATCTGAAGATGAGGACTTTAGCTTATGTGGTGATCTACAATCTGTATCCAGTCACCAACCTAACGACATTGTCCGCTCCAAGGACAATCTTCTTGTATGATCTCTTCACTCACAAGGATATTAATATTTGTGGACACATCTTCCACCTCTTGACCAAGAGCATTAAGAAGCGGAACTCCAAAACAATCATGTCATTCCCCTCTCTCATTATTGGCCTTATTACAAAGGCAAAACTCAAACTTCCGAGCGGCCTCACTGTAGTACAAAGAGACTATCCCATTGGTGCACACATGGTGACTAGTAGCACAGCTCACATTCGAGGATCGAAACCGGTGTGTCTCAAATATCAAGAGATTGTGTTAAGGAAGAGGGAGGAGATACAGAGGAGGAGATTGATAGATTCACTTTTGTACCAGAGACTTCAACTCAGCCATCATTTTTAGCACCAGCATGAGGACCAGACAGACTTGATCACCTCCTAACTAGAGTGGACTAGATGTTTACCATGCTTGACTCCCATGTGCAGCACACCGCGGACCAATTTGCCTATATCTAGGGTCAGATCACAGCTTTATCCTCACAGATCGATGATTTGTCCATGGACCAAGGATCAGATTTCGAGTCTGACCAGTTCTAGCCTCTTTAGCCATTCCGTTCAAAAAGGGGGAGAAAATTTTGAGGGGGAACTTGCACAGTTAAAGGGGAGCATAACTTAGATCTTAGATCCATTGGTTCATCACAGGCAATTCAGCTTTATTTTTGTTTTGGTTTAAATTGTTTCAACTCAAATAACTCTTGGATTATTGTTGTTACTGCTTTCTTTTAAAGCTTTAAGTACTTTGAATTTATCTTTCAGTTTAATATTCAGTACTTGTGTTTATCTCAATGCTTTGTAGCATTTTTTTGTACTTTTAAGATATTGCTAATATGTCTTAAGTACATCACACTTGTACCCTAGTAGGATTTTGTATCCTAGATGGAAATACTTCATGTATTTTGCATTGGTTGTGTGTTGGACAAGCTATTGATCACTGTGAATTGGTCTTTATTACATTGCGTGTCTGGATGATCATTTACTAGCTAAATGTTCATTGTAGTCATTCTTTAATGACTGTTTTGTTTTTGATCAAGCTATGCATACATGTTATTTTGTGTTCATGAACTTGATCGCACTTATACTTGCCTCTATACATACCTTGTATTCAACTTGTCATAAGCTTAATGAAAGTTTTGTTTGTGTGCAAGTGTTTCAGGTCAGAGGTATATACATGCAAGTGCTTCATAGCTTCTAGATTAGGTGTGAGTGAGTTTTACCATTGTTCCCAAACTCACGTCTAAGTCTAGAGTCTGTTTTAGGGGTTTTGTCAAGGAATAGCCAAAGGGGGAGATTGTAAAGTTGTAATTTACAACTATGTGTTTTGTTGGCTTTAATTCCGTACCAAATTTGATTGTAATTTTATTCAATCTTTTTATACCCTGTATTTATTGTAGGATTTAATTATAAGGGTTGTGTGATAGAGAGAAAGTGTGAAAACTCAAGCAATTAAAGACAGAAGAGTTTTTACGGGTAGCTCGCGACTAAGCATCCCGCAAAGTGATACATGTGCCCTGCACATGACTGGAATGCGAAGAGTCAGGACAGATGGAGACAGCTGTGTTTCGCGAATAGCTCGTGGGTAAGGCCTTCCCACGAGACACTTGCGAAACATTCTGTTTTGTCAGTCTGTACTATCTGATATACACTTTCTGTACCCACACTATATATACCCACATTACCCACAAATGATATAGAGAGCTTTTGAGAGAAAACACTAACCACAAAACCTTTGAGAGTTAGAGATTGTTATACCCACATATCTCTACACAACCCTTTGTGGTTTTCCTCAACTTTTACCACTCCATTTCTAAATCCTTGAGAGGTTGATAGCCCAAACACTTACCACACCTATCTTAAGTGAAAAGTAAGGTTTTGAAGCTGCTGGGAAGCATTGGAAGAAGCCATATGTTTGGCAAATGCAATCGGGTTGAATTGCGTGATCCGGAGAGCTAGAGAAGACAAGACTTGGCGAAGTCAGTTAGTAGCAAGAGCTTGAAGGGTTCAAGTACATAGGGTAGACTAGGCTTGGAGGGTCTTTTGTCATTCGTGTACTCCAACTTATACTCTAGTGGATTGATTACCGCTTGGAGGGCAGCGAAGAAGTTTTACGCCGAGTACTTCGGTTTCCTCTTCGATAACACATCGGAGAGTTATCTTATGTTTGCATTCTTCTTCCCTACTCTTTTACCTTTCAATTTACTGCTGTGTTTTATTGATTATGGGTTAGAGTAGTTTATTTGTTTATCCACTTGCATTTACACTATTCCGCATTTAGTATTAAGTTAGTGTAAAATCAATCGAGCCGTAATCTTTTTATTTAAGGGTCTAAACAAATCTTGGATTTTTTTAACACAAATCCGAGCTTTCAATTACAATTTCAGTTCTTGTTACTATAGTATTTTCTCTATAGATTCTCAAATAAACCTCCCATTTCTCTTGGAGGATCTCTTACATTATATAGCCTCTTTCAGCCGATCTTGACCCTCCATTTGTTGATCATGCAGGCCACTACTCAAGTGCTTGTCCCATCAGACGCCTTCCCAAATCTTCTGTGAGTTGCGGCAGCCAAAACAGCACTATTCAAGGGTCTTCTCCACATAAATGCGGCTAAAGGGTTTAGTAAAGTGTAATAAATGTGGTGGCAGCTACCATTCCTTCAGACATGTCAAGGCTAACCCCCTCTTCGAAGCTCTTCCTTTACAATGCGTCCTCCCCTGGTAGTGTGCTATTGACATGGCCAAGACTCGTCTCCCTGACCTTGTCGTCCGAGGGTATGGTCTTCTCGGAACTGCATCAGCCTCCTCAGCATTAGATATGACACGTGGCACTATTACCTTATTAAATTCCTGTATCGTACAATACTATTTAAATATTTGTGAAATTTGTTGTGTCTTTAGACTTTTATAACTTATATACAACTGGAGCCACTTTTTTTTTTTTTTTAATTTTGGTTAGATCATCACGCACTCTTAACACGATATTTGGTGGGGATTTTTTCTCTTTTTTTACAGTAGAATTCGTAGGAGCATGTGCTGACCAGATTTATCAATTTGTGCTGAACAAATCTTCAGAAATCCAAAGCAGTATCAATTGGGAGACAGGCAGCATATTTGGTGGGGAACAAGCAGCGCAACTTTTAAGGAAAACATTGTATTATTTTGGCCATTGTGCAAGCCAGACAAATAGGAGAATCACATGGGAAACAGGTAGAATATCTCAGCAGAATCATCAGGGATATCGGCTTTACTATTTTGGCCGTTGTGAAGGCCAGACAAATAAGGGAATCACGTGGAAAACAGGTGGCTCAATAATCAAGAGAATATCACGTGGGAAACAGTGAAACATGCAGGGCATTTGTCGGGAGAGTATCACAGCATTTTGGCCATTTGTGCAGGCCAGAAAAACAGGGGAATCAGAACCAATCTTTCAAGGATTCAAACGAACTATGTTGCCTGAACCATTGGCAGTTTCTTAAAAGAGAACAGGGGCTTGAACAGTAATGATAGTAATCAAGAATCATTAACCAGAGAACAGGGGCTTAAACAACAATCAAGAGTCATTAGTCGGTATCAGATAGTAACCAAGAATCATTAGTCGGTATCAGGTGCATCTGAGGGATAACCATCATAAGGATCCCATGGGGAATCATTATCGCAACCATGCTCATGGTAGGTAGCATACTGGTTGCAAAGTCCGCAATATAAAATTGGTTCATACCTTGGGATTTCACTGTAAGGAATTCCCTGGGATCTGTATGTCCAATTCTCCTTAAATTACGGATAGCAGTGTCATAAGGCCGACGACCAAATACAGAAATCCTGTCAGTGCTTCCTATGAAATGGTAATCTTTCCATAGGTCATGAGTAACTTCCAGGATTTGATTATTGAAATAATTTCTCCAACATTCAGCAAGAGCGTAAGGATCTCTAAAGGATAGGCGGGAATCTCCTTCAAACCATTGCCCTTGATGGGAGTACCCATTAATAAGTATAAGGTGTCTAGAAGCCTGAACATTCATCCAATTATCTTTTTCCCATTTTGGCAGGGTGCTCCAGCATCTGATAGAAACATTAGGACTATTGATCTAAGAAACAGCATTTTGAATAATCTGCGGCAACTGGCTAATCTGGTCATGGCTTGTTAGCTTAATGAACCTGATAAAGCCATATTCAAACATCTGGGACAACCAATCAGGGTCCCTATCATCCTCATCCTCGCCGTCTTCATAATTAATCAAGAGACCTGGAAACGGATGCTTCTTCTCATACACTCTGAGACTGCTCCCAAAGTGCTCTTCCCAGTCTAGCTGGATAAAGATATTATCACCATCATCTAATTCATCAGGATCAGGAATAGTAGCTGTAACAAGTTTCTTGAAATATTTGTACCACAGGTCAAAAGACCCAAACATAGCCTTGCTTTCCAAAATACTATATTGTATTTCAGAGCCATCCGTTCTTTTCTGGCCGGTGATAGTGTTGTTGTGTCTTTGTTGCTTGTCCGTGTCTGCCCGAAACTTTGGTACTCCTTTGTTGTGTTCCCTTCTTACCGTCGTTGGCGCCACCCTAGACGTAAAGTGAATTCCCAGAACCGAACAGTAAGGCCCGTTTGAGCCAGGAGAGCGTGTAGGGCATGAGAGGTATAGGGTTGTTTAGGGTATGTGTTACGAAATGCAACGGTGTTAAGAAAAACATGATAATTGAGTGTTAAACCTAGGATAGTATGGATAAGTTGTGGAGATCCAACTCCTCTGTCAGCTCCAGGACGACTGGTTGTCCTCCTGATATTGTAAATGAAGAAGATCACACTGTTGAAGAAAATGAGATCCCAGATTTTAAAAACTGGAATATTCCAAAGGTTTCCACTAAGTCCATCTATAAGCTTAGTTGGGCTGAAAATACTGCTTTTTCTGAATATAGAGTTAGAACTGTTGAACAGACATTTTCTATCTCTAGAACACATGAAAAATGTTGCTTGTTTTCCAGAAAAAATGTTAATGAATTTCTTGCTAAAAAACTCAGTTATTTGCATATTGGTCTTGTTCAAGTTGCTATTAAACCACTCACAAGAAAAGGTATTAATGCTTCTATTCTGATGTGTTTAAGAGATGCTAGATTTAAAAGATTTAATGATAGCATTCTTGGTATGATTACTGCTTCTCTGTATGATGGTCCTGTTTATTTTGACTGTTATCCTGATATCACTCTTGCTTTGGATGATGTTAATATTGTTAAAGCCTTGACATTAAATGTTTTGACATCTGGTTATGACATGGAAGAAGGTAGTAAGCCTTTTGCGTGTCTGACCTCTCATGCCCTACACGCTCTCCTGGCTCAAACGGGCCTTACTGTTCGGTTCTGGGAATTCACTTTAAGTCTAGGGTGGCGCTAACGACGGTAAGAAGGGAACACAACAAAGGAGTACCAAAGTTTCGGGCAGACACGGACAAGCAACAAAGACACAACAACACTATCACCGGCCAGAAAAGAACGGATGGCTCTGATACCAAAAGGGAGGGGGGAACACAGCTGCTGAAGAGACAAGAGGAGAAGCACAGAGTGGAAGCACAGTTGTAATATAATGGAAGCAAGATAAAGTAAATGTCAGCAACAATATAAGCAATATATGAAAGCAAAGTAGAACCGTCCAAGATGGCGGTAGCAGTTAAGATAAACAAGATAATTGGGAGCAATAATAAGGCGGTAGAACCAGCCAAGTAGTATAACAAATTAATATAGCAAAATAATTATGAGGCGGTAGAACCTGCCAAGCAGTATAATATAGCAATGTAATAAAGCAGTTAGGAGGCGGTAGAACCAGCCAATCAAAGTAATAAACAGTTGAAATATAATAAACACAAGCTGAAAGTAGTTATTACTGAAAATAGATTACAACACTTACAGCAGTAGTAGTCACTGGTTTACAACAACAGTTTAACAATAATCTATTTTTAGGACATCCGTTAACGTGAGAGAGAGAGAGAGAGAGAGAGAGAGAGAGAGAGAGAGAGAGGCTGAACATAGCCGAATTTATCATTACAGTTTTGAATGAGTAGAAATTCTTGTCTGACCTGCTTTAGAATCTAATTGGTGATCAAGTCCTGTTCACTACAAGTGTAAGAACTTGTAGGTACTGACAAGTGGTAACGCAGTCCATATTCCATAACACTAAAGCTTGTGACAAAATCAAGGCTGATATGATATCACCTGTAAGAGGAAGATTTAACTTTATTAGTGAAGCATCTCTTACAACTATCACGATGAGAATGACTTAAATGAATGTTAACTGGTTAATACAATCTGAAAAGAATCTAGTTCCTCCAATCACAAACAATGCACTCACTCAGCAGCACATTCCACTTGTGCTGCGGACTGCGGACTGCGGACTGCGGACTGCGGAGGCCATAAGCAAAGTTTGATACCTTTTCGTATCTGTTTGTCTTAAATGCAAATCTACTCTAGCCTGTCCATATTGACCCGCAAACACTATTGCCTTTGCCTGCCCCAAATCAATATCAGCACAACTTTTTAAAACTTTAATTTTTATTTTTATTTTATTTAGTAACAATTTACTTTTTGTTTCAAGTAAAAATAACAAATAAATCTAAATTTTAATTTTTTTTTCATAGTATAGTCCTTATCTTTAATCAAATTTTCTAATTTCAAATTTTATCTTTTTTTTTTTTTTTTTTATTTCCACATCTATTTTAACATTCTCATTTTTGCTCTTTATAAAATTTTTTAATTTCAAATTCTATCTTTTTGTATATTTCCGCATCTTTTTAACATTCTCATTTTCGCTCTTTATGGCCTAACATCTAATATAATCAAGTATAGTTGATTTTGTAACATATTTATAAAGATTTTATCTAACTTAATAGGTGTATTACGATCATCTAATACTCGTGATACACTTTTCCACTTCATTTACCTTACTTTCATCCTACAATTTCCATCATCTTCAATCTTTCCATATTTATGAATTACTAAACCGAGATATCAAAAGCTAGTATCTCGTCCATCAAATCTTCCTGCGAAGGACATACACTTTAACCAGCCCATTATATGGACGCCGATGGAACATGTGAACTTCTGGAGAGATCTTTAACAAAGAAAAATAATAATACCGTGGGACAATATAAATTGAAAAATTTTGATTGTCTAATTAAAGACATAAAACTAACAAAATCAAAATTCATGAATCTCTCAAGAGTTCAATAACAGGATGTGTTTCTAAAACCAAAAATCAAATCTAAGTATTCAGAAAAAAAGCCATTTAATTCATCCCAAAAAAAAAAAAAAACATCTAATCTCGTACCCGCAATAAAAGCTTATAAATATGGTACATGTTCTATTTTTATAACAACGGAAATTTCAATGGCATTCGGGTATGTCATTAAATTGAAGCCATCTCGAAAAAGAGAACAAAAATGATCACTTGTTAAGTCTGTCACCTGCCAAAACGTCTCGTTACTTACATCACTTATGTGTTTCTTTCATTGGGCTTTTGGTTTCTCAACTTTCACATACGGTAGGACACCCATAAGGTAAGCAATTTTTGGAGACCATTCCCTTTGCTGAGCACGACAAAACATCAGGAAGGTGTTTGCAAAGTAAGAATTGAAACCCATGAAGACATGCCACATGGCATGCCCCTGTGGATTAATGGGCCAACTAGATATCTCCTTGCAGAAAAGATGATCGCAGAGCCAACACACGCTACCTAGGATAAGGGTTGCCACATAAAGCTTTGCAAGCCGCTTAGCAGAAGCATCTTTTGTGTAAATGTAATACTTGTACATTCGGGGAATGCAGAGGAAACACAAGATTCCATAATGCACCTTGAAGCCAATGCCAAGATGGACAAATGAATGGACAACAGCGAAACCAACACCATAAAGGAATAGGAAGGTAGGCATTGTGCTGCGGTAGTGCCAGTCTGGTGAGTGGAGGATGTACATATAGAGTAGCATTTCCCACACCATAGGAGTTTCATCACTCTGCTGTTGCCTGGGAACAAATTAGAAAACCTAAAGAGTAAATGTAAATGGAAAATAACCATCCAAGAATAAAGAAACTGTCTAAATAAAATTAACTTTATCATGACAGCCTCCATATCCAACATTAAATAAAGGCAGAAAAGAAATTCAGGCCTAAACTGAAAGTGTATGTGTAAGAATTTGCATGTGAAACATGAATTTATCAAAATTACACGTGCAAAGTTCTAAAACTCTTCCCTATGCCTGCTTCCATATATGTTCTTTTCACACAAAAGCGAGAATAATAGAATTTTGACCCCAATTTCAAAGAAAAACACCATCAGCATTGAACCAACCAGCTCAACTTAAGTGGCTAATGCTAACTACATGAGGTTGCCTACAGTTATAAGCTTGCACTATCAAAAGATTCACATTTTAAATGTCTTTGTCTACAAGGCTTGTAAGAATCAGTTACCAGAGCATGTCCAACACAAAACAACAAAAAATTATAGAGTGCTGTCCAACTACAAATTCTTCATCTGAAATAAGTTTAATTACTGTTGTTTAGGTCACAAACATCTAATTCACACTTTCTTTAAACCCCTCCCCCCCAAATGACAACACTGCTTTTATAAATATATCCCAATTATAATAGTAATATACCTTGTATGAGATCAACCAATCACACATAAATTAAGCTTCAGAACTCCTAAATGATGGAATTACTTACGCGCGTTGCAATGTGGCATGGTATAACATGCTGCCAATGGCAAGTATCATATTAGATATGTGAAGAACAGTAAATCTCTTCTCAAATCGTAGTCTTATAGCATTGATAAGACCAAAGAGGGCCAAAAGAATGCATGGAATGTTTGATATGGTGTTGTAAAATTCTGCAATATAAGTTGAGTAGGCATAATTCTTCTCGCAACAATCAATAGTGGATGTAACAGGACCCCAGAAACTTGACATTCCATCGGCCATTCTTCTAAGTTCTCTGAATTATATCAACAGAATCCTTTATGTTATGGAGTAGAAAAGATTACACAATCACAAACCATATGCCTGCAGAAATTAAGCTGATATGTCAGCAATCCCAAATTCATTGAAGAATATTTACATACAATGGAAACAAATTGCACTTATCAAGCCACTTACACGAGTGTCAATGCACTATGAGGGTATAATTAAGGAAGAGTTACATTATACATAAAGAATGCATGACAAAGATAATAGATTGCATGCCACCACAATGCAAGATGTCAGTGAATGTTACCCATCTTTTGCACCTGCCCAGTGTAGTGTTGGTTATATTGATATGCTTAAAAACACAAAGAGAGTGTACTACTACCATGGCATAAACCAAAACTAAAACAGATAGGGCCTCATATGCACCCAAGTTAGAGAAGAAGACTTTACAAAGATGTATTAACAACAAAAATATGAAGAACCAGATTAGAAACTTAAAACTTTCAACAGCACAAAGGCGAATAGAGGTATTGCCAACAACAACAAAAGATTTATAGTCCAGTCCATTTAGATTGCAAACCTATATCCCTCATAAGATATACCCAAAAAAATAAAAGCCATAACTATTAGTAAGACAATGCCGAAAATAGGTGCACAGAAAACCCAATAACAAATGAGACAAAACAATCATAATGCAACATCATATGGAGCCAAACTATCAAACAAAGAAGCACCATAACTCTTGCTATAACATCTAGGGACCTACAATTCATTCACCAAGCAATTCCATCATCTGGGTCTGTTTGGCAACATATCATTGATTCAAAAGATTTCATAGCAGAAATAATCAGATCCCACATAAGAATATCACTGACCCAGATTAAACAAATGCCATTACGTTCAGAAAATTTACAACAAATCACACCTACTACAACCATATTGCCAAGAGATCCAGTCTCAACCAATGCAATGTCTCACAATTTTGCACACTGCCCACCAATTCCATACCAAAAATAATCATAATAAATCAAAACTTTCACATCGAAAACCAAAGATTTGTAATGCTCTGGCCCTCACATAAATCAAACGACACAAACCCAGAACAGAAATTGATATATAGAAACAGAAAACTTGAGCCCTAGTAAATAGATTCATCCTGACATAACATATACTATACTTGCATTGGATAACACAGACACCCACAAAAACCTTTTTTGCTGAACCAGATCTCATTGCTCTTTTCTTCTGGTAAAATTATTATAACACCATATCAGACATATTGAAGCAAACCCCAAATCATAAATTTACACCCCAGCAACACAAACAACAAAATCTAAGGAAATCTCGAACCAAAATCAACCATACCCATTGATTCACAGAATCCAAATACATTTGAAATTAAAAATCCAAACCAAAGCACATGCGAGCAACAACATCAGATCTTAAAAACCAAATCTAAATCCCCAAACCCAAGAGAGAGAAAAAATAAACAGAAGAAGAAAGTGAATAAACCATTGCCGTAAACCACCGCTATCACTGGTGGCGTTTGTGGTCCGTTGTGGTTCGGCTGTGGCTAACCTCGGTGCAAAGCAAATAAAGAGAGCAATATTGGGTGAGATCGGAAAGGGCTTTACGACCAAAACCACGGTGGCAGCGGCGCTGAGATGATCAAGGTCCGGCCATGGAAGCTTTGAGGGAGAGAGAGGGGGTGTAATGATATCTATGTTTCTTGAAGATTGAACCAAACAAGGGATAACACAAAAAAAGGGTCAAGAGACTCAAGAGCAAACCATAAAGCGATTACACACTTTTCGGAATTCGAGGTATAGAAGGACTCGGAGTCTAGTTATTTTCTTTCTTTTCTCTTTTTTTTTTTCTTTTTTAATTTAGGTAAATTTGGGTATTTTATTTTAAAGTTTTGAATATTCCTAAAAAAATTTCAAAAAGTTTTAATTAAATGTTAAATGGGGTTTGATTTGTGTTTTCAAACATCTATTTTCAATTTTTAAATAATAATATATGTATTTTTATACATTTTTTCACTCTCATATATTTTCATAAATATTTTCAAATAACAATTTTTAGTTTTTAGTTTGAAACTGTTGTTTTAAATTTATGGCCAAGCGAAGATTCACAAAATATCTATTTTATACATTAAAAAATTATTTTATTTATTTTAGTAATTTTACTATCTCATTTAATAATGTACTTATACAACCAACATTTTTTTTTTTTTTACATACAAATCAAAAAAATAAATGCATGCTTTTGGGTTTGGTGTAATAATTTTTTATTCTTTGCCAAATTTTTTATAACATCTTTTATATAGTTTACAGTTCATGCGTCACAAAATGTTATAGACAAAATGTTATAGAGTTAACTATTCACAATATATGTAGTTTTTTTTTTTTTTTTTTTTTTTGTCACATGGGTAGTTTTTTAAACTCCCCAATGTTAATGCTCTTAATTGTAGCTAAAGTCTATAACTCCCACTAAAAAAATTAGCATAACCAAATATTTTGAAAATATAATCAATGGATTGCATATTCTTTATATTGTTAACACACATATCAAATTTCATTTCAATTAGATGTTATTTACTATTTAATTCATAAATTTATTTTTTATGCATAGTTTTAGACTATAAAAATTTAAAATTTAAATATTTGATTGATGACATAACTATTGATTTTTTATCTTCGAGAAATTTTGTAAGTATAGAGGATATAAGAAGAAAATGTAATTAATTAATGAATTTGTTAAAATTCATATCTAATAAAATGAAATTAAGTAGAGTTGTAGCCTTAGGCTACAACCAAGTTTTGTCCTAAATTTATTATACTTTTTTTTAAAGATCAATATAGTATGTTTGTGGGATTTAGAGATTAACTAAAAAATTTATGTAAAAGAAAAAAAAATTGCAAATATTATTGAAATTATAAGTGAGCCATTCTAAATTAATTATTGGTGCATGAACATAGCAAGTTTTATTTCATTCAAATACAAAATTATTAAAGATTATTAAAATAAATGTTAAATTTTATTTTAAATTTCTTGAAATTTTTGTAATAAAATTTTAGCTGGAGAAGAATTTTAAATGTCTTGAAACTTAGAAAATATAGAGTTTTACCCAAATTAAAATATCCAAAAAAATTAATAAGAATGAATATAAAATTTTAGTTGAAATATAATTTTTTTAATTTCTTAAAAATTAGGTAATAGGTTTAGTTGATTAAAACTATCCTAATAATTATCATATATAAATAAAATAATTTAACAATTATTAAGAGTATAGTTACTTGTCCTAAAGTGAATATAGTCATTTAGCACAACCATGATATTTAGGACTGAACCTTTTTTTTTTTAATATTATTATTTTTAATGCAATTTTTTCTAAGTTTATTTGATTATATACAAGTTTTTAAAAAATTTAAATTTTCAAATAATAAATAAACAAATATTTTTAAAAATATATTTTAATAAAAAAATTTAAAAAAAAATCTAAATGCAATTATAATTTCATTAGTTTTTTTTATTTTTTATTTTTTGTCAAATCGAAATGCACATTATAATTTCATTAGTTTTAAATTTTTTAGTCAAACCATGAACTTTTTTTTTGTTGCCTCAATTTTTTTTTTTTACCCTAAACTTTTAAAATCCTATCAATTTAGACCTTTAATTTTTGGTGTTTGATCTTTGTGAGTTTCAATTTAGGGAAAATTTTAAATACAAATAATGGATATTTACACAATTTTAGCTTGTCTAATGTGGGTAGATTTTGGATAAAAATATGTAAATTGGACTCTTTTTTCTTTTATATACCTTTTTTTAAAGAGAGTTTTAACCTATCCGCTTATAATGATAGCTCTTTATACAACTTAAATAAAACCCCAAATCTGTTTTTGGTGTAGGTGGGTATTGAACCCCAGATATCTTATTCAATCATCATATATTTTACCAGTTAATTAGAATCTACTTCTATTATACTCCTTAAGTGCTCTTAGTTCACCAGAATTTATGATAGGATAAAGTTAAGATTAAAGTTGCTACCAACATATTTTGAAAAAAAAAAAAAAAAAAAAAACTTAGTCCCCTATGTCCATAGCAGCCAAATGAAACTTTTCTCTTTGAGATGAAGAGACCCAAAGAAAATTATGATTACAAACTTAGGCATACTTTGAAACCAATGGCAAGAATTGCTTTTGCGACATAATAGACCCTCGATTGCACTATCTATGAAAGAATAATCCATGGTATTTCTATTTCTCGATTTACACTACGTTTGTCAAAAAATAGGATTGAGTTATGCAATAGTTAAATTATTTGTCTTCTTTAATGATATTTGTAAGGACTGAAAGATCAAACAGCCCAAGCCCCCTTAGAATAGTGAGGTTGGTACAGTTCAACTAGGCCTAAATCAATATATATTTGTAAGAGAGTGGATTAAACAAAAAGACTAAGGACAAAAAACTAAGGATCACAGATTGAATAGATAAATGGCTTATTACAAGTTCGCCTGAGAAGGCCAATGATACTCAGAATAATACACTGTTCATGCTATTATCTCAATGTTCTTGTTTTAATGCCTATCTTTTTCCTCTCTTTTTATCTGGAAGTTCCCTTCCCTTAAGATTAAAGTTGCTACCAACATATTTTGAAAAAAAAAAAAAAAAAAAAAAACCTTAGTCCCCTATGTCCATAGCAGCCAAATGAAACTTTTCTCTTTGAGATGAAGAGACCCAAAGAAAATTATGATTACAAACTTAGGCATACTTTGAAACCAATGGCAAGAATTGCTTTTGCGACATAATAGACCCTCGATTGCACTATCTAGGAAAGAATAATCCATGGTATTTCTATTTCTCGATTTACACTACGTTTGTCAAAAAATAGGATTGAGTTATGCAATAGTTAAATTATTTGTCTTCTTTAATGATATTTGTAAGGACTGAAAGATCAAACAGCCCAAGCCCCCTTAGAATAGTGAGGTTGGTACAGTTCAACTAGGCCTAAATCAATATATATTTGTAAGAGAGTGGATTAAACAAAAAGACTAAGGACAAAAAACTAAGGATCACAGATTGAATAGATAAATGGCTTATTACAAGTTCGCCTGAGGAGGCCAATGATACTCAGAATAATACACTGTTCATGCTATTATCTCAATGTTCTTGTTCTAATGCCTATCTTTTTCCTCTCTTTTTATCTGGAAGTTCCCTTCCCTTATATATTTCTTAGCACTTCAAATCTTAACCCCTCATCTCCACCTACCCAAATTCTCATCCTGACACCTACCCCCTTAAGCTTCTGATGAAGGTAGTATAAGGAGTTGCTTAGTCGCGAAATCCATTGTTCAGGTTACTTCCTCATCAATGCAGCCGATAAAACTGTTGCCAACCATTTAATGCAGAGGCAGTAAGTTACTTCTCACTAGAAACTTCCCTTACTCCCCATGATTCTCTCTCCACCCAATCGGAGCTCTCAAAAGTATTTTGTCTCTTCTCCTCCTCTCCTTGGGTGGATTCCCTCTTTGAGCTTATGATGCCTCAATAATCATAATAACAGCTCAACGAACCCTTCCTCGGTCCTCGGGCCCCCACAATATTAATATATTCAACTTTTGGAGATATTTTCATGTTGTATAAGTATATTGAAATATGTGAATAATAATAAACTATTTGCCTAATTGTTTTTTTTTTTTTTTTGATAAATTGTAAAAAATAATATCTTTAACTAGACAAAACCTTATAACAGTATCCCAAATTCTTTTGGAAAAATAAAACTAAAAAATAAATGACTTGCCATCAATGCATCTCATACAAATACTATCACTTGTGTTGCCCCAAAATTTAAAATTATACTCTGAAGCATTTAAGCATTTACGGGCAAAATCAAATCATAAAAGCATTAACTTGCACTTAATATTTGTTAATCTTGATTCAATTTAACAAACTTTTTTTAAAACATAAACATGTACTTAATTATAAACTTTATTTTAAACTTGTGAAAAAAGTTAATTTTTTTTATTCCATATGTGCGCTTTACTTTTTTTTACTATGGCTATGCACATTTTTCGTTTTTACTATATTGGACTACAAAAAGCTAGTAGAAAAGTTTTTACCTTTTCACAAAATGTGGCTTCCTTAATAGAATAGTCTTAAAAAAACACATACACACACAAACACAAAAATTTAGTTTCTTCTTAACCACGGTTATCTCTATCTTACTAAAAACGTGTTCAATTTCTTTATTTAGTTTACTTGACAAGCATGAATTAATTGGAGTTTGTGTTGTGCTTTTGTATTGAGGCTCTATTTGCTTCTTCTTTTTATGTGTATAGTTTCTCAAAAGAAAAAAGAAAAAAAAAATCAGACAAGCACTTCAACCATAATTATTTGACAAAGGTTTTGTTCACTCTCCCAAAGTAGTAGGCAGAAAATCTATGAAAATTAAGTCATACGTACTGTGTTATTCTAGGATACCCTAAACAACATATCCTTTTATGGGTGTTTAAAATATTATGAAATTTGAATAATTCAATTAAGGCATTTGTACGAAGAGATTGTCATTTGCTAACCTTCAAGTAATAATATTCCTCAATGAATCATATCTCACCTAAATTATAAATATTTGTATTGTTATTATACAATAAATTCTCAAAGCTATTAATTCAATAGAGATAAAAATATTACTCTTTAGAGATTTTTTTTTTTTTTAATATAAGAAACTATCATGTTTTATTGAGAAAGGTATGCACTTAATTGATGTTTCTAACCAAACATCTCGATTTAAATATTTGTAAATTTCACCATGTACATAAACTTTAATCAACATACTTTCATATATGATTCTTTGGTCAACATGGATTATAAATTAAAAAAGGAAAAAAAAAAAAAAAAAAACTTCTTACATGTTTAAACTTTGTAAGTATCTATGAGCATTTATATAAGCCTTCGTTTACTTGTGTACCAATTTCTCGAATTTATTCATATCTAATACGTACTAAAATATTATATATCCTTTGTCAATACAATTTTTTTAATTAAAAAAATAATATTAATTATATATGTGGAACATCAAAAAAAAGAAAATTATGTATGTGGAGTAAACATTAAAATCAATTTTTTCTCACATTTACTTAGAATATATATATATATATATATATATTTGAATTTATACATATGTTTATGTTTAAAATATAATGAAATTACTTTACGTTAACATATAAGATAGATATTTATCGAGACCAAATGTCATAATCTATTATTACTAGAATAATGTTAATCAAATAATAAACTTCTTTTAAGTTTATTATCAAATAATAAACTTCATTGATGTTTCTAACCAAACATCTCGATTTAAATATTTGTAAATTTCACCATGTACATAAACTTTAATCAACATACTTTCATGTATGATTCTTTGGTCAAAATGGATTATAATTTTTTTTTTTTAAAGAACTTCATACATGTTTAAACTTGGTAAGTATCTATGAGCATTTATATAAGCCTTCATTTACTTTTGTACCAATTTCTCGAATTTATTCATATCTAATACATACTAGAATATTATATATACTTTGTCAATACAATTTTTTTTAATTAAAAAAATAATATTAATTATATATGTGGAACATAAAAAAAAAAATTATGTATGTTGGGTGAACGTTAAAATCAATTTTTTCTCACATTTATTTAGAATATATATATATATATATATATTTGAATTTATACATATGTTTATGTTTAAAATATAAATAAATTTCTTTACGTTAATATTTAAGATAGATATTTATTGAAACCAAATGTCATAATCTATTATTACTAGAATAATGTTAATCAAATAATAAACTTCTTTTAAGTTTCTTTAAACTTTTTAGCTATTGAGTTTTGATTGGATAGTATTTCAAATTTCTAGAAACTTGTGCTATATAGTTTCACTTAGAATAGACTATTGAATGTACTTATTGGATGCACATAGAAAAAGTACATCAAACGATGTATAGTGTGTAAGTCATATTATGCATGTGCAACGTGTGACATGATACAGAGTGGTGAAAATGAAAAATTGACATCAAAAGAACCAAGGTATTCTTTTTCTTTTTCTTTTTCCTTTTTCTTTTTTTGTGTTTTGGCTAAATTTTAATTTGGCTATGTTACTAACTATTTTTATTTTTATTTATATTATTAATATTAAACAAAATTAATTAGTATAAACATTCAAACAACCTTTTTTTTGGAGAGTTTCAACCTATGGCGTCTGCTCCTAATTATAGTTTTTTTTTTTTTTTTTTATAAGTAAGAATAATATATATACGAACGGCTACTCTATGCATGAAAAACATGGAGCAAACCCAAGAAATACGAGAAGAAAAACAGGAGGAAAACAAAAAAGAAACCCAGACAACATATTAATTACAAAGGAGAAAGAGAGTTAAGAAAAGAAGGGAGAGAATTACTAGTCGTGAATCCCCATGCCTGAGACCAATCAAAAATAGTCTCACTAAAAGAAGCAAGCATCTGATCACCGGAACTATCCAAATCCTCAAAAGTCCTCCAATTTCGTTCCTTACAAATGCACCATAGGATGCATAACGAAACTAAGTTCCAAATCTGAGACGAATACTTCCCTAACCAATTTCACCAGCTAAAAAACAAATCTGTGATCGATCTAGGTATAACCCAAGACAAGCCAAAAGTAATAAAGGCAAAGCTCCACAACTGATGAGCCATCTCACAATGAAGAAGTAAGTGATCTACCGTCTCTCCATAATGTCGACACATAATGCACTAGTATACAAAATCCAATCTCCTCAATCTCAAGTTATCATCCGTAAGGATCTTATTCCAAGCTACACACCAAACAAAAAAAGAAACATGTCTAGGTGCCTTTACTCTCCATATACCTTTCCAAGGAAAGACAATTGAGGAGGAATCTCGCAATTTGTTATAATACAATAGGATCTCAAAATTTCCATTAGGTTTCAACTTCCATCTCACCCGATCTTCAACAATCAGTGGAGGAGTATTAGCTCCCAATATACAAAGAAAATGTAGCCCTTCATCCATCTCCCAATCATTAAGATCTCGACTAAAACGAACATTCCAAATTCTTCTATCCTCTGTCCCCTGTCTTGACAAAAAAGCTTCTACAGATGCCTCCTTGTCAATGGTAATACCATATAGCCTTGGGAAAGCCAATTGGAAAGGTTGATTCTCATACCACCCATCCTGCCAAAATCTCACTCTATTCCCCAACCCAACAACAAACTCACAATTTTTGCTAAAATCCTCTCATCCCATACGAATGCCTCTCCACGAACCACACCCATGAACTACCCTACCTAGATTTGAGGTCCATCCCCCCCCCCCCCCCCCCCCCCCCCCGCCATTCTTCCCCATATTTTGAAACTACCACCCTCCTCCATAACCGATCCTCTTCCTGATGATAGCTTTTTATCATCAAATTAAGACACCAATCAGTAGTTGGTGTAGATGGAGATTGAACTTTAGATTTTTTTTTTTAACCATCAGAGACTTTACTAATCAAGCTAATTAGAACCCACTTTAAATGACCTATTTAACAAGGGAACATGTACAAATATTTTGTGAGCCAAAAAAAAAAAAGACACAATATTATAATTCTTATATATAAATTAAACTTAACAATATACTATAATAATTCAATTTTTTTAAAGAATATAAATATTCAAATTGATACTAAAGAGTTTCATTTTTTTTATTAATGAGATATTATCATTTTTTATTAATTAGTTAATAATAGAATGACAAAACTTAAATACAGTATCTTATATATTGTTCTTTAGGTTCCCTTTTAACTTTTAGCAACTAGTCTAATTAAAATACTTCAATAAATGGCATTAAAAGTTTATGATGGTTGAATAAAAGATCTAAGGTTCAATTCTAGCCTACATAAAAAAATCGATTGGTGTCTTGGTCTAATGATAAAGAGCTATCATCGGGAGTGAACACCATAAGTTGAAACTCTCTCTCAAAAAAAAAAAAAAAAAAAAATTCAACAAACAACATTAAAAAAGACAATGATTTTTTTTTTCTTTTCCCTGGCCCACAATAAAACATCTACTTTCAAAACAACCAATTTAACTTCAACAAAAGATAAGAAGGGCCAAATGGTTGAGACTAAGAAGAGGAAGGAAGTAAAGGATGAGGATTGTCTCCATAGAAACCTCCCATCATCAACCTAATCATCACCAAAACCCAAAACCACCACTTGCTCTTACCCTCCACTCAAAATCCCAAACTCGCTATTAGCCTTTGCTCAAAACACAAAGCCATTGGTACAATCTCATCTCCAACGGTTAAGATCAAAACCCCACAAGCCACAAGCTACTAAAGAAAAATTAAAAAAGACCAATTTGAACCAAATTTGATCTGGGTAATGTTGTTGTAGACTAGTGCTCAATGGAGTCCTGAGCAAGGTTGTTAAAATCGAGATTTTACATAGGATCGTGAGAGGTAGGTGAGATCGTGGATCGTAGGATCGGATTGTGGATCATAAGATCTCACATATTTTCAAATTTAAAGAAAAAAACACATTAATAATGACCTTGTATATTGAATCACGTAAATTGTGAATTTATCCATAAAAAAAAAAAAAAAAAACAAAGATTTGTATTATATGATGTAATTCGCATGTCATATATTGCTACGTCTATACTAACGAAACAAATATATTTAAGTTTTGACCTAATATATCTTAAAAGTTCAATAAATGTTTAATTTGTAACCAAATACCAAAATATTTATCAACACATATAAATATATTTTCCAAGATCTAAGTTCCCAGTTCCAAGTTTAAAATCTAAAATAAGTTATCAAATGGAAACTAGCTAACTAAAATATGAAATCCAAAACCAAGATTTATATTTAGGTGAAGTGAACATTTAATTATTCTCATTTTAGGGTTCTTATAACCACTGTCCTAATCATCATCATCCATTTAATCATCTATGTAGATATTGTATATTTGTAAATTAAAACAGCAAAAGAGATCAAGATACAGCTTCACACTTAACTATTCTAATTATACTACTTAATAACAATTACAGAACATGCTCAAAAAATCAATCAATCAATATATAAATACAAGCATACTAATAAAATTATATATAAGAAAAACATTTTAGTAATATTATAACACAAATTAATGTATTGATCAAACAAATTTAACAACATTATAGCTTAAGATGTAGTAAAGTCAATATAAATTATTCATTTAGAAATGATGAAGCATTCCTTCATTTTAATTACAAGTTAACTAGAAATTAGAAAACATTTGCTTAAGTCAACATAATTTTATAAATAAAAAATAAAAAATTATACCATCACAACATAAAAAAATAAAAACCCTTAAAACTTCATCAAAATAATTTTTTTTTTTTTTGAGAGATAATAACAAACTTTGTTGATAATAAAAGTACAATGAATTTATGACAGTAAACTCACTATACTGAAAAGAATACAAACCAATCAAAAAGAAAGACAA
This sequence comes from Lithocarpus polystachyus, assembly GCA_033629205.1. Classification (NCBI taxonomy): domain Eukaryota; kingdom Viridiplantae; phylum Streptophyta; class Magnoliopsida; order Fagales; family Fagaceae; genus Lithocarpus; species Lithocarpus polystachyus. The sequence continues at coordinate 85,326,422 of CM066166.1, forward strand.
ACGTAGTTAAGAAATTCAAACAAAGAATGACAATGCGTAAACCCCCAAATACGAGACCACTCAAACAAAGTCTGAAGTAGCAAAGACTTCACACAATCTACAGTTCTCTTAGTTTCCTCAAAAGTACGGGCATTGCGCTTCTTCCAAATTAATCGCATAAGACATGTTGGAATCATATTCCACACATTCAAAGTGTGACTCCCCAACCAATTCCACCATGCAAAGAGAAGAGAAACAATATTCTTTGGCATCACCCACTGAATCCCGAACAAACGAAGGACTTCACTCCACAAGGTATGAGCATATTCACAATGGATCAGTAAGTGATCCACCGTTTCCTCATCACATCGACAAATGCATCACTAATTAACAAGAGGTAACTTCTTCTTAGCGAGGTTGTCTATAGTAAGATTCCCACCCCTAGCAGCTGTCCATAAAAAGAAAGCCACCCTTTTAGGTACCTTAACACACCAGATGCTTTTCCAAGGAAAAGACACCAACGGGGCTGCTAGCAATGAAAAATAGAAGGAGCGCACATCAAAAACACCACTACGATTCAATTTCCATATCATGGTATCATCACCCCCTTTAGGTAACTTGGATGAGATATGTGCAAAAAAATAAGAAAAGATCCCTATCTCCCAATCTTGAGAAGCATGATGGAAGCATAAGTTCCAGCTTCTACCACCCCCATCCGATGTCATATCAGAAATCATAGCTGCCTTATCCACAGCAATAGCAAACATTGCCGGATATAAATCTTTCAAGGTAGTAGGGCTACTCCAAAGGTCATACCAGAATCTGATATGAAAACCCTCACCCGCCGCATACAACACATGACCAAAGAAGCTCTCAGCCCCCTTCCTAATGTTCTTCCACATACCACAACCATGCGTCCCTCTAACAACTCTAGTACACCATCTCCCATTAGCCTCCCCATATTTGGAAGCTATAACCTGCCTCCATAAATGTTTGACCTCATTCCCAAATCGCCATAGCCACTTCCCAAGCAAAGCTTGGTTAAACAACCCAATCTTCCGAATCCCCAAGCCACCTGCCTCCACTGGCCACACAACTTTCTCCGAAGCAACAAGTGAGAATTTAAAAACATCATTAGATCTCCCCCAAAGGAAATTCCTCTAAATCCTCTCTAATCTGTCTGCCACATGTTGTGGAATAGTGAACAAAGATAACTTTATCCTATTGTTAGGGTACATTTTTTACACCAAATATTATTTAAGTATCACCTATTTATTTTCAAACACTACTAAGAAGTTATTGGGCTTTCACAAAATATTTTTTGCTCTATTATTATGTTTACCACGAATTTTTCATTATCTTAATTGAGTCATGATATAAACTATTACAAAAACCCAAAAAACTCATATTTTTTCAAATTATTATTATTATTATTATTATTATTATTATTATTATTATTATTATGTAGTTAAGCCTAAAATCGGCCTTATGAGCCCAATACACACATTCTATTATATTTAAAGCCTAAGAATACTTATGCTTAACAATATTTGAAAAGCTCATGATTCAAGTCCATGGAAAACAATTTTATCAATGAAATTCAAATTCATAATCAAAGCCCATAGTTTCAACCCATATCAATTTTATCAATGAAATTCAAATCCATAATCAAAGCCAATGGTTTAAACCCATGACAATTTATTTATCAAAAGCTCAATTCTCACTTACAACATCAAAAAGCCCAATTTTCATTGACAACGTAAAAAAGCCCAAGTATTAATAACCTTGGGTTTTTCACTGACCCAGATTAAACAAATGCCATTACTTTTAGAAAATTTACAACAAATCACACCTACTACAACCATATTGCCAAGAGATCCAGTCTCAACCAATGCAATTTCTCACAATTTTGCACACTGCCCACCAATTCCATACCAAAAATAATAATAATAATATATTAAAACTTTCACATCAAAAACAAGATTTGTAATGCTATGGCTCTTATATAAATCAAACAGCACAAACCCAGAACAGAAATTGATATAAGACGGAAAACTTGAGCCCTAGTAAATTGATTCATCCTAACATAACAGATACCATACTTGCATTAGATAACACACACACACACCCAAAAAAAAAACTTTTTTGTTGAACCAAATCTCATGGGGATTCTAGCATTTTACCCTTATTTTTAAAAAAATTTAGCAATATGCCCCTGTTTTAAAACTATATAGCAAATGCCCCTGTTTCGATACTCGATTACTTTAACATCGAGTTTCAATGAAATACTCGATTTGTACAAAATCAAGTTATGCCCGATCAAACTTAAAAAAAAAAAAAAAAAAATTGCATGGAACTCGAGTTCAGTTCCATTAAAAACACCACTATAGGACAACAAAAACGTAGCTATAGGTTATGCCCGATCAAGCAAAAAAAAAAAAGTTGCATGAAACTCGAGTTCCATTAAAAATGCCACCATAGGAAAACAAAAACGTAGCTATAGGTTATGCACGAGTTCCATGCAATTTTTTTTAGTTTGATCAGCTATAGTGGCATTCAGGAACACCTATAGTGGCGTTCTGTAACACTTATAGTGGTGTTTTAGAACTCGAGTTCAGGAACTTGAGTTCCATGCAATTTTTTTTTTTTTTTTTTAAGTTTGATCGAAAAGCTCGATTTTAAGGTAATCGAGTATCGAAACATGGGCATTAACCTAGATAGTTTGGAAATAGAGGCATATTGCCAAATATTTTAAAAATAGGGGTAATAGGCTAGAATCCCCTAGATCTCATTGCTCTTTTCTTCTATGGAAATTATTATAACACCATATCAGACATATTGAATCAAACCCCAAATCATAAATTTACACCCACAGCAACACAAACAACAAAATCTAAGGAAATCTCAAACCAAAATCAACCATACCCATTGATTCACAGAATCCAAATACATTTGAAATCAAAAATCCAAACCAAAGCACATGCAAGCAACAACATCTTAAAAACCAAATCTAAATCCCCAAACCCAAGAGAGAGAGAGAAAAAAAAAAAAAACAGAAGAAGAAAGTGAATAAACCATTGCCGTAAACCACCGCTATCAGTGGTGGCGGTTGTGGTCCATTGTGGTTCAGCTGTGGCTAACCTCAGTGCAAAGCAAATAAAGAGAGCAATATTGGGTGAGATCGGAAAGGGCTTTACAAGCAAAACCACGGTGGCAGAGGCGCTGAGATGATCAAGGTCCGGCCATGGAAGCTTGGAGGGAGGGAGAGAGGTGTAATGATATCTCTTTTTCTTGAAGATTGAACCATATAGGGGATAACACAAAAGGGGTCAAGAGACTCAAGAGGAAAACCATAAAGAGATTACACACTTTTCGGAATTCGAGGTATAAAAGGACTCGGAGTCTAGTTATTTTCTTTTTTTTTTTTTTCTTCTTTTTTTCTTCTTTTTTAATTTAGAAAAAAAAAGATTATTTTACTATTTTAAAGTTTAAACCGTAAAAATATTTAAGATAGTTTTAAATTGTTCTTAAATTATTTCAAAATTTTAATTAAATTTAAAAATTTTGAAACTGTTTTTATAAATTTTTAGAGAAAGTTTGCTACAAATTTAGAACATTCACATATGAGTTTCTAAGATAATATCTATTTTACATTTTAAAAAATTATTTAATCTATTTTAGTAATTTTATCAACTCATTTAATAATACATTTATTTATATACCTAACATCTATTTTTCTTATTTTTACATTCAACCTAATAAAATAAGTGCTTGCTTTTGGGTTTAGTGTCATAATTTTCCATTCGTAGTCAAATTTTTATAATACCTTTCATATAGTTCACTGTTCATGCATCACAAAATGTTTTAAAGTTACCAATTTACAATATATGTAGTTCTTTTTTATGTGACATGGGTAGTTTTTATTTTATTTTTTTTATAAAACATGAGATAGTTTAAATTTTTTTTTTTAAGGAATGTGATATGCATGAAATATAGACAATAAAGTACTCTCACATCTGTATATTTAGCATTACTTTCATATTATTTTGTGATTGAAGATATATTATTTTTGTCTTATAGGATTTGAGGTAGAATAATGGTAAATTAAGTTAAGTAAATTTAGGCTTTGTTTGGATTCGCGGCCACGTTTTGCGTTTCCTACTTTTTTTTTTTTCAGCTCAGCGCTTTGGGTACTGTTCATTGGCCATGAATAGTGAAAATAGGGTAATGAACAGTACTACACAATAACTAACAAATATTTTTTTATTCTTTTTAGTTTTCAGCAAAATAAACGGTATCCAAACGCATATTTAGTATGATGATAAAAAGCTATCATTAAGAGCAAACGTTTGTCTCTTAAAAAAAAAACATGGTCTAGCCAATTTAAGAGGAAATAAGAAGAGTGGGACTAACGTTAATCTGATGTGGTGAAGAATATTAGAGAAAGAAGAAATTTGAGGCTTGTTTTCGTGGTAATATACATATGGGCTTGACATGGGTCACGTCATTCCTCCACTAAAACACATACCTAAGAGTTCTTGCAATGGGCCATGTTGGGATTTTAATAAAAAAGGCTTTTGGTCACCCCAATGTGATGGATTATAATTTATAAGTACCAGTATTAGGGTTGTAAAAATCCTCAATTGCTATTTTACAACTCAAAAGTAAATAAATTAAAAAAAAAAACCACTACATTCAGGTGGGCACACTCAAATATTTTTGCAACCTTCTATAGTAGGTTCTTATAAATAAGAACTCACTGTTGCAGGTTATAAAGAATTCTTTAACACAAAAACATTCTCTCTCTTCCCTATTATTTGATTTTGATTTTATTTTATTTTTAAATTATTTTATTGTGTAATTATATTATTTTAATGGGTTATATGTAAAAATAGAAATTGAGATATAGGATATATTGTAAAGTGAGTTGGTATATAGATAAAGTAAGTTTTTAGATGGTAAAATACCAACTTTTATACCATCCTCAATGCTAGTGCTCCAAAGGAGCAAAACAAAGCAGTAGTAGAGAGGCTAATCTGACTTGTATTATGAGTGTCACTAATAGGCAGATTGTGGTGATTATAAATAGAAAAGTAAACAGAAAAATAGGAGGGATTGGCTAGGGCAGAAGTTTAGATAAGCTAAGGACCTGCCGTTGGCAGCTGCCTCTATTGCTTTCCTCCATGACAGTTTATTTGTTTAGTTTAATGTTTGCTATTTTATTTTTATGCTTTTTTTCAATTACTATGAGTAGCTAAATTTTCAATTAAGTTTGTGGGGACAGGGGCCCAAGATTATGTATCTGACTGTGAAAAGGCTAAGACCCCAAAATCATATATTGGGCCTTGTAGAGTTAAAGGCCCAAAACCATGCATTGAACCTCCGGCCTTGTTCGAGGATGAGGTCAAGTCCGAGGAGAAGCAAATGAGTGCGTAGAATCCCAGATCGCGACCCATTACGTATGGGACAGATTAGGACGGTCCGAGGAGTGATCCTAACACCAAAGGATGTACCTCCCCAAAATATCTAACGTAAGGCTGCCACCACCGCATTAAATGTGCTGCACCTACTCTTCTGACCGCATTTATGTGGAGAAGACCCTTGAACAGTGTAATCTTGGCCCCTGCAACTCACAAAAGATCAAAGAAGGTACATGATGGGACGTGCACTCAAGTGAAGACTTAGATAATCGACAAGTGTATGGTGAAGATGATCTTGAAAGAGCTATATAATGTGAAGGAATCCTTCTTAGAAAGGGGGAGAGAACTGTAAAAATTAAGAGTGGAGCTTGTATCTTAACAACAACAGTGAATACTGAAGTTAATCTCCTCGGACTATTGCCGAGGACAGTTTATTGCACTTAGATATTTTGTTTTATTCTTCTTGTGCTCTTAGCCTATCCTGTTGATTGTCTAATCCAATCTAGCCTAGCTTTCTTTTCCCACTCTTTACAAATTCATTGTTGTTGGCCCTTTTGGGCTGGTACATTCCCCTTTGGGCTGGTACACCAAAAAATCGTGTCCCTACAATTGGCGCCGTCTGTAGGGAGGCTGGTTGTTCAAAATGTTAGATAGTCAGTCATAGTAGGGTCTGGTCCACACCAGTTAGAATCTATGGGATCTTAGGGAGAAGACCATCCTCGAGAGGGTCAAGAGGGAAGTTTGCATACCACCCACACTGATGATGCTCACTCTAGAGGTGGTAGCCATATATCTCATGATGAACGTGCCAAGGCCATGTAGAAAGAGATCGACTACTTGAAGAAGAAGCTGCGCCAAGAACGAAGGAGGCGAAGTCCCTCCGTCTCTGATCTCTCTTCCGATGGTGAGGGGGATAACGAGAAAGAGATCGACTACCTGAAGAAGGAGCTGTGCCAAGAACGAAGGAGGCGAAGTCCCTCCGTCTCTAATCTCTCTTCTGATGGTGAGGGGGATAACGAGTATAGACACAGGTCTAGGACGCCTCCAAGTGAAACCTTCTCGTACGAGGAGGATTATTGTCGAGAATGCAAGAGTGGAGGTTCGTCTTCGAAGGGCTTGAGAAACGATGCGATGAGCAAGGCGTTGAACTGAATCTCTGAATCCCCTTTTACACGTAAGATCGAGGGGGGACGACTTCCTAGACGGTTTAACCAGCCTGTGTTCATTATCTATAACGGCCGTACAGACCCTGTTGAGCACGTCAGCCATTTCAATCAGAGAATGGTGGTGTACGCTAAGAATGAGTCCTTGATGTGCAAGGTGTTCTCGTCCAGTTTAGGGCCTGTGGCGATGAGGTGGTTCGACGGTCTGAGAGTGAGTTCCATTGACTCTTTTAAGGAACTTACCCAGGCTTTTGGGTCCCGTTTCATCATATGCAGCCAAGTCCCTCGGCCTCTGGACTCCCTGTTGTTCCTCTCTATGCGAGAGGGAGAGACGTTGAAAACGTACTCGGACAGATACTGGGAGATGTTTAACGAGATAGAGGGTGATTTTGATGATGTGGCCGTCAAAACCTTTAAGGTCAGCCTGCCCGCCGAGCACTGCCTGAGAAGATCTTTGACCGAAAAACCCGTTACCAGTGTACGCCAACTCATGGACCGGATTAACAAGTATAAAAGGGTTGAGGAGGACCAGCAACAGGAAAGAGGCAAAAGCAAGGTTATCCCTCAGGAGAGGAGGGATTTCAGGTTGGATCGTTACAACAACAATCGCCCCCGAAGAGATTCTGGAGCTCTAGTTGCTCAGGCTGTTAACACATTATTCCGGGAACCAATACATCAAATCTTGGAAAAAATCAAAGATAAGCCATACCTTAGATGGTCAAGTAAAATGATCGGAGACCCTGTGAAGCGCAATTAGAGTTTGCATTGCCAGTATCATAAAGAGCGGGGTCATACGACCGAAGATTGTAGGACCTTGTGGGTTCACCTTCAGCAGTTGATCCGAGAGGGCAAGCTCAAATAGTTTTTGACCCAACCCGATGGGCAGGAGAACCAGGCAGCTTCAGGGGCTCTAGGCGGTACATATTCTAGGCCCCCTTTGGGCACCATCCACGTTATTCTAGCCGCGCTAGGTAGAACAGGATCTTGCCCCTCCAGAGTGATGTCAATTACTGGTCCGCACACCGAGGTCTCCGGACCTGAGCCCAAAAGGGTCAAAATAGAAGCTCACCCAGCATTGAGCTTCTTGGATGAGGATAAGGCCGGAACCATACAGCCACATGATGACGCCCTAATCGTAACCCTCAAGATTGGTGGTTACGAAGTTAGGAGAGTATTGGTGGACCAGGGCAACGAGGCCGAGATCATGTATCCAGATCTCTACAAGGGGCTCAATCTCATATAAGAAGATCTGACCAGTTATGATTCACCTCTGGTCGGCTTTGATGGAAAGGTCGTCGTTCCGCGCGGACGGATCAGACTGCCGGTTCAAGCCGGCTCAAAAGTGGCAGAGGTGGACTTCATTGTGGTGGATGCCTATTTCCCATACACTGCTATTGTGGCACGGCCCTGGCTCCACGCCCTTGGGGTCGTCTCATCCACCCTCCACCTCAAAGTGAAGTACCCGTCCAGGGATCGGGTTGAGGAGCTGGTTGGAAGTCAGTCTGTGGCCAGGCAGTGTTTGGTGGCTGCCATAACGCGCCAACCCAAGCCAGAGCCCTCATCGCCCGCCAGCGGAGAATTATAGCAGTTAGAGCCCAAGGCCTCAATTTCTGGTAGCGAGGCCGAGGGGGTAGAGTGCGAGGAATTAGAGAAAGTCGTCATTGATGATGACCCAGAAAGGTTTTTTTAAGTTGGCTCTCAGCTGCCTCCCCAAGAGAGGGAAGAGTTGGTGTAATTTCTGAGGCAGAACATCGACGTATTTGCCTGAAGTGCTTATGAAGCTTCAGGGATAGATTCGAGCTTCATTTGCCATCACATAAACGTTAATCCCTCTGTTACCCCCAAAAAGCAGCCGCCTCGGCACTCCTCCAAAGATCACTTTGATGCCGTTAAGGAGGAGGTCGTAAAACTTAAGAAGGCAGGGGATATTAAAGAAGTGTTCTACCCGAACTGGCTGGCTAACACTGTAGTGGTAAAGAAGAAGAACGGCCAATGGCGGGTATGTGTGGATTACACAGACTTGAACAAAGCCTGCCCCAAAGACCCTTTCCCCATGCCCCGGATCGACTAGTTGGTGGATGCAACTGTGAGACATCCTTGGATGAGCTTCTTAGACGCTTTCCAGGGTTATCATCAAATACCTATGGCCTCAGAAGACCAGAAGAAAACGGCTTTTGTCACCCCCATTGGAAACTACCATTACAAAGTAATGCCGTTTGGACTTAAGAACGCAGGGTCCACTTATCAAAGGATGATAACGCGGATGTTTGAGCCACATCTAGGTAAGAATATCGAAAGCTATATTGATGACATGGTGGTCAAGAGCAAGAAAAAGGCTGAGCATGTTGGGGACCTTAGGAACATCTTCGAAGTCCTGAGAAGACACAAGCCGCGACTTAATGTTTCCAAGTGTTCTTTTGGAGTGGGGTCTGGGAAATTTTTGGGCTATATGGTCACTCACCGCAGAATCGAAGTGAACCTAAATCAGGTCAAGGCAATTAACAATCTGCAACCACCTCGAAATCCCAAGGAAATACAGAGATTGACCGGGATGACCGCTGCCCTGAACCGATTCATATCCCGGTCGGCAGTCAGATGCAGGCCTTTTTACCAACTATTGAACAAATGGAAGGACTATGAGTGGACCGAGGAGTGCGCCTTCGCCTTCCAGCAGTTGAAGGAATATCTTTCTCGGCCACCTATCATGTCTAGACCCGAAGCAGACGAAGTCTTGTTTGCCTACATCGTAATGGTGTACGTAAGAGTTGATAATGGTGTACAGAGGCCTGTGTATTATGTCAGCAAATCCTTGCATGAAGCCGAGGTCAGATATTTGCCACTAGAGAAGGCCATCCTGGCCGTGGTCCATGCCATACGTGAGTTGCCTCATTATTTCCAGTCCCACACTGTTGTCGTCCTGACCCAGTTGCCACTCAGGGCTTTGCTTCGAAGCGCTGATTATACAGGGAGGATCGCAAAATAGGGAACGAAGCTCGGAGCCTATGATATCAAGTACATGCCTCGTACCTCTATGAAGGGGCAAATCCTGGCTGATTTCGTAGCCGAGTTTGCCGAGACCTCGATAAAAGAGGATACGAAGAAGCCGCACATGGATGAAAATTCAGTTGGAGTAACCTCAATACAAGGGGCACTATCATGGAGAGTCTATGTTGATGGCACTTCAAACCTCAAAGGATCTGGAGTGGGGCTATTCTTGATCTCCCCCGAGAACATCATGATTGAAAAATCATTAAGACTCGGATTCTCAGCCACCAATAATGAAACAGAATATGAAGCTCTACTGGTGGGGATGACTATGACTCAAAAGATAGGCGGAAAGACCGTGGACATATTCTCAGACTCCAGACTGGTCGTAGGTCAAGTCCGAGGGGAGATGGAGGCTCGGGACCCCCGAATGTTGAAATATCTAAGCCAGGTTAGACACTTGCAATCCGAATTCGATTCTTTCAACTTAATACACATTCCTAGAAGCAAAAATACACATGCGGACTCGCTCGCAACACTAGCAACCTCCTTGGCACAGGGTCTACCAAGAATAATCCTCGTTGAAGACCTCATGAAACCCTGTAGCTCGGGAATAGAAGTGTTATCCATTCATCAGGTAAGGGTAGGCCCTAGCTGGATGGACTCCATTGTTCAATTCCTCAAAGATGACATCCTGCCTGAGAACAAGCTAAAAGCAGATAAGATACGGAGGAAAGCTCCTCGTTTCTGGTTGTTCGAGGACCATAAGTTGTACAAGAGATCTTTCTCCGGACCCTACCTGTTGTGCATACATCCTGAAGCGGTTGAAATCCTCCTAAAAGAGCTACATGAAGGAATTTGTGGTAGTCACATTGGGGGAAGGTCTTTATCTCATCGAGCTCTCACCCAAGGATACTGGTGACCCAATATGCACAGAGAAGCCCAGAAATATGTGAAGAAGTGTGATCAATGCCAAAAATTCGCCCCGAACATCCATCAACCTAGAGGGGAGCTCAATCCTCTATCCTGCCTATGGCCCTTTGCCCAGTGGGGCTTGGACATCATGGGCCCTTTCCCCAAGGCTGTAGGAAACAAGAGATATCTCGTGGTCGGCATAGATTACTTTACTAAGTGGGTTGAAGCAGAGCCATTGGCCAACATCCGGGATGCAGATATAAAGAGGTTCATTTGGAAAAACATTGTCACCCGGTTTGGAGTACCCCATACCCTCATCTCGGATAACGGTCTTCAATTTGACAGCAAGTCTTTCCGGAGATACTGCTGCAAACTGGGGATAACCAATCAATATTCCACCCTGGCCTACCCTCAAGGGAACGGACAAGCCGAGGCTGTAAACAAGGCCATCGTGAGTGGACTCAAGAAGAGGTTAGATGATGCCAAAGGGAGGTGGGTCGAGGAACTACCACACATACTGTGGACATATCGGACCACACCTCGGAGGTCCACTGGTGAAACCCCTTTTTCATTAACTTATGGGGTTGAAACTGTCATCCCGTTGGAAGCTGGATTCCCTACATTAAGAATGAACTCTTTCACTCTAAACGGTAACAACAACTTGCTGGAGAAAAGCCTAGATCTGATTGATGAACGAAGGGAAAATGTCATGGTCCAATTAGCCTACTATCAGCATAAACTTAAGCGAGGGTATGATGCCAACGTGAAATCAAGGCCTCTAACGCCTGGAGATCTGGTGTTGAGGAAAGTGGTCGGCTCTGTGAAGAACCCAGCCTGGGGCAAACTAGGACCCAATTGGGAAGGGCCATACCGAATCACATTTGTAGCTGGGATAGGTGCATACTATTTGGAGGATTTAGAGAATCAAGCAGTAGTGCACTCTTGGAATGTAAACAACCTGAAAATGTACTATTATTAATAAGAATGCACTTTATAATATTTGTGTTCATTACATAGTGTATGATGATTAACCACTTTAAATTCTTTTAAGTGTTAAACAGATCCTAAGCTACGCCTGGCCCCTCGGACTACCTGCTTTGGAAAAATTAACACTCCACTAAATTTTCCTAAGTATTAAACAGATCCTAAGCTACGCCTGGTCCCTTGGACCACCTGCTTTGGAAAAATTAATACTGCGTGTAATTTTTCTAAGTATTAAACAGATTCTAAGCTACGCCTGGCCCCTTGGACTACCTACTTTGGAAAAATTAATACTGCCTAAATTTTTCTAAGTGTTAAACAGATCCTAAGTTACACCTGGCCCCTCGGACCACGTACTTTGGAAAATTAACACTCCACTAAATTTTCCTAAGTATTAAATAGATCCTAAGCTACGCATGGCCCCTCGGACCACCTGCTTTGGAAAAATTAATACTGCGTGTAATTTTCCTAAGTGTTAAACAAATCCTAAGCTATACCTGGCCCCTCGGACCACCTGCTTTGGAAAAATTAACACTCCACTAAATTTTCCTAAGTATTAAACAGATCCTAAGCTATGCCTGACCCCTCGGACTACCTGCTTTAGAAAAATTAATACTGCGTGTAATTTTCCTAAGTGTTAAACAGATCCTAAGTTATGTCTGGCCCCTCGGACCACTTACTTTGGAAAAATTAAGACTCCACTAAATTTTCCTAAGTATTAAACAGATCCTAAGCTACGCCTGGTCCCTCAGACCACCTGCTTTGGAAAAATTAATACTGCCTAAAATTTTTCTAAGTGTTAAACAGATCCTAAGCTACGCTTGGCCCTTCGGACTACCTGCTTTGGAAAAATTAACACTCCACTAAATTTTTCTAAGTTCTCGGGTGAGAATTTTTGGGATATATAGTAAACCATCCCTATGACTACTTGGAGTTTTATAAATGTACGGCAAAGTACACTTTAAGTTACAAAGCTTGACACATTATGCTGAGAAATACTTACTGAAATCAATTAGAAGCAGTAAGACATAAAATATAAGGGAAGAACACACTGGCAAAAGAGGGGAGAATACTTTCATTCATGAAATCATATATTACATTTCTGTTCAAAATGGTATGCATTTACTACGGAACCAAAAACAGAAAATGAAGTTGCAAAAACAAAAAACAAGAAAACCCTAGGTTCTAAGCCTTGTCCTTGGGGGCAGAGGGGTCTCCTTCTTGGCTCGGCTGGGCAACAGAAACTTCTTTAACCTTAGGATCATCTTCTTTGGCCTTAGCCTCCGTCTCCTTTGCCTCTGCAGCAGCTCCTTGGACCTCGGGGTCGGCACCCCTAGCCTCAACTTCCTTGGCCTTCATAGCATCAAGGACTTCTGGGAGGTCGGCATCTGGAACCTTTCGGATATGAGAGTGGTAGTATATGTTCTCAGAATGCCTCAAGGCCGAGTCCGCATGAACTCCCGCAGCATTGAGAGCTTCGTCCCAAGTCGCGCTGCAGAATTCCCTGCACGCCTCGACCAACTCCTCAGCGAGCCTGGCCTGCGTCTCTTCAACACCAAGCTGGTATGATGCGTGTTTCTCTGCCTCGGATGCTTCCTTAGCTAGTTGCGCAGCCTCCTTAGCCTTTTGCAGCTGCGCCTTCAGATCAAGCACAAGTTGCCTGGACGTAGCCAGCTCCAACTCCGTCTTATAAAGCAACTTACGCTGATCCTTAGCTTGCACCTCGGCGCTCTTCAACCCCATCTCGACACTTCTTCTTTCTCTCTCCTTAATCACTAACTTCGAGAGGAGCTCCTTATTCTCGGTCTTGGCCACTTCTAGGGCTTTCTTTGCATCGTGGCAAATGAGCATTTTGTTCTTCGCTTTGCTCCGAGCCTCTTTCACCCATTCCTCGGCCACGAAGACCTCCTGGGTGATCTGCGTAAAAATAATGTAACCATGTTAGTAAAATATGGGTAGAGAAAAATTCACACAAGCAAGGGGCAAGAAACTTAGAGCTCACCATTGCGAGATCCCTTTTTAAGCACAAGAAGAGGTCTTGCTGCTTCAAGTTTCTCATCGCCTCCATATCCTTAGGCAGAAGGAGCGGTTGCTCCAACACCTCTGCCACATAAGCCGTCTGGCCCTTCCTGTACTCTCGGATCTAGGCGTCCCAGGCTATGCCCGCCCCATCAACCTCCAGCCGAGATGCTATATGCACATCAGTCTTGTTCTGGTCTTCTCGGCTGTCCACGGAGGAGGACCTTTTGTCCTTAGGCTCCTTAGCCGTTTTTTGCTGCTTGGCCCCCTTTTGCTGGCCGATATCTCCTTCTTCAAGGATTATAACCAGCCTTTTCTTCTTTAAATTTGGATTGGCCTTCAGGCCAAGGTTAGTAGGAAGAGGAGGAGGAGGAGGAGGGAGTGAAGGAGGGACCTTTGATTTTGGGGCCTCCTTTGAGGTTCCCCCCTTACTCCTCCCGGGCAGCAGCTCCCTCAGGCCCTTACCCTTCTAGTTCAAGGCCATCTCCTCTTTGGACGTGCTATCCAGACAGGTTACTACGGCCGTGGGTACGTGTACGCTCGAGTGGTCACCGTTCTCACCCTCGTGGTTAGGAGAATGAGCCGGCCAGGGTATCGGATCCTCTTCCTTCTCAAACCGAAATCGATCTATCTCCTCTTCTAGAGACAGACGTGATGAGGCAGTCCCCTCCTCGGCTGTGGCCACTGCTCCTAATGGAACTTGTTGTAGGGGAATTGCGAGTGGTGGAGCGCTCTGTTGGATTGGCAACACGGCCGGGGGAAGATCATAGGGGGCGAGGAAGTCTGGCCTCAACACGTCAATCCTTTTGAGCCTGGGGTCACCCGCTCTTATACTATTGCCAATCTCTTGGAAGGATCTCGAAAGGGGTTCAAAATCCAAAATCTTGTGAACAACTCGCAGTTGCTCGTCCTCGTTCATGAAGATCTCAGAGCAAAGCAAGAAGTTCAGGGCCGGGACGGTAGTATGGCTGAGCCACGGAGCTACTATATTTTTATTTGCACACAGCTGAGATACAAACATTATCAGAAAATCAAAGTTCACCATCGAAAGAGAATGAAAATGAAAAGGAAGCGACGACATGATTATTGTTAATGAATCTAAAACTATTGCTAAGGAACCTAACTCTGAGGAATCCCACCTGGGTCCCCATCTCGGACAGGGCAATGAACGTCATCATGCCAAGCTCCAGAGACTATTAGGTAGTCATCTTTCATGTTTTTGTTAGATCTGGGAAGGCATGAAATGGGCCTAACGACGGGCGATCTGGATTTGAGATAAAATCCCCTATCGGCTTGTGAGTGGCCCTTGTACAGGTGTACTACATCATACCAAGTAAGCCCCAATCCTAGATGCTTATTCAGAGCATCGATACTACCTAAGATCCTAAAGACATTGGGGGCGCACTGCTGAGGGCACAACCTATGGTGAAAGAGATAGTCACAGGTTATGTTACCCATAGGGAACGTCATTCCTCCCTCTATAAACGCTATCATCGGAATAACGACCTCCCCCTCCCTCCTATCAAGATCTATTCGGTCTGGGTGGCAATATCACTGACCTACCTCTAAAGGGATTTGGTACTTATCCTTAAAAAGTTCTATTTTTGAAGAGGAGTCCACTAATTCTTTAAATTTACCCATACGGACTATCTTAAAGGAAGTAGTTCAACTGACTGGTGGACTTGGTCGAGGAGAAAATTAACTACTGGAGACAAACTCACGTTTCAATAACTTACGAAAAACAGGAGTACTAACCTTCGGACTCTTAAAGGGGTAAGGTAAGTTTCGTTGAAAGGGGAAAGAAGCGTGAGAAGTCTGTATACGCAAGGAACCTTAGGGAGAAAGTGTTTGGATTTTCTTGAGAGTTTAAAGACTTGAAAGTTAAAGAGAAATAATTTCCCCCGGGGACTATTTATAGAGAGAGAGCGGGAGCTGCCCCGCTCAAAATTCAAAGAAAAATGCCCACCGTTAGATCTGTCCCTCACTGTTGGATGGACCCAACATAGCACCGCCTGGAGTAATCAATGACGCTTTGCGAACTTTGAAGCATCAATAATGCTCACGAGGCATGCAAGACGGTAATTTGACACGTGTTAGCAAAGGAATGAACTGATGCTTTTCTGGGAAGTCAAAACCCCACTTTTTCTCCCCGGATAGGAGGGAAAAACTGGAGTTTTGAGGGGCTATTGTGGGGATAGGGGCCCAAGATTATGTATCTGACCGTGAAAAGGCTAAGACCCTAAAATCATGTATTGGGCCTTATAGAGTTAAAGGCCCAAAACTGTGCATTGAACCTCCGACCTTGTCCGAGGACGAGGCCAAGTTCAAGGAGAAGAAAATGAATGCGTAGAATCCTAGATCGCGACCCATTACGTATGGGACAGATTAGGACGGTCCGATGAGTGATCCTAACACCAAAGGATGTATCTCCCCAAAATATCTAACGTAAGACTGCCACCACCGCATTAAATGTGCTGCACCTACTCTTTTGACTGCATTTATGTGGAGAAGACTCCTGAACAGTGTAATCTTGGCCCCCGCAACTCATAGAAGACCAAAGAAGATATATGATGGGACGTGCACTCAAGTGAAGATTTAGATAATCGACAAGTGTATGGTGAAGATGATCTTGAAAGAACTATATAATGTGAAGGAATCCTTCTTAGAAAGGGGGAGAGAATTGTAAAATTTAAGAGTGGAGCTTGTATCTTAACAACAACAGTGAATACTGAAGTTAATCTCCTCGGACTATTGCCGAGGACAGTTTATTACACTTAGATCTTTTGTTTTATTCTTCTTGTGCTCTTAGCCTATCCTGTTGATTGTCTAATCCAATCTAGTCCAGCTTTCTTTTCCCACTCTCTACAAATTCATTGTTATTGGGCCTTTTGGGCTGCTCCATTCCCCTTTGTGCTGGTACACCAAAAAATCGTGTCCCTACAAAGTTTGAGGATGAATTTTGTTAAGAATTATCAATTTTATTTATGTGATTTGATTTTTCTCACAACGGTTGGCTTTTAATGATTTAAATTGTTCTTACTTCATCCCAATTGACTAAGGTATGATTCATAATATGAGTTCAATCACGTTTTTTTCATGATTTGGATTTATCTTAATTGATTGAATGCTTGGTTTATTATTTCTTAATTTTAAAATTGGATATCTCTTGTAATTTGTTTGTTAATAGATATAATTGATGATTTGATTTTTAGAATTTGATATCTTTTGTGATTTGTTTGTCAATGGATACAATTGATGATTTGATTTTATACCTAGGAAGCAAAGAAGAGTATGCTTTAGATTTTTAAAACAGATTTTTAATGATAATATTTTCCATGATAGCATGATTGATTTTTAGATTATCATACAGTGGTTGGAAAAAATTAATGATCATTAATATATGGTGATATGAATTAACAAGACAGATTCCAAAACCTTAATTCATTTCTCTAAATTGTTTAATCTCTTTATTGCTTTATATTATGTCTTTTGCTTAGTTTAATTATTGCTTAGTTTATTTAATTTCAAAACAACCAATTTTTATTAAACTAGATTAGAATTAATTTGGTTAAGGTTTGATTAATTTTTCTACATTCATACAAATTTTTGTGGGTTCAATTTTATTCTTGTCAAACTATACTTCGGTACTGTTCGTGCACTTGCGAGTACTTTAAAATTTCATGATAGAATGTAGGGTAGTTTTTTTTTAATGGGAATATGGGGTAGTGGGAAGTTTATTTTACGTTGGGTAGTGGGGAATTTTTATGTTGTAAGTTTTTTGTTTTCAATTTTTGTTCATTTATAGTTTTAACCTTATTTCTTGTGTTTTAGGAATAAGGATAAGTTAATTAAATTCGGGGTATTTTTGAAAGTTAAAAAGACAATAACTAACTTTTCGAATCTTTATAATATATAGAGAAGTGATCAATTGCACAATCAAATAATATAAAAACATGTTTCTCTCTCTTCTCTCCCATCTCTCTCTTTCCTCTTTGTCTCTCTACTCTCTAGCAAATCCACACAGTTAACAACCACCAAATCTAGCAACCCCACCACTGCTAGCAACCACCTACCATTGAATCTCAGCCACCACCACCACCATTAAATCACTGAAAATTGAACCAACCAACCACCAAAACAACCATCCACGACCATCCTAAACCACTAAATCATCCAAGAAAAAATCCAGTAAAATTGCCAAAAACATAGCAAAACAAAACCCACTATTCAGCAAAAGTCAACCAAGTCAGTCCATATAATTAACCAAGCTAATCAACAAACTATTTATCCTCCCAAAAACCCAACCCCACCGCCAAAACCACCACCATAAAACACCAACACAACCACAGATTACCCATGCTCCTAACCTCGTAGAAAGGTCGCCGATCTCTTAGTCTAATTTGTTGGTGGTCTGATCTAGTAGTAGTTGGATATGGTGAGAGAAACACGCAAAATAGACTAGAGTGTGTGAGGGAGGTGGAGGGAGGCAAGAGTGAAGAAAGGGTGATGGAAGCGAAAAGAGGAGAAAGAGAAGAAAGAGAGAGGAACGTACAGATGGGAGAGGAAGAAGTAGATACTTGAAAGGGAGGGAGAGTGAAGAGAAAGAAACAAAGTAATAAAAAAAGAATAATAATTGTTTATTGGAAGAGAGAGCGAGAGACAATAAAATTTATTACATTTTTTTAGAGAGTTTCAACTTATGGTGTTTGCTCTTGATGATAGTCTACTCCTAATGATAGCTCTATCATCAGACTAAAATACAAATTGGATTTTGGTGTAGGCGACGATTAAACCCCAGATCTCTTATTCAACCATTAGAGACTTTACTAGTTGAGCTAACTAGAATCCACATAAAATATAATATTTGCTAGATGGTATAACATAAAATATAATATTTAAATTATACCATCTAGCATTTAGCTACAATCATTAATATATATACAAATTTACTATTCATGGTTACTAAAAAATTTTAACAATACACACCTGAATAAAGATCAATTTAAGTATGTGTTTTGCTAAAATAGCAATTTCGGGGGGGGGGGGGGGGTGGTTACACCTCCAATGCTGATGCTAAGGCTACAAATCCTACTAAAAAAAATTAATATGATCACATATTTTGAAAATATAACCATTGGATTACTTGTTCTTTATGTTGTTAACACACATATCAAATTCCATGTCAATTGAATTTTATTTACTATTTCATTCAAAAATTTATTTATTATACATAATTTTAGACTACAAAAACTTGAAATTTATCTTTGATCTTCGAGAAATTTTGCAAGCATGGAGGATATTAAAAGAAAATGTAATCCAATGATAGATTTGTTAAAATTCGCATCCAATAAAAAGATATTGAATGGAGTTGTGGCCTTAGGTTTCAACCAAGTTTATAGACAAATTTTTTCCTAAACTTATTATTAATATTTTTTAAGATCAATATAGTATGTTCGTGGGATTTAGAGATTAATTAAAAATTTTATGTAAAAGAAAAAAAAAGTTTACAAATATTATTGAAATTTTTAGTGAGCCACTCTAAATTAATTATTGGCACATGAACCTAGCAAGTTTTATTATATTTAAATACAAAATTTTTAAAGATTATTAAAATAAATATTAAAATTTTAAATTTCTAAAAAATTTTGTTGTAGAAGAATTTTAAATGTCTTGAAAATTAGAAAATATAGGGTTTTACCCAAATTAAACTATCCAAAAAATTAATAAGAAGGAATATAGAATTTTAGTTGAAGTATAATTTTTAATATCTTGAAAATTAGGTAATAGGGTTTAGTTAAATTAAACTATCCTAATAATTACTATATATAAATAAATAATTTAATAATTACTGAGAGTATAGTCACTTGTCGTAGAGAGAAAATAGTTATTTAGCACAATCACAATAATTAGGACTTTACATTTTTTTTTTGTGTGTATTGTATGATTTTTAATGCATTTTTATTTCTTAGTTTATTTGATTATATACAAGTTTTTGAAAAACTTAAATTTTCAAAATATAAATAAATTTTTTTTAAATCTAAATGCATATTATAATTTCATTAGTTTTAATTTTTTTAGTCAAACCCTAAGCCTTTTTTTTTTTTTTTTGTTGCCTCAATTTTTTTAAACCCTAAACTTTTAAAATTGTATCAATTTAGACCTTTAATTTTTTTTGGTAAAATTAGACCTTTAATTTTTAGACCTTTAATTTTTGGTGTTTGATTTTTGTGAGTTTCAGTTTAGGGAACAATTTTAAATGCCAACAATGGATATTTACATAATTTTAGCTTGTCTGATGTGGTAAATTTTGGATAAAAATGTGTAAATTTGACACATTTTTCTAGCATACACCTTAAGTGCTCTAAGTTCGCCAAAACTTATGACATCTTAAAGTTAAGATTAAAGTTGATACCAACATGTTTTGGAGAAGAAGGAGCCCCAAAGAAAATTACAGTTACAAACTTAGGCAACACTTTTGCCGCATATTGGACCCTCCCTTGCACTATCCATGAGAAAATAATCCATGATATGTCTATTTCATGATTTACACATTGTTTGTCAAAAACTTAGATTAAGTTTTGCGATAGTTAAATTATTAGTCTTCTTTAATGATATTTATGTGGAAGGGGGGGGGGGGGGGGATCTGAGAGTAGCACCTCTGTTGGACCATGTTCGAGGAGTGTGCAAGCCTAGTAGATGCCTTGGACCGGGAAACCTAATAGAACCTAGAAGAGGGGGTGAGTTTGGATGAGGGCTCTGAGTAACCTGAGAATGTCCCTCGGTTATGGACCTCCCAAGTGGGCAATGAGAATCCCGCCTTTGGCTGGGAAGCAAGAGCTGATGGAAGCAACAATAGCCAATATGAGGAGAGAAAGGGAGGAGGGAAGCTTCCCAAGGAAGCTTCCATCACCTCCGCATTAAATGCCCTATAACAACTATATCAGCCGCATTAATGGCTAAATGACACCTGAACAATATCAAGATAGCCTGTAATTCACTCAGCACTTCCTCCAAAAGTAGGATGAGACAAGTATCTAAGGGAGATCAACCACCTTCCATGTGGAGGGTTATGATGAAAAAGAAACCATTATAAAAGGAGGGGGAATTCTTGTGAATAGGGATCAGAACCTAGAGATTAGAGAGATAACACTCAAACTTGTAACCCCTAAAGTGTAACAAGCTCCCTTGGCTAACCGAGGAAACATCTATACATTTGCTTTATTTTTGTTTTACTTTTTAAATTTTATTTCTTTCCATCTAGGTCCTTTCTTTGACTTCAGGCCATTGGATTGGGAGCCCAAGTGTTGGTCTGTTATACCCATCTCTACAAATTAATTGTAGTGTGCTCGCCTTCAAAGCCCATTTTTTCCTTTTTGGCCCTTTGTGTTTGTTTTTGCCGCACTTAGTACCCGTTTAGGTACTGCTTATATTCCTCGCATCTACGTTTGTCTGCATTTCAGTTTTTTTTTTTTTTTTCACGTGTAGAAATGTGTTTCTGTCTTCTCTAGTGGGTACTGTGCACTGTTCACGAAACCTACAAACCTTTTTTTTTACCAAAACTTTCATTAAAAATGGGTCCCATGGTACTATTCACACATTTAAAAATTATTTTGCTATAGTGTTTTCATTTTTCAGCAAAATAAGCGGTAGCCAAACGGACCCTTAATATTAATATATTCAACTTTTGCAGATATTTTCATGTTGTATAAGTTTATTGAAATATTTGAATAATAATAAACTATTTGCTTAATTTTATTTTAATAAATTGTAAAAAAAAAAATATAAATAGACAAAACATTATAATGTTATCCCAAATTCTTTCAGAAAAATAAAACTCAAAAAATAAATGACTTATTGTCAATGCATCTCATACAAAACACAAAAATTAACCCATAATTTAAACTTATACTCCAAAGCATTTAAACTTTTACGGGCAAAATCAAATCATAAAAGTATTAACTTGCACTTGATATTTGTTAATCTTGATTCAAATTAACAAACCTTTTTCTAAACATAAACATGTACTTAATCATAAACTTTAGGCCAAAATGCAAAATCCAACCTCTAAGTTTTTCATTTCAGTCATCTAAGTTTGGGTTTTGTCATTTTAGTCCTATAAGTTTTGTTCATTTCCAATTAAGTTTTCCATTAATATGCTATTAGTTTCTACTGTTAATTTACCACAACAGCGTCATTTTGGACCTTTGTTAATATGTAATTTTTACTTTTTTTTTAAATTTATTTCTTAATTTTAGGAAAAACGTTAATAATAAAAATAGAAAGCAAATTAGAGGAACACCGTCATTTATTAATATGCCTTACTCCTATCATTTCTAACAATAGCTAAAACTGATTAACTGAGTTATCATCTACCTATTTATCTCCCTCTCTCTTCTAAAAAAAAAGAAATCTCTTCTCTCTTTTCATACTCATAAAATAGAATCAAACCTAATTCAAACTCACAATTACCCCTCAAAGCTATGGGTGTAATCATTGCAGCATATTGCCTAATGATATCCTTAGCTGGAAACTCGTTACTATTCTCGGCCTATGGCAACGATCTGAAGAAAACCTTAGGCTTCGACCAGATAAAATTGATGTTGGAAACAATACATTTGAAAATCATAGCAGGTTTTGTTGCAAATTTATTTCCCACGAAACTTATTTTTGTATTGGCTTAGATAGGTAAATGAATAGGATTATCCACTATTTGAAAAGAAACGGAAAAAAAATAGCTCAATTTGGAATTTTGGTATTTACAATGTTTCTTGATTGCGGAATCCGTACCTTCCGTATTCTTTCTCAAAGCACAGTAACCACATATAAGTAGTATTTGAATTTCTTTTATTTAATCATCCTCTCACCCTCTCTCTCTCTCTCTCTCTCTCTCTCTCTCTCTCTCTCATTGAAGGAAATATAACTAAAATATTCATGATTAATCTAGGATAAACAATCAACATATCATTTTTTCAAGTGTCTTTAAAATATTATAGAACTATTTTTTTTGATAAAAAATATTATAGAACTTGAATAATTCAATAAAGGCATTTGTACGAAGAGATTGTCATTCTCTAATCTTGAAGTGATATCTAATCTTGAAGTGATAATATTCTTTTGATGAATCATATCTCACCTTTTTAAAACATAAATATTTTTATTGTTATTTGTACACTAAATACTCAAAGCTATTAATTCATTAGAGAGAAAAATATTACTCTAGAGATTTTTTTTAATATAAGAAATTATCATATTTTATTTAGAAAGGTATGCACTTCATTGATGTTTCTTACCAAACATCTTGATTTAAATATTTGTAAATTTCACAATGTACATAAACTTTAATCAATATACTTTCATGTATGATTCTTTGTCAAAATAGATTTAAAAAAAAAAAAAAAACTTCTTACATGTTTAAACTTGGTAAGTATCTATGATCATTTATACAAGCCTTCATTTACTTGTGTACCAATTGCTCGAATTTATTCATATTTAATACATACAAGAAAATAATATATCCTTTGTCAATACAATTTTTTAATTAAATAAAACAATATTAATTATATATGTGGAATATCAAAAAAAAAAAATTATGTATGTGGATTGAACATTAAAATCAATTCTCACATATGTTTAGAATGTTTTTATATTTATACATATGTTTATATTTAAAATATAAAGAAATTAATGTTTAAAGATAGATATTTTTCTAAACCAAATATCATAATCGATTATTACTAGAATAATGTTAATCAAATGATAAACTCTTTTTAAGTTTCTTGAAACTTTTTGGCCATTGAGATTTAATTGAATAGTATTTAAAATTTCTGGAAGCTTGCATTATATAGAGTTTCACTTAGAATTGGATCTATTAATCATTTTAATGTACTTATTGAGTGCAAATAGAAAAAGTACATCGAATGATGTATAATATATGTAAGTCACATTGTAATATGTGTAAATCATTATGCATGTGCAACATGTGATATGATACAAAGTGGTGAAAATTGAAAATTGACATGAAAAGAATCATGGTATTCTATATTTTATTTGTTTTGGCTAATTTTTAATTTGGCTATGTTACTAATTATTTTAATTTAATTTCATATTATTATTATCAAACAAAATTAATTAGTATAAACTTTCAAACAACCCATTTAACAAGGGAACATGTAAAAATATTTTGTGAGCTCCCCCCCCCCCCCCCCCGCCCACAAAAAAAAAAAGACACCAATATAGTATAAGTCTTATATAAAAAATTAAATATAGCAATATACTATAATAATTCAAATTTATATTATAGAGTTTCAATTTACTCAAACCAAGCTCCCCTGAGATATTATTATTATTATTTTATTAATTAGTCAATAATAAGATGAAATCATCTGTAATTTATTAAGTAAATTGTTTTTTAAAGATTTTTATCTAAGATATCTACTTTAGAGTGTATAAGGATAAAATTCATTTAATTCTCTAATTTTGCTTTTGTTCATTTCAGTCCTTTAAGTTTCAAGTTTATTAATTAAGTCCTCTTCGTTTACATTAGATAAATTAAAAAAAAATCTAAAACTTATTTTTCAATTATTAATGGGATTTTTTAAAATAAAAATTTTGAAACAAAAGTTAAAATTAGGAAAATTAATTGCAATATTTGACAAAATTTGATGGAGATAAATTAATTGAATAAATTTAAAATTTAGAGGACTAAAATTAATCATGATAAAATATAGAAGCTAAGTTTTATATTTTATCTTCATTTTAAATTTTTTTTGTATAAAAAATTGTTAGAAATCACAGAAAAAGTAAATTGGGTTTAATATATAATTTTATTTTATCAATTTTGTAGGCTTTTTTAAACTGATCCTATAAAATAAAAAAGAATTTTAAGTTTTTAACTAATTGTGCAATAAATACGCTTAAGTTTTTGCTGCGTCGGTGCGGACCATGTGTAAAAAGTATTTATGTATGATGGCCAGACCCATTATGGACTCTCGAATTGATAGTGCAGGCTGTCTTAAGCAATATTGTGCTGTGGCCCAAACCTATAAAGGAAATCTTTTATTTATACAAACTTATGACCCAATTTCGTTCTGGGCCTAAGTATGAACCCAAATTTTTGGATTTCTCTTTGGGTTAGTGAAAGAATTGTGATCACTACCTTTTATCTCAAAAAAAGAAAAAGAAAAAAAAGTGATCATCCAAAAGTGAGTAAGTCAGTCTATTAACACAACATTTTTCACAATTTATTTACATGGTAAGTTGTAAGTGGTGAACAAAAAAATGATGAGTTCATATGAGCAACAATTCTACCACTCATAAGTTACCACGTGAACAAATTATGATAAAATTGTAAAAATTGTTATGATACAACACTTACTCAAAAAATGAAAAAGATATTCTATGTTTTGATACTTTCTTTTAATGGAATTAAATAAGAAGAAGAGGACAAAAGTATAGATTAGGAGGATGTTATATATCAATATTATAATTATGAACCAATGGCTTTATCATGGACTTCTTCCAATAATAGCAAAGGATCAAGTCTGCCGCCAAATATTTACCCAAAAAAAAAAAAAAAGGTCTGCCGCCAAATGAGTAAAAGAACTGTTGGAATGTATCTGGCCCTAAAAATGGTTATATGCTCATTCTTGAAGCTGATTAGTTCATTGCAATTAGTACTTTTGAAAGTGTATTTTAAAGAAATTGCTTCATTGATATAATTAAGTGGGGGATGCAAAAGCTTTTTACAACGTTTCTTAGATAAATATTACTTTTAGAAGATAGAGTTATTATTGATACCAATTTTATTATATACTAATAAAAAAAAACACTTACACAATCGTGTACAATTTTGTGATGCTAAATTTATTGTTGAATAAGAATTTGAGCATTACAATGCAACAAACAACCCCATAATCTTATTCTATCGATAGAATGTATAAATGAAAGCACCTTGACGATTTTTGGAGTATGATGATGATATTGACCAATGGACAATTCACAATAGTCACACTCACACAAGCTATGTTGTGGAAACAATACATTAATAGACTTCTCATCCAAAATATTTGTATGGTGTCGGTAGATTTTGGAAAAAAAAATGTGTAAATTTGACACATTTTTTTAGTATACACCTTAAGTTGCTCTAAGTTCGCCATAACTTATGACATGATAAGGTTAAGATCCAAATTGCTGCTAACATGTTTTTAAAAAAAGAAAAAGAAAAAGAAAAAAGAAAGAAAGAAAGAATTTAGTTCATAACAACCAAATAAACCTTCTCCCTTTGAGATGAAGAGCTCCAAAGAAAATTACGATTACAAACTTAGGCAACACTTTGAAACCAATGGCAAGAATTTCTTTTGCTAGATATTGGACCCTCTCTTGCACTATTCACGAGAAAATAATCCATGATATTTCTATTTCATGATTCACACAACATTTGTCAAGAAATCGAATTGTGTTATGCAATGGTTAAATTATTAGTCTTCTTGAATGATAATAATATATTCAACTTTTGGAGATATTTTCATGTTGTATAAGTTTATTGAAATATTTGAATAATAATAAACTGTTTACCTAATTGTATATTTTTTTTAAATTGTAAAAAAAAATCATTAACTAGACAAAACATTATAAAATATCCCAAATTCTTTTGGAAAAATAAAACTCAAAAAATAAATAACTTATTGTCAATGCATCTAATACAAAACACACAAATACTACTAGTATTGCCCCATAATTTAAGCTTATATTCCAAAGTATTTAAACTTTTACGAGCAAAATCAAATCATAAAAGCATTAAATTGCACTTGATATTTGTTAATATTGATTCAATTTAATAAACCTTTTTTTAAACATAAACATAGACGTAAGCATAAACTTTATGCCAAAATGCAAAATCTGTCTCTAAGTTTCATAATTTGTCATTTTAATTCTTCTAAGTTAGGGTTTTGTTATTTCAATTTTTTAAGTTTTATTTCTTCCTAATTAAGTCCTCCATTAATATGTTGTTAATTTCTATTTTTAACTTACCAAAATAGAGTTGTTTTGGACTTTAGTTAATATTTCAATTTTATTTATTTCTTAATTTTAGAAAAATTATTATTAAAAAAGAAACAGAAAGCAAATTAGAGAAATGACGTTGTTTGTGAATACATATTACTCCTATCATTTCTAATAATAACTACAATTGATTAACTGAGTTATCCTCCCTCTCCCTGTTTATCTCTCCTCTCTTCTAAAAAAATAATATCTCCTTTCTTTTCATACTTAGAAAATAGAATCAAACACACAATTAACCCACAAAGCTATGGGTCTAATCATTGCGGCATGTTGTTGAATAATGTCTTAGAGAGCACCTTTCTCAAACTATGGCATTAAATTGACAAATGATGCTATTGATGAAATTGAACTGTTACAAAGATATTGGAAACAATGCCATTGAAATCTTAGCAGGTTTTGTTGCAGATTTACTTGTCACAAAACTTATTATTGTATTGGCTTTGATATCTAGATGTGTGAGATAAATGATTATTTGGTGGAAAGTGAAAAATGAAGAAAAGAGACAATTTAATCCCTAACCCCGTTACTCTCTATTAATTTCTCTATCTTTTCACTGTGACTCTTTTTCTTGCGTTCCCTTTCTCTCCTCTTTTCAATCATCCTAATCTCTCTAATTTTAGATTAGCCCCAACCACTATTACAGCAAACTAACAACCTAATTTTACCCACCTAAATCCTTAAACAAAAACCCAAATCCAAAAATCTCATAGCAAACCCACCACCACATCACAACCTACCATCACCCCTACTGCCCCTCACGTGCAGGCTTGTTAGTTGGTGTTGATACTTGTCCTATCAGCACTTTTCGGAAGTCTTTACATAATAGCTGTAAAGTTGAATAGCACTGTTCAGGTATCATTTCTATATTAATGTGGTTAGAAGATTAACTGCAGAGCATTTAATGCGAATGTAGCAGCTTTCTCTTTAGATATTTTAGGACTCTTCTCTGTTTGACGTTTCTATAATGCTTAATTGCACTAACAGGACTTCCCGGAACATCACTTTAGTCGACAGGCAACCTCTTCGAACCTCGGCGTTGGTTAGCCGAGGAGTCATGCGTCCTCGGCCCATCCTGTCGAGCTATTATGACCAAAACTAACCTCTTTATTTATTAACATAATTTCTTCTGATAAAGATTCCGCATCCTCGGACAAACTATTGTCCTCGGCTTGGGTTACAAGCCCAATATACAGATGTATAATGAACTTCTAAGCCCAATATCCCTACAATAAATGCTCTATAGCTACCTCCGCATTAAATGCTCTGCAGCTAACCCTCTAGCCGCGTTAATGTAGAAGTGATATCTGAACAGTGCTATTCAGCCTTACAACTATTATGTAAAGACTTCTGGAAGATGCTAATAGAACAAGTATCAACACCAACCAATAAGCCTGCATGTGGAGGGCAATGGAAAGAGGAATGGAAGTATAAAATGAAGCAGAGACACAGAGAGCAGGAGGTCGAAAAAAAGAGAAAAAAGCATTGTAGCAACCTAAAACTAAATTTGTAACCATCTCATGAATCAATATACTGAAACAATTCTTCTCGGATTGAGCTGAGGACATTGATCTTTGAATAAATCTATTCTGTCTTTACTCTTTCGTTTGCTCGGATCTATTATACTTGATTTCAACACATTAAAGCCTAGTTTTTTCAACTTACTCTCTACAAGTACATTATTTTGGGCTTTTTGGACCTAAGTCTATCCCTCTGGTGGGCTAGGAAACTGATTTGCGCCCTTACAGATATTATAGAGTTTCAATTTTTTATTAACTAGTCAATGATAGGATCAGATCACCTGTAATTTATTAAGTAAACATGTTTTTTTTTTTTTTTTTTTTTTTATATCTAAGATAGAATTCTAAAATAATATATTTTTTTTAATTTTAAAGGCTTCTTTTAACTGATTCTAAAAAAATACGCTAATTTTTTGCTCTATCGGGTGTAACCTGTGTAAAAAGTTCTTATGCATGATATTCGGACCCATTATGGACCCTTGAATTGACAGTGCAGGCCATACTTAAGCAATGTTGAGCTGTGGCCCAAACCTATAAAGGAAACCTTTATGCAAACATGTAACCCAATTTCGTTCTGGGCCTAAGTATGAACCCAGATTTTTGGATTTCTCTTTGGGTTAATGAAAGAAATGCATGTGATAATCCAAAAATGGAAAAGGAATTCAATTTTTTAATATTTTTTTTATAGAATTAAATAAGAAGAAGTGGACAAAAAAAAAAAAAAATTATGAAACAATGGCTTAATCATGGACTTCTTTCTTTTCAAAAAAAAAAAAAAAAAATCATGGACTTCTTCCGCTAATAGCAATGGATCAAGTCAGCCGCCATATGAGTAAAAGAAGTGTTGGAATGTATCTAGCGCTAAAAAAGGTTATGTGCTCATTCTTGAAGCTGACTAGTTCATTGCAATTAGTACTTTGGAAAGTGTATTTTTAAAGAAATTTACTTCATTGATATAATTAAGTTGCAATGCAAAGGTTTTTAGAAAATATAGACCTATTATTGATACCAATTTTATTATACATCAATAAGAAACACGTAAACAATTGTGTGAAATTTTGTGACAGCTAAATTTATTGTTGAATAAGAATTTGAGCATATTCTTTTTAAAATGGAACAAATAACCCCATAATCTTATTACATTGGTAGAATGTAAATGAAAACACATTGACGATTTTCAGTGTATTGATGATAATATTGACCAATGGACAATTCACAATAGTCACACTCACGCAAGTTGTGTTGTGAAGACAATATATATTAATAGACTTCCAGTCCTAAATATTTATTGTATGTTAGTAGACTACAAAACAAAATTTTCTAAAAAAAATAAAAATAAAGACTACAAAACAAATTATGTACAATGTATCGTCATCGAGGTGTCCTAGTCCCTACTAATATGAAGAGTGAATGTTTTCTCTTATTCTTTAATCCCAAAAGAGAAGAAAAATTCAAAAAGGCTTGCTCCTTCTGGCCCCTAAACAAAAAACATATGCCAATATATGTGTTGTTAAGAGTACATTTCACAGCCTTGAACCCAGCAATGCATTCTGTCTTGAGATATTTTGCAGTAAAGTAAATCAAAATTTTTTTTTTGGTGAAAATCACATTTTCATCCCTACATTTTCAGGCGATTCTCACTTTAGTCCATAGATTTTATTTTTACTGCTTTTAGTCCCTATCCTGAAAAACGCTTCTTGTTTTGGTTTATGCCGTTACATCAGAGACGGAAAATGCACACATGGCAAACGACAGAATTAAAAAATATTTAAAAAACTAATTTATCAATTTTAACTAAATAAAATAAAAACTAAAAACATAATTAAAAACCAAAACCAACCCGAATGTTTCTCAAATGAAAAAAAAAAAAAAAAAACTAGGCGACGATGGTGATGATGGAGAGCAAGGCCAAGACGATGCGATTGTCAACAGTGATGTCGAAAAGGAGGAGTGGACGGTCGCAGAGGAAGTAGAGGAAGGACCAGGCGACGAAGATGGCGAGGAAGACGATCATGGAAATCGGGTGCCAGAGGAGGTTGAGATTGAGGTACGACAAGTGCGTGATCGCCACGTCATCGGGCACAATGTTGAAGTTCCTGGCGCACTCAGTGAGCCCGCTCTGCACGAGCACTGAGACCTACGGGCGCTTGGTGAGGAGCTAATCGGCGTTGAATTGAGCCACGACGGCCTTCAAGACTTAGTTGCCGATCGAAGGGAGGACCTTCTCGTCATACTCGAGACCTAGGGTTTGAACGATCTGTGGGAGGCACGTGACCTCAGGGCGCGAGAGAACGCGGAGGGTTAAGTTGACCATCTGGAGGTCCTTGGTGCTGGAGACTGAGGAGAAAGTGTGGGGCTTCAATTGAAAAGAAAAGAAGCACAGAGCAACAGAGAGAGATTGAGATTTGTGGTTGTTTTTATTTATTTATTTTTTATTATTATTGTATTTGAGAATTTGTAAAATGTGGAAAATAGACTACATTTTCCTTTTGATCATGGTTTTGTATATGTTTTTGGTTGTTTGGATGCTAAGAAAATGAAAAGAAAATCTTGAATGTCTTATTTTCTGGGCAACCATGTTCTTGGGGGAAGAATATGGAAGAACATGAAGAACAATTATTGTAAGGACACAAATTGTGCGGTAGTTGGGCTGGCTAACAGGATGGCTAGAGGCCCAGAACCTATTTAATACCCCAACAATGCATTTGTAAAGAGAGTGGGTTGAAGATTATTAGATTAGACACGTATGGGTTGAAAGCCCAAATAGGGTAATGAACAGATATGTACTCATAAGATAATCAAGGGTTACAATACTCTTTCAACACTGTCCGAGGGGAATATCAGTACAAATATATTGGTCGAACCCTTCTTTCCTTCCTCTCCTTCTCTATTTATATGCCTCCCCCCCCCCCCTTTTGCATGGGCCCTTTTCTTTTTATTCTTATCCCATCCGCCCCTTTCTCGAGCCTTCCTGGGGCAGCTGTAAAGGAGGAGGTCACTGTTCAGGAGTCTTTTCTCATTAATGCGGCCATGATGTTAGCTGCAGGGTCATAAATGCGGGGGCAGCAGCCTTTTTGCTTAACGTCTGATTTCCGCCATCTGTCTTTACGGTTAACACAGAGCGAGGGGTTCTCTGGAAGAGATAAGATTGAGACTGGTGCATTGATCTGGGACGCCTTTTTAATAGTCCGAGCAGAGGACCTCCTCGGACAAAGCTTTCCCCTACGGGATTTACACCTCGGAATCGAGTTAGGTCGGGCAAATGCTTCATGAGGTGCATTCTTCAAAGGTGTAGGTCTCCTCGGACAGGCCCACGGCTCAGGATCTGATGTTGGGCCCTTTGCCCCCACAATTATTATTTAAGTAATTAAACTATAACTAAAATTTTTATTTTATTTTAAAATAAAATAAAATATTTTTAATATTTTTTAATTCTGCCGTTTGCCACATGTGAATTTTTCGTTTCTAATGTAACAGCAAGGACCAAATGGGAAGTGTTTTTCAAGATATGGACTTAAAGTAGTAAAAATAAAATCTAGGGACCAAAATGGGAATCTTTTGAAAATGTAGGGACGAAAATGTGATTTTTGCTTTTTTTTTTTGTCTATTTAATAATAATGATAATACTACCAGTATGATATTTTACTACCTACTATCAAAAACACATGAACCCTTTATAAATAAAGAAGGGGAGAGCCATCTTAAAGTTGAATATGTTACTATGAAAAGGACAATAATGACAAGATTCTCATACTTATAGCTTAAAGAAGTTATGACATTGTTACACTTTTGATTTTTTTGGTTAAACAACGCATAATATTACTTAAGGGACAATGAGTCTGTTACAAAAGTGGCCAGCTTTGTCTAATAGAAGCAAATCAACCACCACAGGCGGTGGGTTATACAAAAAGAGATGGTCAGTATATAGGTCAGCCCCCATCTTTGCTAGTTTGTCAGCGCAGTTGTTGGGTTTGTTACACTTTGCTCTGAACCTTTCAGTTTCCTTTTCAATTACTTATTCAAAAAGTTTAGTTATATACCCTTTGACACGTACTTTACCACAATTTGCTATATGTGAATTAGTAATTGGAGTGCTTTATAAGTAGTGGACTCATGTACAAGTGAAGCAGAGGCGGCTCCATATAATGGTTAGGGTATTCATTTGAACACTCTGACCTTGAAAAAAAAATTATATATAATTTTTTTGAAAATTTTTTGCCTACCATAAATAAAAATTGAACACTGTAAAATGCAGTTACAAAGACCAATAATGATAAACATAGTAACAAAAATCAATAAGTTGAGAGTAACAACAAAAATTCTTATCTATTTTCACTTAAAAACCTTTTTTTTTCCCTAAACTTTACATAACCACTTTTCAAAAATATTTGCATTAAATCATCTATTTTACACTATATTTTATCAAAGTATAATTTCTTTATCAATTTTTTACTACTCTCCCAAATCATCTCTCTATATGCGGGTAAAGAAAGTGTTAAAAACAAATTTGCATATGAACAATTACTGTAACTACAAATGCATTTTGCATAGTAATACATACGTTGATGTGGATAATTTTTGTGGTTGGTTGTACAAAAGTTGGCTCTTATGCCACTTTATACGGACTAATATGAATGTTCTTAATGACTACTATGGCTGTCCACGGGTCGGTCCGGGTCGGGTTTGTGTCTAACCCGGAACCGACCCGATCAAGTCGGGTTTTCCATCCTTAGACCCGCCGCAGACCGGTGAACAGAGTTGGTTCGGGTGGTCGGATTTTTGCCGGGTTCAGATCGGTCCTCGGTCGGTTTCGGGTTATGCGAAAATCTACCGGATTTTGCCAAAAGCCGCCGGATCTTGACAAGATCTCGGCGGATCTCTAAGAGATCAGGCCGATCTTGGCGAGATTTGGCCGGATCTCAATGAGATCTTGGCATATCTCGAAGAGATCAGGCCGAATCTCGACAAGTTCTCGCCTGACTCTTCGAGTTTAGGCCGGATCTCAACAGATCAGACAGAAAATGGAAGATTTTCCTTCAAGTTCAGGCCGGATCTCAATAGATCTGACAGAAAATGAGCGATTTTCAGGTCAGATACGGTCGGGTCGGTTAATATCAGTTTCTTAGCCTCAAACCAGCCAACCGACTTGCCGTTTTTGGGTTCAGGGAGTAGAGACCCGCCGCCGACCCATCACCGGCGTTGAGTTGGCCGGTTCTCGGGCTGGATCGGACGATTTGGGCGGGTGGGTTGGGTTCCGGATCTGGCTGGACACTCCTAATGACTACCTTAAAAATAATTCCTAGAGTCATCATTGAAGTAAAGTAATTCAATTAACCGGTTAACACCAAAGCCGATTGTGGCAAAATGTGTACAAAATGGTTTGTTATTATTTTTTTTTAAAAGTCAATTATTTCTATTTTAGGCGTGAGAAAGTGGCTGCTGGTTAGGGCATAGCATAATAGCATTGCTAATTGTACACATTTTCAGCAAAAAGTAATATTGACGCAATATATGGAGGGACAAAATTTAAGTATAGTATTTAGGTGTTGCATTTAAATACTGTATTTAGATACATTATTTAGGACAAAATTTAAGTACAGCTAAATTTAAGCATAGTATGAAAGGACAAAATTTAAGTCATGTGACTTTCTTCTCAAGGAAGTGTATTTTTAATTAAGTATAATCACATAACTCAATTTTAAAAAGGGAACTTAAAGAAGAATACCTAAATACTGTACATAAATTTAAACTATATTATAAGTTTTGATGGATGGACTTGTAGACCCACTATTATTTTAATTTTTTTCACCCACTAAACATAATTTGTTATTCTCACACGTGGTGAAAAGTGTGTAAGATGTATTGTGATATATTTATTTATTATTTAAGTAAAATTCATTCACAAACTATGTCTGTTTTTGGCGTAAATAATTCAATCAGAAAGAGAAAAAAGAAAAGAAAAAAAGATTCAATGAACCTAGACACATTCAAGGTACACTGAACCTGGTCATACTCTTTTTTTTTTACTCTAATAAACCCAAGGCACTTTGGACGCCAGAGGAGACTCCGCGACTATTTTCCACGTCAAATCCAAGTCTAACTTAACCGGTGTGACGTGGCAGAACCGATAAAAAATCAACCTATCAATTTAATGGAATCACCACGCGTAAGCCTGTGCTGGTGAGCTATAGCTCACGTTTGGTCACACATGCACACATATTCATGGCATGGCTTTCTAATCTACTTTTACATTGGTAACCAAGTAATGTCAACACCGTTGAACAACGTCAAATGGAACAAAGTTACCGTGTATCACCACACACAGATTGAAAACTGTGCAGTTCCCAAGTGACACACATCAAGAACCGTCAATCTTAAGTTGGTCAACAAAATATAGATTTTGAATTCAAGTGGTTACTTCAAGTGACACAAAACCACATATTCAAGTGGTTACTACTTAAATATGTGGTTTTGTGTAAAACTAATGGTTTTTAGCATAAAAGAGGTATATGCCAATCGGTTTGTAACTAATAAAGTTTGATTTAGTCTTTTAAATAAGAGAATTATGCGAATTTTAAAGACTAATATTCCTCAATTTTTTAATCTATAATGTGCTTTTTCTTTTCTTTTCTTTCTTTTTCCATGTTGATGAGATAGAATTATTCAGGGTATATATTAAATGTGCTAGAGAAGCCAAATCAGATAGCAAAATCAAATTGTAATGGAACACTTACCCCACCAATCAAGACCAGTTGAGGTCCACTCAATTAGTGAAGCAGTATTAACTAACTAATTAATTAGCAACATTTGCTTAACCGTACACAACCCCAATGTAATTCACAATAACCCAATACAAAAGCTCGAACCTAGACACAAAACCATGCCATGTTCATTAATAAGAATCTTAAACTAGCCCACATACATGTAAACTAAAAATTCTCACAACAACACTCGCTAGCTCACACCTACTCAATCTCTCTATATATATAACGCCGTTAACATTACATTTATACAATTATAACTCCATCTGTTGTCATCTCTCTCTTATCCCAAAAAATAGGCTGTCTTTTATGTACACATCATATCGCCACAATCACAACATAGCCACACCATACTTCCAAAAGCCACATCTATCTCTCCTCTTTCATTCTTTGTTTTTCTATATATTTAACCCATTAGCCTCTTCTACTCTCTGTCTTCTTCACATATCGTTCTCTCTCAAAAGAGCTTCTTATTAGTAGTGAGCCATTAAAAAAACAGAGAGATATTTTAGACAAAAGGGTACTGGATATAAGTGTGTTTGGGGGTTTGTTTTTTTATCAAACATATTTACGATGGCTAGAATTCCTGTGAGGTTTGAGAGGGTAGCAGCTGCATTCAACGACGCGTCTTCACGGGTTAGACTCTGCGAGAGCAGTGGGAGCGAGCACTCACCAGCAGCAGAGAGTCTCACTGATTTGTCAGATCTTGTTAAGTCGTTCATTGAAAGAGATGGCAGAGTAGTTTTTTATATGGATGATGATCAAGTTGATCAGCAGCAAACGGAAAAAGACCAACATGAGCATTCGGATTGGTCTGATTCTGAAACTAAGGATATGCTTCAGAATCTATTTGGTTCCGATGATGATGATGATGATGATGATGACAGTGATCGTGATGTGAAGCAAAAAATTCGTGCTGAGGTTGAATTTGCTAGGGGGCTTCTCGGCGACATGTCGTCCACTGGGTTTAAACGACAACTGATGGCTCGTTTACGTGACAGCGGTTTCGATGCTGGTTAGTACCATATGGAATTATGGATTTTCCTCTTGTTTTTCTTTTCATCTTCAATTCCTCCATTGACACACAATTTCAATCTTAACAAAAAAGATCACTAACTCTTTTCAGGAACTATTGGAACATTTTTTTTTTTTAGTTCTAAGATTATTATTTTACAATAAATATGATATTAGTAGCAAACGCATATAAAGTAGAATTTTATTAATCATAACTTGTTATCATTGCACAAAAAAGTCTTAGAAATTTTTTGTCTTTAAAAAAACAATTGCAAGTTACAGCTAAGGGGCCCATTAAAATCCGGGTTCTTAATTAGGTAGTGTTTACTTTTCAGGGATAATGTTAAGAATATTTGGATGAGTTGTCAATCTCGTGTATCAAGAATGGCATGGGTCTCGTGAATTTGTGACAGATTTTAGTGACATTCTTAATTATCATTAGACCCAGTGTCATTGAGCATCATTAAATCTTAGCTCTTACTTATAAAAATAGTTTCATATGTACGCAGGAAAATCGTGCAAATTTAATTAACTTATAAATATGATTATATCGGCTGAGTTGTCTATACGTGTCATCAAATAGGTTTTACTAATGGTGATAAAAAATTAAAATTTAGTGACTTGCTTTTCAAATTGATTAATTAACTTTTAAATACAAGAAAAACAAAACATCATTAAAAAAATAGTTATTATATAATTGATTTGGCATATAATTATATTCATTATTATGTATGTTTGTAAGTCTTTACTCTTTAGTAGTAAAAATGCACTATGCCGTATTGGTATTGCAGTGTTGTTATATGTTCTAATTACATTAACCCCATTTGTGCAGGCCTTTGCAAATCCAAGTGGGAGAAAACTGGACGATTCCCATCTGGGAATTACGAATACATTGATGTTAATGTAAATGGAAACCGCTACATAGTTGAAGTTTCACTTGACAGACAATTTGAAATTGCTCGTCCCACTGATCAATATGCCTCATTGCTCAATGTTTTCCCAAGGATATTTGTGGGTAAAGTGGAAGAGCTAAAGAAGATTGTGAAGCTGATGTGCAGCGCTATTAAAGGGTCCATGAAAGGCGTGGACTTGCATGTACCACCATGGAGAAGAAAAGGTTACATGCAGTCAAAGTGGTTTGGTAATTACAAGCGGACCACCAATGAAGTTCCTTCAAAAAATGCACAATATGGTGAGGCTGTTGCTGGAAATAGATCAGTTGGATTTGAGGCCAAGCCGTCAATATCTTACAATTGCAGAGAAGATTTTGCAAGCAAGGTTGGTTTAAGAGTTGGACATTTGACTGCTGTGTTTAATGGCAACGTCAATGGCATGGGCTTGCAATTGTAGCAATGTGAAAAGAACTAGTAGGATTGCTTTCAATTTGGTGAGCGGTTTAGGGTGTTAAATTTTTTGGAAGAGATTATATTGGATATTGAAGCCTCCGCCAGCCACACACACACACACACACACACATATATATATATATATATGTATATATATGTTCTTAAATTATTTCATTTCCTCGTTGATTTTTTTGCACCCTTGTCTACCGAAAGTGGAACCTGTAGCATGCAGTTGTAGTATATTTGGCCTTTTTGTTTATAGGCATGCAGTTGTACGTAGGTAATTGGAACTTGTAATGAAAATTTTGGAGGGTTGAGGTTCTGACTAAGGACCAATAAAGGTTTACCTTATTTGAAGAAATCTCTAATAAAGATCAATTAATCCTGTTGTACTGTGAGTTTTATCAATACATTATTTAAGTTTTAGCTTCAATCTTTGTATTTGAATGCAGTTTGTGTTGTAAAATAGCGGAAACTCTATTGATTGTGAAAATATTTTAGGCTTGTGAAAGATTTTCAAATTAACAATAGGAACGAAAAAAATTAATCCAAAAGAAAATAGAAACAAAACACCAAGATTTACGTGGTTAGCGGAAGCTCAAATTATCAAAATTGATTGTGAAATTATTTTAGACTTGAGAAAGATCTTTAAACAAGCAATAAGAACAAAGAAAATTAATCCAAAAGAAAATAGACACAAAACACCAAAAATTTACGTGGTTCGGCAATAGCCTATATTCATGGGTGACGACGAACAAATTTCACTATAACAAATTTGGGATAATACAAATTGGCGTAGAGCCACTCTCACAAACCTAAATCCCAAATACATTCAAATAGCTCTCTCTCACAAATACAAAACAAAGAACCAAAAGTTCACAAATACCAAATACGAATTGTGCACAAACCAAATAGAGAGCCACAAAGCAAATCCAAAAGTTGCAACGTACTAAGAGAGAGCAAATCACCAAACCACAGAACCAAAACCAAGTAGTAACAAACCTCTCTCACTATTCCAAATTGCAACTCACAAATATCAAATAACCAAAACAAGAGAAAGCCTATTTTTCTCACACCACTCTCATCTCTTTCTCTCTAATTTTTTGTAGCAGCATTATGCTTATAAAAGAGACTTTAGTCGACTAGTATATCCAAAACTAAGAAGGACTAGACTTCTTTTCCACACACAAAAGGAGAATTACTCCTATTTCAAATAGAACTCAAAATCAAGTGGTAAACTAGACTTTTAATAAAACTTGATAACTTCAAACAACAGTAACCCAAAAAGAATAAAATTCATTCCTAATCCAAATCCAACAAGAGGTCAAACTTCTAATTCAAGCCATATTCTACAGTTTGCAGATTGTTTATGTGCTGTGACCGAAAAAGGATATAATGAAAAGTACATTTGGCAAAGAAAAATAAGATCTGCTAAGCTTGAAATCTTCTTGTTTTAGTTGTTATTGTTCAAATGCAAACTTCTATTAGCAAATGAAATTCGACCATTTGATAATATTTATTTTTTATATGAAATTTATGTGAAAAGAAATACAGTAGTTGTCAATAATTTAAAGACTAATATTTACAAATTCACATCAACAACAACAAAAAAGTAAAAATTGCAAAGCTCGGGTCAACAACTAGATACTAGACAAATCTAACAATACATAGAATCCAATTTGAAATTATGAAACACAATAAGATTTTTAAGAAAACATTTGATATTTATACAATATGATAAATATTATCCTAATTAAATGTGATGATAAAAACAAACAAAACAAACATACTGTAATTGTTAGTCTCCCACTTTTTTCTCTTTATCATCAGACTAAGACATCAATTAGTTTTTGGTGTAGGCAGAGATTGGATCCCCGATCTCTTATTCAACCATCAAAGACTTTACAAGTTGAGTTAGCTAGAACCCACTTTAGTCTCCCACTAAGTATCATATCATATTATATATATATATATATATATATATATTTATTTATATAAAACCGAAGTATCTGAAGCTCCTACAATTTTCCACGTCAGCACAATATTTTATCATTTTTTTAAATAAAATTATTTTTGTTTAGTCCAAACTTAAAAAGGAATGAAATTCTATCTCTCTAACAAGTCCAACTTAAACTCAAACTCTCTCAAGCATTTGACTTTTGGTTGACCTCTCTACAATTTTACGCATCAGCATTTTTTATTTATAATTTTTAAATCTAATTTATTTTTTTCAATTAAAAAAAGATGCGGTACTAAAACTACACTCTATTATACTACTACTAAAACATAAAAACCCTAGAACTCTTCCCTTCCCTTAGGAACCTACGCAGGGCTTCTTTGATTTCGTATGCCCATCTGCAAATTTGTCCAACGTTTGTACGATATCCAAAAAGAAGAGGACAATTGCTTAAACTGACTCTTACAACGTTTGCCCATCTTCATGTTTTTTTTTTTTTTTTTTTTTTTTTTTTTTTTTTTTTTTTGAATTTGTAGGTTTCCTAAGAACACAGCCTAGCAGGTAAGAGAATTAGTGGTTGTTTTACAACTACAAACCTTTTTTTCGATAGCATACAACTACAAACCTTGATCTTGGAACGTGATTTTTTTTTTTTCATATGAGTTTTTCTAATTCTTTGTAGTAATTATTTTTATCTAATTGTTTTATGTAAGTATTGAATTTAAAATAAAAAAAATCTTTTAAACTAAAATTTTTACTTATCAATTTATATTAGAATATATTCATGAACTTTGAGGTTTGTAAGATTTATTGTTGAAGTTGGTGAAAGTATTTGGTTATGATTTTTTTATTATGCATCTCTATAGATTTGAATTTTGATTTAAATTATGAAATATGTTATCAATAACTCCTCTTTTCATTTGTTTGATCATTCTTCATGTTTTTCTTTTTCTTTTTTTGTTTTCCTTTTGATTTTGTAGGTTTCTTAGGAGCACAACCTAGCAGGTAAGAGAATTAGTAATTGTTTTATCTAATTTTTCTTTTAGGTACAATGATGTTTTACAGTATTTCTCATTTAATGTCACATATAATCTGGTATATAGAGAGTAGATAATTGAAGGTGTTTAACAACCATCAAAATCTAAACCTTCCAAAGGTGGTGTTTTACAACTATTAGAATCTAAATCTACAGCTACAAAGATCTTGGTATGTGTGTGTGTGGTTTTTTTTTTCATATGAGTTTGTCTAATTCTATGTTGTCTAATTCTTTAGTTTGATTTCAAAAACATGTGCATGTTTATGATTTCTTTTTGTGGTAATAAGTTTCTATAGTTTAAAGGGTAGGTTTTTGTTTGCTTTTTATGTCAAAACATCCTCCTTCCTCCGTTGCAAGTATTGAATTTAAAACAAAAAAAATTTTTAAACTAAAATTTTTTACTTATCAATTTTTATGTTAGGATATATTCATGAACTTTGAGGTTTGTAAGATTCACTGTTGGAGTTTGTGCAAGTATTTGGCCAGGAATATTATTATGTGTGTGCTCTCTACTGTGTGGGCTAATGATAGGTTTATTAGAGAAGCTTAAAATGTAATATCAACTTTCTCAATATTTTTATTTTTTATGAGAGTAGACCACAAATAGAGAAGTTCTATTCTATTCAAAATTTACTATCAACTTTCTTCTTCTTTTCTTTCAATCTATAAACGTCTTATACGACTTTCATCAACCAACTTCATATTAGCTAAAATCATATTACATGTTTAATGTCTATTTCAATGCAGAGATTTGTATGTAATGTTTCTTATTGGCAGATTTGTTGACAGTGAGAACATGCTCTATTAGCTTGAACTCACATGTCTATAACAAAAACTACTCAAAGATGAGATAAACCCGTGCATCGCACGGGTTAGCGACTAGTATATAATAAAAGTTAGGCTTAGACGCCGTAGTTGCACCAAGTGGCGGCACCAAATTGCAGAAATTTTCTTAGATTTTTAGATTTTAAGAAAAAAAAATATATAAGTTTTCTTTAACTATAATTTATAAGTGGATATAATTTTTCTTCAACTATAATTTTTAAGTGGATAAAAATCTTAATTTGATTAAAGTTGAATTACACTTGCTATATTTCTAAAAGCTAAAATTGTTCATCTATATCTTTTCTAATTTAACGTCTCATGGACTCCTTTTTTTCAAAACTATTTTTTTCCTTCATTTTTTTATTCTTTGGATAAACACCAAAATTTAGTATAGAGTTGTATATGATTAACGTTAATATAGATATAGAGTTATAAATACATGAGGCCTAC
This sequence comes from Lithocarpus polystachyus, assembly GCA_033629205.1. Classification (NCBI taxonomy): domain Eukaryota; kingdom Viridiplantae; phylum Streptophyta; class Magnoliopsida; order Fagales; family Fagaceae; genus Lithocarpus; species Lithocarpus polystachyus. The sequence continues at coordinate 85,367,849 of CM066166.1, forward strand.
GTTAATTGATATACTAAAATTGTTCATCCATATATTTTGTAATTTAACGTCTCTTTGACTCATTTTTAAAAAAACTACTTATTTTTTTCTTCACTTTTTTATTCTTTGGATAAACTCCAGAATTTAATTTAGAGTTATTATTAAAGTTAATATAGATATAGAGTTCTAAATACATGAGGCCTACATTAATTGATATACATAAGACCTTCTAATCTAAAATATTTCGAATTAGGTGCCTGAAATGCAATTTTTATTTATTTTATTTTATTTTTTGTTTTCATCTACAAAAGAGTTCTAATTAATTAATATACATGAGGCCTACGTTAATTGATAATTTGATATACATTCTTTTTATCTAACTTTTCAGATTAGGTGCCTGAAATACAAATTTTTTTTTTTTTGGTTTTTATCTACAAATTTTATGTTAGACATTGGTTTAGAATATTTTACTATTTTGATAATATCAACTACTTTATTAACCCTAACACAATTTTATCTACTATTTTATTAACCCTAACACAATTTTTTGTTCATATCAACTTCTTCAACATGGAGTATAGATATATGTGATAAAATTATGATTTTTTACTACGTACCTATAGTACAAGTTTTACTCTATTCTTCTCCTACCTACATAACCTTGCACAGGTATGTATTTTTATTTTTTATCAAATTGAATGGATTTTTTGTATTTTGTATTGTCTTTTGTTAACCTTATTTCCTTAAGTTTTATCCAATTTATATGCTTATAGTTTGGGAATCAATCATTAAATATGGTTAGAGGTGAATTTATATTATTTTGTATATTGTTTAAAAAATTTTGTTATGAACGTGCATGTAAGATTTTTCTTTTTATAATTCTTCTCTCACGATCCTCCTTATTTTATTAATGTTAAAGTTTTTAGTTGACTACAAAGATAAAGGGGGTTCCAATTTTGTATATCATATATAAATTACATGTTTATGACATAGGTTCTAATGTTGCTATGTGGTTTCCATCCCTGAATTTTGATTTCGAGGACAATCTTCTTTTTAACTTTAATTTGATGGTAAATTGTTGATAACAATTTATTTATATTGTTTATATTAGCCTCAACTTTGATTTAGAGGACAATCTTATTTTTGGGTTATTTATGACTCCTAGATTAGAAGAATCCACTCAATGATATTCTGGTAGAAGAAAACACAATAAAAAAAAAAAAAAAAAACAACTCATCTTTTAAGAGTTGGTATACAGTGACGTACATGCACAAACTGATTATTATTTTTATTTAATTTTATTTTATAACTTTAATGGCTTAGAAAATCAAACTGTGGACAAACACCATCAAAGTGAGCACTTTTAACATTACCATGATATAAGGAAAGGGGAATGCATCTCTATTTTATTAGTTATTTTAATTACACTACAAAAAAAAAGGACCTTAGGCCGCGTTTTAAAAACGCGGCCTAAGGTCCTAAAAACGCGGCTATAGGTCTGAAAGGGCTATAGCCGCGGTTTTTTAGGCCGCGTTTTTAAACGTGGCCTAAACCCTGCGACTATAGGCCTCCGAGGTCTATGGCCGCACTTTTTAAAACGCGGCCTAAGACCAAGGCCTATGGCCGCGTTTTAAATGTGGCCTAAGGTAGAAGTTATAGCCACGTTTAAAACACGGCCATAGGCCATGGTCTTAGGCCGCGCTTTAAACGCGGCCATAGGCCATGGTATTAGGCCGCGTTTTAAACGTGGCTATAGAACCCAGTGTCCATACTGTATAAATTCGGAACTTTGAAGTATCATTCACTGTAAATTTCCAAATACTCAAAAGGCTTTCGTTACCTTTTGTTAAACTCTCTATAGCTAAAGCTCTATATAGGAACTATAATATTTCACTATAGTGCATACTCAAGCAATGGAAAAGCAATAGAAATTCACGGGTAAATTCCACTAATCCAATCTCCTACAACTTGTTCCCAATAAAATGAAAAATAAATTGCAAAAGCAAAGATCAACCAGGGCTTTCATTATGAATTTAAAACACATAACCTTTCTATAACTTTTCCTTTATTTATTTATTTTGATAAATACAATTTTTCATCTATCATCAATTGAACTCCATACAATTATATTGCCTTTCAATATGTCCAGGGCATTTGGAGCATTTAAAGCATACTATTCATTTCAAAGCAAACCTGATAGAAGGCCAAGCATTGAAGCACAAACTTTTCCATTGAGTCTAATTCAAAATCTAGAGCAGCATCATAGTCCTTGACCTATGACCATCAAAATAAACATTAGTACATTAAAGCACAACCATTTAACCAAAAATTAAATAAATTAACCAAACACATATAAAATATCTTAAAAATTGCATTCATTATTATTGGTAAGTTAACCAAGCATTAACCATTTATTATTATTCGTAAGTTACACAAGCATCATGTTAGGAGTGTCTAGTTGTATGTGTGCGTGTGGTGCTTTATGTGCTGATGAGGCGTGCGTGTGGTGCTGATGAGCAGTGCGTGTGGCGCTGATGAGGCATGCGTGTGGTGCTGATGAGGAGTGCGTGTGGTGCTGCATGGGGTGGTGCTGCAGGGTGTGCCTAGGCTGCATGGGGTGATGAGGCGTGCAGGAAGCCAAAAGTGAAGCACAATATAATATGTCCTTTTATGGGATTCTCAATTTCACAAAGATTAAGAACAAATGGTTAATGGAGTATTGAATGCAAAAATGTCTTATTCAGTAACCAGATGTGCCATTATTTTGCTCAAAACTCAAAAAGTGTCTTAAAAAGGCCACAGTGATGAGTTCACACGGGGTGGTGCTGCAGGGTGTGCCTATGCAGACTTATTAAAAGCAATGCTATATATTCACTATTCACGTTGTTCTAAATGGTAGGGACCAGTATTAGTAAGGTCCAAAAATCAGAATGAATAAATAATCACTAAGTTTAGGAAAAGCAACTTGCATGTATATATATAATTACAATTAGATAAACAAAGGATAAAGCAAAATCTAAACAATATGATAACAAAATTGTTTTGGAACATGATAATAAGTGCCGGGTATGAAGCATTGACAAAAAAATATATTAAGTAGAAAGTTCTATTACACAAGGAAGACTAAGAATAGAAGCACTCACAAGAATTCGTACTACTACCCCAAATCCTAAGGGATTATGAACTAAAACAATAACAACCTACATAGAAGATGAAAATGTACAAGACATTAGATCAAGTTCTAATATTTAATTCATGGGAAAGAAGACAGTTCAAATTAAAATAAAATGATACTCTTTTTTGAATGAAAATATAGAAAATAAAATGATACTCCAACCAAGCTTTTCCCATCCAACAATACAGCTTGTGATGGAGAATAGTAACTTATTAATGTTTTTCTTTACTCTAAGAATTAACCTTCAATTTACTCTTCCCACTTATTGAGTATAAGGAATGTGATGTGAATATCTAGATAATAATTCCTTCAGCTAAACTTTTTTTTTTTTTTTGGAAAGAATCAGTCATCTCAATAACAAAGAAAAGGATACAAACACCGATACAACACTTAACAGCTAATTGCACTAAACAAAGTACAACACCTGCAAAAATGTAGAGCTGTAGTACATCAAACAAGATCAAACACCCTACAAATTAGTGAAACATTCATCCTCCATTTACAGTACAGCAGCACATGATTCAAAATTTAAACATTGAAAATCCTAAACATCCTTCATTATGACTAATAATAAACTGGTCTTCAGTTTATAGTCTCTTAGCACGAAGAATTGCTTTATTTTGTCTACACTTTGGTGGTATATAGTTTACCAACAAGCTAATTTACAAAGTACAGTTCTTAAGCTCTTCCCTTTTAGGCGAATTACACTCCAATCAAGACTAAGCAAGACCCAATACGCCAATTTCATGAATTAACCAACCAGCATCCCAAACAGAATTGTAAACCTTGGCCTTATCATTAATAAGCCACTACCCACCCTCAAATTAATGACTCACCCTACCATTCAAGATTGACCAAGACCCACTGCCAATTGTATGACCCAACCAAATTGTAAACCCCCTATCAAAAAAAAAAAAAAAAAAAAAAAAGCTTCACACCACGCTGATTGCTGAACCTAAAATAGATGAAGTTCAACATCAATCTCCTATGTAGATACCCTCATCAATAACACTCTTAATTTTTCCTACCCAACTTTAATTCACACACAACCAAAACTTGCCCACATCATTCACAAATCATTGAAGCCAGATTCTGAAACCAGATTTTTTCACCCCAAATTAACTTGAACATTCATTACCAAACAGAAAATTAAAAAAAAAAAAAAAACAAAAGAACAAAACAAAACAGTTAAGAGTGAATCATTAGTTATTACCCCCATCACATCTCCGAGTTTAACCCGAGGCTTCCTCAGCGGCTTGGCTTCCTCAGACTCAACCTCAGCGTCCGGTTCCTTAGGTTCTTCAACAGCTTCGGAGTTGGAGTTGGAGTTGGACTCTGCTCTCACAACGAAAGACGGTGAGGATGAGGGTGAGGGGGATGAAACCCTAGAGGTGGAAGTAGGAGCACCGGAAACGAAGGAAGAAGAGGGTGAGGGTGAGTTTGTTTTGTTTTGTTTAATTTTTTTTTTTTGGAGGGTGAGGGTGAGGATCGGAATCAGAGATGGAGGCTTGGAGGCAATGAGGGCTGAGATCGGCTCTTGAGGCGATAATGGCGATGAGGGTGATGTATGGGAGATGAGATCGGGCTCTTGAGGCGATGAGGGAGATGAGGCTGGCTAGGGTTGAAGAGGGCGATGAGGGCTGATGAGGGCGATGAGGGTGATGAGGGCGATGAGGGCTGAGATCGGCTATTGAGGCAATCGCCCCAAGAGCCGATCTCACCCTCATCACCTCATCACCCTCGTCACCCTCATCGCGGCGATGAGGCGATGAGGGTGATGTGTGGGAGATGAGATCGGGGCGATGAGGGCTGAGATCGGCTCTTGAGGCGATGAGGGTGATCAGTGTGGGAGATGAGATCGGGGCGATGAGGGAGATAAGGGTGATGAGGCTGATCAGTGTGGGAGATGAGGGCGATGAGGGAGATGAGGGCGATGAGGCTGTGTGGGAGAGGCCGGCTAGGGTTGAAACATTTTTACCAATAGTATATATCGAAAGCCTAAAGCCGCGTGTTTAACAAGCGGTTATAGGCAAAATCTGAGGCCGCGTTTTTCCAAACTGAAGCCGTGTTTCAAACACGCGGCTTCAAAAAAAAGCCAAAGCCGCGTTTGAAACACGCGGCTTCAGACCTTTTTTTGGGCCGCGTCTAAAAAACACGGCCCTTCAGAATAAATTAAGCCGCGTTTTAGAAAACGCAGCTTTAGTTCGTTTTGGGCCGCGTTTTTGCAAATGCGGCCCAATGCAAATGCGGCCCAAAAAAACGGGGCCTAAGGCCCGCGTTTTTAGTAGTGTTAAAGTACTATTACATAAATATCATAATTTTTTTATCTTGATATTAATATGATGATAATTGTTGATAACATTTTGATGTTTTTTTTTTTAATTTTTAATTTTATCATTTTTTATCAGAATGGTAGACAAAATCAAAGATATAACATCTTTGATGAAATTGACACTGAAAAAGACGATTAGAATTAAAAGTTAGAGTCATAAGAATGTGGGAGGTACTTAATATTAAAGAAAATAATGAACTTATGAGACTTGATTTGGTGTAAGTTTTGAAGTAAAATAATAAAATTATTTTTATGTCTTCAAATACAATTTTATTTTATTTTATTTTAATTAATTTTCTCTTATTTTTTCAAAATAACCTTATTCATGCAAGTATTAGAATTTAGAATATCATTTGTTGATTAGTTAAGAGATATACAAGACATGGGAGACATCACAACCACCACCACTTACCTACAAGCAAGTATTTTTTACATGCACTTGATTTGTCTTTCAAATATACATATTGTTAGTTTGGTTGTCTATACTATAGTCGTTTGCCTTTATTTTTTATTTTTGGGTTAAATAGTTGAACAATGCTAAAATAACAAGAGTTGTAAGATTAAAACAAAGATCGATTATCAATTTATGATAATCAAGATCGGTAGATTCAACCAAAAAATGGCAAAGAATCATTATTCAAGAATCAACTATTCTTTCAAACAGACCATATAAGCAATGAACATTTGAAGGTACCAATATGGTCATACATTTATTTTACATAATGAATTGGTATGTACTAAATTGCAAACTCATTTGCTTGAATTGTGCACATTTATCTTATAATAAATTTGTACTCAAGTGTTTTGAGTTCAATAATTAATATTTTTTTGCATAAACTTTTAATTTTTCTTAAAATAGTTGAACAACGTTGAAATAGCAAGAGGTGCAAGATTAAGATGAAAATCCATTATGAATGAATGATGCAAAGAGCTACAAATTCAATCTCCAAAAGGCAAAAAAAAATACTATTCAAGAATCAAATATTTGTGCAAGAGATCATTCATTCTAAAAAGAAAACAATTTCCTTTAAAAATCTGTTATGATGTGACAATAAAAAAAGAGTCACAAGCCCTGAAGAACTAAAAATTTTAATAATTAACAATGACAAACAAGAACAATGTTACAATAAAAATTATAGTTTACAAAGAGGAATTTAATAGTCTCCCAAAGGTAAAAACAACTTCTAACATTTTCTTTTCATAATATTATTGTTAACAAACCTGCAAATTTCTTACAAAACTTAGTACTTATATTGCAGATCCAATAGATATAAAATTCTAATGTAAAAAATTCGATACATGCAACTACAAGACTCATTATAGCACAATTGGTGTGTTAGAAGATAATTTTTTATTGAGGAGTTATCATTTTATATTTGATAGTTGCTACACCAATACAATTGATTCCTTTTGTTTTTATATTATATAAATTTATAATAAAACTGTGCAACGCACGGGCCTTTAACTAGTTATTATATATAATAAATGTTAGGCTTAGATGCCGTGATTGCGCCATGTGGCTTCACCAAATTTCAGAAATTTTAAAAAATTTTTAGATTTTAGGAATAGATATATATATTTTTTGGATAAATATGACAAATCAAATAATGAAAGAAAGTAGTATTTGATTTACATCTATAACAGTTGTATCTATCTAAAATGTTATCAACAAATCCTAAATCAATATAATTTCCTAAGGATAGAATTTAAATAAAAACGAGATTCTTTCATCTTGATGCTTTTTCGGTGGTTAAGCTTTGCCCATTTCAGAAGAATCACAACACAATGACATGGCATCATCCATGGGGCCGGGTTCTATATCCGAAGCATTTCATTGCGAAGGCCAAAACTTGGTAAGCACTGAAAATTTTAATTTGTTCCACCCCATATATTTTCTATTTTGGTTTTCACTTTCAGTTAGCTTAATCAATCCCCTTTTCCTAAGTTTCTTTAAAAGCGTAAAAGGAGAAAAAAAAAAAAAAAAATAGAACTTGCATTTTTTTTCCTACATTTTTTTTTTGGTTGGTGGATAAATTTGCATCTTATGTCATCTTTTTCCTACAATAAAGTAAAAAAAAAAAAAAGTATTTGAGTTTCACCTAAGCTACTTCTTTTTGTTCATATCATATTTTTCACAACTTAAAATTCACACTATATGTACATATAGTTTTTTGGTATTTATTATTTTTACTACGTACTTTACAATTATTTGTTGTATTATTCTTTTCTCCTCTCTACCCTACCTACAACCTTACAGGTAATTTCTTTTTTCTTTCATCAAATTGAATAGATTTTGTATATTTGTTACCTTTTTATTATATATAATATGATTTTGTGTATTTGTTGCTGAAATTTTATGTTTGATCACACTTTTTAGTGTTTTTTTTAGAAGTCAATATAGCAAGCAATATATTTGTATTTTTTAATTTCTTATTACATGATTATTTGTTGTTAACATCAACATTTTATAATTGATTTAATTTGTTATGGCTTTTGTTTGGTGCTTTGTTCTATGTAATTTATATTCTTTAATTAAAAGAAAAATTTACTGTCAAACATGAAATTGGATATGAGAGAATCCACTCTCCAAATTTCTATGTAAGTCTATCTTTACTTAACTCTATTTTTTTTTTTTTTTTTTGTTAAGTTCAAAAATTTGGATATTTTTTTATTAATGAACTGAGGTTTTGGCTTAATTTTGTTTTCAACCGTTTCAATTATTGAATACATTATTATTATTATTATTATTATTTTTTGTTTTCAAAAAAAAAAAAAGAATTCATTATTTTTTAATGTGTAATATTAATATCTGTGTTTTTTTATGATAAAAAAAAATAATATGTGTTCTTAAAGGCTAAAAAAAAATACAATTACATATATTACTTTACATTAGGGTGTTATATCTATTTATTAGTAAGTTAGAATGTTACATTAAGTTAGAGTATTATACTTTTTTTTTTATTAATTTAGAATGTTACATATGGATACGTATGCTGGTTTAGGGTTGACATAACTTATAACCATTTGAATAAAATCAATACTAAGAGGACTGTTTGGGATCTGCTTTTTTTGTCGAAACAGAAAACTTTTTAGTGAAAGTACTGTAGATAAATGTAAAAGTTAGCTGAAATAGTATAGTGAGACCTATGAATAGTAGTAAAAATAAGTTGGCAAAAATAATTTTGCCAAACAGACACTAAGTCTAACCCCTCCCCCAACGTAAATGTACTATCTTTATTTCTTTTTAAAAATATTTTAACTTGTGGCTTTCTTTTTCTTTTTTTCATTATCTAAGTACATACTATATTACTGTTTTAAACTTTTAATATTCTAAAAAGTGATAGTTGTTATTAACTTAGTATTATAGTTATAATTTAGGTAGATATTTAGGTTTAATATTGATGTATTAGTTGAAACATAGACTTATAATTTTAACAATTTTAATAAATTATATAAGAAATGTATGTATATAAATAAAATAAAATAAAATACCAGTAACCCGAAATGGTATGCCGAAATACGCTGGTGCCGAAATATTCCATTCCAATGAACAAACTGAAACAGGTTTCAAAATGGTATTCATAATATTGGAGTAGACTAAAAGCAATTAAGCCGTATTTTAAAATTGGGGGTTTAAGTAAGCTCTAGTAGGTTTACCATCGAGCTTTCAAAAACTATTATAATTAATTACTTTGGAAGATTGTTAAATGTTTTTTTTTTTTTTGTTAATATAGCAAACACAGGTTAGTTGAGAATAAATCAAAAATATTATAGCCAACAGAAATTTGCTTCAGAAAGATTGCTATAAACTTCTTTGAAAACAAAGGTTTTTGTATGCCCTTGTGATTCTCCACCTTTTGACTTTTGTGCTCTACCAACACTTCTAGATTTTTAGTAGTTCAGGAGATGTTATTCAGGAAAAATACATAGAGCTAACCATGGTTGAAAACTGGTTTTGGCAAGTATGCCCAACATATTTGAGTATTTAACCTGGACTCTTGTTTAATATCATTGCAAAGCAAACTTTTACAAGAAATTGTCATCTCTTCAAGATGAATGGTAGTTTTGATTCAGATGGTGAAAGTATTATTCTTGGAATATGGACCTTCGTTCTAATTTTGAACCTATAATTATTTTTGCCTCAATTATTTATCTGTCCAAATGTGATAAATATTTGTAATTTAATAATAAATATTTACCTATAATTAAGTAAATATATTCGTCGCCATATTTACAAATATGTTACTTTATCTTTGTCAACTTTGCCCTGAGAGTATACCATTAGTACAAGAAATCTATAATCATGTTCATCAAATTATAAAATCACATAATGGAGCAAGATTCATAAGGAAAATAATAACATACTAAAACATGTGAATTTATAGAATGAGAATCAACACATTTATAGTCAACCTCATGCATACACATATATACATTCATATAAGAACCACCAAGCATGCATAACTTCACCAAATGGGCAATAATATGGAAAAATCATCATTCATAATCAACACATTCAAGCTCGAAATTTAGGGCCTTATTTCCAATAAGGAACCAAAATAAAACATAAGAAAGCTGAAAATCAGTTATAGAAATACATGCGACTCATGATGCATGGATATGTGGATTAGATCATTCTGTTCAAAGATTTCACTTTGAAATTCTCATCTAACATGCATGGCAATACCCATTTCAAAGCAAATCCAAAAAGGGCCAAAATAACATGGGTAAACAAGCTAGAAACCAACAAGCATGTATACACAATTTACTATGCATGAACATGTACATTGAAGCACATTATTCATAGAATTAAAAGTAAACAATCTACTCTAAAGCATGCATAGCAATATCCATTGATAAATCAACATAATGCAAAAATGCATCTTATTCGAGCAACATGAGCATAAGAATGTAAGAATCAAAGAGAAAGGATGAGAATTATACCCCTCCAAGTTTAAAGGTGGATTGGAGGAAAGTTTTCTAAGAGTTTTCCTACTGTTTAGAAGGCTATTTTACAAGTATTTTGCCATGAAATTTGAGGTGGGGGGGGGGGGGGGGGTGTGTGTTCTATTGTATAAGTTAAATGGGGAATAAACTAACAATGCTAGGCCTATGGTTAGTCCAGGCACTACAACAAACTTCAGTTATTTCAACGCTATTTTCTTGAGGGTTTACTAAAATCTGTCGATACAATCTATAAATACAAATGCAGCAGGTAATATTACTAAACTTTATTTTAAAGGTTATTTGGTCCCTCAAAATAAGTTAAAACACCCTTGAAATAAATGTGAAAGAAAAAAATTTTGTACCAAAATGTTTACAGTTTTCAGCCCACAACCCTTGATAAAATATGACAAATTTTTTAGCCCTTGAAAAAAGCCCACAACAAAATTTTCAGCCCTTGAAAAAAAAGCCCACAACAAAATTTAAAAAGGTAGCCGAGAACGTAACCAACAAACACTCTTATCATAGTCATAGCACACGCTTATCACTCTCTCGTTGAAAGCCTGAAACTGAGAAAGCATAGAAATCTCATAGAGCTCATGGAAATCTCATAGAGCTTGACAATCATGGAAATCTCATAGAGCTTGACGATCATGGAAATCGCACAGGTACAAATTGATCTCGGTTTTGTGACTCTTCGTCTCTCTTGGCGTTGTGTTCTCAGCTCTAATTATGTACGAATCACAAACCCTAATTTCATCTTTGATTTTTTGTTTTTTGGTTTACCCACACTTTTTCATCGATTTCCCCATGATTTTCGTTTCACATTTCTCAGAAAACTAAGCTCATCATCGATTTCCCTATTTCGATTTCTAATTGTTCGACTTTTGCGATTTCATTATTCGAGTTCAAATCATAATCTCTGTTTCCTTTACAGTTTTCATACAAATATTGATTGAGTTTTTTTTTTTTTTTTTGATTGTGAGTACAGGCACAACGAGATTGCAAGGCTCAATCCTAATACAAAATCACCGTCGAGTTTTGCTCCAACGTTCAGTCCTCTCCCACTGGTTTTTACTCTCTCTCTATCTCTGAGCTATTAGTGCTCTGTTTGGTTGTTGCGAAAAATGTGAGGGAAAAAAAAATGAGTTATTTTGTGAGGAATTTCAGGTTTTATAGACTAATTTCAATTATAGGAGCTGTTTGTTCTCTGACACATTTTGTGAATGATTCATAGCATAGTTCGTGTGTAAATTTAGGTGTTTGAAACTCTGTTGTGTTCCTTTGTGTTTGGTTGCTGTGAAAATGCAATGGCAAAAAAGAGATTCTTAGAAGCTGTTTGATTTTGCATTTTTTATTTATGGCATAGATTTGTGGATTTTATTGGTTAATGTGAGAAATTTAGCGATTAGAGGTTACTTAGTGTGGAAATTGTGGTGTTAGTTTTGAATCTCTGTTGAGTTGGCTTTGTTTGATTGGTGAGAAAATGTGAGGGGGAAACGAGTAGTTCTAGGTTAGTTTGTGTGAAAATTTAGGTTTTAGTTGATTGAAACTCTATTGTGTTGCTTTATAGTTTGGTTATTGAGAACATGTAATGGCAAAAAAGAGATTCTAGGTTATTTTGTTTTGAAATTGAGGTTTACAAAGTAATCCAATTCTTAGTGTCAGTTGTCCTTCAAATTTCATATTTGTTGAGTTTTTGGTAATTCATGAATGTTTCAATAGTATAGACTTGTGAACTGGCTGAGGCGCTGAATGTTTCAATTCTTAGAGCTGTTCGTTCTTTGATCTTACATTTTGTGAATAAATTATAGCATAGATTTTTTGATAAGTGATTTGTAGCATAGATTTGTGGGTTTTATTGATTAACGTGGGAAAAAGAACAATTAGAATTTGTTTAGTGTGGAAATTGATGTGTGAGGTTTGAATCTCAGTCCTCTCCCACTGGTTTGAATAAATTATTTTGGTAGCACACATCTTGTGCTACCAAAATACTCTTCCAAATCATAGAAAGGTTTGTGGTCCAGTTGAGCACCTAGGAAGCACCCTTCTTCTTGAATTGCTTGTTCATCTTATATAAATGAGAAAGACTTTTTGGCTAGCTGAAGGTGTGGACATTTAATAATAATGTTGCTAAGGGCACAATTATTAAAATGGGTCTGATGAAATAGAACCCTTAATTTCTTTGGTACAAAAACAGATATCTTAGTACAATTTGGGCATTTTTTAACTCTCTCTTTAAATGGATCACATCATACTGAAACTGAATTACCCACTTGTCCTAAATGGATCGTGCATGCAGGGGTACCTCACTTGAAGGAAGGAGATGTTCCTCCACAAGGTGGGAAGCCTGGATGGGCAGCGCCACCCAATCCCAGGATAGGTCCTTGGCTCAGGTTCTTAAAGAACATTGCTTTTTCTCATAATTTGGTTTCTGAGTTTGAGGTTTCTCTTTCTCTTCTTTCCCATTCATGCTATATTGTTCTGCTCTCTCTATGTCTGCCACTGTGACTGTGACTAATCTCTTTCTAAAATAAACTTGTGTGTTACTGAAATGTAGATTACTTTGGAGGGTACTCACCATGGGCCACTCAATAATCAACCTACTATGTTCATTGAGATTGGTTTGTCTCCTCTCTCTCTCTCTCTCTCTCTCTCTCTGTGTTTTTTCTAATTCTAGTAGAAATGTTTGCTTTATTGTACGATTCAACATATTTCAATTCACTGTTGTTCCTATCTTGTCTTTTCTTAAGTTATTTTCATGTTTACGATTTTTTGCAAAGTAATGTGTCAGTTAAAATTGTTTTCCTGGGTTTTGCTCCAAATGCAAAGCCTATTATGGTTATAAGCTAAGAAAACTTAATAAGCTTACGAGGCAAACTTCTTCTTCTTAGATGAATTTGAAAACTCCTACATGCATAGTCCATTGGTCTCCATTGTACTTGATCAATGCTATTCTTTGTCCAACTTTCCCTATTCTTGCCCTCAATCAATGTTTGAGTGGTTCTTCACAATTACATTCGTTATCCCTTTTCTTTTCTTTTCCTTTTTTTTTTTGTGCTTTATCTTTTTTGCCATGTGTCTTTCAAAACATCATCTCTCTTTTCTTTTTTTTTTCTTTTTTTTTCCTTTTCTTCATCAGACAATCTTTTGGTTCATAATGTATCACTGACCTTATATCCCACTATTTATAATATCCATGTACTTGATAGATATCCATCAGCAGCATGTACTTGTCCTTCCAAAGCACACCTCTTTTATCTCAGCCAACCTACAATAGGTCTGGTTTAGCATCCTCTTCAATTTTCATCTCTCATGGATGGCTAGATGATTAGACTTGGTGACTCCTGGGTGTATAATTCTTGGTGTCTCTTGTTCCTTTGAATGGTTTTAAGGAAACTACCTTCCTAGTACTTGGCCTTTCTTTTGTTTCTTCTGTTAAACCTTTATTGTCAAATGACCTTTCTAAAAGTGAATATTGATGATCTAAGAAAAATCTGATAACATGGTATGAATGTTTGAAGTGGGATGGTATAGTTTCATTGGCCTAGAAGAGAAAATTTGTATCTTTAATCAGTGCTAGTTGTCAGATGTTACTGCACATTTTTATGATTTTGCCAATCCTATAATACACATAATTTGTTTTGTTTTGTTGAGTTCATGTTTGGAACTCATATTTTATGTTTTATTCATTTCTTGTGGTTAATATAGGTAGTACAGAGGAGTACTGGAAAAGGCAGGATGCAGCTCAAGTTATTGCTCTAGTTGAGTGAAGCATCAGTTACTGATAAACAATAATTTCCCTGCTTTTTTTTGGCTCTTATTTTATTATCTGAGATTTGCATTTCTAATCACTATGCTTGGAACTCAAGAACAGGTCCCCACAAATACCATGTATAATTTGAAACTCTTCTAAAATTTTTAATTGTACCCGTGTATATGCACGAGGTTACACACTAGTATATACTAGCATGTAACTCCATGCAAATGCATGGATGTATTTAAAATTAAAGAAAAATTATTATAAAAATATAAATAATTAGTCAAATTATTATTTTAAAAAAAATATGTAACACATGCATTCATGCATACGTATAGATCCATTTAAAATTAAACACAATTTTTATCATAAAAAATAGATAATTAGTCAAATTATTTTTTTAAAGTAGATATAATTAGTCACATATTAAAATTCTTACCTAAATTTAATACTACTGATGATTATTTTTTTTTTCTAATTTTTAATAAGATAGAACGTGTGGTAATTTTTATTTTATTTATTTTTTAAGAAACATGTGATTTTTATTGAGTATATGTAATTTTTTTTTAATTTTATAGTTCATTATAATTAGATTCTTAGTATTTTGCACTCATTAACTCACTTAACACAAAAATTAGAAAGGTTAGGCCTTTTTGGATATACACCACTGTAAGTTTCTTTAAAAAAACCTTCTTCCCTCTCCTTGTGTGTGTGTGTGTTAAAAATATTTAGTATTCTAAAAAAAAAAAAAAACTTAAGTAAACACATGACACATGCTTAAGTGGATAATTATGGTGTAGTCTCTACATAATTTAGACATGTGCAAAATTGGATTATAATTTCAAATTCTAATTCAACTTTCTCTAATTTTTACCTATTAATATATATACATATATAGATGACTTATAAATTTGAAATTTTTTTAGTTATATGATTATGTTTTTTATGGTTTATTATATTAGACTCCTTGTTTTCTATACTAAATTAACTAATTTGGCACAAAAATTTAAAAATTTAGATTAGATGAGACACGTGACGCAAAATTAAATTCTAATTGAAATTCAATTTTTACACTAAATTAACTCACTTAGCACAAAATTCTAAATTTAGATTAGATGAGATATGTGGCACAAAATTAGACTCTAATTGAATTTCAATTTAAAAATTAATTGGATTTTCTCTCTGCTTTACCTATTATTATATATATAGATTAAAAGCCAAAACTTAGAGGAAATCCGATTAGATTTCAATTGGATTCTTAATTGCGCCACGTGTCTCATCTAATTTTTAATTTTTGTGCTAAGTGAATTATTGAATGTAAAAATTGAAAAGTCCAAATCTAATTAGTTTCTAAATTGGATTTCAATTGGAGTCCAAATTTGCGCCACGCGTCTATATAATTTTTTTTTAATTTTTTATGGCAAGTGAATTATTAGGTGCAAAATCCAAAGAGTCCAAATTCAATTAATTCTAAATCATATATATATATATATATATATATTATCATTACATATTTTAAAAATGTATAGTTTAAAAAATATGTAAGCTAATGCATGTAAAATTTGAATCGTGTAATTGTGATTGTTTTTAATTGTTTTCATGCATATGCATAGGGTTTAATGAGTTAGTTGTTTTTATCACTACGTACTCTTGGCGTGGTGTGACTCCACAAGTACAAAGTTTTTGTGAAGTGAGGGAGGGAGGGCAAGAGACGGGTTCAAATTCCTAAGAGGAAGTTTTATACACACATATACTTTTAGATTATATTAGAGTAGGATCTCTGTCTTATATAAAAAAAAAAAAAGTTTGCATTTTAAGGGATGTGAGTGTAATAATAGAAAATTTCAAGGAGGTTAATGCAATTTTTCCAATAAGTCTATATTGGAGGTCTTTTCCAGTAACAAATTGATAATAGAGTTTCCACTTTTTAAAAAATAAATCATTTTACTAAATATTCGATATGCAAACTTTTCCAAATGATACAATTTCTTTAGGGTTCAATTTCCAAATGAAATGATGCAAAAAAGCAAAAAAATATGCCGTCCTTTTTACGAAAGATGGTTTCATTGCATATTCATTGTCTGCCATCTAGACTTGAGAAGATTTAGGTGAAGTCTACAACGGGTTAAGATTAAGAGTTTAAAAGGTGTTGAGACCCTGAAAATGATGGCATCTTTATTAATTATTGTTCTGCTTTCCTGTTGTTTCTTAGAAACTTTAAAGTCTAGGTCAACTTTGGAATGTGCTATGTCTATAGTATGTTATTAACTTAGGGTCCTGTTAACGGGTGCTGTACAGCACCCGTTAATGGGATAAAAATTTAAATAAAATATTCATATTTTTTTTTGAGATATGGAAAGGCTGAAGATGAATTAGGCGTGTGTCAGTGTAAGTGGTGAAAGTCAAATCATTTTGCATCCTTACCAAAATGTTCTTGAACCCAAAATTGAAAAAGCGTGTTTTTTATCTCTAAATTACCCTCAGTCTTATTATGAATTCCCAAATTTATCCCCACTCTATAACCACAAAATACACACAGAAAGGCATATAGAGAAAATCATAGCAACATCAGGGTATGGACAAGGAACTCCATCGGACCATCACTGATCTCACTTAACATTAGATTTGAATTTTCTAAGACTGTTGGGTCAAGATGATGAGAGTAGCTCTGATGCATCCATGTAACTTCAGTTCCAATTTGGTTTTGGGGCTACAGAGTGAGAGAGGAGTTGGTCTTGGGTGAAATTGAGAAAAAATAACTCTTAATGCTTTTCAATTGGCAGGTAAGAGGATGGATGAGAAATTTGAGAGAGTGGGTTCTTTGAAGATGTGTGGGCGTGAAGGAAAATGGAGAAATGTAGAAGAAGAAAGAAGACAAAGGTGTGGAGGAAAGCAGATAAAGGAGATAAAGAAAGTGGATATTTGTGAAGAGATGGGTGGATGAGAAAAAAAGAGGAAAAAAAGAAAAAAGAAAAGAAAAGAAAACAAAGGGTCATACGTGGGTGGGGGTTGGGTAAGAATATAAAAAAAAACCTTTTATTTAATAAAAAAAATATAATTGAATATAATGATTGATGGGACTATGACAGATTTACATTTCATGGTGTTAGAGCATTAGCTAGTTTTTTTTAGTTATTTGTCACCACAAAAAGTTATTTTATCTATTTTACATATTCATTTTACAAAACATCCAGCAGCAGAAGATTTATTTTAGCTTTCAACACAATAAAATAATATAAATATCACAATAAAATAATATATCACAATAAAAATACATTCCACTACCAAGAAAACACCACAAACCGATCAATGGCATGATCCACCCGAACACCTGAATTCGACCTGTTTAGCAAACGTGTCAGAAATTCTCAACCCAAATACAACCTATATATTAAACAGGTTAACCCGACCTGACACGTTCAATTCGTTTAATTAACAAGCCATGTAAATGTCAATACAAATGACCCATTTAGTAATTTATTTGATTAATAGGTCACACCTAATATATATAATTTTTATCAATTCTCATATATCTAAAATTAAAATACAATTATAACTACAAATATAGTAATAAACATATAAAAGCAAACCATTAATGACACCGCTAGTACTGCTTAGCGCTTATATGCTCAGATGTAATAGGTTTCGTAACAATATAATATACTTGACGTCAGTGTATTATAAAAAAAAAAAAAGTATGTTATAAAATTCCATTAGACTAAAATTATATTAATATTAGACATATATATATATATACATATATCATATAATTCATAATTTGATTACAATCTAAATTCTTAAGTTCCATAACACGTATTATTTCTTAATTTAATTATAATCCAAACTCTTCATCTAATCCATCTAATACTTAGTTTTACATATAGTGAATTCAAAAAGAGATTAAATTTAGTTGGTTTTCATCTCTGAGAAGTAAATTAAGTTGGTTGGTGTCATACAACTACAACCTACAATTGTATCTATCTAAATATTATCAACAAAGCCTAAAATAATAGGTAACATTAAAATGGCTATGGCTAGTAATTTATAGGTAAACTTTTACATTTACATTACAGTTTAGATACTTATATTTTTGTAGTTTATAGAATTTGTTTTGGTTGTATACACAAGAAATTTATATATGGTTAACGCTTCTACTACTCTACATGTTAGCAAGTATAATGAAAAGATTTTTTTGTTTTGCTACTCATTTTTCAAGAATATTTAACCATTATAAAGGCAATTATACTTTCCAATCTTCCGGTTCTTGTCATTCCACCAAAAAAATGTCCACGAAGGTAACATGGTACCCAAATGTGTTTGATTTGATATAAACCAATTACATGGTTGTTAGTAAGCAGGTCATACTTTTTCATAACTTGAGTCCATTGACCTTCAAATTCTTCACATGAGTCTAACTTGTATAACTTGTAGAACTCTATGCACCAATTTGAATATTGATTACAAAAAATAGATGTAAACCAACCACTAAACTTAGCGGTAATATGCCATATACAAAAGGCATGTTTTGTGAGTGGTAATTCTTTTGATATTGTCTCTATAATCCATGGATCTTGATCTGTCAAAATTGTCGTGGGTTGTTTCTTCATTAAACATGCAAAATTCTGCTAATAATTTTTTTTTTATTAGAACATGTAAACATTTCAAATGATATGTATTAATATTATTCCACTAATTAATTAAATAAAATGGAAAAACGGTTGTACAAAGTTATAAGATAAATAGAGTACCTTCATTAGCCATTGAAAAGAACTAGTTGTTTCATTTTGAAGAAGTGCACAACCAAAGAGAATCGTCTTTCCATGATTCTTGACACCAACAAAAATACCAAGAGGCATATCATAAGCATTTACATTGTAAGTAGTATAAAAAACAACCACATCTCCATATTTTTGGTACCAATCAAAACTATGAGGGTGCAACCAAAAAATATGCTCTAACCTTTTCTCTTCATCAGTTGTGAATGTATATTGAAACTTAGAATTCCTTTCTTTAGCAACTGTACAAAATTGTAAGAGATCCATAGCATCATTCACAGCATGCATCTTTCTCATTTTCACATAAAGATTACGAATGTCCCGTTCAAAAAATGGAAGATGCCCATATTTCACATTTTTCTTAAGTTCCATAACATGTATTATTTCTCTAACTGAAAGTCTAGCCTCTTTGTATAAGAGAATGCAATTTTTATCATCTTCATTGATAACTCGATTGGCCGGAAGAAATCGTACACTTGAAGGGGACAACAATTCATGATTGTGATCTACAACAAAAATAGTGACATTCTATTTCGTTGCTCCTTAAATGGATCCACCATTTTTAGTGGTTGCCTACCTTCCTGATGACAAAAGAAATTATGTCTTCCTATTTCTCCATTTTTTTTCTTCGAATGACCTTTTCGAATTGTAAAACCATTTCGATTTGCATAATTTTTATAGACAATGAAAGCTTCTTCTTCACTAAGAAACATTGACCAACAAAAGGCTCAAATTCATTTTCTATTGAATTTATATCCTCATATTCTTCAATAACCCCCGTCTCATCTATTGGACATTCATTCCAATCAACCATTTCCCCTCCACATGTATTATTATTTTTTCCATCATTCGGAAACTCATTTAACTCAACACAATTCCTTGAAACACTTCCATAAATCTCACTTGCAATTAAATCATCATCAATTTGTGCTATATTAAAACAAGAATTAAAAAAAATTAATATCATATTATACGTTAAATGAAATATGGATTACAAATAAAATAAAAAATAAGAGTAACTTCTTGAGGTAGTTCATTTAAGTCAAAGTAATTCAATGGAACAAGTTGATGAGTCTCACTGGCAACTAAATTGTCATCCATTTGTGCTACATTAAAACAAGATTAAAACAATCAATATTCAATTCCATATATTAGGATAAATGAAAAAAAAAGATACAAAAAAAAAAAAAATAATAGGTCATTCTTGAAGTAATTCATTTAAGTTAAAACAATTCCTTTTAACAACTTGATGAGTCTCACTTATAACTAAATCTCATTCATTTGTGCTATATTAAAACAAGATTAAAACAGACCACATCAAATTTTAGGATAAATGAAAAAAAACATGATACAAATAAAAAAAGATTAACCTCATATTCAATATTTAAAAAATAAATATGAGTTTAATAAAATAAAATTATTGTACCTTGCAAAATAATTGTTTAATCCTTCATTGAACATTTGAACTTTTCTTCATCTTTTTTTTTTTTTTTTGGTTGAAGTGGGTTTGATAATTGTAAAGTGAATGAAAGTGAGTTTGATATTGATAAAGTGAAAGAAAATAGAGAGTAAAATATTGATAAAGTGAAATTGGGTGGGAAATAAAAAGTGAAATAGAGGAAAATGTGTTAAAGGAGCATTTTTGTGTTATAATTGTTGAAGAAATCAAGATATACGTTCTACACAAATCAAAGTTGAAAAGTGGTTTTTTCTCATTTCCTATGTAGTGGGACCCAGGGGCTGGTTTATTAACAAGTGCCTTAGCAAAACCGATTAACTTATTATCTCCGTCTTGCATCTTTTTTCCATTTGAATTAGGTAACATTATTGATTGACGTGTTTGATTCCATAGCAAATTAACATTTGTTAGGTTCTAAGGATTAGGATCTAATGTATTAGAACTTCAATTTGTATGTTGGCAAACCATGATCAAAACAATGTTTAGTCGTGTGTTAGACTTGCTCAAAGTATGGGATTTAATGTAAAGTTGGAATCGAGTTTTTATGCAGAATTACTATTAACTTTTTGCTAGACTCGATCGATCGAAAATTAGGCTCGATCGATCGAAAATTAGGCTTTGTTGTTTTTGCTTATTTGTGTTAACCTAGTTTTAATTAAATTACCTAAGTTAATCACTTGGCTAATTCTCTAGGTTAATCTGTTGGGTTTAAGGGTTCTAAACGAACTGACAAGTGGTATCAGAGCGGGTAGCTTTTGTTTTGATCCTTTGATCTTTTAGCTGATCCTTGACCCCTGTTGTCATGGAACACGGACACTCTTGTTGTTCCACCTCACTTTGATGGAAACAACTATGCATATTGGAAAGTAAGGATGAAAGCTTTCCTGAAATCCATTGATGAGAGAGTTTGGAATTCCGTTGAATACAGATGGGAGAAGCCCACTACTCCTGTGAGTGAGTGGCAAACTTCTCAAAAGGAGGCAGCCGCTTTTAATAGCAAAGCTATGAATGCTATTTTTAATGCTGTTTCCATGGAGGAATTTAAGAGAATCTCTAATGTTGAGGTTGCTCATACTGCTTGGAAAATCCTCCAGACTGTGCATGAAGGCACAAAGGTAGTTAAAATTAATAAGTTGCAGCAATCAACCTCTAGATTTGAAAGCATTAGAATGAATGATGATGAATCCTTTGATGAATTCTATGCTAAATTGAATGATATTGTTAATTCTGCTTATAATTTGGGTGAAATCTATGATCAACCTAAAATTGTTAGGAAGATTCTTAGATCTTTGACTGAGGATTTTAGACCCAAAGTGACTGCCATCACTGAGAGCAAGGATGTGGACTCCATTCCTGTTGAAGAACTAGTAGGATCTCTTTAGTCCTATGAGTTAGACCTCCCTAAGACTAACAAATCCAAATCAATGGCTCTTAAGTCTGTTGATGATGTTGATGATGGTGGATTTGATGATGAACTCTCTGCTACAGAGATTGCCTATCTTGCCAAGAATTTTAGAAACTTTCTTAGAAACAATAACAGAAGGGCAAGAGGCAAGAACACTGTTGAACCTAGAAATTTTAGGAAGAATGATCCCATTAAAGTCAATAACAATGAAAAACCTAAGGAGAAAGTGGGACAGCCTTCTAATAATTCTTTGGGACAACAATGTTATGGTTGTCAAGGGTATGGTCATTTAAAATCTGAATGTCCTACATACTTGAGGTCTAAGGGTAAAGCTATGGCTGTAACCCTTAGTGATGATGAAGTTTCCGACAATGAATCCGCTAGTGATGAGGATGGAAACTTTATTGCTTTCACTGCTACCACTGTAGTTAATGAAAGCATGTCTGTTGAAGAGAACCCTTCTGATGGGGAACTCTCTGAGGATGCAGATCTACAAGAAGCCTACAATAAACTTTGCAAAGTTGCTGCAAAGGATGCCATGAATGTTGAGTTAGGCTTGAAGAAAATTGCATCTTTGGAACTTGAAAAGAAAAATTTACTTGTTAAATTGTTTGATGCAAATGAGCTTTTGAATAATGTGAAAACTGAGAACATGCTCTTACTTGATAAAGTTAAATGTTTGGAACTTGATTTATCTGTTGCTAGAGAACAAACTAATAGGTCTGCAAGCTCCAAACTCGATCATATGCTGAGTATTCAAAAGTCTCCTTCTGATAAAACTGGTTTAGGTTATGAGGAAAGTATTTCTGTGCTTGAACCTTCTTCCACTAAATTTGTTCCTTCTTCTGAACCTCCTAAGAGTGAGATTGTCAAACCCTTGGTGAGTGAACCTGTCAAACCTATAAATGTTACTCCACCTAGAAAGATTAGGGTTGATCTTCAAGCTTCTCATTCTAGAGCTTCTACTTCTACTAAGGGCAAATTGCATGATAAGCCTGCATGGGTTTGTCATTTTTGTGGAAAACCTGGACACATTCGTCCAAATTGTTTTAAGTTGCAAGCTGCGAAGCGAGCAAATAAAACTAAAGTACCTGTGCCTCAAGCACATGATCCTATGGTACTTATTGGTGAATTGGTAAAGGCGTTAAACCTTTATTCCAATCCTGGAGTTGCTCAGAATTCTAATATGAATCATAACTCCAATGCAAGAGTTGCATCTAAAAAGTTTTGGATGCAAAAGGCTCAATCTAATTGAGTCTGTCTGACATGGTCCTTGTGCTTCATTGCTCAATCTTTTGTGACCTTTGTTTCTAGGATTTGCATTGCATTACATTCATGCATTTCATTCTAGGATGTTTGTCTCTTTTAATTTTAAAAAAAAAAAAAAATTTTTTTTGCAAATTGTGTTTTTGCTATGTTTTCTTGAATTTGAAGACAAGGTTGGTCTATCAAATTTTACATGTCATATGTATGTACCTTGTTTAGCTTTGATGCACTTATTTCTATTGCACTTTACTAGCTAAAGTCTTGGTGTGCATGTTGTGTGGGAAGATGCAATATTTGTTGATCATATGTTCTTGATCTTGAAGTCTTATGTCTTTGATCGCTGGACTTGAACTTATTGAGAAAGACATAAATAACCATCTCACCACTGTTTATTAGCCAATCATGAACACCTTAGTGCATATCGTAAGATTTTGTGCTCAAGAAAGTGTAGCACATGCACAAAAAGAAAATAAGGTGTAGCCTTTATTAAAATTGGTGTGTACATTATTGGGCTATAATAATCTCACAAATTCAAATAAAATTGGTGTGTACATTATTGGGCTATAATAATCTCACAAATTCAAATAAAATTGGTGTGTACATTATCCCGGCTTTTATTAAGTTTCTAATAAATTAAATTGAATAATGAGGCAAATCAAGAAACTTACATGATTGCAAGCGTTTATTCTAGGAGATGTGGGAGTTATAGGATGTAACTCTTTAAGTAATAGTCTCTTTCAAATTCATGTGATGGATTTTGTAGAAATTGTGATTGATCTCTATGTGTATATCACCTCACATGTTTCTCAAGCTTATGCTAGTTGCACACACTACACAAGTTATTCTTTGCTAAGCTGTGTACATGATATTGTGTGTGTTTTTGGTCTGACCAACCAAGTTTGAGAATTTCTGAAAATTGATGCAGAACATGTTTGCTTGTTTGTTTTTTTTTGGGGTATTGAAAGACATTTTTTTATTTGAAGAAATCTGGGTTGAATTCATATGTTTTTGGAAAACATCTCATCTCATACTCATGCATTTTTCTCATAAAATCTGATGCTTTGAGAAGTGACTACACTGAATTTGGTGTGTTTTTCAAAAAATTAATTTTTCCAGAATTTCGATCGATCGAAACTGATTTTCGACCGATCGAAAATATTTTAAAATTAATGAAAAAGTTTCTGGTTGACTTGATCGATCCAAGCTGAATTTGGATCAATCGAAGGTATTTTCGATCGATCGAATGTAATTTTCGATCAATCGAAAATCGTGCTGGATGTTTTTTTAAAAAGGAGCTTTTCAAGTGTCTTTTCACTTTTTCAAAACTTTTCAAAATTTCTTTTTGTCTCCTACCAACCGGTCAAGCTATTTTTGGGTGGATTTGTCGTTTTCTTCCGTTCTTTTTGCACAATCTCTCTCCTTCAAGGCCGGTAAGACCTTTATGCCCCTTCCTTTGCATTTATTTTCGAAAATCATGCATTTTTCATGCATTTTTTTGTTAATTTCGGAATTTTTGTTGTGGCAAATTTGGAAGTGTTTTTGGCTGTTTCTCTCTCAAATTTTTCATGGGTTTTTGTGGGGACAGTATATTCAAACACTACATATGGTTTAATTTGGTTAATTTGGTGTTTTGAGGAAAATTTAAAATTCTAGGGCTTGAATTTGAGAAAATTTGGGGTTTTGTTCAATTTGAGTTAAATTGATGAAATTGACTTGTTGGATTGTTTAATTTGATCATCATATTGAGTTAATTGGATGTTGTGTTGATCAATTAATCAATTTGTTGTGTTTTTGAAGAATTGGATTTTTTTTCAAATTGGGTCTTTTTGATACCATTCACTTGCTCAAGCTAATTTTGTTAATTTGGATCATAATTGAACATGTCACTGCATTAGTACATGCATCATTTTATGTTCATGCTCATGCATCATATAGAATTGATATTTTCTATATTTTATGATGTGCTAACTTGCAGTCTGCCCTTGGTATTTGTTTTTGCTCTTCTCTTTCTGTGTCTATCTCTTTTTTTTCCTTAGCACTATGCCTAGGAAAACTAGAGCCCATAGGACTTCTGATCCTTCTCCTTCTTTTGACACTGAGCGGTTCCCTAGTGAGTCAAATCAAGTCACCTATGAGACTCTGAACCTTAGGCGTCATATTTGGGCTGAGCGTAGGGTCATCCTAGATGAGGTAGATCCTGAGGTGCGACGTAATTTTATACGTCGGGGTTGGTTACCTTTGCTCGAGTATGAGCATTCTCCTCCTCCTGCCACCTTGATTAGAGAGTTCTATTCGAACCTCTCTATCCATGTCTACGATAATGACACCTTGGTAAAGGTGTGGTTACGTGGTGTGGAGTATCGCATTACCCCTCGGGTAGTGTCTGATGCTCTTGGGGTGCCCATAGTTGATCATCCCGTTTTTCCTTACGAGGAGTTTCCACCTCTTGATGACGTCCTGTCATACATCACTGGGTCTTCTATCCAGTGGGGTTCTGATCCTCGGATCACTTCTGCTGAGCTTTCTGAGCTTCACTATCTTTTCTTTAGGATAGCGTGTCATTCTTTGTGGCCTATTTCGCATGTCCACACCATCCCTCTTGAGCGATGTGTGTTTTTGTATGCTCTTGTCATTGATGCGCCTATCAGTTTTCCACATTTGTTCCTTCGTTCTTTGAACGAGGTTCATCGGTCTAGTTCTACGGCTCATGCTTTGTTTTTTCCTGTTTTTATTCATCGGATTCTTCTTTTTCTTGGTTTTGGTGAGTATCTTGCTTCTGAGCCTGTACATGTCATTGCTCCTATTGGTGCTACCTTTTTGAGGCAAAAGGCTGCTCAACTTCGAGCTAGCTCTAAGCGTCCTAGGGTAGAGCCTTCTGGTGTTACTCCACCCCCTTCTTCTTCTACAGATACTCATGCAGCTGGGACGTCTTCTGATCATGCTGTTGCTGCTGCTGCTGCTGATGTTCCTCCACTGTTTGATGAGGTTTCTGACCTTCGTCGGACGCTTGATACTGTCGTGACCGTTCAGGCGGCTCATGGTCAGCTTTTGGTGGACATCCTTGATGAGCTATGTGCGTTACGAGCGGATTTGGCGAGCTCTCGTTGATCTCCTCCACCTCCTTTTGATGATGAGTGAGTGCCCTTTGGCAATTCGTCACAAAAAGTGGGAGTGCATTGTTCATTTGTATCTAGGAGTTTATTTTTTTTGGAGATTTACATTTTAGGGGGAGTTTTTGTTTACTTGGTAGTGATACTGCGGAGCTTGTGGAGTTATTAGATTGTATCTAGGTGCTTCACTGTGTATACTCTTTTTTAGCTCTTGTTTAGGAGATATTTTTGTTGAGATACATTTTTATGTATATGTTTCTTATTTCACTATGCTACTCTGCTTATTGATTTATATTTATGATGTTATTCATGATATATGTCTTTATTTTGTGTTATGTGAAATCAAGAAGTTTTTTATATATATTCCTTGTTTCTTTTTTCCACACATGCGTTTATGTGTTTGTTAAGTGTTACAGGAATATACAGGTTGCTTTCAGTCGAGCTGCTGTCTACTTTGCAACT
This sequence comes from Lithocarpus polystachyus, assembly GCA_033629205.1. Taxonomy (NCBI): domain Eukaryota; kingdom Viridiplantae; phylum Streptophyta; class Magnoliopsida; order Fagales; family Fagaceae; genus Lithocarpus; species Lithocarpus polystachyus. Next base: position 85,394,516 of record CM066166.1, read on the forward strand.
GTTAGATAGTAGTCTAGGTTGAATTGTCAAGTGGCTTTTTATTGTAATGGGCTATTTCAATTTGTAACTTTGAACTTTTTGTTAAGTCTGTGTTTTGTCACGGATTGTCAAAGGGGGAGTTTGTTAGGTTCTAAGGATTAGGATCTAATGTATTAGAACTTCAATTTGTATGTTGGCAAACCATGATCAAAACAATGTTTAGTCGTGTGTTAGACTTGCTCAAAGTATGGGATTTAATGTAAAGTTGGAATCGAGTTTTTATGCAGAATTACTATTAACTTTCTGCTAGACTCGATCGATCGAAAATTAGGCTCGATCGATCGAAATTCGGGCAGATCGTTTTTCTGCAGAAAATTCCAACTCAGCCCTAGTCCATTTAATGTATAGGGTTTTATGTTTTGCTCTAAGTATATAAGGGAAAACCCTAGCCACGTTTTTAGTGTTCTGAATGCTGTGTTTGTGAATCTCATTGTGAGATCTAGAGGTGTTTACCTTCACATACACTTAGGGTTTACAAACTTGAGATTGATGTCAAGAGTTGTGTAGATCAATACAGTTGCAGAATCAAAAGGGCACAAAGATATGCAAGCAGGTGCGCTTGTGGATTTGCTGAAGAATTCAAGAAAGAAGGAGTCCGTGGATCTCGGAGCTATCATGGGGTCATGGTAGTAAGTTTCCTACACTTGGGTAGCAATAAGATGTTAGTGGTCTAAGTCTTGTTGTGTAAACTTCGATTCTTTCATAGTGGATTCAGTTTACCTTGAGGATAGCTAGGTCAAATCCTCCCCAGGTTTTTACCGGTGTGGTTTTCTGGGTCATCATATCTTTGTGTTATTTATTTTCCGCTGCTTTGTTGTTTTTGCTTATTTGTGTTGACCTAGTTTTAATTAAATTACCTAAGTTAATCACTTGGCTAATTCTCTAGGTTAATCTGTTGGGTTTAAGGGGTCTAAACGAACTGACAACATTGACTGACTTGTGGGTTCCAATTAGTTCAATAAGTAACGTCTTTGATAATTAAATAAGAGAGTTGAGATTTAATTCACACCTACACTATAAACTAATTGATGTCTTAATCCGATAATAAATAGCACAATTATCAAAGGATAGGGGCACCATATTAAAATTAAAAAAAAAAAAAAAATTGAATGACTTGTTTTTGTTTTCGTTTTGATTTAATTAGAAAAGGAGAGCAAAGTTAATAATATCGACAATCCAACTTTATATTTTATTTTTAAAAATCCATTTTCTTTCTCTTTTTGGGTCACGGTCGACCATTTCGCGAGTTAAAAGTTGCTTCATTCATGATGGTGGGTCGGTGGAATGGTCTTAAGGCTTTTGGGTGGAAGAAGTGGTTTCGTAGAAAAAACGAAAAGAAGCAATAGGTGATTTCCATCGTCATTCTCATGCTAGACTGATTGAAGTTGAACCAATTCTTTTATAATAAACCATGGAACTTTACCAGAAATGTAAGCCACCGGCCCACCAGCATCATAATGCAGTTCGGTTATTCTTCAATGGCAAATACAAATAAATAAGGGTGTGTTCATTAATTTGGTAGAGTCTGAGATAGAAATTGTTAATTTTTTTGAATTTATCATGAAAATATGGTTTTTTTGTTTAAACAAATTTTTTGAGAATTGTAATTCTCAAAAACATTTCAATTCCCATGGAATATGAGAATTTTAACTCACATTTTAGGTAAGAAACGACAATTCTTGCAAATCATGCATAAGTGTGATCACACTACAAAAAATTTAACTATTTTCAACGGTTGAAATCGTCGAAAAAAGTACTAAAAATTGTCGAAAAAAGTATTTTCGACGGTTGAAATGACCGTAGAGAACTGTTATTAAAAACCATGTCGAGAACATTTTTCTATAGCCTATACAATCGTTGAAAAAAGTGTTACACATTTATCAACAGTTAATAAACATCGAAATAAGTATTTTCTTTAAAAAAAAAATTGGATGCATTTTAATCAAAATTTAATAATCCAATTCAAAATATACATGTAAACACAATTGTGCAATTCCAAATTGAATTTCAACAACCTATCAACTACATTTATAACACAATAAAACACACTGTACAAATTACTCCCAATAGATCCTAGGCCTAAAGCCAAAATTACTCCCCAACCAAACCAGTAGAACAAGAGCTGAGACACAACACGCCAGCCACATGTACATTCATTGTATTTGATAAGGAATTCTCTCCTCTCCATTACAGTACAATGTATACACAGAAGCCATGGCCTTTTTTTCGCACTTTTTTTAGAGCTTTTCCCCAGCCCGTGTCATTACTTCTCTGGTTGCAATCTTGAGCCTCTCATCTTCCTTCTTCAGTGCTTCATTTAAAGCTGTATGAAAACAGTCATACAAAGTGCATTGCCACTTAGTAACTTCTCTTGCTATTTTATATAGAACAGGTAACACTAAATAATAGATGGCTAGAAGTAAAAAGTAGATGGGTAAGATCCTCTGCACCTATTAGATTAGCAAAATATGAGGTAATAGTAGACAAAAGAGGGGCCAAATTAAGTACCCATAGAAGCAAATTATTACATTGATATACAACATGGATCAACACCAAAGTTGCTTCATTTTTAATCTATTAACTATATAAAAAGAGGCAATGCCTCTACAGTACCCTTTGGTTTCGTGAGTCCTTCTCTTCTGTGGAGGGCTGAACGATGCGTTTGGCTGAATATATAAAACAATAAAAGAGAGAGAGAGAGAGACATATAACAAAGGGAGAGAGGCGAAACGTCTGGAACTCTCTCCCGACTCTGCGTATCACTCTTCTCTCTCTTTTCTCTCTATCATTTCAGCAAAAGGTTTCTCTTTTCTCCATACCAGATTGGCTCAGGCACAAGCCAAATTTCTATCCCCCGAAAAAAAAAAAAAAAACATGGGAAGAGAGACCAACTAATTTTTCTTGTAAATATCTCTGTTTTTTTTTTCTCTGTTTCTTCAAAATTTACTTTTTTTTTTTTTGTTCTTAAGACCTATGTTTGTATTTATTTCCTCGTGGGTTTCAATCTTTGATTGTTTGCTAATATGGGTCTTTTAGGTTTATGATATTGATCTTAAGTGGGTATTTTGGGTGTCATTGGCTTATGATAAAGAAAGGAGATTTGGTTTCATTTTGGGTATTTTTGGTTTACACAAGAAACAGAGATGGGAGTGGGTGAGAGCGACAAACAGAGAGGGGTGAAAGACAAGAGACCTCATCAGTGATAGTAGAGCTGAAAGAAATTTGAGTTTCTCTCACCGATCCGCACTCTATTTGCTGAAAGAGCAGAGAGGGCTTTGCCTACTTGGATGGAGTGGGCTTTTCAACTATTATTCAAATCAAAGGTCTGGTTTGTGGCTTTGGTTTTTCTCCCAACTCATACCATAGGTATTTACATTCTCTAAATTTATCTTCTTTATGATTTCCTTGATTTTTTCTCTTCATTTGCTAATATGAGTATTTTGGATTTCTTTTCTCCTAAACTTTTAGTTGCTGGGCATAGAGTTGTGTGTGCGTGGGTTTCTTCTTTCTAAGGTGAGAAGATACTAAAAGAGGGAGAGAAAAACAGATCATAAGGAGCCTATTTCATGAATTCAGAGAAGTCACATGGTGAATAGTAGATATCCCTTAAGTATTGTTGAAAGTTCAGATAGCGTATAAAACACTATGAACGTTTAGACCCCCAATTTATAAATTACCAATTCAAGCTTTAAATCAAATGATAAACATGTGGAAGATGAACTAAAGCTTAAGACAGAATTGATAAACCATCTAAGTCAAATAAAATCACATCCATAACAGAAATTAAATGACAAAGATAAAGGGAAGAGAGATGCAAATACAAAGACAACACAAGACGTGTTATCGAAGAGGAAACCGAAGACCTCGGCGAAAAACCTCTCCGCCGCCCTCCAAGCGGTCAAATGATCCACTAAAGAATGTTGTTGGGATACAAGGACAGCAATAGACCCTCCAAGCCTAATCTACCCAGGTACCTAAGCCCTCCAAGCTTCTTGCTCCAACGAGGTTACGCCGAACCTATTTCTTCTTTAGCTTCCCGGATCCCGCTACTAGTCCATAGCATCAACCAATAAGAATTGGTTCCTTCCTAACTGCTTCCCAAAACACCAAAGAGCCTACTCACTGATATGGGTATGGTGAGAAAAGGATTTGGCTAAAGAACCTCTCAAGAATCTACAATGGAGAGGAAGAGAGTAGAAGAATTTGAAGAGACACAAGGTACAGATTGTGGATGAGTCAATCTTATTTTTCTCTAAGGTTTCTCTCTCAAAATTCTCTCTGGAAGCTCTCTACATTTCGTGGATATAAGGGTTATATATACTGGTGGGTGTTTGAAATGCGAAGAGACAGATTCTACAAAACAGAGTTGGCTGGCGGCTTGGCCTCGCGGCTTGACTAAGTTGCGAGTTCAAGTCGCGAACAAATTGAAAGGCTAGTCTGGAATTTTTGTCCTGTAGTGTAACAGCTGGCACGACGGTTCATATTCTGGCAGCTTTCCAGTTGCGAGCCACCCGCGAGATCTAGTCACGAGTTCTCCTCTGCACGCTTCTCTCGTGTGCAACATCTGGCGGCTTGCCAGTTGCGAGACACCAGCGAAGTCCAGTCGCGAGGCCCTGTTCTGCAGCACAGTCTTGAGCAATTTTTCACACTCTCTCACACACTACTCTTGCATGATTCCCACCTAAATACAAGGTTTCTAAATGCTGAAAATACAAGCAAATTGGCACGGAATAAAGCCAACAAAATGGTTGATAAATTTCAACCTTACAATTGTTGTCCTTAAGATTTTGTTATATTAACTTCATATTATTTGTTAGACTTTTCTTAGTTTCAATTAACAGCTATTGGCTTTGGTATTTGCAATATGTAGGCCTTTCGTATATACTTGGATAAAATTTCCAATCAGTATGTTGCAATTGTTCGCTCCTTAACTTTCGTTCTGGCTTTGGGGGAGGTATGCTTGTTTTACTAAATTTCTTGATTTTGCTGGTTTAGCTGAGATGTTTGAAGCTACTACATTTGATGGATTTATATGGGATTGATTATCCTGTTGTCATTCATTTGTCAGGTCATTCTACAAGCAGTATGCACTAGATATGGACTTACTATTGGGGCCAAGTTCATATGGATTGTGAGAGTTTTAATGATAATTTTCTATCCTATAGCTTGGGTGAGTTTATTTTGTTCAGTTCACTTGTGAATTTAGACTGATGCATGGCACTTTATGAATTATCCTTGTGTAAATCTTGAACATAATATTTTTTTTTATCCCTTTCATTTTGCTGAGAAGTTGATTTTTTTACTATGTGAGGTTGATATAGAAAAAAGCTTCCATTTATTCTTATTCTTTCATGGAGAAGCAATCAACTTAATTATTCTTCTATACTTTGCAGGATTAAACATCAGTCCATGCTTTGTCTCCCAAAAGGTCGGACTCTTTAGCAGAACGTTCAGATTGATATTCTTCCCTTAATCATAGAATATTTAATTGTTGTGTAGCTTGTGCATGATATGCTGCTTCATTTATTATTTCATTTTTTTTATTACGTAGAGAATCACATTGTTAGAGCTCCATGTGGTGTGATGGGCCAGATAACTTAAGCATGTGGTGAAGCCAAAGAACTTCTTGCAGTGATGTACCAGGTATGCATATTAGTTATGTAGAAAATTACTCGACTACAGTTTTTTCACAGATAAAAAATTGATGTCTAAATTTGAATCTATGTAGCCTGCTGAGATATATCAAATTGCTTTCTTAGCTAGACATAATGACCACAGCCCAGTGCTTTTGTTGGTGCTGATTAACATCATATATGCTTTCTCTAAGTAGCGATAACTTAGACTCATATTCCATGTTAATGGTATTGTTGGAGCAAAGTAGACAGGGTGGCTTTCGTGTTTTCTCTCAACAGGTATTTTCTCCCTAAATTTATCTATGGTTTGATTGATCCCTCTCTCTCTTTAGTATTGATACTCATTTCACAAATCCAGTGGTGAGCCTTTTAAATGTTTGATGAAATGTTTGTTTCATGCTTGGGAATTTCACCAAAACCCAATTCTCCGAAATTTCAGGTGCACTTTTCATTCTTATTTTTGTTATCCTTCTTTCAACCACCTATGTGTTTGAATTTGTTAGTATGTTTCTGCGAATTGATGAATCGATGGTATTGAATTTTGCTTGAAGTTTCATCTTCATTTTCATTTCCTTACAGCTTTGTTGTAGTTCCATTATAGAAGCAGCTAATCTCATGTCATTCTCTCTATTTTTTAACAACAGGAAAAACTGGACTGATGATACAGACCTATACACCAGAGGCAAAACCAATTTTTCCAAAAAGAAAAGCTGCCTACGCCATTTGATTGTAAAGTTGTTTTTTTTTTCCCATCAATTTTATAGCAAAATTTGTGCTTTATGTTTCTCTCTATACACATAAATGAATGAACCTACCTGTAGAAAGAATTAAAAGAACCATACAAATTATAATATTCTAGAAGAATATATCAATTGTTGTTGGTCATGGGGTTTGTAATCTTCCTCTTTTTTATTTTTTTGGTTTAAACAAATTTTTTGGAAGTGCTAATTTTTTATATTCGATTTGTAGCCACCAAGCTAAGCTGTTTGATTCAAAAGTAGGGACTAATCTTTTGGATATCATACTCACAAAGGTAAGGTATGCTTTGTGTTTTTGGTAAAAATGTTAGGTCTTTGAATATATATATATATATAAACACACTAATCTTTTGGATATCATCCTCACAAAGGTAAGGTATGCTTTGTGTTTTTGGTAAAAAAGTTAGGTCTTTGAATATATATATATATATATATATATTTATATTTGTAAATATTTGATATATTAATTATAGGCATAACATGATTAGTGATCTGTAATCAAATTAATTGTCACTTAAATCTCTTTTCTTCTTGTTTGATTCATTTTCATCATGGGTTTTGGATTTGCTTCTGTCACTCTCTCTTATTTAGCTCTATATTTCTGTTATTCTGGAACGTTAGTTTCATAGTTCTTGGAATTTTGGGAGGATGATCAATTTTGTTCTTTTATTATTTTTTTAAGCTTAGTTTGGCTATTGATATAATCTTTATATCTGTGTGTGTGTATATATATATTTTAAATCTCTTATATTTTAGATGGGAAATCTTACACTATGTGATCTAAACTTCTGAAGCATATTTGTATATTAAATCGTTGTGTATGATTAAATTTTTTTACCCCATCTATGAATATTAATTTTGAATAACATCATCAGAATTCTGTTAAGATGTTTCATTCCTAATTTCTTTGCCTTTTCGTTTGTGAGATTTTTGAGTTGCTAATCCCAATTCTTATCCTAGGTCTTTTTTACAAATTTGGTTTGGAAAATTATTTGCATTAAATCAAGTTAGCATAACTAAAAAGAGCTTGACCAAACCGAAGTGCCAATTTATCCAAATTATCAAGGATTAGATTATATTAATCTATGCAAACCCTAACCATGGCAGAATAGGTTTAGTAATATCTCATCTCTCTTTCCCCCTAATGTATATTCTAATTCCAAGGCTATTTTTTGTGGTTATGCTTCTAAAATCACCATTTATGCACATTGCAGATGAAGAAGGTGTTCTTGATTCTGCCCAAAGTTTTCCTCATGTAAGATTTCACATTTTCGTTCAAGTATAGCTATATCCATGCTTCTTTTCTTTGCTTTGAAAATGTTGCATGTGTGTCTTTTGAGATGAGAATGGTTAAGAGCAAGATTTGGATTTGTTTTTTTTCAATATTCTGGCATTGTCTAATTTAGCCAATTGAAATTTGTGTAATCAATTGGAAGGCTGTTGGTTACTGAAAATGGATAAGAAGAAAAGTGTGTGTGTGTGTGTGTGTGTGTTCAAATATGGGGATAGTGAAGGGTGAGTATTAAAATTTGGATTTGATTTCTTTTGTTTTTTGAGATTTTCTTATGTAAGCAAATGAAGTTTGTAAAATGAATTGGAAGTCTATTTGGTAACTCAGAAAGGATAAGAAGCAAAGTATTAGCGATTTGAATTTTACAATTTTTAGATATTTTGGGTTATAAGCTTTTTTTTGGAGTTCAAATATTATCTTTTCCCTTTGGCTTCTACTTGCCTTATCATTTTTCACTTATTTATTTATTTTTGTACTTTTTGTAATTTGTAATTAAATTTTTGTTTAATATAAAAATATTGCATAAATATGTTTTTGTTAATAGTTGTGCAAATGTGTGGTTTTTCCTCATTCGTTACATTTTATAGGAAACAACATAATACTTGCTTGTGGTTTAAGCCTATTTTGGCTTTGGAATATTGCAATTTCATTGTTCACAATTGTCATTAAGACAAAAGATATAGTAGATGTTTAAATGAGATTTCTCTTTGCAATTTAAACTCAATTCAACCATAATTTTGACTCTTTTTATTTCTTGCCACCAAGATAAATAGAGAAACGAAATTTAACTTACATGGTTTGTTGAAATTATGCCTTCTCTGTTAAAGCAAGAAATTATGTGAATGTGACTTCTTAGAAAAATTTGCTTCTTGGAGTTAAAGCTCCTTTCTTGCTTGTCAAGCCACAAGAATTGTAAACGGTAATTAGGAAGCCAAAGGAATGGACAATTTTAATATAAGGCACATCAAATAATGATATATAAGGATTTGTTTGTTTCCTTTGACTGAATATCATTTTTTCTAATGTTTGTTTCATGGTCTTTTATATATCACATCTATATGTGTGTGTGTTTTACTGTAATTTTGGCTTTTTAGAAAATAAAAAATAGAAAAGAAAGAGAGCTTTTTACTTTATGATGATGCTCAAAATATCGTCAGTAAGCTGCGAAGTTTTCTCCTCGCACTCGATGCAACCTACAAAATACAAAGCAAGAAAAAACCTTGAAAGGGTACCGGTGTGGTACTGGCCAAGGACCCTCCGAAGGTTAAGTTAGTAGATGCTCACAACTCTAGAGTGCCAGAATTGGGGAATAGTATGCGTACCTTCTTTGTGAGAGTCTTTGGGGTTTTTATAGTAGTGCAGAACCGACCTTCCTTCCTTGTAAGAGAAGTCTTTTCCATATAGGACTCATCACTGATTGGGCGAACATTACAGAATCCTCTTTATAATTGGATTCTATTCCTGTTGGGATTCTACTTAATTATGTGTGATCTGCAAGTTAATTTATTTAAAAAAGAGCTAACACGTGTAAATCAGACCCGTCAGCTTCATATCCGTTCATTACCTACTTGTCCACATCTTGTATACTCATTTTCCTCCGTCACCAAAACCTGGCATAGAATTTTACCCTCTTCACTTTACATGTTGAAGCTATTAGCTTACGTAAGAATTAAATTATAATAAATCCAGAAGGTGACAAAAGTATAAATTAATGAAATGGTACAAGTTTTGTTATTTAAGGATGTCTTTTTGGTAAGAGAAAAATGGAAAAGAAAGTGAGCTTATTACTTCTCTTGTTAAAGCTATAAGCTTAGTTGAGCTGATGTGAGTTCAATTATGAGAAACTTAAGAGGGGTGAAAAAAGAAAAGAAAAGAAAAATAATAGTCCAGATTGTGTCATTTTGGATTTTGGGTCTTTTAGTAAGAGAAAAACAGAAAAGAAGCTAAGCTTATTACTTATCTTGTTAAAGCTATGAATTTAGGAAGCTGAGGTCAGAGTTAAAATATAAAAATCCCAATAGAAGAAAAAAGAATGAATTGCTCAAAAATTTGCTCTCTTTCCTATTCTTATGTAAACAAATGGAGAGCTTAACAATTTTGCCTCTCTTAGGAGAGGTTCGAATTTTAAGCAATAAAATTAAGTGAATGCTTTTTTTTTTTTTTTTTTTAATTCATCAATAAGGATCAAATTTGGTGCATAATTAGGCAATGAGGTTATTAGAACTTGTAAATAAGTAGCTTACACTCTTGTCTCTTAGCTTGACCTTTTAGAGTAATTGGTAAATTCGCCTGACATGGGATGTATCTGATCCTCTTGTCTCCAATACAAATAGAACTCAATGAAATACATTACAAGGAATATTTGCATATTACAATGAAAAAATTTGGCATGGAATTAGTCAGCACTAGAAATCCAAAAATATCTCAATCCTGATGTTACTTACAGACATCTGAAATAAGGTTGGATATTCTTTTAAGGGCAATTGGATGTCATCATTTTTGTACTTGTTATTTATGTGCATCTCAAGTGTTTGTACATTGTCTATTTCTTGTTACTTTGATCCAAACATCTTGCAGTAGACTTGCTTTTGTTCAAAAGAGAATCTAATGAAATTACAGAAAATTGATAAGCTGACAGTAATAAATGATTAGTTTTCTCCTCTATCTCCCCCTTGTCACGGTGCATTAAAGGAATTTGTCAATCTCAAAGTAGCTATTAGAGCACGAGTCCTCTTGGAACTAATGATGGGTCACCTTTCATCATAGTAGGAAAGCTGAATTGTGAAAAGCAACCTAAGCATTCAAAGGATATTTTTTTCTGCATTACACTTGAGGTTCCTCAAAGTTTTTGTTTTTGAAGTTTGTGGTTTGTTAAATAATCATATTCCTTGGTATAAATTAAACTATTAATTGAACACAAATGCTTAAAGAGTTTACAAAATCGATGCACTTCATTTCTATTTGTCTCTAACTCATCCTTTGGTACTCTTTTCATAGGGATCAGCATTGTAAGCTTTCCTAAAATATTCATTGTTACATGTCATTATTTAGTTAGTATCATTTTGTAATGTTTTGTGGAAAATAAGTACTAGCATATTCACAGCCCTATGGCTAGACCATACTTTTTCATGCTTCACAAACTTTCTTTTTTACATTTCACTTGCCTTTTTTGCAAACATTCAGGGACAACCAAGATTAAGTATGTAGATGATAATGTTGGCTCCTTGAAAGTGAAGCTCACTGCAGAGGACTTGAAAGATTTTATGGATGCTGTGGCCATCAATGAGGTGGCTGGTGCTGGAATCCATGCAGGGATAGAATTGTACTGTTGGAGGTTTGTAAACACACCTTCAAAGAGTGACAATGCATCAGAACAAGACTCATGATTTATTCAGTTGAGCTTGACTGGCTTAATGTTCTTATAATTATAAAACTACTTCGAGGAAGGAAATTAATGGTGTTACAGTGGAGGTGCCAATTCATGAAGGTTTTATGGCTTAACATACAGATACTTGAGAGCCTAAACTTTTGACAGAGTAGAAAGTGTGGATCAGCAAATGAGATTAAGAGTATAAAAAGTCGAGAGAAAGATCATTGTTTATAAATTCTTTATGATGTTTTGAATTTTGATAATGTTCAATGTTTTGATGGCATTGAAAAGTACATTGTTTCATGACATAGAATATATGTGTCTTCTTTAATTAGGATTTGATTGTAGAAGTGGGTTTGATCTAAATTGGAATTTATATTATAGAGACAAGCTGATAATAGGTTCTATATTTGACTTTATGTGACTATCAAGTATAATGGCAAGCACGTGCCTTGCACGTGCTGCCCCAACTAGTAGGTATCAAAAGGGAAATAGCATAGAACCAGTTTCGGCACTTTTATAACATTGAGCATCAAATAGAGATAATAAGTAGCTAGTGGAAATACTAAATATTCAAGAAAAAGGTACACAAAAAAGAGAGCATAGATTGACCTATAGCATGAAAAGACAAGGACATGGCCATTTTTTTTTTTTAAAGTTCTAATAAGAAAAATTTGGATGCAAAATTGTTTTGAAAGTCAGTACCTTTTGTTTAATTCGATGGCCATAAAATTAATATTGGAAAAATTATTTTCTATTTTTCTTTGTGGCTAATCTTAGCTATCTTAGAGCATAACATAAGTTATGACTTCTGATTCCATGAAAAAGAGAAATAGTTCACTATAGTATTTTCATCCTTTTAGTTTTGCACCAAGGATTGGGTTCACTTGATCACAGAAACATGGATGGTTTAAAGAGTTTGAACCCCTTCCCCCTTCCCAATGTGATCTATTTAAAGAGAACACTAATAGATAGAAGCGAGTCTCCAAAGAATAATGTTTGATCACCCCAAGGTCCCGCCCAAGCAACCCAAAATTATAGATTGTATATAACTCCATCAGTGGAATAATTTTTCCCTATTTGGCACTCTCTTCCAATAAACATATCTTTGATCTGCCCTAGGACAGAGTCCACCAAATGAGAGTGAACTCTATATGTGAAATTCGGGCACTCTCTTCTATATGTAGTGGGCTTTTTTTTGTGTAGTGTTGGGCTGGATTACTTCCTGCCATGCTAGGCCCAAAGCATTCTGGATCAAGGAGTAAAACTTTAATGCTGATGCAATGTATGTTATTTAGCATTTGTGGTGAAGATTAAAACAAGTCAGCTATATTTGCTAGAGCGAGCAAAAGCCTAAGGATGACTGTTAAGTCCTTCAACTAGGATAACCGGATTTAGTATTTGAGTTGACTTGAAATCATTAAGTACATCACAAAATTTGGCTTTCTCACATGTAACAAAATTTACCCTAGAACCCCTTCCATTTTGCACATTGTATGAGTTAGAGTGGAACTGAAGGCATTCCTCAATCTCCTTGGAACCATTACCAAGTGAAGGAGGAGACATCCCCTAATTCAGATCAAGATTGTGGTTGCCACCTGCACCAAGTCACATTCACAAACATTTCAACAACTACAAATTTCTTGTAAGTTTCACAGACAACAATGAAAATTAATATATGCAAAAAAAAAAAATTATAGGAATACTCACATGTTTTGAAAGGAAGCTTGTTTAAGTTGTCCCTGGACATGCTTGTGCTTCCAATGTTGCCTCTCTCAACCACAATTCCATTAGGGAATCCTCTTCTAAAGGACCTTCCAACAATACAAACATGGATTGAATAAACTCATTTCTTAAAATTAAAACTGACCAGCACTTCGGTGAAGCCAGAAACAAAATATTGTGCATGCTAAATTGTGCTGCTAAAAAAATAATGCCAAATTCAATAGAAAAGTTAAGAGGAAAAAATAACAACCTTTCTTAGAGACAGATTTAAAATTAAAAGAAATAACATAAATGATGAAAGATTCAAATTCTGAACTGCAAAATGGATTGGCATCATGATTTTTATATAATTTTTTTTTAATATTCCATCAAATTCTAAATTTCCAAATTACATTAACAGCAAAAACAATAATCGAATAACTTCTATATCTTTGTTCAAGTCTTGTTCCTAAATCAAGGTACTGACAAAGCAAAATCAAGCATTACCTGATGATCAAGACTCAATTTCAATTTTAACTAGCATTTTCATTGGTCAAGAAAGTAAACTTCAATGGGGGAAAAAAGCAATTCAGCCATTTTTGTGATAATTAAGAGTACTTAAACAATAATTCCAGATTTGCAGTTTAATTATATAGGCTCTATAAGATCGAATTTAAGAATTGAAAAAAAAAATACAAAGATTGAAGGTTAGGTTTTTATGGGGACTAAGCAATTGGATTCATCAATGAACATATAGAAGATATCTAATCGGAGGGATTGGATTGGGGAAAGTGAATATATAGAAGATCTAGACGTAATAGTACCGGCATGGTGAATCTAAAGCAAAGAGAAATTAACTGAAGCCAAGAACTTTGTTTGGTTGCTGAGAAAATAATAGAGAAATAGAAAGTTTTCTCAGCAGCAACTGAATAAGGAATGCAAAGAGAGAGAGAGAGAGAGCCTGTGAGAAAATGCGACCACCAAGCCGATTGGGTTTCTGATGTGAGGTACAAGAGAGCGAGAGCGAGAGCTAAGCGAGCAAGAGAGCATGTAACATATTTTGGCTTGTGAGATACTGTAGCTTCTATATAATTTGATCTTACTTATTTTCAACAGTAGTAAAAGACTGTTTTTTTTTTTTTTTTTTTTTTTTTTTTTTTTTTTTTTTTTGAGGATGAGTAGTAAAAGACTGTTGATAAAAACATTTTCACGTACTCACTAATATAATTTTTTTGATCCCTTTATTTTCCACGGTGCTGAAACCTGAAGAAAAAGCTGAAAAAACATATTTTTTTTTCTAAGCCTTATTTCAACCGTGAAAATAAATATGTTAATTGTCTTACTTTTACTCCACAGTAAAAAATTAAGGTTTTTATCAACATTTTTTAGTAATTGTAGATAAAAACATGTTGAAAAAGCCTATGTTGTTTGTAGTGTGAATTATTAGTGTGATATTGATTTTTTTTTAAACTAAATATATAGAGCTAATTTAGAATATATATATATATATATATATTTTTTTTTTTATACCAAAATAAGATATTTATTAATGTTCAAGGGTTTGATTTAACAATTATCTGTAATGGTCGAATTATTAATTCATTTGCTACTACAAGAATAAGTATAAGATTATTCTAAACACTCAAAATTTATATTTTTATATATAATATTTTCTATAGAATAATTATAATTTCAATTTTTTTTTCTATCTGAATAATACAAATGCCAAACTCAAGATTTTTTTTTTGAACTTAAACTCTAAAAATTTTATAACTCTTAAGAATGTAAAATTCTCAACAACCAAAGAGATCAAGAAAAATGCATCTATTTAGGTTTTTTTTTTTTTTTTTTTTTTTTTTTTTTTTTTTGTTTGGGGAGCTAAAAATTTGTTTGTTAACTAGAAATTTTTTTTTTTAAATTCAATGTCTACAATATTTTCATAATAAGTTATAGGTGATAAATTGTTATTGATAAAAAAAAAAAAATGTTGGTAGCGAGTCCAATTTAAAACGAGTAATAATTTGTCATCTAAGATTTGTTGTAAAATTATTGTGAAAATATCTTGAAGGTAGCATTACTCTGTGGAATCTGATTGGCATTTTATTCAATTCATGTTGGCGAGGAGTCCACTATGTGTTCTTAAATTAGAGTCCCATTTTTTCAAAAATAACAGAGTTCCTACGTATCACATGATTCAAAACCCATTACATAGCTTAGATACGTAAATGATACAATAGGATTGACACAAATGGCCTGTTTGGAAGTTTAAAAAAAGAGGGGGAGTAGAGTAAAGGGAGGGAGAGTAATTTAATTACCTTGTTTAGAAGTTTTTTAAGGAAGGAGGGGGGAGGGGTTTGGAGGGGTTTCAACTACCTCTAACCACTCATTTTTAATTCTCCCAAATTAAAGAGATTTGGAGGGAGAGTAGAGTATATAAATTATTAACCAAATGAATTTCCCAATTTACCCTTTCTAAATTAACAAAATTACAAACCGATTATATAAAATAAATTCACGTTATTTCATTTTCTGTTCTTTTCAAAAGGTTCTAAAGAAGGCAAAAAATTAGTAATTACACTAGAAAGTTCATTTTCTGAGCAACCAAACAGAGATTTGATACACATACTTCACAGAACAAACCAGAAACAACGCATATCAAATGTAAAGCAAGAGAAACAGAAATTCGAAGAGAGAATCGAAACTCACTCTGTGGAAAAGGAGATAGAGAACCAGAGAGTCGTAGATGGATTTGATCTCGTCTCGTGTACAATCATTTCTCGGACCTTTGCTTATCGCTTGCTCGGCTTGCACCACAGCAGCAAAAGAAGTAGAATACGAAGTCGAAGATGAAGAAGAAGAATGTAGTAGGAGGATTGAGCGTCTTAGCTGGAGAGCGAGGATTGAGCGAACCGAAAACATGTTTGATTAGTGAGAAAATGGAAAATACGTGGTTTTAAAATTTTCTCGAGAAAAAAGAAAAACGATTTTCTCAGAAAATGGAAGGAGGGGAGGAAGAGTAGAGAGAGAGAGAGCGGACTGAGAAATCGAGGTGTAGTAGTAGAAATGGGAAAATAAAAAAATTAAATTCACGTACTAATCAAAATAAAAAATATATTAAAAATAATAATAATAAATGAGAGAAACACTCAAAATTTAATATTTTATTGATTTTTTCAGTAAACAAACAAACCAAATATTTTTTTTCTTATTTTAATTATTATCAATTAAGGATGATTTTTTTAGTATAATAAAAAAGCATAAAAAATATTTAATCATAGACCAATGTTGATTATTTAATTCACATTAGAAAAAAAAATATTGCATGCTATAGTCATAATTATTTAATCTAACAAATTAATCATAGACCAATATTGCAAGTCCATTTTCAAATAGGGGTAAATTTTTCTATTTAAATCATTTCCTTTCCCTTCCATCATAATTTAAAAACATTCAAATAAGAGGAATGACTAATTACTCCCTTTTCCCTTACTAATTTTAAAAACATCCAAACAAGGTGGAGGATAACCATTCTCCTTTACTCTTCTCCTCATTACTCTTCTCTCCTCTACTCCCCTCTACTCTCCTCCCTCTCTAAACTTCCAAACAGGCCAAAAGGATCTAATAATTAGGATTGCAACTTTGAAGTTTAGAGTATAGATTGCAATCATATCCCGTTCTCTAGTGGTCTTAATATTTTATATTCTTTTTTCCGTTCTATTTGGTAGTGCTTTATATTGAAACATCAATTTAAGATCAACACTAATCTAAACGGCAAACAGTAAACAATAAACATATAGATGGGTTAAATACTATGCACAATAAAGTGATAAACGGATCGAAGCCTAGGTAAATATTTTAAACACCAAATAAATTGCGGAAATTGTATGAAGGAGAAAACTAAATGAAACTTGTGTAAACAGGATTAATCAAAGCCATGTTAATAAAAAAGATTAATAAAAGCCATAGATTATAAGGAAAGTGAATTATTGGCATAAACACCACATAAAGTCTTATGAACTAACAAAATCTTTTAAGGATTACAATTACAAGAGTCAAGAGAATAATCTCTGTATAATCATGAACCAACGTAGAAAGATCCATAAGTCTCTTATGAACTAACAAAATCTATTAAGGATTATAATTACAAGAGAATAATCTCAGTATAATCATGAACCAAGATAGAAAGATCCATAGAAGGATCTTTTTGATTAGTTATCAAGTTTATGGCAATGATTGAGTCAAATTCAAAAATAATGTGCTTATAGCCCAAATCCCATGCCCTATGGAGTACTGCGTCCCCTTATTTGTCATGATAACGCATGCTTGAATCTTTCTTGAATTTCCTTGAACGCTATCCTCTATGTTTAATTTCACATATGGCTCGTGAGGTGGTTGCGAAGCTATAAACCTCTTGATGACCCGGTTCACAAACATTTTTTCGGATTGAGTAAAGAAATTATATTCATTTGCCTGGTGTTCTACTTCTATTTTATGGATATGCAATCTCTAAGAGAGACTATATGGTTTGTTAAAAGGTATGGTTGTTTCTAGATAACCAGAGATATTCCACAGGCTCAAAGTCATCAAAACATTTAGGCCAAATCTGTAAGATTGCCAAGGATGTCATGTAACCAACCTGAATGTTTGTGTTATTTTATTTTATTTTAATTTTTTAATTTTTTTTGTTTATAATTTTTTTTAATTTTTATATATATTTTTTACAATATAAAAATTCTACTATATCTTAATCTAAGCATATATATGTGTGAAACTCTCTCTTAAAAACTTAAATCCCTGCTCTTACCCCCCACACTTCACAAGTACTAATATTTGTGGAGTGACCATCGCGTAGAGTGCGTAGTAATACCAAAATTTTTTTTTTTCCCGAGAATGTGTTACCAACCTGAATGTTGGAGGAGAAGAAATTGGTTGAGAGAGGAATCGGAAACAGATTCCACAACATTTTATCCCATTTGCAATCCCATAAAACGTGCATTACTCTTGTTGGTGGCACCTAAAGGCAGATTTTCTCATTGGCATTGGCATGTTTATAGATAAACCCTAGGGTGGGAATTGAAGACAATCAACTTTTCCTAAGAAAGCATTTAAGGTTGTGATTTGCTCTTTTCTTTCTTTTAATTAAATTTATTTAGAATAAATGCAATAGATAAGTTCATGGCCTCTGATTGTGACTTCCAAACAATTTCTTTTTTTTTTTTTTGGAAAAATCCCAAACTATGGATAAAATAATACTCATTAGTACTGTATCATAATAAAATAGGAGATACCTAAGCTAAATAGAGTTAATGTATAATATCATTTTATATTCTAGCGAACATCACTTAAAAAATATTAGAATATTTCGTTATTATGATGTGAAAAAATATGATCCAGACTCAAGAGTTTTATAATTCAATTGGTTTATATTTTTTAATATTTTCTACAGGTTCATCTAGGGTTCAAAATTTCAAATCCTCCCCCCTAACTATTTAATTATAAAAATATTACAAACAAACAATAAGATTTCAATGAAGTGTCCTTTTGTAGAATTTCAGAGGAGAATGTTGTAATTTACCAATTTATTTAATAAAATAATTCATTAATTTTTTTTTTCACAATTTCTTGATTTGCCACACGTGATAAAAAGCATTGAAATGGAGTCTCATTTTGTGGAATTTCAATCGAGGATGTTGCAATTTACCAATTTATTTAATAAATGAATTCATTAATTTTTTTTTTTCACAATTTCTTGATTTGCCGCGCATGCTAAAAAAGCATTAAATGCTTTTCATATTTCAAATGGCATATAATGCCAAAGGCAAAACACTCAAATTAAGGTCCAATTATATTATAGCTATTACTCATTATTCTCATTATTGTTCAATATGGAACTTTTCTCACACGATATATACCCAAGGTAAAGTGGTTCTATCTGGTGTTTCTAGAGTACTAATGGTTTTCTTTTACCTTGGTGCCAATATTGCGGGTAGCTGCTGCTGCTGCACTGGTAAATATATATGCGTGCCTGTTTGTAACATCTGTGTGTGCAGGTCTCTGGTCTATTAATTTATGAGCTTTGTTTTATCGCTAGCTCTCTCAGCACCATTTTTACGGGCTATGTATTCAATAATGCAAATTTACAAACCGATCATGTGTAATTGGAGTTTAGTCAATGTTTAAGGGTTCCTATCCTGGTCTATTTTGTTCTCTCACCTTCGTTTGTAATTTCACTGGCAATCACTAACGGCGTAGCTCCTCTCACTTGGCGGTATTTTGACATTGCTGAATCTAAAATATTGAAGGGACCTGCATTTGTTTTAAAAATCTATTAGAGTTTGCTTTTTTTGACCTTGCAATTCATGTTTGGAGCAGCAGTTGCACGACAAGATGACTAATTCTAAAAATAAATTCGTATCGTCTGCATGTCATGGGACACGTACTTGGTATCAATTTTTTATCACCTTCTTTCTCATCAACTTCTTTACCACTTTGTAATTTGATTTTTTAGATATGCTTGCACTACACAAAATTTGGTCTTTCGCAATGGCCAAAACCGCTGCGAAAGGGGCCAAAAAAAAAAAAAAAAAATATATATATATATATATAAATAAATAAATAAATAAATAAATAAAACAAACAAAACAAAGAGACCGTTTTGAACATTTGAAATAAAAGTTTAAGGTTTTGACGACCAAATTTGTAATTATCCAAATATAAATATAGTTTCCAATCTTTCTTTCATAAAGTCTCCCTTACCACACTGTTCCCAACATATATAATTGAATGTTGACCAAAATTTAGGTACGGTTTCAACTATGTGATGGTATTGACAAAGGTAATAAAGAAGATTTTAGGCAAAAATGCAAAACTGATCCTCTAAGTTTCACATTTTATCATTTCAGTCTTCTAAGTTTTAGTTTTGTCATTTCAGTCTTCTAAGTTTCAAATATAGTCAATTCAGTCCTCCGTTAGTTTTTCTGTTAAGAATTGTTAAATTAAACAATGTAACTTGTTGATCCATATAACTACATGGTTGAAATTAATTGAATAACCTAAGATAGCACAATTAAAATTTAGAAAATGTTAAGTTTTACTATCAATTGTACCATGCAAGTTTTACAAATGCGACAAAGAATGTTAAAATAATTGGCCGAGAGTAAAAATAATGGCAAAGGCAGCATAGCAGGAAGTCCAACACATTTCTGCAGACAAATTATTTGAACTCCTTTCGGGCTGTCATGCACCAAGCCAAAATTCTATACGCCCACATTACTGCTTTCTCATTTTGCAAACATAATTCATACAAAAGGAATGTAGCCACATTGCTGATACTTTCATACATCGTCCAAGTATTTGTAAGAGTATGAAACCGGAAACATTGCACCATTTGGTGGCAGTAGAAGTAGTACTTTCTGTTGGAAAAAAATCCTAAATCCCTCCACGTGTATGTGTGAATTAAATTATATAACTACCAAGCAATGGCAATATTATGAAAACAAAAAATTCTAGCAAGCACCGCATAAACACAACCACATAAGAACACCAAATCTTACGTGGAAAACCCTCCGATATAGAAGAAAAAACCACAGGGCAACTCCGAAAAATATTCACTATGAAATATAGATTATAACTCTCAAGTTTGTGCTAGACTTGAGTCCACAATAAATTGGATATACAACAAATAAATCTCAATGAGTAAATACAATCTCACCACAAAACCAATTGTAAAATCTTCATATGAACACTCCAAATCTCCTTGGTTGTAGCACTTAAAAACTCCAAGAAAACTCCACTAATTTATCTTCCTTGTGTGTAGCTTGAACAAAGAAAAAATGTCTCGTTTTTCTTTTTCACTCTCTCATACTCTCATTGTGTTTCTCTCTATCTCTTCATTCAGACTGCACCTCAAATGGCTGAATATCTTTCTGTGTTTCTTGCTCACTCTGTGGAACTCACACAATATTAAAGCTCTCTCTCAGAGCATTTACACTCGGACTTGCAAATGCCATATGTTGGCATATTTAGCATCAAAGCCTTAAAAAAAACCCCATTACTCGATATTGTAAACCCAAAAAAAATTTACAATTGTGTTGTAGTACCGTTGCAAATTTGCAACAGTATTGTAGCACAATTGCAAACCGATTTAATATATTTTATTCCATACCTTTATATTTGCCTCTTTCTCTCTCCATCAATCTTTGTATCTCTTCTCTCTTGACATTCCAAAGCCCCTTTCTTAAATATCTCTCTCACGGTGGTGGTTTTTTCTAGCGTGGGTCGTTGGGTCCAGCGTGGCTCTGGTGGTGGCGTGGAGGTCTGGTGGCGTGGTGTGGGTCTCTCTCTCACGGTGGTTGATGGGTCTCTCGTGGTTGATGGGTCTCTCACAGCGATGGGTCTGTTGATGGGTTTGTTGATGGGTCTCTCATGGCGATGGGTTTGTTGATGAGTCTCTCATGGTAGTTGATGGGTTTCGGGTTTAATGGGTTTTGGGATTGGTGGTTATGGGTTCCGATAGGGTTCGTGCAGCGGTGGAGATCGACATGGGTCGTGGCAAGGTGGTTCCGATGGGGTTCGTGCATGGTGGTTCCAATGGGGATCGTTGCTGTGAGTTGTGGTTGATTAGTGGGTTTGATGAGTTATAGTTGAATGAGCATGCTTGATGAGTTGGGTTTGCTGATTTTTTTTTTTTTTTTTTCTGTGGTTAAAGTGAGAATATTTTTATATTGTTTGTATTTTTACTTTATATTATTTTAATGTGTAATATGGTAAAATAAAAATTAGAATGTTAATTGTGTTGTAAAATAATATAGTATAAATGATAAAATAAGTTTTAAGATAATAATATAAAACTTTTTTTGTAGATTCCAAATGTGAATGTTGTTTCTTCTCACTCTCTCTGGACGAATGGCCTTTGCTTCTTTCTCTTCTTCTTTTTCTTTTTCTTCAACGTGTACATCATGTCTTGCATCACTTCTCATTAAAAAAAAGTAAGACCTCTTCCAAGCCTTGGTCATTTCCCATTAAATGATTGCTTTGAAGACTTTTAGAACAGCTCATAAATGAGCTTTGACAAGGAATGTCGGCTGAACCCACGTGGTGCTTTGCACCCAACACTTTTTACTAACCGCTAAATTGCCATTTTTACGAAAGTGAATAATATCGATGCTATAAATTCTCTTGGCATGCTGCCATTTTTTTTTTTTTTTGCTGAATAAAAAAATGGATAGAGGGGAGCGATCAACGTGGCAATTTTACCTGAACGTGACCATAGTAGCACCCTATTCGTTGGGTTCGGACTCTACAGGGGTACAAGGGAACCGATGAACCAGAGCTTCCCAGCCCCATGAGAGATACTAATGAGCAAGGCCGGCTCAATAATTTTTGGGGCCTTAGACGAAAATTTTAAATAAGGTTTTTTTTATAATTAAATATTAATCAAATAATATATATATTGAATTTTTTATTTAAAATCTATTTTTCTTGCTTTTTAAGATGCAAAATTACTAATTAAGTTTTTGTATTTAAGTTCCTTTAACATTTTTTTTTCAATTGACAAAAGAACCTGGTTATTGCAATTTATCTAAAGCCGTGACCACTTTAAAGTTTAAACCTGCACAAATAAAAATTAATTTAATACTTGATTTAATAAATTAGTATCACTATAATACAAATGAGTTGATATGATACACATCAAATTATTAATTGATATAATAATTTATAATAATAGATAAATTGTCAAATTAAAAATTAAAAAAAGAAAAGAAAAGAAAAGGTGAGAAACATCTAGCACCTAGCTGTACTCCACCAATTGCTAAGCTTTAAATAAAAAACGTGTCCTATCCTATCAATTGCTATCATGGCAGAAGTAGTGTCCTATGGGGCAGAAAATTCAAAGCAAAAACGTGTCATTGTAAGACTTATAGGAGTAATGGTGGAGTGCAAAAATATGTCACGTGTCTCATGATCCCATCCCATCAAACAACTGCACAATAAAAGTGTGAAATAAACTAAAAATAAATAGAAGATTCAGTCTTCATTTTAGGATACAATTGGGCATTTTTAATGCATTTTATTAACCAATAAAAGTACTTAAAATTTTTTTAATTTAAATACATAAATAAATATATTATATATAATTTTTTTCTTTTACAAATAGAGTTTTCTTTTATTTGGGGCCTTAGACAATTACATCAATTACATCACCCGTAGAGCGCCCTGCTAACGAGCCTAGGCTGCCATAGATTAAAGCAATAAAACTTTTCCATTGAATATAAATTTTTTATGCGAAAACACGCTTGCGGCTTTGGTATTTTAACGGAGAGTGCCTCTCAAAGTTACCGCATCTTTCATTGTGAAATTTATCATTATTCTCGTTTGGCCACGAAAATGATCACGTTCTCGGGAGGAAGGTCCCTCAAACTTCTTCATGCATTTTTAATGCTTTTAGTGCAATTGAGACCAGCCCTGGGATTCATTTCAGGGGTTGGGCCTGGACGTGCTAACAACATCAACTGTCTAGAGGGGGAGAGACAAGCACTCGTTGAGTTCAAAAAAGGCCTCGTTGATGACTCTGGCAGACTCTCTTCGTGGGGGAGGAAGAAGAATTGCTGCGATTGGGAAGGAGTTTACTGCAGCAACCAAACAAGCCAACATGTACTTGAGCTAAAGCTTGATAATTATGGTTTGCAAGGTATGATTAGTCCTTCCCTACTTGAGTTGCCTTATTTGACTTTTCTGGATCTCAGTGGCAATGATTTTAATCGAAGCCATATTCCAGAGTTCATCGGTTCTCTCAGTAGCTTAAAGCACCTCAATCTCTATGAGGCCAACTTTAGTGGGCCAATTCCATATCAGCTTGGAAATCTTACGAGTTTGCAATATCTCAATCTCAGCCGGAATTATTTAACAATTATTGAAAACCTTCAATGGTTGTCCCATCTATCTTCAATAGAAAACCTCTTCCTAAGTTTCACAAATCTTAGTGTAGCTAATGATTGGTTGGAAGTAGTTGTGAGTCGTCTCCCTAATTTAAAATCCCTCGACATGTTCGCATGTGATCTTCCTCCAATGAATCTTTCATATTTTCCCCATTTCAATTATTTGAAATCTTTTACTTCTCTTGAAAGTGTAGACCTTTCTATGAATCAACTTAAAGGTGGCATTCCAAAAATTTTGGGGGATATATGTACGTTACTTAAATTGAAGTGGTCGGAAAACAGTCTCAATGTAAAACTCGTTGATGCTATCAATAATTTGTCTGGATGTGTAAAGGTTTCATTAGAGGTTTTGGATTTATCATGGAATCAACTTACAGGATCATTGCCTAATTTTGCAATGCTTCCATCTTTAAAAGAAATAGATCTTCAATTCAACAATATAAACGGGACTGTGCCCAGAAGCATAGGAAACCTAAATAAGCTTGAGGTTTTGGATATTTCTTCCAATTCTTTGCGAGGAGTGATTTCTGAAGCACATTTCTCAAATCTATCCAAATTACAAATGTTGTACTTATCCAATAATTCTCTTGCTTTGGAAGTTAGCCTCAATTGGGTTCCACCTTTCCAATTGAATAAAATATTTTTGGGATTTTGCAACTTAGGGCCTAGATTTCCAAACTGGATCCTAACTCAAAGGAAAGTTTCATTCCTTGATATCTCCCACACAAATATATCAGATACCATCCCAGCAGATTGGTTTGCGGATCTGCCTCCTACTTTGGAATTTTTAGATTTTTCTAGCAACCAAATGCATGGTAGGTTGCCAAACGTGTCAACAAAGAGTTTGGATGCTATTGCAATAATATTGAGTGATAACCGTATAGAGGGTCCACTGCCACATTTTCCAACTAATCTCACGATCTTGAATCTCTCTAAAAATCAGTTTTCGGGATCAATTTCATCTATTTGTATAATCAATGGTCAGTTGTTGACTTACCTAGACCTATCTTATAACCTATTATCTGGACGACTTCCTCATTGTTTTACGCATTGGGGTAAGCTAGTTGTTTTGAATTTGGCTGGCAACAATTTCTTTGGGGAAGTTCCAAGTTCTTTGGGCTCACTGTCTAAACTCGAAACGTTGGCGCTGCATAACAATAATTTCTCTGGAGACGTACCCTCATCAATGAAAAATTGTAGTTCCTTGAAATTTATAGACTTCGGAGACAATAGATTCTCAGGAAAAGTACCAGCATGGATTGGGGAAGGCCTGCCACAGTTGATTGTTCTAATCCTACGTTCCAATAATTTTGATGGAAGCATACCAATGACTCTATGTTGGTTGAAAAAGTTACGAATATTGGACCTCTCTCTAAATGACATATCTGGAACTATACCACACTGCCTCAATAATTTTACCGCCATGGCTCTTCTGACTATATCATTCGTAGTTTTTGCCCTTTTTCATATCAGGAAAATTACATAGTCGTAGTAGAATATGTTAATAGTGCCATGGTTGTAACAAAAGGAAGAGAGGATGAGTACAGTAAGAATCTTGGACTATTAAAATTGGTTGACCTTTCAAGCAACAGATTGATTGGGAAACTTCCAATTGAGATCTCGAGTCTTTTGGAGTTGGTTACATTAAACGTATCTAGAAACAACTTAATTGGAGAAATCTCCCATTTGATCGGTCAGTTGAAGAAGTTAGAAACACTTGATTTGTCAAGGAATCAGTTTATAGGCGAAATCCCACTGAGCATGTCAGAGTTAACCTTTTTGAACCACCTAGACGTATCATACAACCATTTGTCTGGGACAATTCCTTCAAGCACTCAACTGCAAAGCTTTAAACCATCTTATTTTGCTGGAAACCTGGGACTTTGTGGGCCTCCACTTTCACAGAAGTGCTGGTCAGGTGAACAAACACCAAACCAAAGTGAAGTTAGTGAAGAATATGGAGATCAGTTCTGGAAATGGTTTTATGGCGCA
Organism: Lithocarpus polystachyus; assembly: GCA_033629205.1. NCBI lineage: Eukaryota > Viridiplantae > Streptophyta > Magnoliopsida > Fagales > Fagaceae > Lithocarpus > Lithocarpus polystachyus. Next base: position 85,420,240 of record CM066166.1, read on the forward strand.
GCAGGATTTGGATTTGTTGTAGGTTTTTTGGGTGTTTGCGGTTCTTTGTTGTTAAAGGATTCATGGAGGCATGCCTATTTCTTGTCATTGGAGAACATGAAGGATTGCCTCTATATAACAATGGCTGTGAACATGGCAAGAATGTGGAGGGCGTTTCAAAGGTCCGGATGAGCACTTTGTCTATGGTATGACGCGTGTTTCAATTTTAATATTTTTATTTCTCACCATTTTTTTATTATGACTCTCATGCCAAGATTCAAGAAGCAACAATTATTGATGCTTTTCTTATTTGAAACTGCACGATCAGGCTGCATAGCTGTGCTGAAGGAGATAAGCTTGACATGCATGGTAAATTTCACCACGCTTGAAGTAGTTCTATATCTATTGAATCTGGCTGATAGCTTTCTCTTTCCTTGGTGCTCAGATCAGGAGTTGTATGCTGCTTCTGCTGCGCACACAAATTAAAGTGTTGGGAGCCTTTTGTAACATTTGTATGGATGTGCCTTGTGTGTTTATATGTTTTGTTTTATCGTATTCTCTCTGATTAGCGCCGTCATTATCCGCTACGTTTTCAATAATGCAACTCAATTTGCAAAGAAATCATATGCAATTTGAATTTAGTTAATGTTTGAGTGTAACCATCGTGGGCTATTTGTACTATTAACTTTGTTGTGGTTATTTGTGGCTCCTCTCTCAAAGGCATTTGGACATTGTTGAATGGTGCTAATAACATGTCTATTGTTATTGAATATCGAGTGTAACTTGTTACATTACAGCTTCTCACACTAGCTAACTCCTTCAACAGGAAACAGAGACAGAAAGGGGAATTTGTTTTAAGGGAGCAAAATGGATATCGACGTTCTTTTGTATAATTGAATTCATTTATGATTATTTTGTGTCAAATTTCGAAACAAATTTTCCTTTCGAAATAAACAATCAAACAGTTTGTATTAATATACTCTTTCCTTTTATTGCCGAAAATTAATTCTACTCTATAAACAAATTGAAAACCTATTGATCTTCTAGTCCTTAATAGCCATTAAAATAATAAAAAATATTGAATTTTTTGTTGTTGTTGAAATCTTTATGTTGAACTAGATTATGCTAACAATGGTGAATTTTCACTTCAATGGTAGTCTTTTCATAATTTGTGAATTCTTTTGGATAAAGCTTGTTTACTAATTAACATATAAATATAATCAATTCTAAAAAAAAATTTCACCTGTCTTTCAAAAATCTAGAACTGAGAATAAGAAACTGTATTATATTATATTTTCACTAAGCTAACAATACCAAAAAAGAAAAGAAAAGAAAGATTATATTAAATGATTAATTTGATTCTTGTGGTTTAGATTTATATTGCAATACCAAAAAAAAAAAAAAATATATATATATATATATATATATAATCAATAATTATGCTAAATTTTAAAGTCATATAAGTGATGGCTTAAATAAAATTAGGGGTAAACAAACATCCAAATAATTCTTTAGGAGGAGATAGACGATATGTTAGCATCCAAATTCTAAAGTCCCAGATAAGCCAATCACCAAAATGTTATATAAAATACATAATTATAATATATACAACCTTTGCATTTATTTTTAGTGTGGGGATTTTTTTTAATAGGATTTATTTTTGTTTTATAACTAAAAATTAATTTTTCTTATATATATATATATATATATTTTTTTTTTTTATGTGAATTTTTTCTTATATTTATTTGAGAAGGAAGCCACTGGTGATATATGTGAACTAGGTGGTAACTTGGTTGTTTCTAAAAAAAAAAAAAAAAAAAAAAGGAAGCTTTAACTTAAAAAAAATTAAGAATCGGTTCTTAGGAAACTGGTTTTTAATTTTGGAAAAGCGAAGTGAATTTTTGAACCAAAACTGCCATTAATTAAATATATAATACCATATAATACCGTCTCTGATGAGATCATGAAACCAGTTTTGCATTGCTAATTAATGTGTTCTTGTTATGATAAAGGATTTATTAACAAGTCCTATGGCTCAAAATAGCGTTCATCGAGATAATGTTGGCACTACAACAAATCTGACTTTTTTCAAGGGTCAAAACCCTTGAAAAAGGTATTAAAAAACTTTGAGAAAAATTATTTTAAAAGTCCAATTGACCCTTAATAACCTTCGAAACTTGTACCGTCGAAAAAGAAATTTTGAAGGCCTTCGTGACCCTCAAAACAAGTACTCTATCTTATTTTGAGGATCAAGAGCCCCTTAAATAACCTTTTACCAAGGTTTAAAAGTTTTACATTTACAACCCTTGATAAAAAAAAAAGGTTATTTAAGGGGTCTCTTGACCCTCAAAATAAAATTTTATTTTATTTAAAAAAAAAAAAACTATAATCATGCAAATATATATATATATATATATATACACAAAAAAAAATTACTACAAATTAACACTAGAGAGTAGAGAGAGAAACAATAAGTCTACTTGCACAATAAAGTCCCCAACTTTGTTCACAACAATTGAGCTTGCAAGTTGTAATGTACAAATCATAATTTGCCACCTCAACCAGTTGTGAATTTGGTAACTATGCAGGATAATAGTTGTCAATTTAAACACCATAAAAACAATAACCCTAGTAATGTTTTCAATTGAACCAAATGGAGGGTATATAACAACACAGATACAGGATATTACACAATTGGAGTAAACCCAATTAAACATAATGATTCTCAACCAAACACCATAAAAACAAAGATCTAGAAAACAAATCTTTCAACTGAGCCAATTTTTACAAATTGGGTGCCAACCCAATAGCCAAAAACACAAACACGCACACAGAGTAACAAAGAGTATCTTGTAAAAGACACACACCATTGCAGTACTAAGACAATTGAGAACCAAAGGCTTGTTCAGAATTGCTATTCTAGACCAAGCTTTGCCCTCAACCATTATGACTTGATTAATAGAAACATTATGAATTGATTTTGATTTACCTACACAGATGCATGAATTGGCCTATTAGGGAGAGAAATTTCAAAGAAACTAAATATTTATGATAACTGAGTATAACTAACAGCACAGTTAACCAAGGAACAAACAGCAATAAAGTGTAGTCATTTAAGAAGATATAAGCTGACTCATACAGTGGAACTCAAGAACATAACTAAGTAGCCAACAAGAGAAATTACTCATATAGTGGACAAAGATTCATGTAGGACAACTTATGAGGATTAAAATGGCAGAGCTTACTTCCAATAGTGTACTTGCTTTGCAAATCCTGTGAAAAAGAAAAATGAAGACAGAAACACCATCAGCTATTTTGATGTTTTAACTTTTAATTCAGTGAAATGATTGCTTTAAAAATTCACATTAGTATGGCAGCACTAGCACGATAAGCAACTCAACCATGGCAAAATTGAAATCAATGAGATGGCCTTTATTTAGCTTCCAAGAGAAGATAAAGTTCCCAGGCTTAACATCTTTGTGAGCCACTCAATGCAATTACAAAATAAAGACCTTTACAGCTAGGCATTTTTTGAGACTTCTCTAAATGTACAATTGTAGGAGTATCTTACCTACTTATGCAAACATGCAAGGGCCCTAAACAGACAATAACCATACCATTGGAGCTGATATACATCCATGTCTTTCTTCAAAACCTAGAAGAAAAACAATGCAATTGCATTAACACAGCTTCCAAATGAGGTTTGAATGAAATGGCTTAATAATTTCCAAATTTTGGACACTGTAATCGAATTTCGACTTTAAAATTTCTTGACAATAGTTTATAAGATAGACTAGATCATTACCTACATCAACCAAATATTTATTTCAATAGAAGGTACCGCTATTTAAAGGTGCAGTAATATATGTGGGACATGGGATAAGAATCTTAGTATATAAATATATTAACTTATTAAGCAAGAAAGGGATGGTACCTGGTAGCATCAATATTCATGTGATAAAATGATCCATTAAATATAACTTGGGAAAGTGATAATTGTATTATAAAATAAAATATTCCAAAATCCAAAAACAGTGCTAATAAAAAGGCAAATAGATGGAAGAACTGAGGAAGGAAAAATGAAGAAACATACTGGACACCTCTTACTAACATCCGTTCTCAACAATCTTAAAGAATAAGGAATAGATTATCCTTAAGTTGATAATCAGAATTGACAATTTTGTTCTTTAAACCAATCAAAGAACTTGCAATGACTAAAAACTGAATGTATTTGGTGTCCATATGGCATAAAAAGTCAATAGGCCTTGTTCTAACTACTGATTTTAGCTCTATGCAGGCACTTGTGGACCATAGTTGTGGATACTGTTGGGAATGTTGCTGATCCTAAGGAAATCACTCTTAATATAAATACAGCAACAGTTCATTCAGTGTAGATGCAGGAAACACATACTAGTTCGCATTGTAGATGAGAAATCAGCTCCATAGACCATAAACTAAGGAAAACAGAATAAATTAAATCTTACCTTCATGTACATGCTATCTTCAACCTGGGGAACTTTGCCACCAAAAGGGGTTGTTTGACCATCCATTTCTTCTTTCACCGTTGTGAATTCATAGTCAGAATTCTAGTTTGTCAAAATAAAAATAAGTATGAGCTGGCCAGATACAGATACAACCTTCAATATAATAAATGCGGGAAAAATGATAAAACAATCTTTTGCTTGTTAATGGTGTAACTGTCCCTCCTAGTTTTCGAAAGAACACCTTCCTTAACAAGCTTTTCCATGATTTCTGAAATTCAGTTTAGATGGAATCAGAAGTGATTCAGAACAGTAACAAAAATTTCTAAGTAACGAAAATATGCAACACTAAATGCGCTTATTCTTGTTTAAAAGCTTTAACATGGATTAAAGCGTCCAATTACCCTCGGTCAGAACCTGTTACAATAACACAAAACACCATCATGAATATTACATAGATTGGGTACTATTATAAACTAGGGAAACATTAGGAATTGAAATTTAATCTAAGTAGCTAATTGCACTGACATTCATTCTTTCAACTGTTTGTCCAAAAGAGTACAAAAATCATAAGCCCTTACCATTGAGATGTTCGGGAAATTAGAGAGAATATCAGTAAAGTCAACAGTATCAATGTGACAATCGTTGATACTAGTTTAATCAAACTCGCTATCAGGGCTTAAACCCGGCCTAGGAACAACCACCCAATAAAGCAGAATCTTGAGAGACAAAAGAGTAAGTTCATGAACCGTTCATTAAGCAAGATCCTACAAACATGAAATGAAATATTGTCAACCACCACGTAACATAATAAATAGAAGAGGTACGACGGACATGCTTCCTACAAAGACTCACTTCCTATTCATTTGTGGGTCGGAACCCGAGGACCTTTTTTCTCAAGAGGCAATTTCAAGAATCAACCAACCAACATATCTCACAAATGGAACTTCTTGAGAGTAGTATACTACTTTTAATGTTTCAAGGAAGTATTTTAGTGCCACAGCAATACCATAAAATCCTTTTAGAAGCAACACCAACCAATTGTTATCTTTAATAAAATATCACACAACACAGTATTCAAGAGGTTAGTAGAAACTATGATTCAATTGCAAGCTTACAACTGGAGCCTATGCTAGCAACTTCTAATGCTTATAAGGAGACTCAGCTCATTTTACAAATGACTATATTATCAGTAGCAAAAGGATATATTCAGCAGCCTAACAAGCAATTATTACAGATGACACTTTCTGAATCTAAGTACATTTTTGTATGGCATTAATCCATAGTAATTAATTTTAATGTTAAGGTAAAGGAATGCTTCATGAAAACTTGGAAGTCATGATTTAAATGTCAAATTGCCCATATCTGCAATCAAAATTTTAACTCAGATGGAAGGTCTTATTCTTGTTACCTACATACTCAAATGGTGAATTTTCTAGCACTATAGGAAGTTTTACAAGTTTATAATGCATCAATATGATGCATTGACACCATGCCATAACTACACCGAGTTAATACTTTCAGGTCAGACATAAACATCTTATCAAAAAGAAAAAAGAATGCAGGCTCTGTATTCATTGGAACAGAACAATAACAAATATAAGGGAAAAATAGATTGCCAATTCCAAGCTACATAACTTGAAAATGAATTTATAAACTTCATAAGCTCTAGTAAGTTTTATAAACAAATTGAGTGTAAAAAATTGAATTGCAATGACCCAAACCAAGTAAAAATTAATTGATACTATTGATAAACCAATGCTCGTTTCCACAGGAAACCTAAAATTAACAAACACAGCAACACAAAAAAACCTCATAGATCCAACCCATACTTAAATTGACATTATTGAAATACTACACCATTAACACTTACCAACTCCTTTTTAAGCATTTCTTCAATATAATTTGGAGGATCTAAAGATAAAAAAAAATTATTTAAAAAAAAATTCCCTAACTACTTATACTTCTCCATCAATATAAAGATTCCAAGCAGATTAGCTTTAGATTAATTGTAACTCAATAACACTAAGTTCTTGAAAGTTAATGAAAAAACCTAAATGGAAAATGCTTTATCATCCATTATCTAGTGCTTTCCCTCATTCCTTCCAAGAACAATCCAGAAGCTTCTAGAGTGCAACCAATTAGAGAGAAAAGAAAAAAAAAAAAATATATATATATATATATATATTTGAAAAATTGCTCTCAAAATTACAGTTTACATTATTAAAGCAAGCAAGCAAATAGAAATTAATGAAGTATTAAAACACAAACAACCACTACAAAAACATGAATTTTTTTTTTTTTGAATTTTTGATTTAGGGCATTGACATAGCAGCCAATTAAGAGAGTGAAAAATTTTCAGAATCACACTAAAATGTTTCTTTAATTACAGTCCATGCAGTAATGTCTAGTTTATTGGAGGATCTAAAAGCCAAAAATCAAAAACAATTTCTCTAACTACTAAAGCTTCCAAGTCAATTGTCCTTTGATTTTGAACAATCCAGAAACTTCCAAGCGTAGAAAAGCAAAGAGCGTAACTAATTAGAGAGAAGCAAATACTTGTAAATTTGAAAAACTTGCTCTCAAATCACGGTTTTTTACATTGCTTAAAGCAAGCAATCAAGCAAGCTAATAGAGATTAGTGAAGTATAAAATACAAATAAAGAGAGTGAAATTAATTGAAAAATCATACTCAGCAAGATCGCCGAGCTGGCGTAAGATCCCGACGAGGCCAGCGACTGCGACACCGTCGAGCAAAGAGAGAATACCAAAAAATTCTTTTCAAAGTTCTACTAGGTAATTTCCAAATTCAATTTTTTTTCTCGGGAAACAAACAGAGAGAGAGAGAGACCTGTAATCGGACAAAAGGGCAGAGGAGAAAGCTCTGACTATCAACGGTTGGTCGTCGTCGGAGATAGGATTGCCAACCACCGCACCTCAACCTATTGTCGGAGATGAGATGAGCTCCGATTGAGAGAGAGAGAGAGAGAGAGAGAGAGAGAATTTTCTAGGAGTTCTCGTTTAGTGAACAAAATGAAAATGGGTTTTTTAAGAGAGTGAGCAAAGACTTTATTCGAAAATTTGGTTTTAGAGAGACTTTATTTTAAGGGTTGAAACATTTGGATATCTTTTTATTAAGGGTTGTGTTAGAATTTCGTTGAAGAATGTAAAAATTTGAAGGCAGCAATTAGGTGGGGTTTTAGTTTTTTAGTTTATTTCAAGGTTTTTAATGCCTATTATAACAAGATTAATCAGATTTTAATTAGCGTGACAATTTTTAGTGTTTGTTTCAACCATTTTCAGTGAACTTTGAAAAAAGTGCTTGAAACAAGTTATGTTTTTTTAGTGTGGGTTCCTAACAATCTGAAAACTGTGGTAGTTTTAAAATGGTGAGCTTGGGTCAAATAAAAAAATCGTGACTTGAACTCACTTGGACATTTGGGTCTCAAAGTTGCAACTTTGATCTGGCAGACTGGCACCTTCTAGTAGACAATGGAAACAAGTTACAAGTTACAGGTGACATTCTACAAAGGCAGTATTTTATTTCCCTTTTGTTTTCTCCAGACTATTTCAAGTCTTATTCTCTAAATTCTCTTGTGCAAAATTATTATTTTTTTTAACTAAATTAAAAAAAAAAAGTTATAAATCTTTCTTAACAAATTCCGGACAGTTGGGAACATTTTTTTGGGACTTATTTTACTTAAAATAATTAGAATAATTTTAAAAAAAATATTTACTTAAAAATATGGTTAAAATAAGCTATATTTAAGCTTATCCGAACATACATCTCTGTCATAAATGTTCCAAAGGCCAATGGGCCTTCCACTTTAAACATGGACCTTCAAATAAGCGGCCTAAAATCCAAAGAAGGGAAACGCAATATTTCATTTTCCCTAACAAATAAATGAACCGCATCATCAAGCCCAAGCCCAAGCCCGAGTCTAAATAGTAAGTACTACTTTCCCATAAATTCCCTAAGCTAACAATACTAATGCCATATGTTCTCTTGCCCCTTTTTTATTTTATTTTATTTTACTTATGGAAATATTATAGATTTCATTCAGAGGATAAAAAAGTACATCTTGAATTAAAACACACTCAATAATACAAAGAGTTTCTTTTATCTGAATGACAAAATCTAAAATGTTTTTAACATATTGAGTTAAACCATGAGCTGCCTTGTTACTACCACGTGGAACATTCGTAAATCGTACTTTTTTGAATGCTTTTCTTGAATGTAAATTGTAACTTTATGTAAACAAAGGCGCTTGCAGAATTGTGAAATTAATCATTATTATACTTATGGCCATGACAACGATCACATTCCCGGGTGGAAAGTCCATAAAACTTGTTCAGGCGTTTTTATTTATAGCTCTTTTAGAGCACTTGAGACTAGCCCTGGGATTCATTTCAAGGTTCCGAGTTGGAGATGCTAACAACATCAGTATTATTCCTTATTCATATGAAAATGATTCAGCATATTTGTTGGAATATATTTATAGTGCGATGGCTGTATTAAAAAGAAAGGAGTATCTAGGAGTATTGTACAAATCTTGGACTATATATTAAAGATTATTAACCTTTCAAGCAGCAAATTGACTAGAAAACTTCCAAAAAAAAAAGTTGACATTTGGGCTTAAGTTGATTGTATTAAAATTTTATCTTCAACTCACAATATCACCAAACTTGACATTTGGTTGTCAAAGTTGTAACTATGATCTAGCACCTTCTAAAAAAAAGTGTACACCTCCATCTCATGAAAAACATGTAACATATTACATTAAATTTAGATTATTATATGAGTTTAAAATTGTAATATTTTTTTTCCAAATATAAATATAATTCCTATATTATTGAAACTTTGATTTTAAGGTATTATTGTAAATATTTCAATTTTATTGCTTTTTTAGGGCCCATATATATAATTTCTAATGTTTATTTTATTTGTATTTTTTAGGTCAAAACTAAAGAGTTTGGTCCAAATAGAATAAAATTTTATAGGTTTCAACAAAAAATTAAAAAGAATAAATTGAATTTTTGAGTCCAAAACTAAAAATGCAATCCATTAAAAGAATAAATTTAAGGCCTAATTAGTCCAAAATGGACCGAAATGGCTTGAAAAGGACCGAATAGGCCAAAGTGAAAATTAAGAATAGACCAAAATTGACCAAGTGGACGGAATAGACGAAAGTGGATAGAATAGACCAAAATGGACTGAATATTCCAAAGTGGACCAACATGGATTGAAATGGACTAAACGGACCGAAGTGGACTAAAATGGAGCAAAGTGGACTGAAATGTTATGCTAATGTGACTTAACGTAAATGTAGCAACAATAAATATTACATTTCAACTTCTAGATATTATATAGCTAGATATGTTTATTTGGTATTTACTAGTTGTTTCTTTGAATTGAATTGATGTATCTTTTGGCATTGTGAATTGAGTTTATTTGTCTTGATTTGTATAATATAATTGTTATCACTTATCATTGTATTCCTCATGGCATTGATAACAAGATATACAAGTTGAAACTAATAAAGATATATAGTTGTTCCTAGTTCATGCAACGGCTATTCGGGATCTGGATCAAATATTGGGACAAAATGGGCAAATGCCCTTTTCGTGCAAAAAAAGTGGCATTTTGTCCTATTTCTCAAACTAATTAGAAAAATGGCCATCTTTTGTAATTCGATTTTCTAAAAATCAAGTTTTAAAAAAAAAATTTCGAAGCCCTATAATGGCGTTTTAAGGAGCCTATAGTGACTTTTTAAGGACCTATAATGGCGTTTTGGAACTCAAGCTCCATGAACTTGACTTATAGGCAATTTTTTTTTTTTTTTTTACCTATAACTCGAGTTTATGGAGCTCGTGTTCCAAAATGCTACTATAGGTCTTGAAAACGTCACTATAGGGCTTAACTCGATTTTGAGAAAATCGAGTTTCAAAAGAGGGGTATTTCCCTAATTAGTTTAGGAAAGGGAGCAAAATGCTAGATTATTTTTTAAAAAAGGGCATTGTAAGGACACAAATCTACGAGTTGGGCCTACGAATAGAACAGGTTGAGGCCCAGGCTGTGTGCAGTATCCTTGAAATAAATTTGTAAAGAGAGTGGGCTGAAGAATACTTGATTGAGAACGTATGGGTTGATGGCCCAAGTATAATTATGATCAGACTAACATTAATGAAATATTAGGTAGATACAAGGTTCTTTTCGGCACAGTCCGAGGAGTATGTTTAGACTATTACAATGAATACTTCTCTCTTTCTTTCTCTCTCTTGATTGCCCTTTTTCTTCCTCCCCCGGTCCAATCCCCTTTCTCTTCTATTTATACGCCCCTCCTCCCTTATGTGCCAGTGAGGTGGGTTTTCTTTGATACTTGTCCCATCAGCCCTTACCTGAAGTCTTCACTTGGCAGCTGTAAAGGATGAAGGTCACTGTTTAGGTGTTTTTTCCCATTAATGTGGCCATGATGTTAGTTGCAGGATCATAAATGCGGTGGCAGCAACCTTTTGCTTAATATTTGATCTTTGCCACCTGTCCTTTTTGCCCAAATGAATCAGGGGTTTCTTCGGGAAAGCTAGGATTGATATTGGAGCATTCATCTGGAACACCCTTTTGACAATCCGAACAGGCAAGTCTTCTCGAACCAGTCTTTTTTCCACGTGACTTACACTTTAGAATCGAGTTAGACTGGGCACACTCCTTAAGATTTGTAGTCCTCGGATGTACAGGTCTCCTCGGACAGGCCCACGGCCCATAATCTGGCATTAGGCCTTTTACCCCTACAGGCATAGGCCAATTTTGTCCTCAAATATTGTAAATTAGGCTATTTCAATTGTAACTTAGGTTATGTTGTAATCTAGTTTACTTTGGTAACTGGTTTTGTAATGGATTGCCAAATAGGAAGATTATTATGTTTATGTATCTTTAGTGCTGGTAAACCATGTTAAATTGTAACCATTACTTGAGTAAAATTGTATGTCGTTAAGTATCTTAGTGGTGTACTTGAAGATCAAGGTGACGATTCAAGAATAGCTCAAGGAGCTCGCTGGACTGCAATCTCAATAGCTCAATCAATTGAGACTTAGGAATATTGAGTTCTTCATTCAAGCCCTCGATCGATTTGAGGCTTTGAATTTGTGCCCTACTTGTCCATAATATATAAGCAAACACTCAAGTCAACCAAAAATGGGTTTAGAGAGAGAGAGAGAGAGAGAGAGAGAGAGAGAGAGAGAGAGAGAGAGAGAGAGAGAGAGAGAGAGTCCTATGATGATATACACCTAGGTTTCCATCCCAAGAAAACTTCTCACCATCAAAATCAAAGAATTCTGACGTATTGTTGGCCAATACCAAATTCACCCCCCCCCCCCCCCCAAAAAAAAAAAAAAGACTTGGCAAGGAGAAAAGAAAAGTCAGGGGCTCGTAACGGCCATGTTTGGCTCACCTAAGAGAGTCTAAGTTCGATTTGTAGCAAGTGTCTTGCCCTTTAAGAATATTTTTGTCAACTTATTTTACTATTCAGTTTATTTTTGCTACTATTTATGAGAGCACAAAGATTCTCATAGCACATGCTCACATGTTCACAAAACAAAAGTCTAATTGTCTATGGAAGATTTGGTAAAGGACAAAGAAAATAAACACTTCGAGAAAATTAAGGGACTGGAATCCCATTTTCTCCTTCAACCAGTCAATTTCTAATTGTCTTCGAATAAATCAAAGTATACCTATCAACCTTCTATTAGGAGTAGAACCAAGACATCAATTCATTCCAAAAAAATTCTTTCAAATCCAATATGTAATGTATGGCGGACTAAAATTCTTTCAAACTTATCATCCCATGGCCCAATCCAAGGTATATTAGGGATCAAGACCAAGACATCAATTCCTAAAAAAATAAAAAAACCAAGACATCAATTCATTTATCAATTTTCACATTGGTATCTTAAGGTTGAATAGAAAGAGACCCATCATTAATTATATATATATATATATATATATATATGATGTTCTCACGTGTTTATATGAGCATAAATTATGTTGGAATTATGGTTAAATAATTAAATTTATCAATTTTCAAGAGCTTAAATTTTTAGGACCATCAATAATTTAATAAATTAATTGAAATAAAAAAGAGGCGAGATAATCCATTAGAAAAAAAAAAAAAGTGAAGCGATAAGATAAATGCAAAGATGCAGCTAGTCATAGTCCTCTAATAGCGGTATTGAAAACAGAAAGTAGAGAAAGAAAGAGAGGGAAAATGAAGGAAACCAATGAGAAAATAAGATATCAGAGAGATTTGAGAGTGATTCTTCAGAGAAATTAACTAAATTGGGTTAATGAGTAATTAACACGATCACAATATATAAACACATGAATTAAGCCCAAACTCAATGTAGTTACTATTTGTGCACGTTAGAGAATCTGTCACAAAACTCTAACCAAACCAGCCAATTACTTTAACCAATAACTGGTGAAAACGTGGTTCATTACCATTATTTGATTAACTCTTTGTAATTGCTATGCTTTCCGCCGTTACCCTTATTTCTTAACCTCTTTAACTCCAGCCGAGCTTAGTACCAAAAGTTTGTCTCCAATTAAGTTGATTAAATTTAGGAAAGATGGAACAGTTTTTTTAAAATATTTTAATGCTCAAATATGGAAAAAGATATTACTTATGCATGGGTTGGGCGGCTGAGTTGTGTGTGTGACAAGGCAGAAAATTATAAAAAAAGAAATAGAAGAAAATTCTTATATCTGTACTGTAAGCATCACAAAACTGACCATTTGTTTATATGCAAAATTTTTTCCAATGAAGGCGTCTGTGTTGTTGCTATGCTTTCTGCCTTTGTCATTGTTTCTTATTAGAGACGTCTAAGTCCAGCCGAGCTTAACCAAAATTTTATCACCAAGTGGGGCTATGAATTGGTTGAATAGTATACGTGAGAATTTCGAGGTTGGATGTTATTAGCGGCGTTTGTTTGTCCTTGTGGACTGTGGAGTCAATATCAAGGGTGTCCCTTTGCCTTTGTCTATGCCCTTGGGTTAAATGAAAAAGTTGGTATCTCATGTGCCAGACACATGAGACGTGTGGAGCTCATGAGAGAGTAGTCTTATGTGCCTTGCAAATGAGAGATTTTCCCCCAATTCCCTAATCAACAAACAAATAGAAACGTCAAGTCCAGGTCAAAGTCATTGCGGCCAGTATGTGTTGCAACCACATGTATTTATTTTTACAAAAATCATATAATAAATTTCACAATAAAATTTTAAAGTTATTTTAAGTTTTAAAATTGACATGGCAATGCATATTATTGGTGGATTTCGAATAACTTATAAATGAATATTTAAAATATATATTTTAATTGATAACACATCAATTTGTAAATTTAATACAATAAAACTTATACTGTAGTATATATGTAGTGCTTCTCAATTTTCATAACACGTGAAGGTGGTATATATTGGTTAATGTAATGATATTTTATTAAAATCACGAATCACATCATGATTGTAATACATAAATTATTATCACCTCAACCATTATAAATTAAAATATAGACTAAATTGAAAGTTTAAAGGTAATTTTGATTTTATCCCTTAAAATTTCAAATTTTGAATATGTTCCCCTAACTCTAAGTTTCAAAATTCAAATTCACTGTTCTTCCTCTAGATGACACAACATACAATTATACAATTATATATTGCTTTTCTTCTTTTACAAAATACCCTTTTAATATAAAAAAATTATATATATATATATATACACACACACACACACCTTACAAATAAACTATTAAAAACTATAAGAAAACCAAATGGACACTAATTGTCAATTTCGTCCAATTTAGATTAAAGTGACTTAAAGGTAACAGTGGATTCATGAGCTTAATCTAGGGGAAGGACTAAAAGATAACATTGAAAGAAAGTTTATTTAAAAAATATTTGGGAAATTTAATCAACAAAAATGAATATATAGTTAAATAAAAAATTAATGATCATACACTAGATAAATACAAATAAGAAATGTAATTGAGATGGGAATTAAATAAAAATTCTTAAAAAGAGGATTTGAAAGAAGATTTGAAAAATCCATAATATAATCTAGCTATACTCATATAAGTTATAACTCAAACAACTACATACGCATACAATTAAAAGATATAAACAAAAATGGTTAATATGTAATCATTATTTTTATTTCCATAAAAATTAATTCACTATATATAAGAAATTTAAACATGTCAATTGAATATTTAAAAGTGAATTGAGAATATAAACAAGGATTATTTGTCGTGCTATCTTTCATAGGAATAAGGGTTTTTGTGTGTGTGTGTGTGTGTGTGTGTGAGAGCCCATATATGAGTCTCACAAATTAAAAAACGTACACGCTCAGCTCACTAGATACTTTCCAGTGAACGGGCTCTGGAATAGGTTTAATTTCACTTGAATTTCGGCTTTCAAATACTTTTTTTTTTTTTGCTAGGTGTCGGGGGCGTTTTTTGCGCGTAGCCACGTGTCTTTAGAGTGACTTTGCTAAGCCCAAAGTCTTAGAATCATGATAATGGTTGAAATAAATAAATAAATAAATAATATACTAAGCATGATAGCTTTGATTAGATAGTGAGTTGATACGTTATTATTATGTATATTAAGTGATGTCCAATGTTAGAAAATAATTGATTAGGTGTCAAATGTCCAACAATGGGATAAGTCCAACAGTCCATGTCAAGTTGCGGTTCATGGTTCATGTTTAACATAATAAGGTATGTCCGATAATGGTCTATGTCCAAGTAATGTATGTCCTTCAATGGTCTATCTCCAAATAATATATGTCCAATGGTGGTTCATGTCCAAATAATATGTCTAATGATGGTTCATGTCCAAATAATATGTGTCCAATGGTGATATGGATTCAATTTATTAGTACATATGTTTATTAATGAAGTATTAGTGAGACCATATTTATTAAATGGTGAGATGATATTAAAATGGCTTGCATCCAGCGATAAAACGATAATGAATAAAATATATTTAATAATATAAATTTGGGGATAAAATGTAATGACTTATTTTCATATTTTGCAGCTCTAGCCGTAGCATCAGTGGACTTAGCATTTCAGCAACTTTCATGTTCTGCAGCTCAAGCCATAGCATCAATGGACTTAACATTTCAGCAACCTTCATGTTCTGCAGCTCCAGCCGTAGCATTAGTGGACTTAACATTTTAGCAACCTTCATATTTGAAAGGGAAAAATGGGTGCAACTAGAGGGAAAGAGAGCATGTCCAGCCGTGTGTATCGGTTGGTTAAGTTTGTCCCCTTAATCATGCACTTAAATGATTTTTCCCATGTAATGCTCTTTTAGCTTTTTGTCAAGTTTGAGTGATGTTATCTTCTATAAGAAGGGCTTTTGATCTTATAAGTTTTTGCCTTTCATAAGAAAGGGCTTTTAGTAATGAGTTCTTGGAAAAGTGTTTGGTATGTTTTAAGATGTGTGGAGATGGTAAGAAATACATACATATGTGTATATATATATATATATATATGTTGTGAGATATGGTGTTTGTATTATGTATGAAAATTATATGTAGATACTTTGTTGGACATGGAATTTAAAGATGTATGAGAGGTGTGTATGGGTATTTTGTGGAGAATGTGTTTGTGAAATATATGGAAGTGTGAGATAGATGATATGAAGGTTAAATGTGGTAAATACATGAGATTAGGGTTGCTGCTGGAGTGGTTTTTTGTGTTATGTCATGAGTTATGTTGCTTTCTAAGGATAAAGATTTTTGCAAGGGAAATAAAGAATGAGATGGAGATGTGTTTTTGGGCAACAAAAATGATGAAGTTTTAGAATCATGGAGTGTGAGAAAGATGGGTGATGGATAATGGTGTGTTGTAATATGTGTGTTGTGTTGTTATTTATGAAGATGAATTTGGTAAGGGAGATGGGGAAGTAGGAAAATATGTATGTGGTAGCAAAATGAGAGAAGCTTCAAAACCATGGAGTGGGAGAGGAATAGAATGCTCTAGTGTGTAGCTTGGTCCTCTTTATATAGAGCCAAGTGTGTAACTAGATCAAAACTTAGTTGAAGGGAAAATTAGCAAATAGGGGAAAATCTTTGACAAGGTAAGTGGTCTTTTGTTTTTCAACCAAAAGAAGAAATTTTAGGACATCATTGATAACACAGCTAGATGATGTCATTTAAATGACATCATTTGCTTGGAGGAGAATACTTGGCATTAAACTCATGGTTAAACTAAAAATGGTGAAGTAATCTTTATAAAATCCTTTTGTTTCTTTGGGTATTAATGGGCAAATGACATCATTTTAGGACATGTGTCAATCTGCTGGAGTTTCTGTAACTTAGCTGAAGCTGTTACAGCTTCTGCAGAAGCTGTTTGCAGCTTCCATTGGAGTTGTAAAAGCTGTTGCAGCTTTCGCTGGAACTGTTTTTTTGGTATTTTTTAGTTTAGTTTCCTCTCTTGGGAAAAATTATATGTTTAATCCATATATAATTTTGGTAAGTAAACTTGTTGGTTGATATTTGATGAAGTTTTAGAGATGTAACTATGGTCTTTTTGTATTTTAACTAAATCTTGGAGAGTAAATAGAGTATTTAATGCTAGATATGAGATGCTAATATATATACTGTTGCAGCTTCCGCTGGAGCTGTTTTTTTGGTATTTTTTAGTTAAGTTTCCTCTCTTGGAAAAAATTATATGTTTAATCCATATATAATTTTGGTAAGTAAACTTGTTGGTTGATATTTGATGAAGTTTTAGAGATGTAACTATGGTCTTTTTGTATTTTAACTAAATCTTGGAGAGTAAATAGAGCATTTAATGCTAGATATGAGTGCTAATATATATATATATATATATATTTAGCCATGTGCTTGGAATTGATTTGTATAAAAAAATAATAATGTGATATAATTATATTTTAAAACTTATATCATATGATGGACATTAATTTTTATGTAAAGAGCATGGAGAGTTTTATCATTTTAAGTGTTATGTGATATGAGAGGCTTACCCAATGTTACCTATTGCACACTGACCCGTCAGAGTTCAGGGAATTGGGGAAGACATGCCAAGCAACATGCTTTCCTTTATCAACTTTGAACCGCTGGAGCTTTACTGAACATACTTCTTGGCCCTTCAAACCACGACTCCCAAAATTCTCCCGATGAGACTCATGAGCTTGGTTTATGAGCCAAAAATGAGATGTTGTGCCACGAGCTCGAACTATGGGCTTTGACGCCTTTTTTGTGTAAATATGGGCTTTTTGGGCTTTAAAAGAAATTTTTCTAAAATCCATGATAGTGTTGACGTGGTGCAGATCGCCAATAAAATTAAGCCATGTGGCGTGAAAAATTTGTCCTCAACACTGGGTAATTGCAGAGGCTAGAACCCCCAAGCAATAGGTCACAAGGGTAGCCAGATGCCATCTAGATACTTTTTCTTTCCTTCTTCAAGGAGTTTCCTCGTTATTTCTTGAGATTGCGTCACCTGATACACGTATTTCTTCCTATTCACACTGACTATTGGGTCAAGTACACATATGTAGAATATTTAATTACTGTGTTCTATCATTCTATGACTTCTGTCAAGGTGCACAGTAACTTGTTGAAACTTAAATAGTCTGTCTTGAAATACACTCAATTTCACAATATGTATCAGCTTATAATTGATTTTTAAAAAAATATGACTCTGTTGGCCATAATTGAATCAAGTTGGTTCATCAATTACATCCATCCGATTCTGAAAATCAATAATAAAAATTAAGAGAGTCTAAGTTCGATTTGTAGCAAGTGTGCTGCCCTTTACATGATTAAGAAGAAAATTATTGTAAATTAAAGGGAAAAAATTGTTAAATACACAAAATTTTAGTATGGTTTTCTTATATAACATAGATTTATCTGGAGCTTTTAAGTGTAATATAAAATTTCTTGTGGTATTATTTTGAATGGAAATATAACTTTAGATTCTTAAAATATATATATATATATATATATATACACATATATGTAGGGGTAAAAGGCCCAATACCAGATAATGGGCCACGGGTCTGTCCAAGGAGGCCACTCGTCCGAGGACACCCCGTTATGAAAGAAGTACCTGGCCTAACTCCCCTCTGACGTACAAACTACGTGAAGGAGAAAAGAACTTGTCCGAGGAGAACTTACTGCTCGGATAATCAGAGGAACGACTCAGGCGAATATTCCAGCACCGGCCCTGGTATTTCCGAGGAATCCCCTAACGTTTATAGACCATAAGGGGCAGGTGGCAACAAGGAGATATTTTATAAAAGGCTGCTACAACCACATTTATGACCCTGAAGCTAATATCATGGCCGCATTAATGAAGAATAGACGTCTGAACAGTGACCCTGATGGGACAAGTATCCAAAGGGAACCACCTACGGGCACGTGAGGGGAACTGACGTATAAATAGAGCTGGAAGCAAGGGAAGAAGCGGGATTGAACATTCCAGAGAAGAAAACTAAAGGAGAACGGAGGATCTCAAGAACTCCTGTAACCATTCTCATTCAACATTTTACTAGAACAAAGCTCCTCGGACTGTGCCGAGGATACACTTTCACTTGATTCATCTCTGTTTGTCCCACTAAAGCCTAGCTCTTCGACCCACTCTCTTACAAATTCATTGCGAGGATACCTTTTACTTGTTGGGCCAGAGTCAATCTCTCCTGTAGGCCCAATCTGCAACTTGTGTCCTTACAATATATATATATATATATATATTGATAGTGTCCTGAAAATTACCCAACTCCATGCTCGTCCGTAAGGGTCGTCCAAAGAAGATGGATAATGGCTTGACCATGGAATCTCGTCCATGTCAGGGTCGTCCGTCCCAGAAGACCCTTGGACGGCCCACACGGACTCTGGACGCCGACAGCGTATCGTTCCTAGACGAGGCTTACACACTTAGAACATATGCAAAACCAAGGACATTGCCACAAAACCACCTCCTATGACCGCGTTGCGAAACGTACGGCCTAATAGAATAACCACCATAACAGTTATGGAGGTTACTCCCGAACCTTCCGACATCCTCCAATATAGGAGCAGTTACTACATTGATAAACCGTTCCTAGCCTGCATTATATAAGAAGAACAATCGACAAACAAAAAAGGTACGGAATACTTTTCCAAGTATTTGGGATTTCCAAAGTTTAGAGAAAACATTGACTTTGTCATCGGAGGGTTTCTGGCCGGTCCACCCCGGTCGCCTCTGATTGTTTTGTTCGTCTCTCCAGGTTTCCAGTTAGATTATCATCGCCGCCATCGAAATCCGAAGCATCCAGCCTACTAGTTTTGTCGTGCATCATCAGTTGGCGCCGTCTGTGGGGAATAAGTTTGTACTAACTACTTTCCTTTAACAAAAGGTTGTATGGTTCGGACAAGATCAAGGGCTACCAGCCCAGGCCACCAAGAAAGTAGAGATGCCTCCAGCAATCCTAACCGCGATCGACAGTCAGCGCCAGTCGCTCAACAGCCAGCCCTCCAACACATACAATCCATGGCAGCCGCCATGGCAGAGTTAACCCGTTAGAACCAGGAGTTGACTAGGGAGATTCACTTGCGGAGGCAGCGTCAGGAGAGGTTCGAGGAAGGACAAGCCCAGAGTCAAGAGATTCGAGAAAACGCCGACCCCGAAGGCCAATCGAGGGGTACCGTTTCACGAAGAGTGCCACACTTGGAGAGGGAAATGGACCAAATGCGTAAGGCCATGGAAGAAATGAGGGAGAACATGAGGAGAACGAATCCCGTAGAAGACTTGGTTCACTGTACGGACTCCCCTTTCTCAGCCTCCATTAACAATCATCCCCTGCCTGCTAAGTTCAAGATGCCTTCCTTAGACTCATATGACGGGACGCGTGATCCATGCGATCACATAGCAACCTTCAAAACCACAATGCATCTCCAAGGAGTTCCAGACGAGATCATGTGTAGAGCTTTCCCTACCACGCTCAAAGGACCGGCACGAGTATGGTTCAGCAAAATACCTCCAAATTCTGTAGGTTCGTTTGAAGAGTTGAGTAAACTGTTTGTCAACAATTTTATTGGAGGACAAAGGCATAAACGTTCCTCGTCCAGTTTACTCACAATTGAGCAAGGGGAAAACGAGAGTTTGCACTCCTTCATTACTCGTTTCAACAGAGAAGCCCTCACTGTAGACGAGATGGACGACAAACTACTACTGGCGGCCTTCCACAACGGGGTCAATTCTGACTTGTTCATCCATAAGCTCTATGAGCAAGAGCCTCAGACCATGGCTGAGCTCGTCCATTCGGCCCAAAATTTCATGAATGCCGAAGATGCGATTATAGCTAAGAAGAGGAAGAGAGCCGAAAGAAGGGAAGGAGACAACACCCGTCACCAGGAGCAAGCTCCCCGTCCAAAGAAGGCCCGCGCGGGGGAAAAAAGGGATCAAGACAATAGAAGGCCAGCTTCATCCTCAGGACGAAATCAGCACTACACGTCTCTGAATGTCCCACTTGACCAAGTGCTTATGCAGATCAAGGATGATCCGTCCCTCAAATGGCCAGAAAAGATGAAAGGAGACCCCAACAAGCGCAATAAGAATAAGTATTGCCGTTTTCACAGAGACCACGGGCATGACACGGACGAATGTTTCGATTTGAAACAGCAAATAGAAAACCTCATCAGGCAGGGAAAACTGAGGAACTTCCTTGGGCGAGACCAGAAGGATGAAAAGTTGAAAGGAAAGCTGGAAGAGGCGCCCCGACCACCGCTAGGAGAAATAAGAACGATCTTTGGAGGAACCTCGGCAGGACAGACTTCCAGGTCACGGAAGACATACCTAAAAGTAGTGCAGAATGTTCAACTCTCAGGACGACCTGTCAGGACGAGGGAAGCTGAGGAACAATCTATTACCTTCACAGACGAGGACGCTGCGAGGCTTCACCACCCCCATGACGACGCGATCGTTATTACCCTGCTTATCGCAGGGTATACGACCAGAAGGGTGCTAGTTGACAACGGCAGTTCGGCGGACATCCTGTACTACCCTGCCTTCCAGCAAATGAACCTCGGACGAGATTTACTACGTCCAGTGAATTCACCCTTGGTAGGGTTTGGAGGAATGAAGGTGCAACCATTGGGGATCGTTGCGCTGCCTGTAGTGGTGGGAACACATCCACAGCAAACAACGAAAGAGATAAATTTCCTCGTGGTGGACTGTTCGTCGTCGTATAATGCTATCATTGGAAGACCTACCCTGAACAGTTGGAAGGCAGTGACGTCCACTTACCACTTGTCGGTCAAGTTCCCTACAGAGCACGGAGTGGGGGAAGTGCAAGGAGATCAGCTAGCCGCGAGAGAATGCTACCTGGCCATGCTAGCCATGGACGAGGTAGCTCAGACAATGAACATAGAGGAAAGGAGAGTTGTTGCAGAGCCTACCGAAGTACTTGAGGATGTCCCTTTGGACGAGAATGACCCCAAAAAGTTCACCAAAATTGGAACAAGCATGAAGAAGGAAACAAAGCAAGACCTCGTCCATTTTTTACAAAAGAGTGTGGATGTGTTTGCTTGGAGCCACGAAGACATGCCGGGAATTGATCCAAGTGTCATCACACATCGATTGAATGTATGTCCGTCTTACAAGCCCGTCCGTCAGAAGAAAAGAGTTTTTGCTCCAGAACGGGACAAGGCTGTAAAGGAAGAAGTCCTAAAGTTGAAGACAGCGCAGTTCATTCGGGAAGTCTATTACCCAGAGTGGCTGGCCAACGTAGTGATGGTCAAGAAAGCAAACGGCAAGTGGAGAATGTGTGTGGACTTCACCGATCTGAATAAAGCTTGCCCCAAGGACAGTTACCCCTTGCCACGCATCGATCAGTTGGTGGATTCAACAGCTGGACATTGGCTATTAAGCTTCATGGACGCTTTCTCGGGCTATAACCAAATACAGATGGACGAGGCAGACCAGGAAAAAACGTCCTTTGTAACGAGCCAAGGATTGTTCTGTTATAAGGTGATGCCCTTCGGTTTAAAGAACGCAGGGGCAACTTATCAGAGGCTGGTTAATCAGATGTTTCAGCCGCAAATCGGACGAAATATGGAGGTTTATGTAGACGATATGCTAGCGAAAAGTTTGGATGAGAAGAACCACTTGGGAGACCTTCAGGAAACCTTCGACACACTCAGGCGGTACAATATGAAGCTGAATCCTAGCAAGTGCGCTTTTGGAGTTTCGTCAGGAAAATTTCTTGGATTCATGGTGTCGCATAGAGGGATCGAAGCGAACCCCGATAAAATCCAGGCCATCATTGACATGAAGCCGCCAGTAAACATCAAAGAAGTCCAAGCACTCACTGGACGAGTCGCTGCGCTCAACAGGTTTGTCTCCAAAGCAACTGACAAGTGTTTACCATTTTTCAGGGTTCTTAAAAAAGCCTTCGAGTGGACGGACTAATGTTAGAGGGCCTTCCAAGAACTTAAAGCCTACCTGACCACCGCTCCACTGCTAAGTCCGTCCATACCTGGTGAAGAACTATACTTGTATCTGGCGGTGTCCCCGCATGCTGTTAGCTCGGCGTTGATCAGAGAAGAAGGAAAGGTACAGAAACCAGTCTACTATACCAGCCGAGCTCTGAGAGGAGCAGAATGTCGATATCCTATGATGGAAAAGTTGGCCTTCGCTTTGATTAAGGCCTCGAGGAAGTTGAGACACTATTTTCAAGCGCATATCATCAATGTCTTGACAGACCATCCATTGAAGAAGGCAATGAACAGGTTGGAAGCCGCAGGGCGACTAGTCCAATGGGCTATTGAACTGGGAGAATTCGAAATCAGGTACCTGCCAAGAAGCGCAATAAAAGCACAAGTACTAGCCGATTTCATAGCGGAGTTTACCCCTAACATCGACGGTTTGGACGAGCTGGGCAGCGTCCAAAGATGGGTCATCCAAGTGGATGGATCTTCCACATTACATGCAGGCGGGGTAGGAGTCATTTTGACATCCCCAGAAGGAGATGAGCTGGAATACAACGTCCGCCTACAGTATGCAGCAACCAACAACGAAGTCGAGTACGAGGCTCTTCTGAAGGGGCTAGAACTGGCAAAGTCCTTAGGAGCAGAGTCAATACTCGTCCATGGTGATTCCCAGCTAATCATGGGCCAAGTAAATGGGACATACGAGGCGAAAGAAGAGCGCATGAAGAGGTATCTTACCAAGGTGCGACGCCTCGTGAAACAGTTTAAAGAGGCTCGCTTCATTCAGGTACCTAGGGAAGAAAACATGAAAGCAGACGCTTTAGCGAAAGAAGCCTCGGCAAGCGGACAAGTGGATGAGTTTGACGAAGTACAATACATGCCAAGCATAGATCTGCCAGAAGTACAGCAGATAGAGGGTGAAGACAATTGGATGACACCGATATTGGCATACCTAAAAGATGGAAAGCTACCGGAGGGAAAGGACAAGGCCAAGAAACTGAGAATCAGGTTGGCCAGATACGTCCTCGTGGATGATATGCTGTACAAAAGAGGTTTTTCCCAACCCTACTTGAGATGCTTAGCGCCGGCCGAGGCAAACTATGTATTAAGAGAGGTTCATGAAGGATCCTATGGAAACCACTCGGGGGCAAGAGCACTGGTGCATAAACTCGTCCGTGCAGGGTATTATTGGCCAACAATGCAAGCAGACGCAAAAGCCTATGTCAAAGTATGTGACAAGTGTCAACGATTCAGCAACGTCCCCAACCAACCCGCAGAGTACCTCACTCCTATGATGGCCCCTTGGCCCTTCGCGCAATGGGGGTTAGACATTTTGGGTCCTTTTCCACTAGGAACCAGGCAGATGAAGTTTTTGGTGGTAGGTATTGATTACTTTACTAAATGGATAGAAGCAGAACCACTAGCAAAGATTACACAGCAAAATGTCAAACATTTCGTTTGGAAGAACATCTTATGCCGGTTCGGGGTACCCAGGGTGTTAGTATCGGACAATGGACGACAGTTTGACAATGCACTATTCAGGGACTTCTGTGCACACTTCGGCATCCAGAATCATTATTCCTCCCCCTCCCACCCACAAGCGAATGGCCAAGCAGAAGTAGCAAACCGATCCTTGCTGAAAATCATCAAGACCCGGCTTGACGGGGCAAAGGGTGTATGGCCAGACGAACTACTCGGCGTTCTTTGGGCTTACAGGACGACAGCAAGGACCCCCACAGGGGAAACACCTTTTAAACTGGCTTACGGGAGCGAAGCAGTCATACCTGCGGAGGTGCATATGGCCAGCCATAGGGTGATGAAGTATCAGGATGGAGAAAATGGTAACTAGCTTCGTCTTAACCTCGATCTCCTAGACGAGGTACGGATGAATGCAGAACAGAGAACAACAAGGTATAAAAACTTGATGGCCAAATACTATGATACTCTGGTCAAACCCAGGCGCTTCAATATAGGGGACCTCGTCCTAAAGAAGGTTTCCTTGGCCACCAAAAACCCTGCTCATGGGAAGCTGGGACCAAATTGGGAAGGACCCTACAGGGTTATTAACTGCAAGAGACAAGGATCCTACTATTTGGAAGCTCTGGACGGACGGAAGCTGGAACACCCCTGGAACGTTGAACATTTGAGAAGATACTATCAATAAAGTCCATGGACGAGCATCAGACGTCATGGATGTCCGAAGTAGTTTTCTAATAAATGCTTACTACTAATGTTTTAGATGTGTACTACTTATGAACTACTGTATTAAAGCGTTTGTAATTCCCTAAAGGCACTAGCTCTCAAGCATGTGCCGTTCCTATGGACGAATATTTACAGTTTCTTAAAAGCATATATGTGATGTATTTTGAAGTATATCCAAGTATGTGTGAAAATGAACTAAAGACGAGGAAAATCCTTGGACGCAAGGATGTATCGTCCATAAGCTTTCCTTAAAATAAGGATAAAGCCAGCAATACTCGTCCTGACCAAAGGACGAGCTGATGCATATATCGTCCATGAGCTTTCCTTAGAACAGGATAAAGCGAAAATAAGGCAAGTCCGTCCAAACCAGGAGAAACTGATGCACCAACGTCTCAATGGACGAGGAAATGCAAGTGTAAAAATCCAGCAACTAAGAATAGCCTAAAGCGTGGACGAGTTAAAAAAGTTAAAAACATTTTGAAGAAAAAACTGACATCTCGTCCTTAGGCAAATGCTCGTTCAAAAAATGGGCGAAGAATAATATTAGCCAGCAAAGGCACTTTTTATGGACGACCCATTCTAAGCAGATCCCTAGCTAAGCTCGTCCATACCATAAGTCCCCATGAAGGACGAGTCAAGAATTAAAGTTTATTGAAATGTGAATCAAATTTGTCCACACAATGACTGAAAAATAAGCAAAGATACATTCATTAGCTATGAAGGGTGGACAACCAACGTCCAAAAACCCCCAAACATTGTTTAAAACACCGTCCTAAAACTATGGACGGGGAAAGTGTACTTGCATTACATATAAGCATTACATATAAAAGTCTTAAACAATAGCTCAAATAAAAAGAAAAATACAGAAAGAAAAATTAAGTCTTCATTGAGAAGGGTCAGCACTAGGGTCGTCTTGGGCTGGCAGAGTGGTGGTGTCGTCCTCAATGTTCACGTCCTCAGAGCTCGTCTGGAGAAGAGAACTTGAAGCAGCGCCACCAAGGTTGAGCTTTATGGAGCTGAAGTCGAGGTTAGGAAAGTGCTCCATGACATCCATCCTAAAGTCTTCAAACCCGGCTGCATAGTTGGTATCCAAAGAATCAGTGTATTCTTTGGACGCCATGAACTTTGCAACCGCGTCTCTCTTAGCCTCTTTAAGAAGGGCACTCAACTCGTCATTCTTCTTCTGAAGGTGATCAACACGAGTGTCCTTCTCAATAATGTCCGTCTTTAGCTCTTCGACGTGGTTTTGCAGCTCCTTCAGTTCGTCCTTGGCTTTGCCCGCCACTCCAGCCCATCTTTTGCTCTCGTCCTTAACCTCTTGCACCCTCCTCTCCAGCAAAATCCTCGTCTTGTCCAGCTGTGTTGCCTGTCTAGACGCAGCAATGAACTTGGACATTGCCTACATAAAATTTAATCTTTTCAGACAAGGAAAAGTATTGTTAAGACGAGAAAAGACAAGGACGAAGAAAAAATATTACCTTGAAAAGATCATGAACACCAGAGTGCTCAAAGTCCTTCAAGGACATGTTGTAGCACGCCGCCACGTCCTGGTCAGTCACCACCCTTTCAAACCTCCCCCAAGCAAGGTCCTCATCTTCAAGAAGAGTCAGAGGGACTTGGCTGGAGGGTTGGGGTGAGACAGGCATTTGAGTTGTGGACGGCGTGTGCATGGACGGCGGATCAATGAACTCGTCCTCGACATCATGGACCTGGACGGGAGTCTGTTGGACAGGAGGCGCAGAGTTGGACTGGACGACCCCAGTTTTGGACGGGCCATGCTTGACCCTTTTCTCTTTGCGTCGACTCGAAAGCTTTCCCAAATCGATTACCTTGGACAAGGCCTTTCGTTTGTCGCCAGCTGATGGACGAGCTTGGGAATGAACCCCTTGCCCAGCCACCTCGTCCACCACATCCTTGCCTTTATTTTGGTTCATGGTAGCCATTCCTACAAACATGGATAAAGATAATAAATAAGCAAAGTAAGGACGAGGATATATATAAAAAAAAAAAAAAAAAAAACTTACGTCTACGGACAGTACTTCGTGAGCAATGGCTTCGACGGACGGCTCTGGTCCTAGGCCCCAAGCTGCCAGGCGTCTTAAGCTTACCAAGAAATGGAACGTCCTGTCAGGGTAGAGACGAGCTTTTTGAACTCGTTCAACGTAGAACTTGCTCAAGTAAGGTCGTCTAAAACCTGAAAGAGAAAAGAAAATGTTAGACGAGAACAAACAAGTTAAACATGCATAACTTAGGACAGACGACCTTATACCTTCAGGACGAAGGTTGCCTAGTTCTCCTGTGTAGGGACCAAGTGGATCCCTATCAACTTCACTTGGCCTCCCAGCCCAGGGGCCAGAGACGAAGAAAAACTCCGTCTTCCAGTTCCTGTCTGAGGTAACCAAGGATTGGATCAACCTGCAATCTGCCCCTCTAGCTGTGAATTGATGGAAGCCAGGGGATTGGTTGATCTCAGAAGGCTTGTAGCAATAGAGGAACTCGTCCACAGTAAGAGGACGATCCCCCCCAAAGACTTCCCTCCATAAGACTTGCATAGAGACGATCAGTCTCCATGCATTGGGGTTCAATTGGCAAATGGCTAAACCTAACCTAGATAGCAACTCCCTAGAGAAGGCATTAAGAGGCAACCTCAAACCACCCAAGAGGTAAGCCTCGTAAATACCAACTCCAAAGTGGGGTTGGCAGCACCATTCCCCACGGACGGGTAACCTAGGGTTTAAATTTTCGGGGATTTGGTACCAGGTTTTTAGAGACTCCAACCTTTTGTCATCTGTCCTAGACGGGATGTTCAAAGCACAGCTATAGACGATCTCCTCGTCGTCCTGAGCTGAAGACGAGGGAGCACTGGTGCCAGCCCTCGACCCAGACTCAGCTCTCGTCCTAAACTCCTCCTGGAGAACCTCTAGAGGAACCCCAGGGACCCCAGACGTGTACTCGTCTGAGGTATTCCCTCCACTACTACTATGACTACTACTACTATTACTTGACCCGCTAAAACTACTGGGCTCATGAGATTCGTCTATGGCTTTCTCAGTGCTGTTACTAGACGAGGTGAGGACAATTTCAGACATTTTTTGGAAAAGTTGAAACCTAAGGACGAGGGAAAGGAGAATACCTGGATCTAGATGGCTATGGACGCAGAAAACTTCTAGACGAGGCGCTAAGACGAGGAGTGTCAGGGAAGAAAATTTTCAGAAATGAGAGGGTAGCTCAGGAATTGCACTATTTATAGGCGACGACTTTATTACCTGAAACGTCATAACCAATCATAAGCTGACACGTGGCACACTCCTCGAAGAATGAATCGACGTGAATCTCCACTACTAAGATAGTGACACGTGGCGAGTTTAAACGTGAAGTATGAACACAAACGTCCAAAGAACAAACACCCTGCTACGTATTCTTAGACGACTCACGGACCGGGGGCAACTGATAGTGTCCTGAAAATTACCCAACTCCATGCTCGTCCGTAAGGGTCGTCCAAAGAAGATGGATAATGGCTTGACCATGGAATCTCGTCCATGTCAGGGTCGTCCGTCCCAGAAGACCCTTGGACGGCCCACACTGACTTTGGACGCCGACAGCGTATCGTTCCTAGACGAGGCTTACACACTTAGAACATATGCAAAACCAAGGACATTGCCACGAAACCACCTCCTATGACCGCGTTGCGAAACGTACGGCCTAATAGAATAACCACCATAACAGTTATGGAGGTTACTCCCGAACCTTCCGACATCCTCCAATATAGGAGCAGTTACTACATTGATAAACCGTTCCTGGCCTGCATTATATAAGAAGAACAATCGACAAACAAAAAAGGTACGGAATACTTTTCCAAGTATTTGGGATTTCCAAAGTTTAGAGAAAACACTGACTTTGTCATCGGAGGGTTTCTGGCCGGTCCACCCCGGTCGCCTCTGATTTTTTTGTTCGTCTCTCCAGGTTTCCAGTTAGATTATCATCGCCGCCATCGAAATCCGAAGCATCCAGCCTACTGGTTTTGTCGTGCATCATCATATATATATATAAAACTTTAAAAATGGACCAATGTTATTACATGAGCTACTCATTATATATTTTCACGATCGAACATTTAATGGTGGACATGTAAAAAAAAAAAAACACATTAAGGATGTTCCATATCTTAAGAGTGTTCCATATTTGAAATAATAATAATAATAATAATAATAAAACCATGGGAGCACAAAGATTCTCAGAGCACATGCTTACATGTCCACGAAACAAAGTCTAATTGTTTATGGAAGATTTGGTAAAGGACAAAGAAAATACACACTTTGAGAAAATTAAGGGACTGGAATCCCATTTTCTCCTTCAATCAATCAATTATAATTGTCTTCGGATAAATCAAAGTATACCTATCAACCTTCTATTAGGACTCCTAATTTAGGAGTAGAACCAAGATATCAGTTCATTCCAAAAAAATTCTTTCAAATCCAATATGTCATCTATGGCGGACTAAAATTCTTTCAAACCTATCACCCCATGGCCCCATCCAAGGTATATTAGGGATCAAGACCAAGACATCAATTCCAAAAAAAAATAATAATAATAATAAAAAACCAAGACATCAATTCATTTATCAATTTTGACATTGGTATCTTAAGGTTGAATAGAAAGAGACCCATCATATTATATATATATATATATATATATGATGTTTTCACATGTTTATATGAGCATAAATTATGTTAGAATTATGATTAAATAATTAAATTTATCAATTTTCAAGAGTTTAAATTTTTAGGACCATCAGTAATTTAATAGATTAATTGAAATAAAAAAGAGGTGAGATAATCCATTTAAAAAGAAAAAAGAAAAAAAAAAGAAGCGAAGCAATAAGATAAATGCAAAGATGCAGCTAGTCATGGTCTCCTAATAGCGGTATTGAAGACAGAAAGTAGAGACAGAAAGAGAGGGAAAATGAAGGAAACCAGTGAGAAAATAAGATATCAGAGAGATTTGAGAGTGATGCTTAAGAGAAATGAACTAAATTGGATAAATGAGTAATTACACGATTACAATATATATACACATGAATTAAGCCTAAACTCAATGTAGTTACTAACTTACTATTTGGACACGTTGGAGAATCTGTCACAAAACTCTAACTGAACCCGCCAATTACTTTAAACAATAACTGGTGAAAACGTGGTTCATTACCATTATTTGATTGACTCTTTGTAATTGCTAAGCTTTCCGCCGTTACCATTATTTCTTAACCTCTGTAAGTCCAGCCGAGCTTAGTACCAAAACTTTGTTTCCAATTGAGGCATAAGTTGATTGAATTTTTGAAAGATAAACAATTTTTTTTTAATATTTTAATGATCAAATATGGAAAAAGATATTATAATATCTTTTGGAGAACCACGTTTGGAGAAAGATATTATGAATAAGGCAAATGGAAAACGATATCACTTATTTGGAGAACACCCAACCAATACATGGGTTGGGCAGCTGAGTTGTGTGAGTGTGACAAGAAAGAAAATTATAAAAAAGAAATAGAAGAAAATACTTATATCTGTAAGCATCACAAAATTGAACATTTGTTTATATGCAAAAATTTTTCAAATGAAGGCGTCTTGTTGTTTCTATGCTTTGCGGGCGAAAATAGCCAAATAACACATTTTCGCAAACTATGTTGTAATTTACCATTGTTTCGAATATAAATAGGAATTTACCACTTTTTTGGTTTTCGAGTTTGGCGAAATCAAGTTTTCCATGATACTTGAGTACTACGGAAAAATTTTGAAAATTGTTTAGAGTATATTTTTTCAAAGAACTCGAGTTTCACAGCAAATTCGAGTTTCAAAAAAGTGGTAGATCCCTACATATTTCCAAAACAATGGTAGATTACTAATTTTTTTGCTAAATAGTGGTAGTGGCCATTTTTGCCATGCTTTTCCGCCTTTATCATTGTTTCTTATTTGAGACGTCTAAGTCCAGCCGAGCTTATAAGGACTACCAAAATTTTTTCTCCAAGTAGGGCTATGAATTGGTTGAATAATACGTGCGAATTTTCAAGGTTGGATGTAAATTAGCCTCGTTGGTTTGTCCACCTTGTTGTGGTCTTTGTGGACTGTGGAGTCAATATTAAGAGTGTGTTTGGATACCGCTTATTTCTGAAAACTGAAAATTGAAAACTGAAAATACTGTAGTAAAATAATTTTTAAATGTGTACGTGAATTGTGCCGTGAGATCCACTTTTGAAATTTTTTTTTGGTGAAAAAAGTACTTGCGGGCCCCGTGAATAGTGCACGAGGCCCATTCAAAAAGCATAATCCCACAACTGAAAACATGAAACACTATTCTCAAAAAAGAAAAAAAAAAAGAAAAAAAAAAGAAGAAAACATGAAACACAAATGCAAATGCTTTTCAGCACTATCCAAACGGATACTAAGGGTGTCCCTTTGCCAGGCGCATGAGACGTGTGGAGCCCATGAGAGAGTGGTCTCATGCCCCTAGTGAATGAGAGATTTTCCCCCAATTCCCTAATCAATAAGCGAATAGAAATGTCAAGTCCAGGTTAAAGTCATTGTGGCCGGTATGTGTTGCAACCACATGTATTTATTTTTACAAAAATCATATAACAAATTTTACGATAAAATTTTAAACTTATTATAAGTTTAAAATTGGCATGGCAATGAATACCATTGGTGAATTTCAACTTATAAATGAATATTTAAAATATATTTTTATGATTGGTGACACATCAATTTTTAAATTCAATATAGTAAAACTTATAGAATATATGTAGTGCTTCTCAATTTTCATAACATATGAAGGTAGAATATTTTGGTCAATGTAATAATATTTTTATTAAAATCGCGAATCACATTATGATTGTAATACATACAATAGATAAATACAAATAAGAAATGTAATTGAGATGGGAATTAAATAAAAATTCTTAGAAAAAGGATTTGAAAGAAGATTTGAAAAATCCATATTATAATTTTTTTTTTTTTGAACGTGGAATGAATTTCATTAACTCTTAAGCAAATCCAAATACAACGCTTCAAGTGTAGGAGGAAGGGATTCCTCCAACCAAACAACCTCGATTCTAACCCTTTAGCAAATTTTGCCAAGCAATAAGCCACTCCATTGGCTGTACGGCATACCCACCCAATAGACACAGCTTGAAGGCCTGCACACAAACACTGTATATCCTCATATAAATGCCCCAGACGTGACCCGTTAGGCCGAGAACGTAAAATTGTCTGCATAACAGCCACGTTATCACCTTCAACAAGAAGCTTGGTGAAACCTGCATCCACGGCGAACTCTAAGGCTTTGTGGCAAGCCAGCACCTTAGCCTCCTCACTACCCGAAATTGGTGGTCCTCTAGCTGCCATGGCTACCAACACTTCACCTTCCCCATTGCGAATAACAACACCGAAACTCAACGCATTTACATCCTCGAAAATAGTTGCGTCAAAATTTAGTTTAAACCCATTTCTTGGTGGTGGGCTCTAATGGGCTTCACTAACAACCTGTCTTCGAATAGCCAAGTGTTGTTGGGCTTCTCTAAATTCTTCCAAAAAGTCTGTTGCTCTCTTGTTCAACCGAGATGGGTCCTGCATGGTCCCCCCATGGATGATAGTATTCCATTGGTTCCAAATCAACCACACCTGGACAAGGAAAAGCTCGAGCTCCTCGGTTGGTAATTTTTCCATTAGCTTCTCCACTAGTTGCAGTACATCAAGCTGTCCACCCACACTTTTCTGCAACCGTCTCACACACCCTGCCCACACGTCTTGAGCCACACTGCACTCCCACAAGGCATGGATAGCAGATTCCAAGTCTCTTTTACAAAGCATGCAAGTGCCATCGTTAATAACTAGTTTTTGTGCAAGCTTCTCACGAGTGGGCAAAATGTCATGGCAAGCTCGCCATGCAAAATTCCGGACCTTATTTGGTATGTGGAGTTTCCATAGCTTGCCCCACACCATGCTACACCCCACCGACGAAGAACTCGCTCCCTTTACATCAATCTCCCTTATGAGCTCTTTAGCCAAATGGTACCCTGTTTTGACTGAAAATTCCCCCTTTGTTGAGTGCAACCAAAAAAGAGTATCCTTAGTTTGTTGACGACTCAGTGGAATCCGAAATATAGCATCTGCATCATTATAGTGAAACCTCCTCTCAATTAGGTGCCTATCCCATTGCTTAATGGAACAATCAATTAGCTCCGAAACACGCCATTCCCACTCTTCTTCCTCCGATGGATGCAACAGGGTGGTTCGGGATCCATCTGTCCTTAAGTACCCGAATTCTAGAACCATCACCCACCCTCCAGTAACTTCCTTTCTTCAGAATTGGTTGAGCTACAATAACGCTCTTCCACACATAAGAGCTATTGGGCACATCCCCTGCCTCCAAAAAATTACACCACAGAAAGTACTTCGCTTTGAAACACTTGTAAAACAGAGTGTCCATTTTCTTCAGCAGCCTCCATCCTTGCTTGTCTAGCATCGCCAAATTAAAACACCGAATATCCCTAAAGCCCATACCACCTTCCTTCATTGGTTTAGACAGTGAGTCCCAACTCTTCCAATGAATCTTCCTCTCATTTCCCACCTGCCCCCACCAAAATTTTGCACACATGGCATTAAGCTCATCATAAAGCTTCACAGGAAGTTGAAACACTCCCATAGTGTAAGTTGGTAGAGATTGAGCAACGGCCTTTATCAACACCTCCTTTCCATCTCTAGACAACATTATCCCCTTCCATCCTTGTAGCTTTTTCCAGACTTTATCCTTGAGAAAGGCAAAGGCTTGATATTTTGAACGGCCTATCAGTGTTGGTAGTCCCAAATAAGTTTCAAACCGGTCCACTTCCTTTACATTCAGCCGAGTTTTAATCCAATTTTGTTGCCCTATATCCGTATTGCTACTAAAGTAGATTGAAGATTTCTCAAAGTTTATGAGCTGCCCCGAAGCCGTAGCATAGAGTTGCAAAATATCCACTATTACTTGAACCTCATCCTGAGTAGCTCTGCCAAAGAGTAGGGAATCATTTGCAAAAAGCATGTGGGAAATGCTAGGAGCTCTCCTACATATAGAAACACCATGCAATCTATTCTCCGCCTCAGCTTTTGCAAGTAGTGAAGAGAAACCCTCTGCATATAAAAGAAACAAATAAGGAGATAATGGGTCTCCCTGCCGGAGCCCTCTGGAGGGAGTGATATTACCATAGGCTTTTTCGTTGATACGGGCAGAGAACGAGGGTGTAGAAACACAACATATGACCCTCTCAATCCACACCTTAGGAAAGCCCAGTTTTTCCATGATACCTTTTAGGAAGGCCTACTCAACACGATCATAAGTTTTACTAACATCTAATTTCAGAGCTAATGAACCTCTTCTACCTCTTTTTCGACAATGCATGGCATGTAACGACTCATAAGCTACAAGAAAATTATCAGTAATGAGACGGCCAGGAACAAAAGCACTTTGGGAGGTAGATATCAAGTTGGGGAGGATTTGCTTCAATCTGTTTGCTAGGACCTTTGAGATAATTTTATAGATGACATTACAAAGGCTAATGGGTCTGTAATCAGTTATTTTTTCCGGTGATTTTATTTTAGGAATAAGAACAATATATGTATAATTTAAACCAGGTTCCATAATGCCATTATTCAGAAAATCCAACATTGCATTAATCACATCATTGCCGACAATATGCCAAAATTTTTGGTAGAAGAGAGCATTCATACCGTTAGGTCCAGGAGCCTTTGTTGGTCCCATTTGGAACAACGCCGCTCTGATTTCCTCCGGACTGTATTCACTGGACAAAATATCCCGCATATCAGGAGAGACCTTAGGATGTACTGCAGCTAGACACTCCTCTAATCTGTCACAATCACTAGCCTTGAAAATATTCTCAAAATAATTGGTAGCCACACCTGCTATCTCTTCCACTTCCTTCACCCATCTGTCATCCTGATTCTTTATCTCTTGAATAAAATTCCTCCGTCTTCGTTGTGAGGCCTTAGAGTGAAAAAACTTTGTATTCTTGTCCCCATGTTTAAGCCAAGAGATTCAAGAACGTTGCGCCCAAAAAATTTCCTATTTAAGCAAGAGGTCATCCAACTCCTTACTGACCATTAGAAACTCAGCTTTATTTTCTTCAGTACACTCACCCATATTCAACACCTCTATCTTCCTTTGAAGTGCCTTTATCTTTTCAATGTCAGGCTGTGTTTTAGATGCACCCCATAATTTTGTTAGGTTCTAAGGAATTAGGAACTAATGTATTAGAGCCTCATTTTGTAAGGTTGGAAAACCGTGATCAAAACGGTTTTAGTCTTGTTAAGACTTGCTCAAAGTATGTGATTTTTATGTAAAGTTGGAATCGAGTTGCTACAGAAGTTACTGTGCAAATCTGCCTGGCTCGATCGATCGAGAATTAGACTTGACTGATTGAAAGTCGTGCAGATTGTTTTTTTTCTGCAGAATTTCCAACTTAGCCCAAGCCCGTTTGACGTGTAGGGTTTTATGTTTTGCCCTAAGTATAAAACGGAAAACCCTAGCCACGTTTTGTGACTTTTCTTGATGCTGTGTGTGTGTGTGTGTGTGTGTGTGTGTGTGTGTGAATCTTTTGTGAGATCTAGAGGTGTTTGCCTTCACATACACTTAGGGTTTCCAAAATCAAGATTGATGTGAAGACCTTGGTGATCATTCAGTTGCTGATTCAAGAACTTCAAGATATACAAGCAGGGATGCTTGTGCTTGCTGTGAATTCAACAAAGAAGTAGTCCGTGGACTCGAAGTTGTCATGTGGTCGTGGTAGTAAGTT
Source organism: Lithocarpus polystachyus (assembly GCA_033629205.1). NCBI lineage: Eukaryota > Viridiplantae > Streptophyta > Magnoliopsida > Fagales > Fagaceae > Lithocarpus > Lithocarpus polystachyus. The sequence continues at coordinate 85,456,233 of CM066166.1, forward strand.
TCCTACTCGAGGTAGCAATAGGATGTTAGTGGTCTAAGTTGCTATTGTGTAAACTTCAATTTTTTCATAGTGAATTCTGTTTTATCTTGAGGATAGCTAGATTAAATCCTCCCTAGGTTTTTTACTGGTTTGGTTTTCCTGAGTTATCAGATCGTGCGTTCTTTACTTTCCGCACTTTGCATGATATGATATATTTGTGTTAACTTAGAACTGCATAATTTACCTAAATTAATCACTTGGCTAAATAACTAGGTTAATCTATTTGGGTTTTAAGGGGTATAAATTTCTAACAATTGGTATCAGAGTGGGTAGCTTTTTGTAGTAGATCCTTTGATCTTGATCTAAAAGCTGATCCTTGACCCTTGTTGTCATGGATTCTTTGAAAATCTTTTTACCAGTATGCCAAATTGTCTACTTGTTGTGGTTGTCTCTTGTTACTTATGTTAAATCTTTTCTTGAGTTTCTTGGTATAATTACATGTGATGATAATTATTTGTGTTATACTGCTTTAACCGCCTTAAAGGCACGTGATTCTTGTCTTGGTATTTGGATAGTGGTTGTTCTAGGCATATGACAGGAAATAAAGCTTTGTTCAAGACACTCTTTGAAGGAAAGATTGTTCAAGACACTCTTTGAAGGAAAGATTGGGACAGTCACGTTTGGAGATGGAAGCAAATCTGTGATTAGAGACATTGGCACTGTGGACATTCCAAGGTTGCCGGTTTTCGAAGATGTTTGGTATGTTGATGGATTGAAGGCTAACTTACTAAGTATAAGTCATATTTGTGACAATGGACTAAATGTTCTCTTCACTAAGCATGAATGTGAGATACTTGACGGAGGAGGTGACTGTATGTGTATTGGTGTGAGGGCAGCTGACAACTGTTATGGTATTACTCCAAGTATAAGTAACAAATGTTTTAGTGCAAAGATCAATCAAGTTGACTTATGGGTAAACAAGTGAAGTCTAAACATCCTTCTGTAATTGATGTTTAAACTACACGACCTTTGGAGCTGTTACACATGATCTCATGGGTCCTGCCAGAGTTCAGAGTTTAGGTGGGAAAAGTATATTCTAGTAGTTGTGGATGATTTTACTAGATATACATGGGTTGTACTTTTGAAAGATAAAGCTGAGGCTCCTGAAAAGATGATTCATTTGTGCAAAAAATTGCAAGTTGAAAAAGGAACTGTGATAATCAGAATTAGAAGTGACCATGGAAGAGAGTTTGAGAACACAAAACTGGCTACTTTTTGCAATAATCAAGGCACACATCAGGAATTCTCTTCACCCAAAACACCACAACAGAATGGAATAGTGGAACGGAAGAATAGGGTTGTACAAGAGATGGCTCGTGTCATGCTACATAATAAGAAGATGCCTAAATCCTTTTGGGGAGAAGCAGTTAATACTGCATGTCATACAGTCAATCAGGTGTATTTCAGACCTGACTCCAAGCAAACTCTCTATGAACTCTGGAGGGGAAATAAGCCTGTTGTCAAATATTTCAGGATATTTGGCAGTGACTGTTACATTCTACATGATAGAGAGAACTTGGAGAAGTTTGATGCAAAAAGTGACAAGGGTTACTTTCTGCGGTACTCTTCCACCAGTAGAGCATACAGAGTGTACAATCTGAGAACTAAGACAGTCATGAAATCTTCCAATGTTGTGATCAATGATGAATTAAATTCAGATAGTCACTCAGAAAACGCGTCTCCAGTTCAAGAAAAGATCATGAAAGTTGATGATTCATTACCAGATAATTATGTGGGAAAGCATACAAAGGAAGAGTTGCTGTTATTAAATGATGCAGTTTCTGTACCATCAAGCTTAGAACCATCTACTCCAGTTCATGAAACTCAACAAGAACAAAGAGAGTTTGGTAGTTCATCAGAACAGAAAGGTACCTCTACATCATTGGTCAAAGGTCCATCTTCTAGAGTTAAGTTAAATCATTCTGCCATAAATATATTGGGGAGTCTGAATGATAACATGCGATTGAGATTCAAAACTTTGAATTTCATTACTCACTCATGCTATCTATCCCAATTTGAATCGAAAAAAGAGGATGAAACTCTTCAAGATGCTGATTGGGTTAATTCTGTGCATGAAGAACTTCATCAGTTTGTTCAGAATGATGTGTGAGAATTAGTTCCTAGACCAAAGGGAGTCAATGTGATCGAAACAAAGTGGATATTTAAGAATAAGTCGGATGAACATGGAACTATTATCTGAAATAAATCAAGACTTGTTGCTCAAGGGTACACACAAGTAGAAGGAATTGATTTTGATGAGACTTTTGCATCAGTAGTAAGTTGGAATCCATTAGGATACTCTTGGCCATTGCAAGTCACTTGAATTTCAAGTTGTGTCAAATGGATGTTAAGAGTGCCTTCTTGAATGGCATGTTGCAAGAAGAGGTATATGTTGAACAACCGAAGGGTTTTGTTGATCCTCACAGACCGAATGATGTTTACAGGTTGAAGAGAGCCCTTTATGGTTTGAAACAAGCTCTGCGGGCTTGGTATGATAGGTTAACGGCATATCTCACTGAGCATGGTTTTAAAAGAGGATTTGTTGACACCACTCTCTTTATACAAAAGGATAAGTATTATTTTGTAGTTGCTCAAATTTATGTTGATGACATTGTTTTTGGTGCTATTAATGATTCTCTTGCTCGATCTTTTATAGATGAAATGAAGGCCATGTTTGAAATGAGTATGGTTGGTGAACTAACTTATTTCTTGGGATTGTAGGTGAAACAAACGGAGTCTGAAATTTACATCAATCAAGCAAAGTATGCACGAAACCTAGTCAAAAGATTTGGACTTGACAAGGCTGCACATGCTAGAACTCCAATGGCTGCAAGTACGAAATTAACCAATGATCCATCTGGTAAGTCTGTTGATGTTACATTTATACAGAAGTATGATTGGTTGTCTTTTGTACGTAACTACAAGTCGGCTTGATATTGCTTTCAGTGTGGGTGTTTGTTCTAGATTTCAATCTGATCCTAAAGTTTCACATTTGAATGCGGTTAAAAGAATTATAAAATATGTTGGTGAAACTTGTGATTATGGATTGTTTTATAGCAAAGAGTCAAATCTATCTCTTGCTGGATTTTCTGATTCTGATTGGGCTGGTAATGCCGATGACAAAAAAAGCACCACTGGTGGGTGTTTTTATGTAGGAGCCAATCTTGTTTCTTGGATGAGTAAGAAGCAAAATTCTGTTTCTTTGTCTACTGCAGAGGCAGAATATATTGTTGCCGGAAGTTGGTGCTCACAACTTTTGTGGATGAAAAAACTTTTGAGTGATTATAGAATATCACAAGACACCATGGTTGTTTATTGCGATAATTCTAGTGCTATTGATATCTCAAAAAATCATGTTCAACATTCTAAGACTAAGCACATTGAGATTAGATATCACTATATTAGGGCTTTGGTTGAAAGAAAAATTGTTGCTCTTGAGTATATCCCTACTGAACGTCAGAATACTGACATCTTCACCAAACCACTTGATAGAAGTAAGTTTGAGATTCTTCGTTAAGTTATTGGTGTGATTCTTTGTCCCTAGTCATCCTTGACTTACATGGTCCTTGTGCTTCATTGCCTTATTACTTGTGACCATTTTTTTTAGGATTTGCATTGTATAACATTCATGCATTTAATTCTAGGATTTTTTATTTATATATATATATATATATAAAAGGGTTTTGCAAAATGTGTTTTGCTGTATTTTTCTTGAATTTGAAATCAAGGTTGGTCAATCTATTTTTATATAACATGTTTATATACCTTGTTTAGCTTGGATGAGTTTATTTTATTGCACTTTACTAGTTTGAGCTTTGTAGTGCATGTTGTGTGAGAAGATGTTTATAGTTTTTGATCACATGATCTTGATCTTGAAGTCATATGTCCTTGATTTTTGGACTTGGTCTTATTGAGAAAGACATAAATAACCATCTCACCACTGTTTATTAGCCGATCATGAACACCTTAGTGCATATCGTATGATTTTGTGCTCGAGAAAGTGTAGCACATGCACAAAAAGATCATAAGGTGTAGTCTCGGTTAAAATGCTAAAATTGGCGTGTATATTATTGGGCTATAATAATTTCACTATACAAATAAAATCGGTGTGTACATTATCCCGGCTATTTTAAATAAGTTTCTGATCATTTAAAATTGGTGTGTACATTACGAGGCAAATCAAGAAACTTACATGATTGCAAGCTTTTACTCTAGGAGATGTGAGAGTTATATGATGTAACTCTGTAGGTGATAGTCTCTTTCAACTGTCTGTGATGGATTTTGTAGAAATTGTGATTGCTTGCTATTCACATATCACCTCACATGTTTCTCAAGCTTTTTCTAGGTGCACACACTACACAAGTTAGTCTTTGCTAAACTTTGTACATGTATAGTGTATGTCTTTTTTGGTTTGACCAACCAAATTTGAAAACTTCTTGAATTTATGCAAAACATGTTTTTGCTTGAGAATATGAAGAGAAATTGATTGAAAATCTTAATTTTGGAGAATTGGGATCAAAACAAGTATTTTTGAAAAGCATTTCCTCTCATACTCATGCATTTTATTCATAAAATTTAATGTTTTGAGGAGTTTCTGCACAAAAATTCTGTTGTTTTTCAAAAATTTGTTTTTTCTAGACTTTCGTTCGATCGAATCTGTTTCTCGACCGATCGAAATTGCATTTAAATCCTTTGGACGGCTTTTGTCTATTTCGATCGATGCTTGATTGGTAATGGATCAATCGAAGCATTTTCGATCGATCAAGCCTAATTTTCGATCGATCGAAAATCGTAATGAGAGTTTTTACAAGGCTTTTTCCCTCACGTGTTCAAACACTTTTTAAAAGTTTTCAAACTTTTTTTCTCTCTCACAAATCGGTCAAGCCTCTAATAGGAATTTTTTGTCGTTTTCCTCCGAATTGTTTGCAAAGTTTCTCTCTTCTAAGGCTGGTAAGACTCATATACCCTTCATTTTGCATTTATTTTCATTTTACATGCATTAAATCATGCATTTTACTTCATATTTTCGGACCTTTTTCTTTTTGAGATTGTTGATGAATCAGGCCGTTTCTTTCACATTGAATCAATGGATTTTTGTTGGGACACCATATACAACTGAACTATGTGGTTTAATTTGATTAATTTGGTGGTTTGTGACAAATTTGAAATTCTAGGGCTTGAAATATACCCAATTTGGGGTTTTTGTTCAATTTATTTTAAATTGATGAAATTGGCTTGTTAGATTGCATCATTTGATCATTATATTGTGATTTCTATCTTGTGTGATGATCAATTGATCAATTTGTTGAGATTTGTGAAAATGGGTTTTTCAAAATTTGGGATTTTTGATGTAACATTCATGCTCAAGCCAATTTTATGAATTTGGAATTCAATTGAACTTTTTTCATTGCATTAGAACATGCATTATTTGGAAATAATGTTCATGCATCATATAGAATTGCTATTTCTATGTTGTTTTTGTGCTAACTTGCAGTCTGCCCTTGGTTTTTTCTTTTGTCTCTCTATCTGGTCTGTAGAATCATGCCTAGGAAAATTAGAGCTTATAGGACCTCTTCTTCTTCACCATTTTTTGATAGTGATAGGTTTTTGAGTAAGAAACATCAAGAGACCTATGAGACACTTAACCTTAGGAGGAACATTTAGGGTGAGCGTAGGGTACTTTTAGATGAGTTGAATAATGAGGTTAGGTGTAACTTTGAGCGTCAGGGTTGATTATCTTTGTTAGACATAGATCATCCGCCTCCGACTACCCTGATTAGAGAGTTCTACTTGAACCTCTCTCTCCACGTCTATGATTCCAACACTTTAGTAAAGAGTTGGATACGAGGTGTAAAGTATTGCATTACTCCTTCGGTAGTGTCTGATGCTTTTGGGGTACCTGTGGTTTCTCATCTTGTCTATCCTTATGACGAGTCTCCTCCCCTTGACGACATCATGTCATACATCACTGGTACTTCTATCCAGTGGGGTTTTGATCCTCAGATCACATCTGCTGAGCTTTCAGAGTTACATTACCTTTTCTTTAGGATTGCTTGTCATTCTCTGTGGCCTATCTCTCATCTACACACTATCTCTATTAAGCGATGTGTGTTTTTGTACGCTCTTGTCATTGATGCTCCTATCAGTTTTCCTTATCTTTTTCTTTGTTCTTTGAACGAGGTGCATAGGTGTAGTTCCACTGCTCATGATTTGTTCTTCCCTGTTTTTATTCATCGGATTTTACTTCATTTAGGGTTAGGTGTTTTTCCTGCTTCTGAGCCTGTTCATATCGTTGTTCCCATTGGTGCCACCTTTCTTAGGCAAAGGGCTGTTCAGCTTCGAGCTAGCTCTAAGCGTCCTAGAGTTGAGTCTTCTAGTGTCACTCCTCCTCCTCCACCTCCCTCTTCTGCAGATGCTACTATAGTAGAGACCTTTGTTGATCCAACTACTGCTGCTGCTACTGTTCCTCCATCTTCACCTTCGGATGATTCTTATATTCGTCGGTTGTTGGATACTGTCGTGACTGTTCAGGCGGCTCATAGTTAGCTTCTGGTGGACATGCTTGATGAGCTTCGTGCTTTGCGAGCAGATTTGGAGAGTCTTCGACGTTCTCTTCTGCCACCTCCTTTTGATGATGAGTGAGTGTCCTTTCGCAATTCGTCACAAAAGGGGGAGTACATTGTAGTAGAGGAGATTTTGTTTTTAGGGGGAGATTTTGTTACTTGAGTTTTGTGATTCTATGGAGCTGTGGAGCTTTAGATTGTATCCAGGTGCTTCATGTTGTTTTTATCTTTTTGGCTCTCTATTTTTGTTTGGGTTGTGTATATTTCTTGTTTCACATTGTGTTACATTGCTTATTGATTTATATTTATGAGGTTATTCATGATATATGTCTTTATTTTGTGTTATGTGAAATCAAGAAGTTTCTTTTTACTTGTATTTTTCACACATGCGTTTATGTGTTTGTTAAGTGTTACAGGAATATACAGGTTGATTTAGTAGTGCTGCTGTCTACACTTGCAACTAATAGATAGTAGTTAGGTTGTATCTGTTTTAGTTAGGCTATTGTTTTGTAATGGGCTGTTCTTTTTGTAAACTTTGAGCTTTATGTTAAATTTGTGTTTTGTTACGGATTGCCAAAGGGGGAGTTTGTTAGGTTCTAAGGAATTAGGAACTAATGTATTAGAACTTCATTTTGTAAGGTTGGCAAACCATGATCAAAACGGTTTTAGTCTTGTTAAGACTTGCTCAAAGTATGTGGTTTTTATGTAAAGTTGGAATCAAGTTACTGCAGAAATTATTGTGCAAATCTGTCTGGCTCGATCGATCGAGAATTAGACTCGACTGATCGAAAGTTGTGCAAATTGTTTTTTTCTACAAAATTTCCAACTCAGCCCAAGCCCGTATGACGTGTAGGGTTTTATGTTTTGCCCTAAGTATAAAACGGAAAACCCTAGCCATGTTTTGTGACTTTTCTTGATGCTATGTGTGTGTGTGTGTGTGTGAATCTTTTGTGAGATCTAGAGGTTTTTGCCTTCACATACACTTAGGGTTTCCAAACTCAAGATTGATGTCAAGAGTTAGGTGATCATTTAGTTGCTGATTCAAGAACTTCAAGATATACAAGCAAGGGTGCTTGTGCTTGCTGTGAATTCAAGAAAAAAGTAGTTCGTGGACTCGGAGCTGTCACGTGGTCATGGTAGTAAGTTTCCTACTTGAGGTAGTAATAGGATGTTAGTGGTCTAAGTCGCTATTGTATAAACTTCAATTCTTTCATTGTGAATTCTGTTTTACCTTGAGGATAGCTAGGTTAAATCCTCCCCAAGTTTTTTACCGGTTTGGTTTTTATGGGTTATCATATCGTGTGTTCATTACTTTCCGCACTTTGCATGATAAGATATATTTGTGTAAACCTAGAACTGCATAATTTACCTAAGTTAATCACTTGGCTAAATAACTAGGTTAATCTGTTTGGGTTTTAAGGGGTCTAAATTTCTAACAAATTTTAATTTCCTTTTATAAATTTATAGAAATTAGATTGACTAACCTTGCATTATTAAAAATTATATATAATTTTTAATATGAAATAGACTATCGTATTTGCCAATCAATTACCAAAAAAAAAAAAACTTATTTACAAACTAACACAATCTAATCTTAAGTATACAAATATTTTTATAACGTATACATATAAACATATATAATATTATATGGGCAAAATCACAACTTTTATTATAAGATAAAAGTTAGAGACTACAAAGTTTAGTCAAACTACAAGGATTAGTCATTAAAAGACATATATTGTTGGAAGCATTGAACAAGGAACTTTGTGGCTTTCCCGGCTAGATACAAAACCTGGCCTATTACTACATTAGGAACTAACAAAACATGAGTGATCAGACCTTGTTGGTGAAGATTTTGGAGATCCATTGCCAAGGCTTGGTCCTGCCATGTAGCCTTTCTGTGGTTGTTGCACAATTCAACTAGTCTCTGGTCATTACTCACAATAATAGCTCTGTAAAGATCCAAAGCAATATATTTGATCAGAGCCTCCACTAGATCTTCCTGAGCTGCAAGATGTTGAGTTGGTCTTCCATAGCTAGCACCACCTCTAAATAGTAGAGCACCATCCATCCTCCTAGCTTCAAATGCAAAGCCACATCTTTTTGTTCTTCTATTCCTGGAAACTGCCACCTTAATAAGGACTTGCCAATTTTGAGTGAGATTGGAAATACTTGGCTTTGGCTTGTATCTTTGCCTCTAATCCTAGTGAGTTTGAAACGCCTCTCTGTACTTGCAAATAAGAGATTGGGACCTCATTAAACAATGTAGTTTTGCTTTGAAACAAAATATAAATTGCATCTTTATTGAGCTTTCTGTCATTTACTACAAATCAGCAGGAATTATTTATTTTTATCAGAAATTACCAAATAACAAAGAAGTGGAAGTGAGAGTAATTATTAATGAGAGAGAGAGAGAGAGAGAGAGAGAGAGAGAGAGAGAGAGAGAGAGAGCTATTAACTAAAAAGTTTTTAAGCAATGAATGAAGAGAACCAAGTGTACATATTAAGGGCATCCATAACATCTACAAAACCTAAGGCAACAGCATATTGAAATTCTGCTACGCAAAAATTAGGAAAGAACACCACCCTCTCTCTCTCTCTCTCTCTCTCTCTCTCACACACACACACAGATACTTTAGCAGATATAAAAAATAGATTATTAAATAATTACATCAATGAATGGCTAGTAAACTATAAACACCCTATGCAACCAATTATATAACAACATCCATACAACCCAAAGCTCAAATGCGCAACAATGTGGGATATTAGGATCACAACACATTGTGTTTTTATTTTACAGAACATGGTTTATGAGATTAGTTCTGTATTTTTCATTGATATGGGCTTTGCCATATTTTTATTTAAAAAAGAAAAAAATCATTTATTTGTTTCAATCTTAGTGGTTTTTTTTTTCCAAGAAGTATTAGTGATGATTTTCATTTTTCAAATTGCATATATGGTGCATTGCGGTGCTGAAGGCTATAAGCTTTGTTTTATCGCTTCTCTCTGCAGCAATAAACCAAATTAATTACAAATGATGGGCTAAGAATGTATTGTGTTAGGTTCTAAAAATTTAGAACAATTGGCAAATCGTGAACACAAACTTATCTAGATATAGATTTTAGAGTCTATAGGTATTATTAGACAATGCTCAAGGTAATTCAAGTCAAGATTCAAGAATAAGCAAGCTACAGAAAGAAGAGTTCAGAAACTGTCTGATTTGATCGATCAAAAGACAGGCTCGATCATTCGAAAATCGTATCTACAGAATTTTAAATCGGCTCAAACAGCAATTCAAGTCCATTAAGGATTAGAGTTTCAAATCTACTTCTTCTAGTATATAAAGGAAACCCAAATCACATTTTAATAAGTCTTTTTAGAGAGAGAAGAGTGTGCCTCTTTTGTATCTAGAGTTTTGTACCAAAAAGCTCTCTCATATCTTCTACCGGTGTTATTCCTTGAAGAATCTCAAGATCCAGTGTTGTAGAAGTTGTTGCCTTTTCTAGTCACAAAGGTTCTAAACATTCAAGGGTGGTCTTAGAGTCACAAACAGAAGAGTTTGTGTTTTTTTTATCACAAGTGTGGGTGCTTGTGTTGTAAAGGCCAAGGGAAGAAATAATCCGTTGACTCGGAACTATCATGAAGTCGTGGTAGTAAATTTTCTACTCGAGGTAGCAATAGAATGTTAGTGGTCTAAGTCTTATTGTACAAACTTCAATTATTTCATAATAGATTTGCTTTTTACCTTGATGATAGCTAGGTTAAATCCTCTACAGGTTTTTTACCGATTTGGTTTTCTTGGGTTATTATATTGTTGTATTATTTATTTTCCCGCTACTTTGCATAATGTGATTGTTTTGTTTTAACCTAGATTTGAATAATAAACCTAAGTATTCACTTGGTTAATTAATTAGGTTAAACAAATTGTGTTTTACAGGGATCTAAAAATTCAACATATTGACCCCTTATGGTAAGTTAACCAATTAATTAGCCAAGTGAATTAATTAAGTCAATTAACATGCAATACGTGTGGTAGCACAAACAAATCACCAAATAACTAAATGCAGCGGAAAATAAATTTGACACTGGTGATTTGTTTATGAATGGGGAAATCCACCGACGCAAAACCTTACTGGGTGAATTTAAGGTCACCACTCCTGAAAATCCACTATTATCAAAACAAGTGGTTACAAGTAAAGTAATCCTAGTACCTTATGCCAATCTACAATTGAACCTTTACTCCAATACCCAATTGGACTTATAATGTAGTGACAATCTCTCCTTTCAGTGCATGGCTCCAAGTACGTGACTAACCAATCGATGCACGGATCCCAGTATGTGACTAACACACCAACTTGAGAAGGATGTTAGCTGCAAAGTTCTTCAGTTCATTCACACGATAAAGATCAAAAAGCTTCTTGGTTTCAAAACCCTAAGGCGTACAAACACAATAGCTTCTTCAAGAAAAAGATGAACTAGGGCATATGTCTTCGATCACAATATGCTTGCATAAAACCTTTGCATCAAGTTTCATCAAATTGAGATGGCCCTTAAAATAATCCTTATATATGTCTAGGGTTGTGAGAAAAGAAAACCTAAACACCTAGCTTAGATATGTGTGAAAAACAGTTCTAAAAAATTGATTTTCGTAATTCTCGATATGTGATGCCCCAATTTGATTGATTGTGCGATGTGTGTGGGTGTGTGATGAGTCCCACATCGGATATTTATTGGGTAGATCTTGACTTTATTAACAACTACAAGGAGTCTCAATTGTGACTAGTCCTTTTGAGGTACAGCGCAGATGTGGCTAGCGCTTTTCTTTGGGTCGTTACATATGGTATCAGAGCCGGCCCAGTATCCTCGTGTGGGCTCGAAGACACTACCCCACTAAGTGGGACTAAGTGGGCCCTAACGAGGACGTTAGGGATTTAAGTGGGGGAGATTGTGATGCCCCAATTTGATTGATTGTGTGATGTGTGTGGGTGTGTGATGAGTCCCACATCGGATATTTACTAGATAGATCTGGGCTTTATTAATAGCTACAAGGAGTCTCAATTGTGACTAGTCTTTTTGAGGTACAACGCAGATGTGGCTAGCGCTTTTCTTTGGGTTGTTACACGATAGATACAGCTGTCGAGCTTATTTGTCAAGCTTCACCTTTTAAATCTCAATAGATACATCTGTCAAGCTATCTGTTGAGCTTTAAATAATAGCACTTCTTCACTTGATTCTTGGACAGATTTGCATGGCTTCAATACTTGGACTTGAACTTTTGTTCCTTGAAGTATTAAACACATCCTAGATCTACTCAATTACAAGTACAGTGCATTTTGTCACATGATAAGCCAATTCTAGATGACATATGTTCTTAACATGTTTTATATATGTCCTAACAACAAAGAGATCGGTGTGTAATTTGAATTTTACAAATGTTTGACAGTTTGAGTGTTCCCGTCCTAGAACTATTTGTAATGTTACCAATGTTTGTAACTTCATTGATCATTTATTAGCCGCGTGAGGTCCTCTTTTTCTGGCATCCTAAGTCTTTAACTCTTAATAATATTGTTGAATGTGGCTCTTTCTTGGGGCAGTAGTTTAAAAAAATAAATAAAAAATTTCTCTATTTTTGGTGTTTAGTTGGACATAAAACACAAGTATACTGAAAATGCTTTTTATGGTCAGCGAAAATTTTTGACTAATTTTAGTGAAGAATGCTTCACGCTTTAAACATTCATCTGCGGGTCTTGTCAACAATTGTCTTTTGAACATTTATTAATAAAATATTTTTAAAAAAAATTTAAGACCACTTTCACGAGAAATGCAGCGGCATTTTTTCCTTATAAAAAAGGTTTTTAAAAATATTTCATTTCTCTTCGTCTATTTAAGTTCTCAATCACATTTATTGTTATATTCTTTTAAAAAAAACATTCATTGTCAGACCAGTCACAAATAAAAAAAAATTTAAACATTCATTTATTAATTAACTGGTTAAAGTCCGCCAATGATGTTCATTGTTACATTAATTTGTAAGTTTTATATGGTAAAATTTGTAATATCATTAACATTTTTCTACCAAATAAATCACCACAAATATTTTATCTCATTTTCAAGGTGACAGCAACCAACAAACTCAGGAAAACGAGTTAGTTAATTAGAAAAATAAGTCATTTGTCAAGCTGAACAAACGTAATGCTAGTTTCTAACATCATTCATAGTTTGAAGAACAAGTCTATATTGCAATAGATTATTCAACGCAACTTGTTGATGTTACAACTTCCCACTAACATTATTCGTAGTCTAAAGAAAATGTCCATATTGCAATTGATTATTCAGCGCAACTTGTTGATGTTACAACTTCCCGCTAACATCATTCGTAGTCTGAAGAACATGTCCATATTGCAATTGATTATTCAGCACAACTTGTTGACGTTACGACTTCCTATTAGTGATGTAAACAAGTGATCAAGTCTGTGCCAAATATAAAAAATGTATAATTGAGTGATTTATTTTTATTTTGTACATGATTTCCGTTTAAGCTTATTCAAATTAGATACATTTTTTTTTGTCTAACAAATTTGAATTTATTCGCAAACTACTTGACTAGCTTATCATCTCTCTCTCTCTCTCTCTCTCTCTCTCTATATATATATATATATAAAATAAATAATACGACTAATTTTTTTATATTCCTTTACAAATAATATAAACTCACTATTTTTTTCCACTACTCACAGCTCACTACGTGATTAATTATGACAAAATTTGTAAAATTTTTTATAACACACTTAAAAAAAACTAAATTTTTTTTATTCTCTTATCATTTTCTATTATCTTACTTTTTTCATCTCTCCGAATGATTTAAATAGTTCAGTTTTGTTTTCCTTCTTTTCTCCCTCAACGTGTGAGACACACTTGGCCTCACTTATCGTTAAGAGAAGTCTGGCTTGTCACAAGGCTTGGAGACAAAGCTCATTAAATGAAGGCTGACTTTTCTCTAAGCTTGTAAGATATTATTTGGAGCTTTAACAAGGCGTGGACCCAACACAACTATACCACTTGACTTCTCCTACGGGTGAAGGTGATGTTTTATTTTATAATTTTTTTGAATTTTTCTTGTATAGGGATCGTGAAGAAAATATCTCATGCACCCGCGCGTATAGGATTTTTGCAGTGAACGGCTCACAACACTTTTAGAATGTCTTGTGGCTAGATCCTCATAATTACCAAACCCGCACCATGTACAGTGGATGATAAAATAAATATATCTCCTTATAAACATAAGTAATTTTTTTTTTGCTGAAACATAAGTAATTACTATTTTCAAAAATAGTGATGTGATATTTTCTTGTTTCATACAGTAGGTCCTACAAATTAGATTTTAAAAAAAGTCTTACTGATTTTATGATGAAATTCATCATTTATGTGAAAGGAGGAAAATACAATATGACTGTACTCCATATATATCTAATTATTTAGTAGAGAGCTTCATGAAATAGTTTTAATGGACTAGAAGTAGTTTAAATTGGAGAGACACTTCAAACTTGGTAAATAATTAGAACATGTGAAATCTAATTGGAATTACACTTGGCAAAAAAAAAAAATTAGATTATGATTTTTAATTATAATCTAAATTGAATCTTTAAGAAGCTTCCACTTTTATCTATCTAGTTGGATTTTTAGAGTATCATTCCAATTAATTTCACATGTTATAATCTTTTGTTGGGAAAATTTAATCGATGCCTTAAGAGTATTGGTTTAGGAAATACTTTTAGAAAATTTTTATGAGAAAGAAAATAAAACAACAGACCTTTTTGACGCCTTTTTTTATATTTCTCATGAAAGTAGTATCAAATTCTTGTAAATTGTCCATTAAAAATTTCCTTAAGACTACCTATTAACAGAACCTTTTTTTGTTATGTATCAACCTGCCAATTTAAAGCTACTTTTAGCACAGTAAGAACTACATCAAGACCATTTAAATCTTTTTTTTTTATTCCATCCAACTTAAAGTCCGTTTAAAATTACTTCCAACCCATTTTAAACTAAGAGTTTTACTAATACGTACCCTTAAAGTATACATTAGTAAACCATTTTAAGAAACTTTTTGTAAGAAAATAAAAAAGTGGCTAACATTTTTTTACAGCTTTTTCAATTTCTCAAAAAAAAAAAAAAAAAAAAATTAATGGTTAATTAATGTATACCCTAGGGACATATATTAACCAAACCCTTAAACTAATAACAATTATTTGCTATTATTAATTTGGGGTGTAAATTGTAATGAAATTGAATTTGGGAATGGCTAAGTTAGTTTAAGAGGATGATGTGGGTTTGGGTGCTCTGGTAAGAGATGACAAGGGTTTTGTCGTGCCTGCTAAGTGTGCTTGACTGCGGATCTCCGTGAAGGCATTCTGTGACGATTGGCTACCTTTGTCACACATGCTCTCCATTTCAGTTTGGAAAATGGCTTCAATTTCGTGGATTTGGATTGCATAAATATTGATTTGGTGTCTATGATTAATTCAATAGTCTTGCGCTACAAAGGTGGGTTTTCTCATTGATGTGATCAAAATGTTAAGCCACTCTTTTTACCATTTCAGCCGTTCTTATGTTGCTAAATCTTGTGGTATATAGAGCTGTCCAGGTTTTGGCTGGGATTGCAAAAGAGATCAAGGAAGAACTTTTTTTTTTTTTTTGTTGATGAAAATCAAGGAAGAACTTTCTGGTTAGAAGTGTGCCGTTCCTTTCTGTTGCCCATTAAACATTCAAATTCCCTTTAATATATGTATAAACTTTTATTAATTCTAAGTATAAAGTTCAATGAAAAATTTTACCATGGTCTAAAAGAATTGACTAGTCCTTGTAAATATAATTTTATAATAACTCAATGTTTATAACTTATTCTAAAAATATAAACATTAATTAAATAAATTCATTACTTTACAATTTAAAAAAAATTATTTTGAATTTGAAACTAAGTATAGAAATAGATCCTTCTTTCTCAAAAAAGTATAGAAATAGGTCATCAAATTAATTTATCCTCCTCTCATTGTTCTCCTTTCTTATTAATTAAGATGGATCAATACTTAAATGCTTCAACTCTAATTGGTTGTAGCACTCAAAAAAATCATCTAAGAGAAAACTCCAATTTATCTATAAGAGAAAACTCCAATTAATTATTTGTGCATAAAATGTTGTTAAACATGATGGCATACGAAAGTAACCTTGTAGTCATACTAATTATAATTCACAACGTCAACCGTGGTATTTGGAATTTAAGGCAGCGCACCAGGAAGTCTACATTATGCACTCCAGTCAATATTAATGAGGAAGCATACAACCGTAATAAGGTATACTTCTTCCCAATCAAGGCGTCACGAATGCGCCAATCCAAAGTTCTATGCTTCCACGTTATTGCTTTCTCAATTTGGCACGAATGCAATTTTTTCTTCGGTTCCCTCTGGATACGATAAAAGTGATTAAGACAAAAGGAAATGTAGCAATTGACTCCAGCTCCTCTGTCTCACTCCAAATGCCTAGACTTCATACTCAACCAACCAATATCTACCACGTGTCCTTTATTTTCTTCCTGAAAATATCTAATATAAAGAACTATTACTGTGTTACAGTCTTTTTTGTCACAACTATGTTGCGGTAAAGTGTAAGTGATGAAGAAAAAATAATAAATTTATGTGCAAATAATAGACAATCACTTACAATCTGCTATATTAAAATTATGACAAAAAGTTGTGATTCCCAACTCAACAAAAACTGACCAAGTCACCTTCCGTCAATTTTTTGAAAGTTAAGCATTTGGCAAGAGTGTGTGAAACCTAGGAACATTACACCATTTGGTAATGTTCCTAGAAATTCCTGAATTTGACAATACTGATGCCATACGCTACCTCTCCCTTGCACCATTGAGTGTGTATTTTAAGGGAAGTGCCTCTCATCTATATCCCATCTTTCAAGGTGAAATTAATCATTATTATTCTCATTGGCCATGACAATGATCACGATCATTGGCGGAGGGTCCCCGAAACTTGTTCATGCATTTTTTATACTTTCAGTTTTAGTGCACTTGAGACCAGCCCTTGGATTCATTTCAGGGGTTGGAGTTGGAGATGCTAACAATATCAGTTGTCTAGAGGGGGAGAGACAAGCACTCCTCGAGTTCAAAAAAGGCCTCGTCGATGACTATGGCACCCTCTCTTCGTGGCGTAGCGAAGATGAAAATAAGAATTGCTGCAATTGGGAAGGAGTTCTTTGCAACAATCAAACAAGTCATGTACTTGAGCTTCATCTTGGGTTTGATTCTTTGGGACTAATGCAACCTATGCAAGGTATGATTAGCCCTTCACTACTTGAGTTGCCTTACTTAACTTTTCTAGATCTCAGTAGCAATGATTTTAAACAGAGTCATATCCCGGAGTTCATTGGTTCTCTCAGTAACTTAAAATACCTCGATCTCTCTTGGACCAATCTCACTGGGCCAATTCCACATCAGCTTGAAAACCTTTTGCACTTACAATATCTCAATCTGGGCGGGAATGATTTGAAAATTATTAATTTCAAATGGTTGTCTCATCTGTCTTCATTAGAAAGCCTTGGCCTAGATTTTATAAATCTAAGTAGCGTTGCCAATGATTGGCTCGAAGTTGTGAGTCATCTCCCTAATTTAACAACCTTGAGTATGCCCGGGTGTGATCTTCCTCCAATGAGTCTCTCATCTCTTCCCCATTTAAATCATTCGAAATCTCTTACTTCTCTAGAAAGTCTGGATCTCACTGACAATCAACTTGTCGACATTCCAAAATCTTTTGGGGAAATATGTACATTACGTGAATTGCATTTGTCCGCGAACAATCTCAATGGACAACTTGTTGAGCATATGAATAACTTGTCAGGATGTGCAAAAGACTCATTAGAGGTTTTGGGGCTATCAGATAATCAAATTACAGGATTGCTGCCTAATTTTGCAATATTTCTGTCCTTAAAAGAACTATTTCTTTCGCAGAACAAATTAAATGGGACTTTGCCCAAAAGTATTGGAAACCTATATAAGCTCGAGATTTTAAGTGTTTCTTCAAATTTTTTAGAAGGTGTGATCACTGAATCTCTTTTCTCAAATCTCTCCAAATTACAATATATAGACCTGTCCAATAATTCTCTTTCTTTGGAATTCAGCTTAAATTGGGTTCCCCCTTTCCAACTGTATGATATATATTTCGAATCTTGTAATTTAGGGCCTAGATTTCCAAATTGGATTCGAACACAAAGGAAAGTTGCCTTCCTTGAGATCATCGGGACTAACATTTCAGATACCATACCAGCAGAGCTGTTAGAAGACCTAGCTCCAACATTGAGACTTTTAAATCTTTCTAGCAACCGTATATATGGACGGTTACCAAATGTGTCAACAAAGAGATTGAATGGTCTTGCAATTGATTTGAGTGCTAACAGTTTAGAGGGTCCACTACCACATTTTCCAACAAATCTCTCAATCTTGAATCTCTCTAAAAATCAATTTTCAGGGTCAATCTCTCCTCTTTGTAAAATCAATGGTCAATTGTTGGCTTACCTGGACCTATCCCATAACAGATTATCTGGAAGACTTCATAATTGTTTTATGCAATGGCCTAAGCTAGTCATTTTGAATTTAGCTGGCAACCACTTCTTTGGGGAAGTTCCAAGCTCTTTGGGCTCGCTATCTATGCTCAACACATTGAGTCTAAATAATAATAATTTCTCTGGAAACTTACCTTCGTCCCTGAGAAATTGCAGTTCCTTGATGGTTATGGACATGAGAAATAACAGATTTTCTGGAAAAGTACCAGCATGGATTGGGGAATGCCTACCAAAATTGATTTTTCTATCTTTAAGTTCCAATGAGTTCAATGGAAGCATACCATTGCTTTTGTGTTGGTTAAAAGATTTACAAATCTTGGACCTCTCTTTAAATGACATATCCGGAACTATACCACAATGCCTCAATAATTTCACAGCCATGGCTCAAAGTGGAAACTCTTTCTTTGAAAGGACAATTCCTTATTCATATGATAATAATGTCTTCTATGGGCAAAAATATCTTGATAGTGTAATGGTTGTGTTGAAAAGATATGAGTATGTGTACCATGGTAGAAATCTTGCACTACTAAAGATCATTAACCTTTCATGTAACAAATTGATTGGGAAAATTCCAAGTGAAATCTCAAGCCTTTTGGATTTGTTTGCACTGAATGTGTCAAGAAATAAATTAATTGGAGAAATCCCTCAAATGATTGGTCAATTGAAACAGTTAGAATCACTTGACATGTCAAGGAATCAGTTTTCTGGCGAAATCCCATCTAGCATGTCGGAGTTAAACTTTTTGGGATTCCTAGACTTATCTTACAACAATTTGTCTGGGAAAATTCCTTCAGGCACTCAAATCCAAGGTTTTAATGCAACTTATTTTTTTGGAAACAAGGCACTTTGTGGACCTCCACTCACACAGAAGTGCCCAGGTGAAGAAACTCCAAACCGGAGTGAAGCGACTGCTAAAGATACTGAAGAAAATGGAGATGAATTGGTTAAATGGTTTTATGTGGGAATAGGATCGGGATTTGCTCTTGGGTTTTGGGGAGTTTGCGGTTCTTTGGTGTTAAAGCGTTCTTGGAGACATGCCTATTTCTTGTTATTGGACAACATGAAGGATTGGCTTTATGTAACAATAACAGTGAACATTGCAAGATTGCAAAGGATGATTCAGAGGCAGGGATGACCACTTTGTCAGCAGAGATTAGCAAGGTAATGTAATACGTATAGGCAGCAATTAATTTATTCTTATCATATTCATATCTTTTTTTTTTTTTTTTTACCCTAGAGCAAACGTAACTGCTAACATATATGGTAGTTCTATATTTTTCATTGATACGAGCTTTGCCCTTTTCTTTCTTTTTTGTTTAAAAAAAAAAAAATCATTAATCTGTTTCAATTCTAGTGTTTTGTTTCCACCTTATCTCACAATTTCTTGATTTTTCCGCACATGCCAAGAAGTATATTTTCATATTTCGAATTGCATATCAGGTAAGGTCGCATAGTGGTGCTTAAGGCTATATGCTATTATGCTTAATCCGCGTGGTAAATTTCACTTTGCATGAAGTAGTTCTACTTCTAATTCTAATTCTATATATTTAGTGCATCAAGACTGATGGTTTTCTTTTATCTTTGGTGCTAATATCAGGAGTTGCTGCTGCTGGTGCTCACGTCAAAATAAGTGTCAGAAACACCGTTTGTAACATTTGTGTGGGTGTAGATCTATATTATGCTTTGTTTCATTGCCTTTCTCAGCACCGTCATTTCTTTAGTGGCTACCTCTTTCCAATTAAGCAAGTTGATTTACAAAGTGAATTGTGTAATTTGAATCTAGTTTAATGCTTGAGTGTTACCATCCTGGACTATTTGCAGTACTGTTACCTTTGTTGTTTCATATATATTTATATAGTGCGTGGGTGTATTTGATTTATTTTCTTATCAAATGTTTGAATTTGTCAACAAGTTATTTTTTACAATTTGGGAAGAGGTTTTGATTGATAAAAAGAATTATATATATATATATATAGTTAAAATTATATTATTTGAGTTAATTAGATAGAGTGATAGACTAATTTTAATTTCCTTTTATAAATTTATAGAAATTAAATCGACTATCCTTGCATATTAAAAATTATATATTGTTTTTAAGATGAAATAGACTATCGTATTTGCCAATAAATTAACAAAAAAATAAATAATAAAAAAAAACTTATTTACAAACTAACACAATCTAATCTTAAATATACAAATATTTTTATAACGTATACATATAAACATATATAACTTACTTTCTCTAACTTTGTCTTGTTTTTATTTTTGTCCCTATAATTTTAGTTTGAATGTTGCTATAACTTAAATATGTTTTCAATGTAATTCTTTATCTATATCACTATTAAGCCTCATAAAACAATGTAGTTTTGCTTTGATACAAAATATAAATTGCATCTTTATTGAGCTTTCTGTCATTTACTACAAATTAAGAATTATTTATTTTTATCAGAAATTACCAAATAAAAAAAACGTGTGTTAGGTTCTAAATATTTAGCATTAAATGTTTGGGAATTAAGTTTATGAATGTTGGTAGACCGAATACAAAAACATATCTAGTTTAAGATATTTATGTCTTAGAACAGTGTTAGACATTGCTCAAGTTGATTCAAGTCAAGATTCAAAAACAATCAAGTTGCAGAAAGAAGAATTCAGAAACTACAAGGCTTGACCGATCTAGAGAATGGTTCGACCAATCAAAAATCGTTTTCCACAGATTTTAAATCAGGCTCGAAAGCCCGCAAAACGTCTAGGGTTTGAGTCTAGCACTGCTAGGTATAAAAGAAAAACCCTAATTCACGTTTTAGAAGCCTTAGAAAGTCTTGTGAGTTTTTCCTGTGATATTTGACATGTTCTGTTACTTTCTAACTCAACAAACATCTGTCAAAAAGAAGATCCAAACACAAGAAACAGTGGAGTTAAGTTGCTGCATACAAGATTAACTACTTCTGATGGTTTAAAGCTTTGGGTGGGATTTTAAAGTCACAAACGGGGGTGTTTGTGTGCAACAAATTCAAATAGAAGAGTTCGTGGATTCGGAGCTGTATGCAGTTACTTGAGTAAGTACTACAAGAGGCAGCTTTAGATTTAGGGAAAAACCTATTGTGAAACTTTCATTTTATATAGTGAATTTGTTGCCTTGAGGATTGTTTAGGTTAAATCCTCTCCAGGTTTTTTACTTTGAAACTAAACGGTTTCATTGGTTTTCCTGGGTTATCATATCACTTGTCTTCTTTATTTTTCTGCACTTAGTGAAATGATTTTTTTTTATTTAACCTCGATCTCAATAATAAACTTAAGTAACAACTTAGTTAATTAATTAAGTTAAACAATCTAAGTTTATAAGAGTCTAAACAAACAAACAAAATGGAAGTAAGAGTAATTATTAACGAGAGAGAGATAGAAGAGAGCTATTACTTAAAAGTTTTTAAACAATGAATGAAGAGAACCAAGTGTACATATTAAGGGCATCCATAACATCTACAAAACCTAAGGCAACAACATATTGAAATTCTACTACGCAAAAAATTAGGAAAGAACAGCACTCTCTCTCTCTCTCTCTCTCTCTCTCTCTCTCTCTCTCTCTCTCTCTCTCTCTCTCTCTCTCTCTCTCTCTCTCACAGTGATACTTTAGCAGATATAAACAAAATAGACTATTAAATAACTACATCAATGAATGGCTAATAAACTATAGACACCCTGTGCAACCAATTATATAACAACATCCATACAATCCAAAGCTCAAATGCTCACCAACGTGAAACTCGTGTTAAACCAACCGAGTAAACTTCATTCCTACTGACCAAGAATAAAAGAGACATGTAGAAGTGAGAAGCCTTTTATAGAATACACGTTACTCGAACTGAGTTATCAGCTGATCCAGTCAAGAAGATGGGCAAAGTCAGGTGCCAATCAACCGATGTTATAGCAGCAGTGTGTGTGGAAGAGTTCTGAACCCATTTCTTTGACCACGAACCTGAGCCAAGTTAAACAAACGGTAAATTAAATTAGAATAATCAGTCAGGCTGAAAATCAGCATTTGTAATTCTAGTCAACATATTGATCAGGGTCAATAGCAATTTGATGATGTCAAGAATCAACTCAGTAAGCTGCAGGGTCTTCGCGCGTTCCGAGTAAACCTGCACAAGTAGAAAGAACCTCAAAGGGGGAGTACCGGCATGGTACCGGCCAACGATCCTCCGATGGTAAAGTTAGTATTGCTCACAACTCTAGAGTGCCAGAGTCGGGTAGAATTACGCGTACCTCGATTTGGGAGGGCTTGGAAGTATTTATAGCAGCGGATGGCCTTTAGCTAAGGCGTGCTGGAGAAGATACCACTTTATCGGAACTACCCCTGAGTAGCGTGGAGCGCAAGACACTTCTTGGGCAGCAAGTGTGTTGGGCAAGACATGTCTTCTCGGGCAAGCGTGCTTCCTGCTCGAGTACAAGCGTACGCGATAAGCTTCTTTCCCTAGTGAAGCGTACATGACAAGACATGTATCGGGACCTTCAGCCTTCCCCCATCACTTACCCACACCGTCGGTAGGCGTAGACCACACCATAGAGACGCGCTGGGGGTGTCGGCCTTAGATGATGGGGGCGAAGGTGTCGTCGTCCTTTACCATGCCGTCAACCTGATCGGGGCTGACGGCACCTTCCAGGCGACTCTTCCCCATTAGTTGCCCCCTACTCCTCAGTCTCGTCAGTCTTAGTCAACGGATTGAGGAGTACATCATCGCGTAGCAGACAAGGCATTAATGGCTAGTCCCTCGAGCCGCCCTGGTGTCGGAACACGTGTCCTGGGTCGACTGGCCTGTAGCTGGACGGGGATGTCGCTTCGTCTTCCTCACCCAGATCCTTGCCTATATATATGTTTCACTCTCCCTCACTTATCTTCCTTATTTCATTTCTGCTGATCAGAGAGAAGCCGTCAACTTAAAGTGAGATTACAATCGCGTCCTCGTCCTCGTCTGCTAGTTGATACCATCAACTCCACCGAAGCTTTTTCTACAACTTGGTGAGTTATTTTTTACTCTATTTCTCTTTCATTTAATTGCACACTGAACTTTTGGAAGGAGTTTTATTGGAAAGGTCGTCACTTGGGTTCTTAGACCACCCCCGTCGCTTGTAGGTAGTAAGATGTCTAGGGAGACGTCCACTGAACAGTCGTCAGTCCGCGATGGAGCGGGCTACGACGAGGTCTTCCGGTCAGGCCATGAGCCCGGGGATGGCTCTTCCTGGTCATCGGAGAGTGGGTCGTCAGCCCAACCTTCTGATGGGGGGATGGAAGTCCATAGAGGAGGTAGGGTGGCCAGCGAAGTTGGTGACGACAGGGTAGAGAGTGAGGGTGACGAGGCTTCCAGTGGGGGCGACGGCACCTTGGAGAGTACGTCCAGAGGTTCCGGGGACGATTGTCCATTCATCCTTCCAAAGGAGTGGACGGTTAACCACTTTTTGCCGACGATGACGGATAAGGTGTTTAACTCCCTGCAGGCGCGTTATCAGATTCCAGACGATATCCCAATCCGTCTTCCCTTGGAGAGAGAGAGGTGCTACTCCGGGAAGACCGCGGACGTCAGCATGTACGATGCCATGTTTGCGACACGATTGAGGTTGCCCCTGACGGCGCTCCACCGTCAGCTGGCAAACTACCTCGGGCTCTCCGTCAGCTAGATCGCCCCCAATGCCTGGAGGGCGTTTATAGGTTCTGAGATATTGTGGGGGTAGTCTAAGCGGGGGGCACCGTCAGTTAACCCTTGACGAGTTCTTCTGGTGCTACCGTCCGCACCACATCGCCTCGTCCTAGGGGATCTACCACTTCTCCGCGAGGAAGAAAGAGCTGAGGTTGCTGTCAGACATGCCTGACTCCAATAGAAATTGGAAGGGCAGATATTTCTTCGTGGGAGGGACGAATTGGGTGTGCCATGAGGAAGAGTGGGGGTCGATTCCTCAAGGTTTTGACAACACCTGGGCCTTCGTCAGGGAGTCAGGTCGTCACCGTCAGCCTTGATCATAGGTTTTTATTTATCCCAAGGTTCTTACCCGTCTGTTTTCTCTTTCTCTTTTTTCAGCTCTCGCCCGTCCGGTGATCACAAAGGAGCAGGAAGCCTTCATCCTCAAGGTGACGGAGATTCCTTTGGAGGAGAGGAAGTGCCGCGACCTCATCACACCTGACACGCTCTCCACGCCTTCTGTGGGGGACCCGTGCCAACAGAAGAAGCACGCCGTTTAAAAAATTTATCCCGTCAGTGTAAGTTTGATTAACCCATTCATTCCCGTCACCTTTACTTAGGCATTTTTACATTTGGTCTCTGTCTTGCAGAAATGGAGTCAGCAAGGTTGAGGGCTCAGGTTAAGGCTACTGCTGCCCGTAAAAAGGAGGAGGGAAAGGGCAAAGAGGGGGCGTCGTCCCTCCCAAGGTTTATCGATAAGGGCACACCTAAGAGGAAGGGTGATGGGACTGGAGATCGTCCGGCGAAGAAACAGACCGTCACTCTTGGAGATCACCCCGCAACGCCCCCGTCTCCCAAACGCGGGGCTAGGAAAGGGTTGATGACGGCCCAGGGTCCCGTCACCCAAGAGGACGAGCGTTGCCTTTTGACCCACAAAGGGTATGCTCTGGAGCGGCTAGACTCCATTCTGGGGAAGAAGGACGCCGATTCATGCGTCAGCCAGTCCGTGCAAGAGCTGGGGGACTCGGGCCTCTTCGATCTCGCCCATGTAAGTATGCTCATCATTTTTAATTTGCTTCGTCAGCTTTTTGTGTTAATGGGCTGACGGAAGTTTGGTTTCGCAGGCCATGATTCATATGAGAGCCATGCAAGTCAAAGGGACGAAGAATGAAGAGCTGCTGGCCCATCAGAAGAAGCGTATCACAAACCTTACTGACGGGTTGGACCAGTACAAGGACGCTTGTCGTACCCTAAA
Organism: Lithocarpus polystachyus; assembly: GCA_033629205.1. Taxonomy (NCBI): domain Eukaryota; kingdom Viridiplantae; phylum Streptophyta; class Magnoliopsida; order Fagales; family Fagaceae; genus Lithocarpus; species Lithocarpus polystachyus. The sequence goes on from CM066166.1 coordinate 85,481,390, forward strand.
CGGGGAGGTGAGAGAGCTGAAGGAAAAACTCGAGGAGGGGACTCGTCAGCTGGAGAAGGAGAGGGAGGCGAAGGTGACGGCAGAGAAGGAGTTGACTTCCCTCTTTGGCCAGGTGGAGACGGCGAAAGCTGACGCCGTCGCTGAGTCCAAGACATCCCAGACATTCATTGACGCCTGCGCCGAGTACTACGGTGACGGGTTTGAGGACAGCCTTAAGTAGGTGAAGTCCCTCTTCCTTCACCTTGACTTGTCGAAGGTGTCCATGGATGATCTGATGCCGTCAACACCAATGGTCGACACCGTCTTCGTGGGGGATGACGACCTTGGTGAATCTGGGATGGCTAGCAATGACGACGGTGTTGTCCTCACCCAACCCGCCTTGGACAAGTCTGCTGCTCCAAAGATCCCGTCATCCGACCTTCCTTGTTCTGACGGCATCCCTGTCGGCGAGGCCCAAGGTCCTGAGGCTGCGCCAGACACCCCAGCCCTTTGAGTTTACAGTTCTTTTTTGTAAAATTTGTTTCTTCCTTTTGTACATGATGCCCCGTTGTTTTGAGGGCTTTTTGTAAGAAACATTGTTCTTGAAATATAATTTTTTATTTCCGTCATTTGTAGCTTACTACTTCCTTTTACTTTGAGCCTTGTGAATGATTTCTCGACTTTTTATCACTTCATGGTAATCCATCTTTTGGGCTTTTGATGCTTTTTATAATGAAGTCATATTTTTCTAACTGGGTCGTCAACTTTGGATCATACCTTGATGAGTTTTTTAAAGAGAACTTCAGGGCATGGCCGTCAATTTTTATGTTCAACGGGCTGGTGCCTTTTTATCCAATTAGGATGGATCCGTCAGCTAGTAAGCTATCAGCTTGCACGCTTTTAGGATAGCGTTGTTGGCTTTGAGCCGTCAGTTTTTTTATGCTTAAATAAGTTTTTACACTTCGTATCCCTTTAGGACAGGATTATTGGCTTTTCGAGCCGTCACCTTCTAAACCGTCAGCTTAGGTGCTTGACCGGTGTTTACGTTTATCCTTGGGGTAGGATTATTGGCTTTTTGAGCAGTCACCTCCTAAACCGTCAGCTTAATTGCTTGACGCTTTTATGCCTTGTAACCTTTTAGGATAGGATTACTGGCTTTTAAGCTGTCAGCTTTTATGCTTGACGCTTTTATGCCTTGTAGGTTCTTTGTAGGACGTTGGCTTCTAAGCCGTCAGCTTTTTGCTTGACGCTTTTATGCCTTGTAGATTCTTTGTAGGACGTTGGCTTCTAAGCCGTCAGCTTTTATGCTTGACGCTTTTATGCCTTGTAGATTCTTTGTAAGATGTTGGCTTCTAGGCCGTCAGCTTTTATGCTTGACGCTTTTATGCCTTGTAGATTCTTGGTAGGACGTTGGCTTTTAAGCCGTCAGCTTTTATGCTTGACGCTTTTATGCCTTGTAGATTCTTTGTAGGATGTTGGCTTTTAAGCCGTCAGCTTTTATGCTTGACGCTTTTATGCCTTGTAGATTCTTTGTAGGATGTTGGCTTCTAAGCCGTCAGCTTTTATGCCTGACGCTTTTATGCTTCGTCTTTGGTTTTTAAGCCGTCAGCTTGTTGTGCCGTCGGCTTTTTCACCTTCAACACTTAGCAAAGTACAAGAGAGAGTTTGAATGAACTTCTGAGTCTTGCATAATTTTTAAGAAGGGGGAAACATGCCCTTAAGGTTCCCAAAATTCATTAAAACAGATTACAAGTATGGGGTTGCCATTCTATCTTACTGGTAATACTTTCGTAGGTGCTCGGCGTTCCACGGATGATGTAGCTTTTGTCCTTCCAAAGTTTCCAAATGGTAAGTGCCCTTTCTTTGCTATGCCGTGACCCGATAAGGTCCTTCCCAGTTGGGCCCGAGCTTTCCTTGCGTGGGATCTCTGGTGGCACCCATGACTCTTCTTAGGACAAGGTCTCCGACCCGGAAGTCCCTGTGCTTGACTCGGGAGTTGTAGTGCTTAGCCATGCATTATCAAAGTTCATGTGTTAATTTAACCACCCAATTTTGCAAATATGAGGCACTACAATTTTATGACTAGATGTATTTCCATATACTTCTGCCTTATTTATTCCTAACCACGTATTTCTCAATTTTGTGTTAAATCTGTACATTCTGCATTATGGAAATAAGCTATTAGAAGTGATATAATAGTGTTTCGGATTTTTCTTTTTACTAAAATTTTGATGAACTGGTGCTTGCAGTTAATTAGGGAAGGACTTGGACTTGGAGGAGGGGCTGCTGTGGGAAACTGGAGCGGGTATGGTGATAAGTGTAGCAGTTGTCATTACACTATTTCTTAAGGAAATATTGATACAAGGGCTTAATGTTTACACTATTTTATATGGTGGACTAGTTTCATGTTTAATACCCATATTCCTTTCTCTATTTCTGTACTGTTTTTTTTTATGAATTGTGTAGTTATTAGCTTGGAAGGCAAAACAATGACACCTATGATTTGCAAAGTAGCTTGGGTAGCTCCATTATATGTTTGATAGGAGTTGATAGATTATGATTGCGTGATTTGTACACAACCATGCTATTGTCATTGTGTTTGTACAAAAATAATATTTGTACTTTTCATTTGGATTTAATAAAACTTTGATTCATAAAAAAAACAAAGATCATATTCGCTATCGAGTAAATCCTTGTCCAATTGTGAATTTTTGTGTGTGAATATATATTGTGCATGATTGTGGGTTTTTTTTTTTAATAAAATAAAATCTTATTTCGAGGGTCAAAAGACCCCTTAAATAACCTTATTTATCAAGGGTTGTAAATATAAATCTTTTAAACCTTGGTAAAAGGTTATTTAAGGGTCGCTTGACCCTCAAAATAAGATTAGAGCACTTGTTTTGAGGGTCACGAAGGCCTTCAAAATTTCTTTTTTGACGGTATATGTTTCGAAGGTTATCAAGGGTCAATTGGACTCTTAAAATAAATTTTTTCAAGGTTTTTTAATACTTTTTTTTAAGGGTTTTGACCCTTGAAAAAAGTCAAATTTGTTGTAGTGAGGCCCAGTTTTTTGCCTCAAGTTTAACACATTTTTTGAAAGCTCATGCAACATAATTTCTAAAGGATCTAAATTAATAGTGTCATTTGGCACAATGTGCAAAAATTTATATGTTCGTTTTCCCTATTTTGCACAGGAGATATCTAACAATTCGAATGTAGTCTTGAGATGTCATTTTTTCTAGGATGTAGATGATCACCTCTACTTCAAGAAAGTACCTACTTTCCAGACCAATTTTGTGTGAGTAATAAGAAATCAAATCTCAAAAAGGGCACCAAAACCTAATTTTTATGAGTTTCGCATGATTTTTCCTATCATTGCAACCTTGCTTTTAGGCCTTTTCGACCTCTGTTTGGTTCAAATGAGGTGTGATTTAAAAGCTTTTGACATTTTATAACCAAGTTTAAAATCGAATTTTTTTTTTTAAAGTGGTATTCTTTGTGCTTTGGGCATTCCAAATTGAAGTTTGTCATAAAATCTTTCCAATGACTCCGTATTTTCACTAATCTGTAGTCGTTTGATTATAGTTTGGTTAAGATTAAACTATAACCAAGCTTTTGTACACTTGTTCTCATAATTGGCTAAGTGTTTGAATTTTTTTCTTACAATATTTTACTTGTGTTAACTTCGATCTAGGCCAGTGAGCAATTGTTTTAAAAGGATAATTCAATTATCTTTTATGTGAGCTCAAATTTATCACAATTGAAGAGTCAAATTCTTGCTCAAATTATGTTCAAACTCGGGTTGGCAATAATCAAACTTGGGAAAAATATTTTAGAAGATGGATTTTGAAGTAAAAAGATGAAATTTGGTAGTTGGATGAAAGTTTGAGTTTATTTGACCACCTATTAACTCAGTTAAAATTTTACCACAAAGGGCATTTTGGTTATTTTGACGATTCATAATATTGATTATTCTGACATTTAATTGAAAAAAAATAATTTATTTTTATCATTCCCATGATCCCAATGTGAAAACCTTATTTTTTGGAATTTTTGAAATTAAATTTGGACTTTTGCACATATAAGGGATCCTATTTATGCAAACATGAATATCCACTCTAAGCTAAAAGCTCCAATTCCAAAACCCTTTAAACTAGAACCAATAATTTGAGTTTTGACTGAGTCTTTCCAAACCCCGATGAGTGATGTCATAACAAATTTGACACAATAGAGTAGGGGATTCTAGTTTTTTACCCCTATTTTTTAAAATATTTGGCAATATGCTCCTGTTTTGAAACTATTTTGGTTCATGCCCCTATTTCAAAACTCAACTTTATTCAAATTGAGTTTCAATGAAAAACTCGATTGGTTGAAAATCGAGTTATGCCCGATCAAACTTAAAAAAAAAAAAAAAAAACTACTAGGAACTTCAATTGTTTAGCTGCTGTTGGGAAGGAACCCATGATATTCAAACCCCATTAAGCGAACGGCCATGGGGCCATCATCGGGGTGAGTTCCTCCGTTGGTTGTCTTATAAAGTTGCCAAATCTCTGGCACTTGTTGCAGGCTTTGACGTACGCCTGGGCGTCCTTCTGCATAGTAGGCCAGTAATATCCAGCTCAGATTAGCTTGTTCACTAACAACCGTGACACCAAGTGATTCCCACAAATTTCTTCATGTACTTCTCTCATGACGTAGTATGCTTCCTCGGGACCTAGGCATCTCAAGTACGGGTGCGAGAAGCCCCTTTTGTATAAGACATCCTTTATTAGAATGAATTTGGTTGCTTGTACTTTCAGCTTCCGTGCGGATTCCTTTGTGTCTGGCACCGCGCCATCTTTTAAGTAGGAGACTATTGGCGTGGTTCAGTTGCTTTCGGAACTTATTTCTAGCACATTGGTGATGTCGATCAATGATGAAAGCTGAATAAAAGAAAGTACCTTGGCTGGGATAATCATTTGATCTGCCAACGCAGCCTTAGCAAGACAGTTGGCTTGCTTGTTTTCTTCTCTTGGAATCTACACAATCTTTGCCTGTAAGTCGTCCATCTTTTTCTTCACCTGTTCTAGGTATTTCTTCATCCTTTTGCCCCTACACTCGTAGTCATCGTTTACTTGGTTGACAATGACTTGTGAATCGCAGTGAATAACCACACTCGCGGCTCCTGCCGCTTTAGCGAGGTCTAAACCTGCCACTAGAGCTTCATACTCCGCTTCATTGTTGGTCGTAGGGAAGTTGAGGCAAACCATGCATTCGATTTCGTCATCTTCTGGAGAATGAAGTACAATGCCGATTCTGGCAGCTTGTCTATTGGACGATCCGTCCATGTATATATTCCACTAAGGATTCTTTTCTGCTCCCTGGCCTTCTGTGTTTGTAAACTCTACGATGAAGTCGGCGATCACCTGTCCCTTAATGGCAGTACATGGGTGGTACTACACGTCAAACTCACTTAACTCTACTGCCCACAGTGCCATTTGTCTGGCGGCTTCTGGACTGCTCAAGGCTCGTCTTAGGAGTTTGTCAGTTAGGATGACTATAGTGTGGCCTTGGAAATACGGTTTGAGCTTGCGAGCTGCTACAATCAAAGCGAAAGGCGAGCTTTCCATTAGTAGATATCTTTCTTTCGCACCATGGAGTGCTCGGCTGGTGTAGTACACGGGTTTTTGGACCTTATCTTCCTCTCTGATCATGGCTGCATTGACGGCGGTGAGAGATATCGCCAAGTAGAGGAACAGTTCTTCCCCTGGTTTCGAGGGACTCAGCAGTGATGGGGAAGAAAGGTAAGCCTTCAAGTTCTCGAACGCTTGCTAACATTCAACTATCCACTCAAACGACTTCTTCAGCGTGTGAAAGAAAGGCAGGCATTTATCTGTCGTTCTTGCTACGAACCTGTTTAGAGCAGTTATCCTGCTGTTGAGGCTCTGCATTTCTTTCACGTTTTTTGGTGGTACCTTCTCCAATATAGCCCGGATTTTATCCGGGTTGGCCTCGATACCTCTTTGGGATACCATGAACCCTAGGAACTTTCCTGCTGTCACCCTGAACACGCACTTGCTTGGGTTGAGCTTCATGTTGTAGGAGCGAAGGGTATCAAAAGTCTCCTTGAGATCCTCCAAATGACCTTCCTCCCTTTGGCTCTTCACTAGCATATTGTCTACATATACTTGGACATTTCTCCCAATCTGATGTGCGAACATCTTGTTCATGAGCCTCTGATATGTTGCACCTGCATTCTTGAGGCCAAACGACATCACTTTGTAATAGAAGAGGCCTTGGTTGTAATGAACGAAGTCTTTTCCTGGTCTCCTTTGTCCAATTTGATTTGGTTATAGCCTGAAAAGGTGTCCATGAAGCTCAGCAACTGGTGTTGAGCCGTAGAGTCTAGGGTGTCAATCCGCTGGAGGGGGTAGTTATCCTTTGGGCATGCTTTGTTTAAGTCTATGAAGTCTACGCACATCCTCCACTTTCCATTGGCTTTCTTTACCATCACCACATTCGCGAGCCAGTCAGGGTAGTATACTTCCCTGATGAAGCCTGTCTCTTGCAACTTGCGGACTTCTTCTGCGATAGCTTGGTCCCGTTCTTGGGCGAATACTCGTTTCTTTTGGTGGACCGATGGAAAGGTGAGCGACACATTCAACCTGTGCACCATAACCGAAGGGTCAATTCTAGGCATGTCTTCATGACTCTAGGTGAAGATGTCCTAATTATCTTTTAGGAATGACACAAGTGCTTGGCAAATCGTTGGGCCAGTGAGGGTGCCGATCAGCGTTGTTCGTTCAGGCCTGGAGTTGTCGAGGAGTATTTCCTCAAGTCCCTCAATGCGCTCTGCCAACGTCCGTTGTTCTTCAATATTCATTGTCTGCATATAGTCATCCATCTCCATTATCGCTACATAACATTCTCGTGCAGCGACTTGATCTCCACATACTTCTTTTACTCCGTACTCAATAGGGAACTTGATCATCAAGTGGTAGGTCGAAGTTACGGCTTTCCACGAGTTAAGGGTTGGTCATTCGATGATGGCATTATAAGCGGACGAGCAATCGACAACAAAAAATGTAACTTCTTTAGTGATTTGTTGAGGATAATCACCCACCGTGACAGGCAGGGTGACTGCGCCGAAGGGGTATACTTTAGTTCCTCCAAAACCTATGAGCGGGGCATTGGTTAGGACTAACCGTTCCTTGTCAATCCTCATCTGTTGGAATGCTGGGTAGTAGAGGATGTCAGTAGAGCTTCCATTGTCGACCAGGACTCGATATGTGTTATTATAGTCTTCGACTCTTATGCTGACGACTAGCGCATCATCGTGTGGGTGGTGTAGACGTTGTGCGTCTTCTTCTAAAAATTTGATGATGGGGTTGTCGATCCGTGCCATCTTCGAGACGAGGCCCGTAAGCTGGATATTCTGAACCATCCTAAGGTAAGTCTTGCGAGCTTTTCTCAATGAACTAAGGGTCGTAGTGCCCCCTACGATCATTCTTATGTCTACAATTGTCGGCCTTGTTCGCTCATTCTCCAGTCGGGGTGCCTGCTCTTGTGGCTAGTCCAATCTCTTTACTAACAAACCTTTGTAGCTTCCCTTGTCTGATGAGAGCTTCTATTTGCTGCTTCAAGTCATAGCATTTGGCGGTGTCATGGCCGTGGTCTCGATGGAAGTGACAGTATTTGTCCTTAGACCTTTTATTGGGGTCTCCCTTCAGTTTGTTTGGGAATGTTAGGGCTCCTTCATCTTTGATCTGCATCAAGACTTGGTTGATCGGGGTTGTCAGTGGAGTGAAGCTTGTGAACCTCCCAGTTGGGGGTTTTGAGCATCTGTTATCTCGACCTTCTCCTGTCCTGGCCATCTTTCGCCCCCTATCCTGCCTTATATCCTCTTGTCTTTCCCTTTTCTTGAAGGGCTTCTCCTCTCAGGTTAGTAGCGCAACCTCTGCATTTATGTATTTTGTCGCCCTGTAAAGCACATCCGACATAGTCTTTGGGTCATTATTATACAAGGAAAATAAAAACTTACCCTTCTATAGCCCGTTTGTGAATGCGGCAACAAGTATTTTACCATCAGCTTCATTGATCGAGAGCACCTCTTTATTAAAATGGGCTATGTAAGACCTCAGTGTCTCGTTTTCTCGCTACTTAATGTTCATTAGGCACGCGGTCGACTTCTTGTACTTGTGTCCCCCGATGAAGTGTGAGGCGAATTGAGCACTCAACTCCTTAAAGGTACTGATGGAGTTGGACGTCAACCTGTTAAACCAAACCTTTGCGGAACCCATTAACATTGTTGGGAAGGCCCTGCACATGATTTCGTCTGCTACCCCTTGTAAGTGCATCAATGTCTTGAAGGATTCTAGATGATCTAGCGGATCCTTAGATCCGTCATAGCTCTCCACTTGCGGCATATGAAACTTTGGTGGGAGGGGGAATGAATTGACGGACGTGGTGAATGGGGAATCTGTTCTGTGAACCAAGTTGTCAAGGTCGCATGACATCCGTCCTCTAAGGGCATTCATCATGAAGTCCATGTGCTCCCTCATTATCTGCATCTTCGCAACCACTTGAGACGGGACAGGGTCCGCGGCTGATGGGCGGCTCATGTCCTGCAGTTCTGGCCTGCTTGGGGCGTTGCTTCCTTTTGGCCCCTCCTGATTTATTTTTTTAGCGCTTCTCGCCTCTTGATCTGCCTCCTAAGTATTGAATATTGCATTCTTTTGGCGCAATTGCTCCTTTAGGTCATGGTTCTGCATTATGAGGTGTTCTACTGCTGCTGCAAGGGTTTGAACCTGCCTTTTGAGAGCCGTGGTGTGTGGTTCGTCGCCCTGATTGTTTGTTGTGGTTGTCATCGAACTTGTGAGTACCATGCAATTTTTCGTCCAGAAAGCACGAAGTATGGCTCTTCCTTGCGCTTCCCACAGACGGTGCCAACTAATGATGCCCAAAATATCTTCAGTAAGCCATAAGGTTCTCACGTACTTGAAGCAACCTGCACAACACAAGACAAGAAGACTTCAAGGGGGTACCGGTGTGGTACCGGCTAAAGACCCTCGAAAGGTTAAGTCAAAAAATGCTTACAATCCTAGAGTACCAAAGTTGGGAAAATTATGCGTACCTTGCTACATGAGAGCCTTTGGGTTTTTATAGCAGCGTAGAACCGGCCTTCGTTTCTTGTGTGGGAAGTCTTTTCCTTATAGAATTGTGATTATTGGGCATATATACGGAATCCTCCTCATGCTTGGATTCTATTTCTATTGGAACTCTATAAACTAGGGTTATGTTTGAGACACAAGTTGTTTCCATTTATAATCCTCGGAGATTACTAAAAGTGGATACCACATGGTCTTTAGATCCGTCCACCTTGTGTCCGTACACCCGTGATCCGTCCACCAATAGTCTACCGGTTCGAACCATCGTCGCGCCTATTGAAATGTACCTGTCATATCAAATTCTACCCTCTTTAGTAGCGTTGGTTGGAATTTTCGAGGCTGAAAAACCCAAGTGCAAAGGTCTTTTGGTTTGAGACTAGAATTTGACCATCCTTAAGAGTCTGGTTTGGTGTTATGGTGTCAATAGAAATGCAAATTTGGAAAACAGGGGAGAGAAGTAATAGTAATATTGTAATCAATAAGTGTTTAGTAGGATTCATGTTTTTCCAATGAAGAGATTACATTTGAAATCTGAAAGAAGGGTATGTGAACGCGTGTGTGTAGCTTCTAGTAGGCTATCCACTCTTTCACTCAATTACTTAGAAAAGAGGTCTAAGTTGCAATCTTGATTGTGCTAGCCGTTGGACGTATTGATAGTTGCGTTCTCCTGTTATTGACTATCATGAGATTTTTTGGACTGATTTTTGTTTTTCAATAAGTTGCGTAGGAAGAACAGACTTTGCTAAGTATATTTCAACAAACTCAACTGGTGATAAAACTAAGCTACACGTGATTGGGGTGTGGGGACCTATTATGACCATGATTGAAGGCCCCCAACGAATTGAACTAGGAAACTGGTCCTTTATTTAGTTTTTCCCATCCCGCAAACTGAATCTAACTGAATTGAACCCATACAGCAAAAGGGTTAAAAAAGAAACCAATCCTACAGAAAATTACACTGACTCATAAGAAAATTGCTTCAATGGATCCGGGGTAGTGAAATTCATGATAGTTCTAGATCCTGAAATTGACCAAGATTTTGTATGCATGACAACAACATTGACACATCTTTCTAATCTTGATAATTTCATCATTCAGCTTACATGTAATAGCAGCAAAATCCCATCTGAAAGCATCTATTTTAGTCATAAAACTGAGAGAATTTGATGGTTGTCAATATCATAGCATAATTCTGGCTTTATAATATCTTCTAGCTTGCACATGCTTTTTTCTTCTATGATCTCAATGCTGGAAAGAAAGTCTCTTGGAGTTGAAAGCAATGCGCTTTTCAAATATTAAGTGACTAAGATCAAGAAACTTATGACAAAGAATTGATTTTGACATACCCATCTGTTAAAAAACATGTTTAGAATATCATATGAAGCCAAGCAAAAAGATAGTAATTTGGTATACCCACCTCCTCAGTCATCTCTCTGTGCTCCATATTTTAGTTCTAACTACGAGACCGAAGCAACTCCTACATCATCTTTCAAGAGAATTAGTCCATTACTTGTGCTTATAGTAATTCTAGCAGTACTCTTCTTCATCTATGGTCTTTCAAAAAGATGGGATGCTTCCTACGTGTAGTCATGCTTTCCATAGAGTGTATAGATATATGGCTTCTTTCAAACTCAACATGCCCTCTAGGTAGAGGGACTTTATTGGGCTTTGGCAATCCTATGGAAATTCCAGCACTTAATTTTGCTGTTTCCAGTGAGCAATCAAGTAGGTTTCCTAATGATGGAGAGAATTGGTCTTCTAGTAGTTAGAAGCCAATAAATATAAAGGAAGCTGTTGGCGAAAAGAGAGTATTTTGATTTTCTGTGAGACTCCGGAAGTTCAGAAGCTTACATGATGGAGTAGGTTGTGGAAGGAGAGAAGAGGAAACAAGTAGCTGTAATTTGGATGCTAGAAGGGAAAGAAAATCAGTGGCCGCAAGGGTGAGTGCTTCTCTGTATCCAAGAACTGGCTTTGGTCAAAGAAGAGCGGATTTCATATGGATTTGTTGCCTTTCCTTAATGCAAGTATCCCAATTAATGACGATGAAACTCATGCTTTGTAAAAGGTATATGACTAAATTTTATTTTATTTTTTTGGTTCTCTCTTGATTAATCAATCACACACATATAAGCTAGTAATGTTGTGTCCTGTTTTTCTTTTTTCTAGTTACATTGGAAAGATATACCTCTTATTTAAAAAATTTCTCATGTTTTGCCAAAATTTTCAAGGGCAAGTTCCATAGCGTGCATTATGTTGCAGTAATGAAATTCAAGATTGTTAGAGAAGTGTGGGGGGAAAGGCCCAATTGTAACAAACGGGCCTGTGATAGTAAGCCCAAAGATCTAAAGGATGAGTCAGAGAAACAAAGTATGGTCCACCTAGGCAAAGCTAGCCCAACCTTGAAAAATCCCAAAGGTATACAAAGGAGCCGAGGAGGAAAAGGGAGGAAGCATGATCATCGATGACTCTAAATGGAACCATCTGAGGGCCAACACCTCCTCGTCAAGTTTTCGAGGAACTCTTCGTCCTTGGCTACATTTGAAGTTAGACAAGGGATTAGATGGATCAAAGAACAAACAAATCCAACTATCTAAAGGAGGAAACATCTTAGTTAAGCAGTCATTCTTTTCATATTTAATAACATCCGTGTCACATTTATTGCTGAATGATCCATTAAGACATTACCTAACATCATTTTTCCCACCCACTTTCACCTCAAAAGAAGGGCGAAATAGGAGATGGGACAAGTATTTCCTCTACTCACCATCCACCCTACAAGTAATTGGTGAAGGAAGAACCTCCAATATAAATAGGGACTAGTCCCCTATGAGAAGGGATCTAGAAAAATTCAAGTGATAAAAGTGTCAAGTGTAAGAGCAATTGAGAGTGAAAAGCTGTATTTATCATACCAATCCTTGGGATCCAAAGGACATATTCGTTAATCAGATCTTAATAAGTTCTTCGTTCTATTATGTGTGTTGTCTTAGTCCTTTTGGGATCTGTTACTTTATTAAGCACTTGACCCATAATATATTAATTGAGTCGGTAATTTAAGTAATACTTCCTTAAAAACATTTTTGACCCACACAAGACGGATTTTTTTTCCTGTAAATTTTTTGGGGGCATGTAAAAAAATGAGCTTGCGAAAGATATGGCCTTCTTTTATTAAAGCTAGCAACATGTCAATTACACACAGGAGGTTGGTTGGTAAGAACTGGGGACAAACATTACGAATGTCGTTGGACGTTCTTAAAGCTAGAATTGTCTTTGGCCCCACAAAACGAGACGAGCATTTTGGATCTTCACCTGAATAATTACTTCTCTCCACTCTACCATGGTCTTTTCTTGTTAGGCAGCATTCGGTCGAAGACAATTCTATGAATCAGATTAGCTAAGATGGTGTTAATTGCAACCTGTCAATTAATTAAGCATAGACTTTCACTTTTCGAGAATGAAAAGTCAAGGAAGTCCTTTGAAAACAGGCTTATTTACTATTAGAACCTAAACTTTCTATGCACGGCCTAAATGTTTTCTTTTTTCATACGTTTATGATAAAAATCTAATGCAACATGAAGATATAAATTGGTTGAAATTTGGGTACAGTTAATCATTTAGGGAGGCCAGAATTATGTTTGTATTGTTGTGTTGTGTGTATAAAGTTTTTCCTTTTTCCTTTTGGTTTTTTTTTTTTTTTTTTGAAAGGGGCATATATATTGCATTGCAACAGATAAAGAGAGATACAAAGAGCATAAAATCTGCAGAACAGGAATACTAGTTTAGCATGTCTGCTTGTACAATTTGATCTAAGAAGGGAGGGGTAACCCCTTTCCACAACTGATGAGAGCTGGTCCTACGTGCAAGAAGGGCAAGCTCGTGTGCTGCATAATTAAAATCTCGGTTCAGGTGCCTAAAGGAGCAGAAAACAAAAGATGCCTTGGCTTGAATGATGTCCTGAATAATATGCCCCAACGAAGACCCCAGGTCTGAGTCATTTATCGCCTCAATCACATTGGAAGCATCACTTTCAAATATCACGTGAGTGAGCTGCATCTCTTGGGCCAGCAAAATACCATGCTCCATTGCAAAAACTTCTACTAATTCAGCCGGGTAGTAGGACTGAAGGGGTTTGCAGAGGGCAGCTATTGTTTCTCCTTTGCAATCTCTGATAATGACTCCAATGCTAGAGGATCCCTCAAGGTCAGAAGAAGCCCCATCTACATTAATTTTGAGAACACCGGGAGGTGGGGGGGACCAATGATAGGGGAGGGCCGGTCTAGGAGTAGAAAGATCATTAATAGCAGCTGAAGAAAATTCTTCCAAAGAGTTGCTAGCCATCTGCCAAACCTGTGTGGGCGAAGCACCCTTGCCGTCATGGATAATTCTATTTCTGTTATACCAGATTGCCCAAGCAACAGAGAAAAAGGTTTCTAACTCTTGAGAAGTTTTGTGAGCAAGAATGAACATGGCTAAATCAGGGAGGGTCCAATGGTTTCTTTGGATCAGATGCAAGCCATCGGGCCAGTGACTCCAAACTTGGGTAGCAAACCTGCAGTGTAACAGAGCATGATGAATAAATTCAATCTCTTTATTACAAATTGGGCAAGCACTGCTGGTATTGATGCCACGGGAGCACATTTTTTCTTTGGATGGCAGCCCGTTGACGCAAGCCCTCCATGCAAAAATTTCAATCTTAGAAGGGAGGTTGAGGAGCCATAAACTTTTCCATAGAGGCTTGAGGGGATCCCCCATAGAGCATCCCCCCCCCATCCTTATTTTCCACCAGGCTGTAGGCAATGTGGTAAGCGCTCTTTACAGTGAACACACCACGCCTGTTCCCCATCCAAATTAGTTTGTCTTCAGGCAAGCCACGGCTGAGAGGAATCCTTAGAATTGTTTCAGCTTCAAAGGGTAGGAAGGTTTCATTAATGATATCAGCTTTCCACCATTTCGTGGTCGTGTCAATGAGGGAAGAGACCATGGGGAAGGGTAAGAAATTGTTAGGGGAGGTGATGACTTTGTAAGTGGTGGGGGTGGGGAGCCATTTGTCATCCCATATGTGAATTTTTTTCCCATTGCCCACACGCCACCAAGTTCCCTTAAGAATAACCTCTAGACTGTTAAATATACTTCGCCAAGAGAAGGAAGGGAAAGTGCCAAGAGTTGCACTAAGGATGTCACCAGAAGGAAAGTAGCGAGCTTTGAGGACACGGGCAAGTAGGGAAGTTGGATTTGTAAGAATTCGCCAAGCTTGCTTTGCCAACATAGCTAAATTAAACGCTTGCAGATTTCGAAAGCCCAAACCCCCCAAAGACTTCGGGAAGCACATTTGTTTCCAACCGACCCAAGCCATTTTTGACTCTTGATGCTTTTGACCCCACCAAAACTTCCTCATCATGCTTTCAAGATCTTCACATAGACCACGAGGGAGCTGAAAACAGCTCATGGTGTAGGTGGGGATCGCTTGGGCGACCGCCTTAATAAGGATTTCCTTTCCCCCCATAGAAAGCAACTTGCCTTTCCATCCAGCCAGTTTTTGCCCAACCCGCTCCTTTAGAATAGAAAAGACCTGATTTTTTGATCTCCCGATGAGTGAAGGGAGTCCAAGATACTTGGAGTGCCTTGAGTCTTGCATCGGCCCCAAAATGGCAAGGATTGAATCCTTGATGTCCTGATGAGTGTTCGGGCTGAAAAACACTGAGGATTTATCAGTGTTAATTTTCTGGCCAGAGACATCCTCATACCTCTGAAAAATTTTCTTAAGTTCTTGACACTCTACGGGATTAGCCTTGCAGAAGAGAATGCTATCATCTGCGAAGAAGAGATGTGTGATACTGGGGCAATTACGAGAGATGGAGATACCCGTAAGGGAGAGGTTTCTTGCTGCATCATGAATAATGGCAGAGAGTCCCTCGGCACAAAGGAGGAAGAGGCTCGGGGAGAGGGGGTCGCCTTGGCGAAGACCCCTCGAAGGGATGATATTCCCATAAGCCGCCCCATTTGTCTGAACTGAGTAGGAGACTGAAGTGATGCAATGCATAATGAGACTCACCCACTTAGGACAAAATCCAAGCTTTTCCATAACCCTTTTAATAAAGCCCCATTCAACTCTGTCGAAAGCCTTGCTCATATCAAGCTTGACAGCCATGTAGCCCTTCTTTCCGGCTGTTTTGTGGTTTAGGTAGTGCATTAGCTCGAAGGCCACCAATACGTTATCCGTAATGAGGCGATCCGAGGTAAAAGTACTTTGGTTCTCCGAGATGATATGGGGGAGAAGGTTTTTAAGTCTATTGGCCAAGGTTTTGGAGATGAGCTTGTAGATTACATTGCATAAGCTTATGGGCCTAAAATCAGTCATTTTCTTTGGGCTGCTTGTTTTTGGGATGAGGGAAATGATGGTTTTGTTAATTTCGGTCATGGGCAGATTGTTATTGAGGACGTTCAGGACCATATCGGTAACATTATTCCCAACAATACTCCAATATTTCTGGTAAAAGATGGCAGACATACCATCGGGCCCAGGGGCTTTGGTGGGGTGAATTTGCTTGAGAGCCGTAGCCACTTCTTCTCTAGTAAAAGCACGAGATAAATTCACATTCATATCCTCCGACACCTTGGTGGGGATGGCATCTACAACATCTTCTATCCTATTAGGGAGAACAGAGGAGTATAAATTTTCAAAATAGTTCACAGCGACTCGCGAAATGGCTTCCTTCTCTTCGCACCATCTGCCATGTTCATCCCATAAGCCCAATATTGTGTTTTGTTTACGCCTTTCCGAGGCATGGGCATGGAAAAATTTCGTGTTCCTATCTCCCTCCTTTAACCAATTTGCCTTGGCTCTTTGACCCCAGTATAATTCTTCATCTTCTAACAGCTCATTCAACTCCCTTCTAAGGTTTCTGATCTCCGTGCTCAGCTCCCCATTTCTATCTTGCATTGTTAGGGCGCTTAGGGCATTTCGTTTTGACTGGATTTTCTTAGGGATGTGACCACAGACAGAGGAGCTCCAATTAGAGAGTTCTGAGGCACACCGCTTTAAGTTCTCCATTATGCCTTCTGGTGTGCTCAGATCCACCCCCATCCCCCAAGAGGATTCAATAACATTCCTACAGTCCTCATTTTTTGTCTATCAAGCTTCAAAGTGGAATCGTTTAACGTTGGATGCGCGTTGAGGAAGTGAATCAGTAAGGAGCAAAACACTATGATCAGAGGTTGATTCAACAAGGTGGTAAACTCTCGTCCCATTAAATTTTTCAATCCACTCAGTGTTATCAAGTGCTCTGTCTAGTCTCAATTGAATTCTATTCTCCCCGTCTTGCATATTACACCAGGTAAAATCAGCACCCTGATAGCCCAAATCCCTAAAACCACAAAAATTCACTGTATTCCTAAAACCCTCCATTTGATGCTGGGAACGAGTGACACCCCCCTCTTTTTCATTTATAGATAATATTTCGTTAAAATCTCCTAGACAAAGCCATGGTAATTGAAATTGATTATGTAAGAAAGCAAGAAGGCGCCAAGACTCATACCTTCGGTGAGTTTTCGGATGACCATAGAAACCAGTGATCCTCCATTGAAAGTTGCTTTCCAACTCCTTGACCACAGCATCAATATGATTCCCCAAGTAGCTACTGATTTCCAAGCAAACATCCCGGGTCCAGAGCAAAGCCATTCCACCACTACAGCCCCGACTAGGAACAATGAGGCCGTTTGCAAACCCAATCCTATTCTTAATTTTCTCCATCCATTTTGCTTTTGATTTAGTCTCCATGAGGAAGACAACCTTGGGCTTCCAGCGTCGCACCATATCGTGCAGCGCTCTGACTGACCGGGGGTTCCCAAGCCCTCGGCAGTTCCAGCTTAGGGGATTCATTGCTCCCGGCGGTGCTGCAATGCAGCCACCGCCGATCTCTCTTCAAGGGTAGGTTGGGGGGAATCTGCCTCTGTGCATCTTTTCTTTGAACTGGGGATTTCCTCATTTTCCTCAAAAATTAGCTTACCCAGGCGTTTGGAGCCTACTGGAGTTTGCTGCATTTCAGACATCAGGCCTTTAGCTTTCCCTTTTTCTCTGGCAATTTTTTTCAGTTGGACCGTAGCTTTGGGTTTTTTTCCTCCACTTTGGCCCATGCTTTTTGTTAAGGGACCGGGTTCACACTTGATGATAGGGGCGGCTTGGGGTGTGGGTTTGATAGGGCTGGATACCTCCATAAGCTCATTTTCTTCTTGGGCTTTCTGGCCCACTGGTGAAAAGGCATCTTCATTAATCTTTGTTGGGCCCAAATCCTTTGAGGGAACTGTTGGAGGGGGAAAGTAATCTGCGTGTGCCAAGGAGTTTCCCGAGTCAGAGCAACCCGCACGTGTCGGATAGTCCCCAACCCTAAGGGTTTCTTCAGCTTGTTTCCTTTCCGAACTAACCGCGCCGGTTCTTCCAGTAGATCCACCTTCCCTTTCCCCTGTTCTTCCTGTGCCACTAATATTTCCACCTCCAGTACTTCCAAGACTGCCCTCTTTTCCTAATGCGGGAGAATTATTTGCTGTAGTGTGGGCATAGTTTTCCAATCCATCTTCATCTTCATATCGTCTTTCTCCACCGCCGTCACTACTGGTGGATCTGGTTTTGTCTCCCGCTGCTTTTGTGTTTCCATAGGCGCGTAGCCAGTCGCCATATTGCCGTGAGGCGTTGTGGGAATCTATGCGCTCTTGGCAATGCTTATCATCATGCCCCAATCGACCACAAAGATAGCAGAAAACGGGTAGCCTCTCATACTTGAAGCTAACCCAGAATTTGTCACCATCAGAACTCGCAACTTTACCTCCGCGTCTGAGTGGCTTGTCTAGCTGAAGATCCACACGAATCCTCATAAATTTTGCTTGATCCGAATGTCCTGTTCTTCGGTCAGATTCAATGAATCTCCCCAGACTGTTACCAAGCTCTTTACCCACATCTAAGGACATGTGCTCAAATGGTAGCCCCTAAATTTGAACCCAAAAAGGTGAGTGTGTGAAGACAATATTTGAGACTGACAGACCTTTCCTCCATCTACACAATAGAAGCAAGTTGTTTTCGAAGTTCCAGGGCCCATTTCGTTCAACCCATTGGAGCTGGAATTCGGAGTTGAATTTGAACTGTAAAATCTTGTTTCCTACTTCTACGATCTGCAGATCTGAACCCATTTTCCACGCTAATCTCAACGTATTTTTTAAAGCCCTCAGATTTTGGTTCCTGTCAGTGAGAAGACATCCAAAAAGGCTCAGAGAACATTCTTCTAGTAGATCTGCTCTGCTTTGGGCTATAATGGGTATTTCTTCCTCTTCCTCTTTGGTGAGGTGGAGGTTAAGCAAACCCTCAACAACGGTGTGTTCCATACCGGTGTCAGGGGAGGAAAATGTGGAATGAAGCCAGAGAAAAAACCCAGAACGGGGAGATAGGGAGGGAGTGCTCGGCAGGATACTTCGGCGAGAGGGAGAAGCTCCTACGAGAGAGAGGTAGAAAAAATTTTCCTTTTGGTTAAAGTGCTAAAGAAAAAAATCCATGATTGACAATTGTTTTTCCATCATGCTTTTGAGGCTTGGAGTTCTTTCCCTTTTCGTTATGACTTAAAAACTCATCCTTCGAACTAAAGTCCTCCTTTTAGTATTAGATACGGAAGGGGCAGATCTTGAAAGTGGTAAGAAAGATTAATAGTCATGATAGCTTCTCTCTCTCTCTCTCTCTCTCTCATGCTGGGCCTCTGCTTCAAACAGTAACTATAGGAGGTTTTTCCAATATTCTTCTATTTCTCATCTTTGGTTCTCTTTGTTCTGTTGGGATTTATGCCCTAAATTCCAATTTATTGGTACGTCATAAATAATTAAATTGTTTAATTATATGAGGCTATCTAAAAATAAACTAATGAGACATTATCTTAGTACATGAGATGCATCGTATGTGATTTATGTGAAAAGTCACAGAAGGTATAAATCACAAGTTCTTTGTAAACTCAAAATTTTAGTTCGTAATTGGTGATGAAATTTGACATTTCATTTGCGAAGATTATAACATATCAACTAAGATGATTTGTCTTGATCATAGAAGTGGAGACTTTTAGTTGATATGTTTTTAGAGTTAAGACATATTGAACTGGACTGCTGTGAGATTTATTATTCTCCTAATAACTGTCAAATAAATAATAAATCTCACGACTTCTATTTACATCAACTCGAAATCATAAGAGAATAATGTCTATAAGTCACAATCAAAACTTCAGTATGTTGGGCAACCGCATTTAGTGTTGATGGAACATATATTTTCAAGATGCAATTCATAATCTTTTAACGGAGATATAAAATATTTCATTGAGATAAGTTTAATAGGTTTGGTTATTCAAAGTGTTTGGCCCAATCACTTTAGTAAGGAGTTACTAAAGTATATATTTATGGAATTGGATTTTATAAATATATGATGAATAACATTAATGATTAAACTGGGTACTCAAGGATTAAGATGTAGTAATCTTCAAAGTAGCAGTCAACATTCATGACTTTGTATTATTATGAATATTTTAATGAAGGGGTTGGATGTATAATAAAGTCTTGGGATATAATTTATTAATAAGGCCTAGAGTACAATTATATTCATATAGTGGTATTGAATATAATTAATGATAACTTTGGACTTGTCAAGAGTTGACAGAAAAATCTAAGGCCCATTAGAGCTAGAGTCTTATTTGTTCCTTTTTGGTCCTATTCCAAGCCACATACTAGAGCCCAATTGGAATGTCCTAAAAGGCTAGCTTAATTAAATAATCTGTTATATATAAGGAGAGAAACATATAGAATTTTATAAGTTTTTTCAGAAGTGGTTTTTATTAAGAGATCACATAAGGAATGAAATGGTTTGTGTGTGAGTGTTGGACACTTTCTTATTCTCTCTTTGGAAACTGATTGAGAGACCATACTTCTTGGGCATCAAGTGGAATTGGAGTGAAGATTAAAAGTGTTCCCAAGTACTTCTAATATTTTGTTTTGAATTTCACCGCACCAGGTATGCTTTCTTGTTCTTAAATTCTAAAACCTACATAGTACATGTTATCAATTGCGAATGAAATAGATCCGTTAATTTTTCACTGCGTATGTTTTGTATATAATACAAACATGTATTTTTCCAACATGTTCAACTATATCACAATGAGTATCCAAGTGTAGGAGTTTTGTTTTTTTTTTTTTTTTTTTTTTTTTTTTTTTTGATAAACATGAGTTGTTACATCTAGCGAGCAAGAAAGTCTAAAAATCCTAATTCCCCCTTAAAGGTGATCAAAACGAGAGTGACAGATTTGTTTAAATGAACCTGATGGTACTGACATAATAATCCATTGAAATCAAGGTAGCAAACGGTGCAATGGACGGATATGCCACATGACGGATTGACTCCTCTCTGTAGTGAACAAGTAGTCCCTCTACATGACGAATTCATTGTTCAGGGGCCCAAAACCGATGGACGCCGAAGCCATGTAACTTAGGTAAGCTCCAAGGAACCCTAAAGGGAAATACCATGTGTCCCACGATGGCCCTTAGTCAATAGGAACCTCATATGGGAAGAATCCCGTAAAATAAGGACACTCATTTAGGATCTTCTTTATAAGGAAATATCTTTTCCCTTGGGAAATAAGGTACGCATAATTGTTCCCAGCTTTGGCATTCTAGGGTTGTAAGAAGCTTTCTAACTTAACCTTCGGAGGGTTTTTGGCTGGTACCACATCGGTACTCTCCTAAGGTCTTCTCGTTCTGTGCTGTGCAGGTGTTGTCTTGAGCATGTGAGGACTGTGTGGCTTACTGACGATTTTCGGCATTATCAGTTGGTGCCATCTGCAGGAAACAAACAAAGGAAGTAAGCCATACTTAATGCTTCCCGGACAAAAAGTTGCATGATACTTACACGTTTAATGGCAATTACCACTAATTATTAGGGTGACGAACCACGCATCACGGCTCTTGAGAGGCAGGTTCAAACTCTTGCGGCAGCAGTGGAACACCTAACCAAGCAAAACCACGATTTAGAGGAGTAGCTGCACCAAAAGAACGAGGGGCTTAACACATAGGAGGAAGATCAAGAGGGCACCAGTGCTAAGCGAAGGGACTAAGATGGGCTAGAAGGTAGCAATGCTCCAAGCAGACTAGAGCGACAAGACACGAGTTGTCCATCCGCTGCAAATATGGCTTCACCTCACATAGTTGTGGAGATGCAGATGATGAAGGAACAAATGGACTTAATGATGAACGCCCTCAGAGGACGGGTGTCTAGCGACCTCAATGACTTGGTCCATCGAACTGATTCACCGTTCACCGCATCCGTCACTTCGTTCTCCCTTCCACCAAAGTTTCATATGCCGCAGGTGGAGAGTTACGACGAATCTAAAGACCCCTTAGATCACCTGGAGTTTTTTAAGACCCTAATGCACCTGTAAGGAGTGACAGACAAGATTATGTGCAGGGCCTTCCCCACTACGCTGAAGAGCCCCGCAAAGGTCTGGTTCAGTAGGTTTATGCCCAACTCTATAGGAACCTTTAAGGAGTTGAGCGCCCAGTTTGCCTCGTACTTTATCGGGGGGCACAAGTACAAGAAGTCCACTGCAAGCCTGATGAGCATTGAGCAATGGGAGGATGAGACGCTGAGGTCTTACATAGCCCGATTTAACAAGGAAGCATTCTCAATCGACAAAGCTGACGACAAGATACTTGTAACCGCATCCACGATTAGGCTATGGAAGGGTGAGTTTCTGTTTTTTTTTTATACAAGAACGACCTAAAGACTATGTCGGATGTACCCTACAGGGCTACTAAATACATGAACACAGAAAACACACTGCTGCCTCGCGAGGAGAAGCCCAAGAAGAGAGAAAGACAAGAGGAACTACGATAGGACAGGGGGTGAAAGATAGTCAGGACAGGAGATAGAAGGGAAGATAGATGCTCTAAGCCTCCTGCCGAAAGGTTCACAAGTTTCACACTGTTGAACACCCCGATTGATCAGGTCTTGATGTAGATTAATGGCGAAGAAGCCCTGACATTCCCCAGCAAGCTAAAGGAGATCCCAGCAAGAGGTCTAAGGACAAGTACTATCGATTCTAGCATGACTATGGTCATAACACATCTGACTGCTATGACTTAAAGCAGAAGATAGAAGCACTTATTAGGGAAGGGAAGTTGTAAAGTTTCATCAGTCAGGAGAGGATGGACTAGCCTCAAGAACCTTTTGCCTAGTAAGAAAACGAGCATCCCAAACCCCCACTAGGAGACATAAGGATGATAGTAGGGGGAATCGCGACATCTGGCTTATCTAAGAAGGCACGCAAAACCTACCTGTGGATGGTCCAAAACGTCTAGTTGGCGGGATTCATCCCAAAGATAGCACAGATTGACAGCCCTATCATTGAATTTATAGTGGAAGATGCTAAGCGTCTCTACCATCCACATGACGATGCACTCGTGGTTAGTATTAGGGTGGGGGACTACAACACTCATCGGGTCCTTGTGGATAATGGGAGCTCTGCTGACATCCTCTACTACCTAGCGTTCCAGCAGATGAGAATTGAGAGGGAATGGTTGATTCCAGTTAACGCGCTGTTTGTCAGATTCCAAGGATACACCCCTTAGGAGCGGTCATTTTACCTGTAACAGTCGGAGATTACCTGTAGCAGATCACAAGGGATGTCACGTTCCTGGTTGTAGATTGTTTATCTGCCTACAATGCCATCCTTGGCCATCCTACCCTTAACTCGTGGAAGGTCGTAACCTCGACTTACCACCTAATGATTAAGTTTTCGACTGAATACAGAGTAGGAGAAGTATAGGGAGATCAAGTGGCGGCGCGCGAATGCTACATTGCCATGCTTGAAATGGACGATCATGTGCAGACTATGTGCATAGAGGAACAACGGACGAAGGCAGAACCCGTGGAAGGATTGGAGGAAATAATCCTGGACGACTCTAGGCCCAAAAGAACCACCAAGGTTGGCATTTTGGCTAACGCGTGGGTCCGTCGGGCTCTCACAACTTTTCTAAGGGAGAACCAGGATGTGTTCGCATGGAGTCATAAGGACATGCCAGGAATTGACCTTTTAGTCATGGTCCACGGATTGAATGTATCGCCTTTCTTCACTCCCATCTGTCAGAAGAAACGGGTATTTGTGCAAGAACGGGACAAGGTTATGGCTGAGGAGGTTCACAAATTAGAGGAAGCAGAATTCATACGAGAAGTGCATTACCCCGAATGGTTGGCTAATGTGGTGATAGTCAAGAAGGCTAATGGAAAGTGGAGGATGTGTATAGACTTCACGGACTTGAACAGGGCATGCCCTAAAGATAGCTATCCCCTTCTGCGAATTTACATCTTGGCAGATTCGATTGCAAGACACTAGTTGTTGAGCTTCATGGATGCCTTTTCTGGCTACAAACGGATCAAGATGGATGAGGCTGATCAAGAAAAAACTTCATTTGTTTCCAACCAGGGTCTCTTTTACTACAAAGTAATGCCATTCGGACTTAAGAACGCAGGCGCCACTTACCAAAGGCTAATGAACAAGATGTTCGTGCATCAAATTAGGAGGAGCATGCAAGTTTGCATGGACGACATGCTAGTGAAGAGTCTATGGGAGGACGACCATTTGAACAACATCCAAGAGACCTTTGAAACCCTTCGATCTTATAGCATAAAGCTGAATTCGAGCAAGTGTGCGTTTGGGGTGACGACAGGGAAATTCTTGGGGTTCATGGTGTCCCAAAGAGGCATCGAGGTCAACCCTGAGAAGATACGAGCAATAACGGAGATGACACCACCGGCAAGCATCAAGGAGGTACAAAGCCTGAACGGTAAGATTGCTGCACTGAACAGGTTTGTCTCAAGAGCAATGGATAATGCCTACCTTTTTTCCACACGTTAAAGAAGTCGTTTGAATGGACAGCCGACTGTCATTAAGCATTTAAAGACTTGAAAGCATACCTTTCC
This sequence comes from Lithocarpus polystachyus, assembly GCA_033629205.1. Taxonomy (NCBI): domain Eukaryota; kingdom Viridiplantae; phylum Streptophyta; class Magnoliopsida; order Fagales; family Fagaceae; genus Lithocarpus; species Lithocarpus polystachyus. The sequence continues at coordinate 85,505,501 of CM066166.1, forward strand.
TCCCTACTATTACTGACTCCCTCCAAACTTGGAGAGGAATTATTCCTATATCTGACCATCTCCCCGGCATCTGTCAGCGCAGCCTTAGTCAGAGAAGAAGATGGGGTACAAAAGCCTGTGTACTACACTAGCAGGGTGCTCCGAGGCGCAGAAGAAAGATACCCCCCAATGGAGAAGGTCACCTTTGCGTTAGTGACTGCAGCTCGGAAACTCAAGCCAAACTTTCAAGCCCACATGTGGTCGTCTTGACCGACAAGCCTTTACGAAAGGCAATGAGCAGCCCTGAATCAGCTAGACAAATGACGCTGTGGGCAATCGAGTTGAGTGAGTTAGACATACAGTATCACCTACAGATGGCCATAAAAGGGCAGGTTGTCGTTGATTTCATCGCGGAGTTCACCAACATAAAAGGCCACGGGGCGGACACATAGTCACTATGGAGCATCCACACAGACAGATCCTCCAACAAATGATCAGGCAGAGCTAATGTGAAACTCCACAGCCCAAAAGGGGACAAGGTTGAATGCATGATAATACTTGACTTCCATACACCAAATAACGAAGCAGAATACGAAGCCTTGATAGTAGGGTTAGATCTAGCAAAAGCAACAGGAGCCACGGATGTGATGGTGTATTGTGACTCTCAAGTAGTCACCAGTCAGGTTAACAGTGACTACGAATGCAAAGGCGAATGTATGAAGAAGTACTTGGAACAAGTGAAGAATTGGGTGAACGAACTCCAATCGAAGTTTGTTCAAATCCCAAGGGAAGAGAACAAGCCAGCCGACTGCCTCGCCAAGGCTGCATCAGCGGAGCCTATAATTATCCTCAGACAGGTACTATCGTTCAAACCTCACTACTAATAGATGGCGTCAGTGTGCAGGAGGTAGGATTTGAAAACAATTAGACAACACCAATAACATCCTACCTAAAGGATAGGGTGCTACCCAACAATAAGGAGGCTGCAAGGAAATTGAAGGTTCAAGCGACGCACTTCGTTTTGATCAGAAATGTCCTATACAAAAGGGCTTCTCCCGACCGTACCTGAGGTGCCTCGTCTTCGAAAAGGCTGACTATGTCATGAGAGAAGTCCATGAAGGAGTTTGCGGAAACCATTCTGGTTATGGTCATTGGTGCACAAGCTAATTTGGGCGAGATACTATTGGCTTACAATGCTGAAGGACGCCCAGGCATACGTTAAAGCTTGCGACAGGTATCAGAGGTTTGACAACCTCATTAGGCTACCGACAAAAGAGCTCACCCCAATGACAGCTCTATGGCCTTTCGCTTAATGGAGGTTGGACATCATGGGCCCATTCCCAACAGTGGTTAGACAATTTAAGTTCCTAGTGGTCGGTATCGATTACTTCACAAAGTGGGTAGAAGTCGAAGCCCTGGCCACCATCACGGAGAAGAATGTACGAAACTTCGTATAGAAGAACATCATCTGCAGGTACAGTATACCTAGAGTACTGGTCTCAGGTAATGAAAAGCAGTTTGACAACGATGCCTTCAAAGACTTCTGCTTTCAGCTAAGGGTTAAGAATCACTACTCGTCACCAACCCACTCCCAGGCCAATGGGCAAGTTGAGGTCATGAATCGATCCTTGCTTAAAATCATCAAGACTCGGCTTGAGGGGGTGAAGGGTATATGGCCAGAAGAATTGCCAAGCATTTTATGGGCATACAAGACAACAGCTAGAACACCCACAAGAGAGACACCATTTCAACTAGCATATGGTTGCAAGGCAGTCATCCCGGCTGAAGTAGGACTTACAAGCTACAGAGTGGGAAATCACGACGAAGGTAGGAATGATGAAGCAATGCGCTTGCAGTTGGATCAGAGCAACGGCCGAGCAAAGGCTAGCACGGTACCAGGACCTCATGGCCAAGCACTGTAACTCCAAAGTCAAATATCAGGACTTCCAGGTTGGAGATTTGGTTTTAAGGAAGGTAATAGACGCCATAAAAGACGCCTCCTAGGGGAAGCTAGGACTGAATTGGGAAGGACCGTACAAAATCGCCTTATTGTACAAGAAGGGGACTTACCATCTAGAAATAGTGGACGGGCAAAGGTTGCACTACCCATGAACACAGAGCCTCTAAAAAAGTACTATCAGTAAACAACAACATGAACAATAATACTCTTTATTTCTAGTTTATTGCTTTCTAGTTAAATTTTAATAGTCTACAGTTCCTTTCAAGCTCGAAGGGCAGATTTCTATCATTTAAAAAAAATTGTCATTGCTTATTTACCACAATAAGAGGAGTTATTTAGAACGCCGTGTGTATGCTTTCTACATATTCGTTATTATGTCCAAAATGGATCAAACTCATCCCAAAGGGGTAATTTGAAATTGTGTGGTTCGCACAGTGGACGGGTTCATCCCAAAGGGGTGATTTAAAATGTTAGGTCCAAGGAGGACGATAAACCCAAAAAGGATAACTTAAAACGTTAGGTCCAAAGAGGACGGACATAAGATATCAAGTCCAAACAAGACGGACTCATCCTAAAGGGTGATTTGAATTCTTAAGTCCACACAGTGGATGGGCTCATCCCAAAGGGTTATTTGAATTGCCAAGTCCATACATTGGACGAGCTCACCCAAAGGGTGAATCGAATTGTTAAATCCACACAGTGGACGGGGTCATCCCAAATGATGGTTTAAATTCTTAAGTCCACACAGTAGGTTTAATTTGAAATATAAAGTTCACAAGGTGGATGGGTTCATAGTAAAAGGATAACTCATATTTATTCCAAAAAGTGGACGGGTTACCACTGAAAGGACAACCAAATCCATAAAATGAATGGATAACTCATATTCATCAAAAAGGTCGGATTCATTACAAAAATTCATTTGCAAATATTAAAATCCCAAATAGATGGATGTGTTGCAAAAGGAATGTAATCAAATAATATAAAGATCCATAAAAGGAAATGTCTACATGCAAAGTCTAAAAGAGGCAACGGATAACTAAAGTTAATAAATATAAAGTCATAAAGGGAAATTGTTTCGAATTTAGAGTAGAAGGAAGAAATACAACCTTCATCAAAAAATACAATTTACAAGAAAAAAAAAAAAGAAAAAGTATTGCTGGACGGAAGGGATTTCTTCATCCTTGCCAGTCTGTTCCTCCTCAAGATGACGGGTAACCTCCTTGACGGATTTCTCTTGGTCAACCTGGGTAGCATCACCATCGTCTTAAGGGTTGGGATTGGCATCGTTGGCAAAAAGGTCCTCAGTTCCTTCAGATGCAATCGGATAGGCTGGGGTTTGGCCTTCGGGGTCGATGGTAACATGAGATAGGTCCAGGTTTGGGAAAGAAGCCTTGACCTAACGGAGGCAGTCATCGAACTCATCAGCAAAAGAGCCTCCCAGTTGGGCTAGAAGAGCATCGGAGTCACGGTACTCCTGTATTGCGTTTTCTTTGGCCTGATAGATCAGCCTCTTAGACTCAGAGATCTCATTTTCCTTGTCCTTGAGCACCTTTTTAAGTGCCTTCGTCTACTGCTCAGCCTCTTCTAGGAGTCTCTTGGTCAGGACAAACTTCTTCCCCATGGTAACCTTTCAGGCCTTCAGCTTAGCCAGCTCAGTCTCTGACGCCTCCACCCTTGCCCTAACACGATCCACCGTCATTGCCTAAGACACGCAACGGTCCATCAGGCCCTTCATTATAAGCACCCCTTGCCAGCAACCAAAACCAGGGTCAGAAGAAACAAGCAAAAGAAAACATGACGGAAAGGAAGGGTAAACGATGACATATCTGAGCAAGGCTAAATAGGTCAGTCTCTCCCATGGCCTCAATAGAGTGATTGCCCAAGTCCTCATAATCTTCACTCGTGAGGATGGATGAGAGCTGCTTAAGTGCTTATTGGGGGTTCTCACGAAGGAGGACGGGGCGTTTTTCCTCATCAAGAACCGGACCCTTCATCAAACACTTACCTTTTCCATGGACGGGTGGAAGGGGCAACCTCACCTCCGTGGATTTAGCCCCAACAGGCCCTACTGTCACCTTTGGTTTCTTTGGTGGACGGTCTGTTTTGTCTACCGTCTTCCTCTTGATAGACAGGTTCAATGGGCCCATGCCCTCCTTTTTCTTTGTAGCAGCCTACTACTTGATGTAGGATCATCTCCTGCTATCTTCCATTTCTGAAGATGGACAGATAAGGAGTTATGTAACTACTAAGTCAAAAAAAAAAAAAAAAAAAAGAGAAGAGTAAGGGTGACGGGCATATGTTGACGAATTTGTATGTCGTAACAACGGGCGGCAGTTATGGGTTCTGGACCGTTGTAGTACCAGTGGAGAGTGTGCAAGTTGACTAACTTAGCCCATGTCCTCTTTGACAACTTGGTTTTGTTGAAGATTTTTTCCAAAAAACTTTACTGTTCTAGAGTGACCTTTGGATGATCCTGAGCTGCAATAGAGGATGGTTAGAATGTTAAGTAGCAAATTAATGAATAAAACTTAAGACGGATGGGCACCTACCGGATGGGGGCATTATATCCCAAGTTTTGTCTACTGGCATGAATTCCTGGTCGTCGGGGTGACACATCCAATCGTCCCCTTGGATAAAAAAGTAACGACTTTTCTAGTAACTGTTGGAGTCCGATGTCTCGCATACTAATCTAAGTAACAGAATCCTCAATACGAAACTATACATTCCCTTGGACTGGGTGATCTCGGGCAGGAGGTAACAGTGAAAAAACTCTTCCACCGTCAACCTATGGGCCCCGTCAAACATCATCCCATATAAGACTTCTACGCCTAGGAAAACCCTCTAGGCATTTGGGGATATTTGGGTGACGGCTAGGCCTAGGTATTGAAGGAGACGACGGTCTAAGGCACTTAGTGGGAATCTGAGCCCTGCCTTTAGCATTTGCTAGTACACCCCAACGTTGTCAACGCCTTTATAGTAACACTTCTCGGATTTGTAGGGCAGAACGATTGGTATGTGGACGGGTATTTGATACTTCTCTCTAAGAGTGTTGAAGTGCGTTTGTTTGATGGAAGAAATGAAATCATTAACTGTCTACAGTGGGAGCATGATAAACTCCTTAAGTTCGTCCGGACCTAAGACGGATTGAATGGGTAATTCAACACCGATCTGATCGTCGTTGGAATCACTTTTTGACCCATCCATGTGCAAATCCTCATCCCTTGCAGAAGAAAAGGAGGCTGACGGGTTCCTTTTGTCGCTTAAGGTGTCGGGGTCTTTCTAACTAGACAAAAACACCTCATCGTAGCCCGCTCCTTTGTGGATACACGATTGCTCACTCGACACACTAGACATGTCGCCTACACGTGACAAATAAACCCTAAGACTCTGACGATTTCACATAGGCGACGGGTGCACAAAATTTAAATAAGTTGCAAGGTAACTCAACATAAAAATACTTACCAGTTGGGAAGAAGAGCAAGGTGTGGATGACGGTTACACCCAGTGGACGAAAAGCAGTATCAACAGGTAGACGAATGCGCTTTGATTGAAGATTTGTTGCGGAAAGTGAAAAATGAGAAGGAAGGAAGCATGTATATATAGAGGTAACGATATGGAAGACGAAGGGACGCTTTGGTTAAAGCGAATAACCACCAAAAACGTGCCATGTGCCCCTACAACATTTATTACCCTAGGCTAGCCTGGTAGGCAGGACGCGCTTCTTAAGCTATGAGCTGGATCGTCACTCCCCGAGTTCATCCGAGAAGGAAGGTGACGGACCCATGGAGTGTGGGGGCAACTAAAGGTGATCAAAATGAGAGTGACAGATCCGTTTAAATGAACCTGACGGTATTGACATAATAATCCATTGAAATGAAGGTAGCAAACGGTGTAATGGACGGATAGGCCACATGACAGATTGACTCCTCTCTGTAGTGAATGGGTAGTCCCTTTACATGACGGATTCATTGTTCAGGGGCCCAAAGCTGACAGATGTCGAAGCCATGTAACTTAGGTAAGCTCCAAGGAACCCTAAATGGAAATACCTTGCGTCCCACGATGGCCCTTAGTCAATAGGGATCTTATATGAGAAGAATCCCGTAAAATAAAAACACTCATTTAAGATCTTCTCTACAAGGAAAGATCTTTTCACCCAAGAAACAGAATCGGCTTTATACTACTATAAAAACCCAAAACCTTCAAGAAATAAGGTAAGCATAATTGATCCTAGCTCTGGCATTCTAGGGTTGTAAGAAGCTTTCTAACTTAACCTTCGTAGGGTCTTTGGCCGATACCACACCGGTACTCTCCTAAGGTCTTCTCGTTCTGTATTGTGCAGGTGTTATCTTGAGCACGTGAGGACTGTGCGGCTTATTAAAGATTTTCGGCATCATCACCCCTCCTATTTACATTTCTTTCAAATATTACAGAAAAGATCAGAGAAATTCCACCTATAGCAGTTTTGTAGGAAATGGAAAGATCTGTGAACAACAAAGGATGCTATTTTACAAAAAAATGTTACAAGTTATGGCCACCAAAACAATAGAGGGACCCACATGACAAGGCTGCTTACAGAAATTATGATCGCCAAAACTTGATAAAAATCATTAGGGTATGCCAAAATCACATTTTATGACAAGAGAACTGGTCTAATAAGCAGATTTTGTTCATGTGTATAAGAAGCAGCATAAAACCAGACTACGCCATGTTGTTGTAATGTAATGCATTAGCATTGTTCACCATGCATAAGAAACAAGAATGATGTTTGTCAACCTTTCAGGCAAAAGGGAGAAAATTTCGTTAGTTTTTATGACAGAGTTCTGTCTCACTTTCCCTTGCTATAGGAAGATAATATCTACCCTGAAGTTATATATTTATCTCCCACCTTATTTATTACTCTTGTTTATGTTCAAGTGTACTTTCCATTTGGAAATAATACCCTGACAATATAAAATGATACTAACAGTTACCAGCAGTGTATTAGATATATAGATTCTTTTACTTTTTTTCAGATTCCTTGGTTGCACTTAAACTTGGACATCTCAGTTGGCAAACCAATGAAGTTATCATCACTGACCATAAGCACTTAACTCTTGGTGTACAAAATTTTATGAAAGCACACATTAAGCATTATTGAGACACTGGTGATTTCATTACAAGTTTTGTACTATACCATTTTAATTGCAGTGGTATTATGCATTTAAAAAAAAAAAAAACAACTTTACATTATACATACTACGTTATACAAGAAAAATAATTGTGTAGAGTAGACTTGAGGAACTCATTCCTATGTTGTAATGGTCGATAACAAATATTAATACACCACTGAAAATAGTCTGGGGTTTTAGCGACCATCAAGTTTAGAAATTGTTATTTCATTTACAGAATTAGATGCTTCACTATTTGATCTACCTGTACTATTGTAAGTACCCTTCAAAATAAATGCAGGTTGTTTTGGAGAAGGAAGAGGTGTGTCATTACCTAACATGAAAACAATTGTTGACATGGTAGGTCGGTCTATTGCATGTTCTTGCACGCACAAAAGCCCAATTTGAATGCATCTTGAAACTTCACTAGTAGGGTATGTCTCACCTAGTAACAAGTCGACTATATTCGTGGCATTGCCTTCTCTCCATAGGTCCCAAACCTGCAAACAACATATTCATCATAGCAAGCCCAGCAATATAGGCCTAATTTTGTAGTCATTGTTTGCACATGTACTTACATGTCCAATCAAATTTGAGGAAGGACCATCATGAAGATAAGCACTGTTCTTTTTACCAATAATTATCTCTAGTAGCAAGACCCCGAAGCTATATACATCAGACTTTATTGAAAATAGTCCTTGCATTGCATATTCTGGTGACATATAACCACTGTCATAGCACAATGAAAAAGAAACTATTAAGCCTTTCATTATTATTTTTTTAAATGATCAAAGATAGCCTTAGGGCACTAACATAGCATGTAACATTTGAATTAGCACAATAGGGAAAAAATTACGAAAATATCCTTAATATTTTTTTTGACAAAAATTTGAAGCTTGTACCCTCTTCTTAGATAAAAAAAAATGGTAGTCAAGTAATCAGTTGAAAAGTATAAATATATCTTCTTCCACTTCCTCTCCTTCTTCTTCTTCTTATTTATTCTTTTTTTTTTTTTTCTCTAGCACACTTACTATGTTCCAACAACGCAATTCGTATTTGCTTCAATTTGGTCCTCTCCAACAATTCTAGCCATTCCAAAATCTGAAATTTTTGGATTTAATGTATTGTCAAGTAGAACATTGCTGGCTTTTAAATCTCTATGAATAATTCTTAATCTTGAGTCTTGATGAAGATATAAGAGTCCTCGAGCAATTCCACAAATAATCTCAAATCGCTTTCCCCAATCTAAACTTAACCTTTTTGTTTCATCTAAAAAGAAATGAGAACTTCGATTAGATTGCATTTCTGCTTACTTGCACTACGTATATAATATAATCTCACTTCTAGGTTGATATGTTTGTAATTGGAGGATGTGAAAAGAAGACATACCAAAAATGAAAGAGTCCAGGCTTTTATTTGGCAAGTACTCATAGATCAACATCTTCTCTTCTCCATGAATGCAACAACCTAAGATTTTCACAAGATTCCTATGTTGGAGTTTAGCAATTAATGCAACTTCATTTTTGAATTGTTCTATTCCTTGTCCAGAGCATTTTGATAGTCTTTTCACAGCGATTTCCATTCCATTTTGTAGCAAACCCTGCAATTATAGTCCAAATTTCATTTTGTCATAGTGCCTAACTGTTGAGAGAAAGTCAACTTAGAGAATTATTTGGACAAGCTCAATTCCATCTAACGAAGTTATGCTCACTGAATTTTCTTTTCTTAACCATTCGTGACGGAATTTTTTTTGCAAATTCTGAGGCTTGTTTAAGGAGACTACCTTATAAACTGAGCCAAAACCACCTTTACCAAGCTTGTTAGCAACAGAGAAGTTATCTGTGGCTGCAATAATAGTTCTTAGATCAAATAATGGTGAATTTGAATTTCTTGTAGTTCCATCAAGGTCCCTTCTACCTGGGGAGTCTTCAAAGTATGGTAAATTGGAGGCAACACTATTTGAATATGCGTTTTGCCTCTTATCTGTCATAAAGCAAGTAAATAATAATGCTAGTTAACTTATTTGTCCAATCAAGATTCAAGAATTCTCACACAAAAGTCCAACTTAATAAAACTGAGAAAATACACTAATATAGAAGAAAGAAACAAAGGAAAATAAGAGAAAAAATTGAGTTTATAATTCTTAGCTTATCATTGACAGAAAATCCCATTGGGTTTCTTTTATTGACCTTGTCAAGATCTTTAGATAGTTGGCTGATTCTACGACAATTTTCCATGTATTTTTTGAACATTTGTTTTGTATGTCAATACCTGAAATGGGATGTATTTTGTATTAGGATCAAGAGGCTTCAAGCTGAACTTGAAAGTGCGTGCTACAACTTGACACTTTGTCAAGCAAAAATGCCAAAACTTGAGAGAAATTTGTTACTCTCTCTTTTTTTTTTTTTTTTTTTTTTTATACTGTGCCAACCTTTTGTCCATTTATTTAAGCTTCATTTTCAGCGAAATTTGAGAACCAGAAATTCCAAATTGGAGTGTTAGTGAGCCAAGATAAGCCCAAGTTCATATAGGCATTTCTTTCTACCTTCTCCCTCTCTACAAATTCGAACACTATGAGAGGAGATTGAGCCCTTCATACATAAGTATCCTTCAAAGAATTTGTGTTGTTTGAAAATTTGGGACACTTTGGAGCCACCACAGTACATCCAACTTGAAGATTGCTATTGGAGGACAATCGCAAATCGGAGTTAGCGTGGATATAGGACTCGTGGAGTCAGTTGCTAGTAGGAGCTTGGAGGGATTTGTTAGGGTCATATTTGTTATGTGTTGGCACATCCTTTGACAAAATGCATTTTACTTGTAATTGGATAGATCAAAGATGTGTTTAGGATATCAAGAAGTGTGTTGATAAGTACAGACAAGTGATATCAATGAAGACATGAAGATTGAACCAAGAAACAAGTAAGGAAAAGCATGAATAGTGAAGCTCAACACTAGTCTTGACATAAGCTGGACACTAGCATCTATCGAGACTTAATGAAGAAATCTCGACACTATCTCGACACCTCTCGATCTATTGAGTTATGCAGATCTAGAATTCTTAGTTTAGAATTTCGGCCATGATGACTTAGATTTCACTAAACTCCTAGAGGATATAAAATTTTTATTTTAAAGTCATCGATGACACAGAGACTCAGATTAGAGAACTAATATATTCTTAGAAAAGCTATTGTGTTCTTATGTGCCTTAGAGTTTTGTAACTAAGTGCTTCTAGATTCTCAACATGTTTTGATGTGAAGAACTTTGCATCCAACAACAAACATCAGTTTTTGAGAAGTCAGACACTAGGATCCGTGCAAAAAGGAAGAAGTCTCTACAAGATTAATTCCAATTGAGTATTAGAGTAAAGGTTCAATTATAGGTTGATATTTTGGTATAGGTCAGGATAGTGGTAAGATTTCTTATACTTGTAACCGCTTGGTTATTGATTAGTGGATTTTTGAGAATGGTAACCTAAAAATCACTTGGTGGGGTTTTTGCCTTGCGAGAGGTTTTCCTCATTAGTCAACAAATCACCGTGTCAATTTAATTTCCACTGCACTTTAGTTTATTTAGTGATTTGTGTGTGCTTCCATGATTTGTATGTAATTTGACCAACTTAATCAACTTGGATAATTGAATTAATTAACTGAGGTCAATCTACAACCCAACTTGATTGAGTACATAGATACTACTATACTTGGAGGGTTTTGTATGTATTATGTATCGCAACTATCTACTTTAGTGGATCATTTTCAGTGGTGAGGTTGAAAAGAGGTTTTTATTCTTGACACTTGAGTTTTCTTCTTCAATAACACATTCATGTGTTATGGTTGTGTTATTCTCCTTTCGATTTTTTGTGGATCGTTCATTTTATATGTTTATCCATGCTTATTGATCATCCATGCTCATGTTAATTGGGTTATCACTTAAATTTGGACTTAATTATTAGACTAGCCTGAAATTAACTAAGCTGTATTTAAAATTTGGGGTCTAAATTAATACCATAATTGAAGTTGGTATTTCTCATACTTCGAACAAGTTAACAACTCTCAAACATATCTTAGGGGCATTTGTCCACCAGCCTTAGAAATAAAGAAATAAGTTAAAAAGAAGCTGCTTTAAACAAAAGAGTGAGTAAATATTTGCTTACCTTTTTTCTTTCTCCTTACCAACCAATATACAACCAAGACCACAAGAAGAAACATTACCGCAACAAAAACTCCCAGAATTGTCAACATCCTCTTTTTCCGAGTAAGACCATTTTTCTGAGCATATTGAGCTAAGGTAAAAAAAGAAGTATTACTAAGTTATGTGCTAAACTATTACTAAGTTTAGAGAATGCGAGACATATCTATGATATCACATTTGAAAAAGAAAAACATATTAAGAGAGAGAGATGCGATTGAAACTTAGCACACCTTATGTTCGCAATTGAAAACTTTTAGGACATATTTGGTAGACTATAATGGTAATTAATTATATAGGAATAGAAATAGGATTACAAGGAATACAAGACGTTGTAATGTAATACTTATTACTATTAATTTGTTTGGTGGTAACACAATAATCGAACCCTAAAGACAATTGAATAAAAGCATTTTAAATCAATCCTAAGATATATTTTTGGAAATATCTTATTTATATAATTATATTTCCTAAATAATAATATTTTTCAAATTTGAAAGGGAGATTAATTATTTTTTAATAATTTTTAATTTTGATAATTGTTATGAGCATATGAAAAGTTTGTTTATTTGGAAATATATTAATTTTAGAAATTTATACACCTAGTAAGTAATAATTATTATAACCCTCTTAGAGATGAATAATTATTCTTTATTTTAAAGAATGACCATTCATAAGGAATGACTATTCTCTGTAATAAAAATATAACCAAGCTACTGAATGGCCAAACCAAAAGAATAATTATTACATCACAATGTCTATTACAGTCTACCAAACATACCCTAAATGCCTATGCCTTTACCATAGAACTTTGTGTATTACAATAAAACCCGTTGAATGGTATATATGTTAGACTAACCCCAATTAAGTTAAGATTCTATTACAATTATGATTAGAATTCATAATAACATTTGGACTATGATAACACAATGGACTTGGGTTTTGTGCGGGATAATATAATAGGCTTGGTTTCTTCAGGGAAATTATTATTTTTATTCAGCCCCAAATGACAACTTCTTGGCTCTGCCACTATTGGTAAGAATAACTCTTTGGCCTATTAAAGGTCATGAGGGTGTAATTTTATACCATTTTAGTAAAGATATTGATACATAATTTTGGTACCATGTTAGAATAAGATAATATCACTCACACACACACACACACACACACACACACAGAGATTTTATGATTAATATTTTATTTCTAGTGTCTATAGTGACCAGGTAATTTAAAATTTTAAATGTATGGAATGAAATTTTTTTTTTTTTTTAAGTTTGTAATATTTAATTTGAACTATATTAATGTATTTCGAATGCAAAGAATCATTTCTCTAACAATATATGACTCTAAACCAAAATTAAAATTAGTAGTATAACAAAAATAACATGTTGAATTAGGAATAGGATTCCTAATATAATTTGGAGTAGAATAATACAATAGGGTTGATTTTTGACAAAGATAACACAATAGGTTTGGGTTTCAACTATTTCTGTAGCACAAATAATATAACTTACAATATGGGTTGTATGTATTCTTCATTACATGTGAGTTTTTGGTGACAAAAAAAGGGAAACATATATACAATTGATTTCTAAAGGACAAATATTTTGTCTTATGCCTTAGACGTTACATAATATGTTAAAAAGACAAGTAGATGAAATTTTCATTGCATAGTATGAGTTAAAACTTTGTAAAAGACAAGTACATGAAACTTTGTAAAAGACAAAGGGGGTACCTAGTACAACTGCAGCCACACGTATGTATAAATCTTGCCCTATATTAGAATACGTTCTTGTGTCCATCAAGTTCCCATGCCATGTCAAGCATCCAATCCCTCCCTCACTCTCATTGGCACTAGCATAAGCCATACAAGAACAATTCCTCAAACATTGTTGCTCACACTCTGTCAGACTCAAACTCATATTTGCATGTGCTATTGAAGTATCTGGTACCTTCATACGTGTCAATTTCACGAACCCTTCTCCATTATTGCATGTGGACATTCCTTGCTTACTTACACACCCACCCGATGCATCTCTCAGGTACCAATCGTGGGGCGACTTGGGTTCTAACCCGGGTAAGCATGTGCACTGAGACTCGTCCCCACTATATGGGTCACAATAACTATTTGGACCACAATTCGAATATATATCGCATGTCTCTTGCGGGGCAGACCAGTACCCAACCCATCCTCTCTCGTGCCATGTAGATAGCTGCATGGTTCCTGATTCATCCACCACCATTTTAGAGAATACTTTGGGGTCAATTAAACCGTATACAATGGTGATTTCATCTTGGTTACTCACATAACTAGCATTGAAGACGTAATTTGGTGTTATATTGGCTACACCAGTCCATCTTAGGCCGGTCCAAGATCCAGCACGCCATAATGGAGTCTGACCCATGTATAAGATCAACTGTGGATACCCAGTTGTAGCAATTCTATATGAGTAGTTGCCGGTTCCAGGGTCATCTTTGGACTTCCAAGATGTTAGGTACCGGTTCAACCCAGTCCGTAGGTCCAGCCCGAGCTTCATAAACGGAAGCATAGTATTTGTGGGATAATCAAAGCTTTGCCATATTATCCTTTGACTGTCTTGTTGGAGCAAAACAAGATTTCCTACTTCTAAGAGCTGAGCCATGAAATTGTTTGTTTGTGAGGCTGAAGTAGAAACATTAGTGGACCAAATGGGAATGGATTGGTTTTGAGTGTGGAGTATAAGGTTTCCTTGACCATTGATGGAGAGGACCCCGGACTTATCATAAAGAGGATTGTCTCTATTTGCAACCCACACAACAGTTTGTTCAATAATTTGATTATACCAAATCCCAACGTAGCGGCGATTGGAATTTTCAGGAGTGAAAAACCCAAGTGCAAAGGTTTTTTGGTATGAGAAAAGAATTTGACCATCCTTGAGGGGTTGGTTTTGTGTAATGGTTTCAAAGGAAATGCAAATTGGGAAAACAAGTGAGAAAAGTAAAAGTAATACTATATTCAAGAGCGGTTTAGCAGGATTCATGTGGTTTTTCCAATAAAGACTACAGGACATGAAAGTCCAAAAGGAGGAGCACGCCATGAATTATTCAAGTGAGTGACTTCAATTTGTTAGTTTAATAGAGTTCTAGCACGCCATCGGGATCCACTCCTTCATTTATATTCATTTATATATGAATAATGTTTGTGCCACAACTCGACACGTGGGCGAGTTGTAGCATAAGTTGTGCCACTTTATGTGGTACTAACATAGCTCTTTATATATTAAAAGGCTGAAGTGTAATATTTATTACTGCTAAGCTTTTATTGCGCCTCCTCATCACTTCGTTATTGGCACATAATTATTATTTTTCTTATTTATCTTTTATTCATATATTTTTTTAAAATATATATATATATAAATAGAGTATTGATTTTACTTATATAAATATATATTTATCATTACTTATAATTTTCTCTTTACATATTCATCTATTTTAATTTAGAATTTATTTTTTATTCTTTTTTTTTACAAAGAAATATAAATAGATTATTGACTTTACAAATTCATATTGGGTGGTTTTAATACTACATATAATTTTGCTTTTACATATTCATCTACTCTAATTTAGATGTTTATAACTTAATAATAAAAGTTTTGTAACTAAAAAACCAAAAACAAAACAATATCTATACATATCTATAACATATATAATAATGGAAGTTTTGTAATAAATTTTATAAAGCTCTTTATGCACTACATCTTTAGCATCTTTTCTTATTTTTAGGGTTTTTTTTTTTTTTTTTTTTTTTGGCAATTCTTACTTTGTTCAACTTTTCATCTTCTTCAACATTGTCTTATTAATTCAATCTTTCATACCCTCTAATAATTTTTTTTTTTTAAATTCTCATTTGATTCCTTTTAGATTTTTAATTTTTTTTCCTTTATATCTTCTTAAATTCTATAGTTTCACTTTGTTTAACCTTTCATTTATTTCCATCTTAATTTTCATATAAATTTATTTTTCTCCATTTCCACCTCTCTCCCCTATTCCTTCCAAGTTTTCCACAACAAAAAGGTCAATACCCTCTCTCTTTCTCCAATTTTGTTTCCCTTTTGGTGAATTTTTTAATTGTTTCAACCACTTTTTTGCTACTAATGGTTCTTTTTGTTATCGTTGATTTAATTTTCACATCACATCTATTATCTTTTTGGTAAATTTATACTGACTTTTATGCATATTTAGGTAGTTTGGCATTCCAAATTCCGATCACAAGTTCTTTTTTTATTTTTATTGATTTGATTTGGATTAATAATTAGTTTTTTTGTAAGTTGGAATCTGATTTTTTTTTTAAGTGATCAATCTAGGTGTTAAACTATGAGACCTTATTAATTTTTGTTTATTTTTTTAATTCTTTTCGGGTAGACAAAGTACTCTTAATAGATGTATTAGAAACACTCTATAATGCCATTAATTCAGAGAAAAGTAAAAGTTACTCAAACGAAAATAATCGAATGGGTGACATATTTTAGCTTTTGCAATTGTATTTTAATTATTATCATTTTTTTTATAACAATGCATATATAGAAATTAAATTCTTAGATTTTGCTAAGAATTGTTATTTGATAATATTTTTTGGGTGGAAGAAATTGCAACTTTTGCAAAGAAAATAACCTTAATAGGTTTATCAACAATAAATTTTTTTTCTAATTGGTCCAATTAATCATTATTAAGTTTTATTAATTTCTAGTTACGTTTTTCGGTGTTTAGGATTATAGGGTAAAGAAAATAGGGTTTGAGAAAGTTTGTTTAATACTAAAAGAATAATTTCTAAATTTTATGTTATTTTTAATGATTCACAAAATATTATAAATAAGTTTCATTAAAAAATAAATAATTTTATTAACTTACATTTTGAATTTCTGAGAAAAATTTATTGTTTTTATTTTGGAATGACAAAATTTATATTTATTTATGATTTATGATTGTTTCTCTATTAAATAAAATTATGATTACGAAATACATTACTTTTTATTAAATTAGTTCAAATTGTAAAAAATAAATTTAATTAGACCATCTTTGAAAAAAAATATCACTAACAACACGCAGGTTCGCAACTAGTTCGAATAATTACTTTCGACTTTGTGAAGAGGTTTGTATTGTCGTCTTGATTATGAAACCCTTCAGGCATATTGATGGCCGTGTGAGTGTCGGCTTGTTTTATTGACTTTGACGGGGTTTGTTAGCTTTTTAGCGTGAATTTTCAATTTAAAATAGGGTAAGAACGGACATTGTATTAGGTATCTTTCACTTAGCACACGTGAGTGACGTGACATGGGGATACCTTTTAGCCCGTCTAACACGTAAGGAAAAAAGAAAAAAGAAAAAAAAAACTTAGCAGGTCTAGCACGTTAGAGGAGGAGGGATAGTTCAGTCATTACTTGCAACTAAACGCCTACAAAATTAGTTATTTCTCCACTATTATCTTCTCCATTTTCTATCCTTTTTGTTTCACCTCAATCAAATGGACATTGTATTAGGTATCTTTCACTTAGCACAATTGGTTAATAAAGGTCAAATTTATTAAGTTACATGTGAGTGACATGACATGGGGAGACCTTTTAGCCTGTCTATCACGTAAGAAGAGGGGGAAAAAAAATAGCAGGTCTAGCACGTTAGAGGAGGAGGACGAGGAGGAGGAGGAGGAAGAGGGATAGTTCAGCCATTACCAGCAACTAAACGCCTATAAAATTAGTTATTTCTCCACTATTCTCTTCTCCATTTTCTATCCTCTCTGTTTCACCTCAATTAAATGGACATTGTATTAGGTATCTTTCACTTAGCACAATTGGTTAATAAAGGTCAAATTTATTAAGCTACATGTGAGTGACATGACATGGGGAGACCTTTTAGCCTGTCTAGCATGTAAGAGGAGAAGAAGAAAAAAAAAAAAAAAAACTTGGCAGGTCTAGCATGTTAGAGGAGGAGGAATAGTTCAGTCATTACATGCAACTAAACGCCTATAAAATTAGTTATTTCTCCACTATTCTCTTCTCTATTTTCTATCCTCTCTGTTTCATCTCTATCAAATGGACTCATATATGCCTATAACTCACAATGTGAACTATTTCCATTCCTTCTATATAGGGGATGATCATTGAAACCCTTTTGTATGTTAATCCACATATATCTATACTACTATTTAAAAGATTTCTCCTGTTTGGGATCCTCATTTTTTAGTTCAAAAATGTCCCTACATTCGTATGTTTAGTAGAGACAAAACTAAAAGATAATCTGGTAAAAATACAACTTAACTCCCTCTAAAATATTGCCTAAAAAATAGAGCCACTCTCCTATTGATTTTCAAATTTCTTTATCCACTTATAAATTATATTCTCAAAATAAAAATTATATATATAAAATAAAAAGATAGATTTTTTTTTGGCTACAAAATAGGACTACTAAAAAAAAAGCCTCGTTGCAAGTGCGAAGCACGTGTGATGAGGCTAGTTCCACTTAACCATTTTGGTTTCATAAACACACAAATCCAGTTTCATAGAAATTTTCAAGGAGAAATTTCAATATCCAACTTTCATAAACAAACAAATCTAAAAATAGGAAAAGCACAAAAATATTCAAATAGCAATTGGGAAATGTCAGAGGATAACCTACATGAACTCGATTGGTTCTACTTTCTACATTCTAGTCGAGTCTGCCCCTAACGCTCTGTTTATTTTGATGTAAAATATTTTCAAGAAAATATTTTTATAATTTACTATGTTTGTTTTGCAGTAAATTTATCGGTCAAAAATAAAATATTTTCAGTTAAAGGAAAAACTAAAGGCAAAAATTGGTAAAATATTTTACACTTAAAAATTGGTAAAACATTTTAAACTAAAGCTTCGTTTGGTACGCGAGTTTAAACACACATTTTAGTTTTTAAACAAAATTACACGTATTTCTGCACTTTGTGAAGAGGTTTGGATTGCCGTCTTGATTGTGAAACCCTTCAGGCATATTGATAGCCGTGTGAGTGTCGGCTTGCTTTATTGACTTTGACGGGGTTTGTTAGCTTTATTGACTTAGCAGGTCTAGCACGTTTGAGGAGGAGGGATAGTTCAGTCTTTACTTGCAACTAAACTTCTATAAAATTAGTAATTTCTCCACTATTATCTTCTCCATTTTCTATCCTTTTTGTTTCACCTCAATCAAATGGACATTGTATTAGGTATCTTTCACTTAGCACAATTGGTTAATAAAGGTCAAATTTATTAAGTTACACGTGAGTGACATGACATGGAGAGACCTTTTAGCCTGTCTATCACGTAAGAAGAGAAAAAAAATAAAAAAATAGCAGGTCTAGCACGTTAGAGGAGGAGGAGGGATAGTTTAGTCATTACCAACAACTAAACACCTATAAAATTAGTTATTTCTCCACTATTCTCTTCTCCATTTTCTATCCTCTGTTTTACCTCAATTAAATGGACATTGTATTAGGTATCTTCACTTAGCACAATTGGTTAATAAAGGTCAAATTTATTAAGCTACATATGAGTGACATGACATGGGGAGACCTTTTAGCCTGTCTAGCATGTAAGAGGAGAAGAAAAAAAAAAAAAAAAAAACTTGGCAGGTCTAGCACGTTAGAGGAGGAGGAGGCATAGTTCAGTCATTACCTACAACTAAATGCCTATAAAATTAGTTATTTCTCCACTATTCTCTTCTCTATTTTCTATTCTCTCTATTTCATCTCAATCAAATGGACTCATATATGTCTATAACTCACAATGTGAACTATTTCCATTCCTTCCATATAGGGGATGATCATTGAAACCATTTTGTATGTTAATCCACATATATCTATACTACTATTTAAGAGATTTCTTCTGTTTAGGATCCTCATTTTTTAGTTAAAAAATGTCCCTACATCCGTATGTTTAAGTAAAGACAAAACTAAAAGACAATCCGGTAAAAATACAATTCTTCTACTAAAACATTGCCTAAAAAATAGAGTCACTCTCCTATTGATTTTCAAATTTCTTTATCTACTTATAAATTATATTCTCAAAATAAAAATTATATATAAAAAATAAAAACATAGATTTTTTTTTTTTGCTACAAAATAGGACTACTAAAAAAAAAAAGCCTTGTTGCACATGCGAAGCACGTGTGACGAGGCTAGTTCCACTTAACCATTTTGGTTTCATAAACACACAAATCCAGTTTCATAGAAATTTTTCAAGGAAAAATTTCAATATCCAACTTTCATAAACAAACAAATCTAAAAATAGGAAAAGCACAAAAATATTCAAGTAGCAATTGGGAAATGTCGGAGGATAACCTACATGAACTCGACTGGTTCTACTTTCTACATTCTAGTCGAGTCTGCCCCTAACGCTTTGTTTATTTTGATATAAAATATTTTCAAGTAAATATTTTTATAATTTACTATGTTTGTTTTGCAATAAATTTATCGGTCAAAAGTAAAATATTTTCAGTCAAATGAAAAACTAAAGGCAAAAATTGGTAAAATATTACACTAAAGGCAAAAATTGATAAAACATGTTTTAATTTTTAAACAAAATTACGCATATTTTTATATATTTTTTCATCCTGTATTAAAAAAAAAAAAAAAAAAAAAAACTGAAAACGGTTGTTTAATCCATTAAACGGGCCGTTATTCTCACTTTTCACTCCTCCCTCACTATCTTCTCGCACAACCCTTCTTGCTGAAGGAAGCCTTTCTCTTTCTCACGATCACAGTGGCTCATCAGTTCCTCTCTGACACTTCCTTCAACAAAGCCCAAGGTTGCCAGCACCGCCACCAAGCCACCGCGAACCACCACCTGGGGTGGCTCTCACCTTCAAGTTTCTCTCTCTACCGCAGTTTCTCCCTCTCTCCTTACTCGTGTTTACTGAGGCCGAAACCCAGGAGACCCATACCACCATTGATCGCAGTAGAGCACATGATGCCACCACAAATGGTGGCCGCCGTTCTCTCTCTCTCTCTCTCTGTTCTTATTTCGGATTCTATGTGGGTTTGGGGATTGGATTTCCTTTTGGGTTGTTAGGATCTGATGTTTTCAGCTTGGGTTGGAAAATCAGGAGTTGGGGCATGGAAGTTTGTAGATCTGTGGGTTTGGGTGTGTGCTCTGTTGAAAGTTTTTGTTTTGATTTGGTTTCTGGGTTTTCAAGCAAAAGATGGTTTATTGAATGAGCATTTTCAGGTTTTGCGTTTTTAGGATTTGTTTTTTGTGGAACTGATGTATGTGTTGATGTGGATATGGATATTCTTGGGTGATCAGTAAAGTGGTGGGTGGGTTTGTGTCAATTTGGTGGTGATCGGTGGATTGGTGCTTGGCTTTGATGGGTGGTATGATTTGTGCATTTTCATTTTCACATGCACAACTAAACACTTAAAAATGAAAATATCTATATTATTATTTAAGCGGCTGCACCTGTTTGGACCGGATTTTTTTTTTTGTTCCAAAATACTCCTACAGCTTACCTTTAAGTAGGGGTAAAACTTGGTAAAATTGTTTCTTTAACTCCCACGTAAAACACTATTTAGAAAATAGGACCTGACTCCCAGTACAGTTACGTTAATTTTCAAACTCAAATTGCTTTTTCTTCAGTTTTCCAATTCTCTCAATTCTGTGTTTTCAAACCCCTTTCACCCACCTCTTTGCTTCAGATTTCAGTACAAACAACAAAATCAAGTTCTATTTCTCTGTTTTCGTCTTTCAGGTTCGTTTTCCTTCTCTCTGTTTTCGTCTTTCAAGTTTGATTTGCTTCTCTCTTTTTTCTGTTTGCCTTCAAAGCCAATTTTTTTTGTTTGTCTTCAAAGCCAACGAGAAGAGGTTTGTCAGGTTCCATCTCCAACAGGTTCGTCCATGTCCGATATATATATATATATTTTTTTTTTTCTGTTTTGTCTTTCAGGTTCGTTTTGCTTCTCTCTGTTTTTGTCTTTCAGGTCTGATTTGCTTCTCTCTTTTTTCTGTTTGCCTTCAAAGCCAATTTTTTTTGTTTGTCTTCAAAGCCAACGAGAAGAGGATCGTCAGGTTCCATCTCCAACAGGTTCGTTCTTCACTCCATGTCCCATTTTTTTTTTTTTTTCGGTTTTGTCTTTCAGGTTCGTTTCCCTCTGCGAGAAGAAACCTAGCAAAGGTTGTGGAGAAAAAACAGAGTAACCCAGCAAAATCACTACGGTAACGAAAAAACAGAGTAACCCAGCAACTGCAAATAAAGATGTTTTTTTTTTTCTTTTTAGTTCTACTAAATTAATCTTTACACTGTGGGCTACCCAAAATGACTTGATGTATTGATTTATTCACAATTAAAAACACCAAAACGTTTTCTTTTCGTTTGGGCAGTAGTTACAGAGGGGAAAAAAAAAACACTTTTAAAATAGCGACAATTGAGTTTTTTAAAATAGTGACAAATGATTTTCTCACTTTCTTTCACCTTCGCTTCTTTCTGTAAGTTGGGTTTTTTAAATTTTGGCTTTATTGAATGTTTGATTCATTAAAATTTGACTTAAGGAGTTGGGGGAGGAATAGGAATGCCATGTTTTTAACTTCTATTTTGATACCTGTATTATTTTTTTTTGTGAATTCATTTTCTTTTTCTATTATATCTTTTTTTTTTTTGTTTTTTTTTTTTTTTTTTTGTTTTTTGGTTCAATCTGGCACTCTCATTGAATGCCAGGTAAACAAGCCCCATGCACAAAGTTTCATTCATAGATTAACCACTATTACATAGAATGGGTGGGACTTATTCTATAACCACGTCCGAGTTAGTATTGAAATTCGAAGTTATTGTTGGTTGATTTGTGTTGTTTTATAGTCATACATTTTGATAAACTTAGTTTTTAAGATATTTAAATTGACATTTATTTGATTTTAGATACTCCGTATCATTCATTTATGGTTTATGCAAATTGTTTTGTTAAAAAGTTTCTATTGCAACTTATTTTGTTATGTAGCATCTTTCGGAACTTGATTTTCTCAAAATCAAGTTCAAAGTAGAAATTAATTTCACCAAAGTCAAGTTCTATGCAATTCAATGATATGTGAGAAATGTGGAACTCAAATACTTTTTTTTAACTTCCACGTAAAACACTATCTACAAAATAGGATCACACTCACGTTAGTTTTCAAACTCTTCTTCATCATAATTTGTATTTGTTTCTTCCTCAGATCCTCTCAGTTTTATGTTCTTTTTCTCCCTTCCCCCACTGCTAGAAAACCCTCACAAATTATGAAGAGGAGCCTGGACCAAGGTGTAAGGCTCTAATGTTCCCTCCAAATCAGGCACTTCCTCTTTATTTTCACTATAAATTCAAACTATCTGTTTGATTCCGATTTTGTTGTCTCTGTTCGTATTTTGTAATTTCTTATTCTTATTTGGATCTTTTATATATGTTCAGCATTAGATCTTAGATCTGAACTTATTTGATCCTTCTTGATTATATTTCTATTTGTGTTTTGCAGTGAGAATTAGAAAAACGAATTCATCAACCTCGACGTTCACTATCTCAAGCAATATATATATATTGAATAAATTATTACTCTAAACTGTTACTTATGATGGTTTGTTTGATTGTGGTATTGTTAATCATCATTTTTTCTAAATTTAGAATCCAAAAAAGGAAAAAAATTTTACTTACAAAAACAAAAGTTCAATTCTATAGGTATGTCAATGTACATTGTGCTTTTCTATTTTGTCTATACTATTATTTAAGGGGTTTCTCCTGTTTGAACCGGATTTTTTTTAATTCTAAAATACCCCTCACCTTAGGTGTAAGTAGAGGTAAGATTTGGTAAAAATACATCTTTAACTACCATTAAAACATTGCCTACAAAACAGGATCACTCTCCTAATGGTTTTTAAATTGCTTTATCCATGTATAAAAAAAATTAAAATTAAAACTAGCCTCTGAGCACGCGCGCTAAGAGGCTCTTCTATTTTTTGGGTAAGAGTTAACATAAAGCATTTATTATAATTTTGGATTATTACATTTTCCAATCACAAAAAAAATCTAGGGGTGTGATGAATAAATTATTTCATCGAAAATATAGAACACTCATCACACCCCTAGATTTTTTTTGTGATTGGAAAATGTAATAATCCAAAATTATAATAAATGCTTTATGTTAACTCTTACCCAAAAAATAGAAGAGCCTCTTAGCACGCGCGTGAGCGCGTGCTCAGAGGCTAGTTTTTAATAAAATATATTCAGGGTAAAAAATTTTACATCTAAAAACATTTTATAATGAAACAAACCGAGCAGAGGTGACATCATTAATTCCTTTACTTTCCTACGGCCACTCAAAAACCAAACGAATGGATTCTTATGTGAATTCAAATAAAATATTAGCAAATTATTGCAAAACTTCAATATATATCAATTAACAAAATGAAGGCTAATTACCTTATTTTTATCTATACTATTTATAAGAAAATTCCCCTCTTTGAGTTTGAATGTTCAATTAGTGTGTAAAATACATTGAACGTTTAGACCCCCCAAATTACAAATTATCGATTCAAGCTTATTATTAAACAATGTATGTGCGAAATATGAAAATAAGCTAAAACAGAATTGATAGAACAATCTAAACCAAATAAAATCACAACCACAACAGAAATTAAATGGTAAAGATTAAGGGAAGGAAGATGCAAACACAAAGACAACACAGCGATGTGTTGTCGAAGAGGAAACCGAAGTTCTCGGCGTAAAACCTCTCTGCCACCCTCCAAGTGGTCAATAATCCGTTAGAGAATGAAGTTGGGATACATGAACAGTAGAAGACCCTCCAAACCTGATCTATCCAGTATACCTAAGCTCTCCAAGCTTCTTGCTTCAACGAGGTTACGCCAAACCTTTGTCTTTTCTAGCTTACTAGATTCCGCTATAACCCATAGCATCAACCAATATCATTAAAACATTTTATATCCAGTATAACCCATAGGGTAAAAAATTTTACATCTAAAAACAATTTATAATGAAACAAACCGAGCAGAGGTGACATCATTAATTCCTTTACTTTCCTACGGCCACTCAAAAACCAAACGAATGGATTCTTATGTGAATTCAAATAAAATATTAGCAAATTATTGCAAAACTTCAATATATATCAATTAACAAAATGAAGGCTAATTACCTTATTTTTATCTATACTATTTATAAGAAAATTCCCCTCTTTGAGTTTGAATGTTCAATTAGTGTGTAAAATACATTGAACGTTTAGACCCCCCAAATTACAAATTATCGATTCAAGCTTATTATTAAACAATGTATGTGCGAAATATGAAAATAAGCTAAAACAGAATTGATAGAACAATCTAAACCAAATAAAATCACAACCACAACAGAAATTAAATGGTAAAGATTAAGGGAAGGGAGATGCAAACACAAAGACAACACAGCGATGTGTTGTCGAAGAGGAAACCGAAGTTCTCGGCGTAAAACCTCTCTGCCACCCTCCAAGTGGTCAATAATCCGTTAGAGAATGAAGTTGGGATACATGAACAGCAGAAGACCCTCCAAACCTGATCTATCCAGTATACCTAAGCTCTCCAAGCTTCTTGCTTCAACGAGGTTACGCCAAACCTTTGTCTTTTCTAGCTTACTAGATTCCGCTATAACCCATAGCATCAACCAATATCAATTGGTCCTTTCTTAATTGCTTTCCAAGCATCAAATAACTTTCTCATAGATATGGGTATGACGAGAAAAGGATTTTGCTAAATGTACCTCTCAAAGATGTAACAATAGAGAGGGTGAGAGTAGAGGAATTTGAAGAATCAAGGATGAAGATTGTGGATAAGTTAATCTTGTTTTCCTCTTTCAAAATTTTCTCTGGAAGCTCTCTACAATATATGGATATAAGGGGTATTTATACTAGTGTGTGTTTAGAATGTGAAAGGTCAGTTTTTCCCAAACAGAGTGATCTGGCGACTTGATCTTGCGATTTAACTGAGTCGCGAGTCTGAGTCACAAGCTAATTACCTGGCCAGACTGGAAGTTTTGTCCTGTAGTGCTCCAACTGGCGTGACTCTTCAGCTCCTCTACATGCTTCACACGTGTGCCTCCTTTGACGACTTATGAATCGTGAGCTAGTTGCGAGATCTAGTCGCGAGGCCCTTTTTGAGTGCACACTCTTAAGATTCTCTTCACACTCTCTCACACACTACCCTTACATGATTCCCACCTAAATGCAAGGTTTCTAAATACTGAATTACAAGAAAATTGGCACGGAATAAAGCCAACAAAATAATTGAATAAATTCAACCTCACAATCTCCCCCTTCGGCTATTCCGTGACAAAACCTTAAAACAAACTCTAGACTTAACATGTGAGTTGGGAACAGTTGAACAAAACTTACTTACACCTAACTCTAGAATTTGTAAAGCTCTTGAACTGTATGCACAAGTATTTCCTGAAAAACAACAACACAATATGATCATTGTAAGCAGAAAACTTGAAATGCATATGGAGCAAGCATAATGCGATCAAGCAAAAAGAATGAAGCAATAAAGCATGGCTTGACCAAAAAAAAAAAAAAAAATCACTATAAATAGTGACCACAATGATCATTCACTTAAGGAATGAACATCCGGACATGCAAGCTAATAAGCTCAATGCAAAGTATCATTTGCATGTCCAACACTCAACCAATACAAAAACTCAAGGTAATTGTATCAAGGATAAAGAATCCAAGAAGGGCACAAAAGTGATGTACTTAAAGAAATGCATAACATTAACTAAAGTACTAAGCTACAAAGCATGGGTACAAAGCACAGAATACTGAATATCACCTTATATATATATGAAACAAGTAGCCTTAAAAGTTTTAACCAAAGTGTTAAAACCATATCCATGAGTTTAAACCAAGTAATAAACCAAGGCATTTGACATAGTACTTAGTAAACCAATAAAAAAAAAATCCTAAAAAAAAATCCAAAGCATAACACCCAAAAACCATAGATAACATGAAGTAAAATGCTCCCCCTCAAAATGGTGCTCCCCTTCAAGAGCTACCCCTCTTCTTTTTCTCCAAAATTCTCCCCTTTTTTTACTGGAATGGCAGAGGACTACTGTTGGGTGCTAAATCTGTCAAACTTTGCTGAAATTAGGTTCAGCTACTCTTGGATAGTAGCCAGCTTGTCAGATTGCTCATTCTGGACATCTCGGAGTCCATTAATCCTTTCAAGGATGATTTGGAGAGCATCTGGAGGTACTGCAGAGGATGATGAAGATCTGCTCCTTTTGCCACGGCCTCTTGAACTTAATGGTTGTCTTTCAACTTCTGTCTCAGTCATCATTGGTTCTTCTTCTTCTTGAGCACCCTTCTCTTCATCATCCAAAAGATGAACTCTTATCCGTGTAATGGTTAGAGTATTAATGGCTGAGAGAGTAGGCATGAGACTGATGTCTTGAGGGATTTCCACACCCTTTGCTCTAAAAAGCCTTATAAGTAGACTAGGAAAAATCAGCTTTGCCCTTGAAGTGGTTCGTGTCTCATCAGCAATAATGGAGTAGATATGAGCACTTATATCAATGTAAGTGTTCTCCTTGAGCTCCATGAGGAAAATTCCTCTAGCATTATTAATGGTGGTCAGCTTCTTACCAGGTACAAGTTGAACATCATGATCACTGTAAGACATCTCATGTCAACTGGAAAAGCAGTAGTGTTGAGGCATCTCCCCTCTCTAACTCCACCAATATGAGATCGGACAGTTTCTATGGAGAGCATCCTGTCCTTGTAATGTGTGAAATCATGGTCCAACTCCTCAAAACCCAGCACCTCATCAATATCATTTAGATCTATGTTGAATTCACGTCCACGTATCCAACAGTTGATCTCATTTTCTCTTAAAACAGCATTAGCATAGAATTCTCTAATCAGAGGTTCACATACCCCAAGCAGATCACTCATTAGCTTATCCTAACCTTTGTCCTGAAAACAACTGGAAATGAAAGTGTCCTTCAAATCAACCAAATCTAAAAATCTTTCTTGGATGATGGGTGCCTTTAAGTTGAACTGAGTGTATCTCTCAAAATGTTTGATAGACCTGAACTTTGTATTGTCCATTTTCATTCTCTTGTCACCTTTCTTTGCAGTGGTCTTCTTCTTTGTAGGAGTCATCTGCAAAACCATATCAGCAAAGACTACAAAAACAGAGCACACATATGATAACACCACAAATTAGTTCCAAGTTAGTAGCACTTAAAAAGGCAAAAATTTAAGCCAAAGATTCAGTATTCAACACAGTTCAGAACCAACTGGACAAGAAAAAAAATAGCAACAGAATACTGAAAGTTTAAATAGCGTATAAAACATTATGAACGTTAAGACCCCCAATTTACAAATTACCAATTCAAACTTTAAATCAAACGATAAATGTGCAGAAGATGAACTAAAGCTTAAAACAGAATTGATAAACAATCTAAGTCAAATAAAATCACATCCATAACAGAAATTAAATGACAAAGATAAAAGGAAGAGAGCTGCAAATACAAGGACAACACACGATGTGTTATCGAAGAGGAAACTGAAGCCCTCGGCATAAAACCTCTTCGCCGCCTTCCAAGTGGTCAAATGATCCACTAAAGAATGTAATTAGGATACAAGGACAGCAATAGACCCTCCAAGCCTAATCTACCCAGTGTACCTAAGCCCTCCAAGCTTCTTGCTCCAACGAGGTTATGCCGAACCTATTTCTTCTTTAGCTTCTCGGATCCCGCTACTAGTCCATAGCATTAACCAATATAAATTTGTCCCTTCCTAACTTCTTCCCAAAGCACCAAAGAGCCTTCTCACTGATATGAGTATGGTGAGAAAATGTTTTGGCTAAAGAACCTCTCAAGGATCTACAATGGAAAAGGTGAGAGTAGAGGAATTTGAAGAGTCACAAGGTAAAGATTATGGATGAGTCAATCTTGTTTTTCTCTGGGGTTTCTCTCTCAAAATTCTCTCTAGAAGCTCTCTACATTTCGTGGGTATAAGGGGTATTTATACTGGTGGGTGTTTGGAATGCGAAGAGTCAGTTTTTCCAAAACAGAGTTGGCTGGCGGCTTGGCCTCGCTGCTTGACTGAGTCGCGAATCTAAGCCGCAAACTAACTGAACTGCCAGACTGAAATTTTTGTCCTGTAGTGCAACAGCTGGCACGACGGTTCAGCTTCTAGGGGCTTGCCAGTCGCGATCTATCAGCGAGATCCAGTCGCGAGTCCCTGTTCTACTGCACAATCTTGAGCATTTCTTCACACTCTTTCACACACTACCCTTACATGATTCCCACCCAAATATAGGGTTTCTAAGTGCTGAAATACAAGCAAATTGGCACCGAATAAAGCCAACAATGTGGTTGATAAAATTCAACCTTACAATCTCCCCCTTTGGCTATTCCCTAACAAAACCCTATAACAAACTCTAGACTTAACGCGTGAATTGGGAACAGTTGAACAAAACTCACTCACACCTAACTTTAGAATCTGTGAATCTCTTGAATCATAAGTACAAGTATTTCCTGAAAAGCAGCCACACAATAAGATCATTGTATGCAGAAAAACTTGTATTGCATATGAAGCAAGCACAATGCGATCAAGAAAAAACGGATTAAAGCAATAAAGCAAGGCTTGACCAAAAAATAAAAAATCACTATAAATAATGATCACAATGCTCATTCACACATGGAATGAACATTCGGACATGCAAGCTAAAAAGCTCAATGCAAAGTATCATTTGCATGTCCAACACTTAACCAATGCAACAACACAAGGTAATTGCATTAAGGATAATAATCCAACAAGGGGCACAAGAGTGATGTACTTAAGAAAACGCATAACATTAACAAAAAGTATGAGAATATAAGATAACCAAACGCCACAAAAGCAAATGGTACAAACACGCTTACAAAAGCAAGGTACAGGATAAAGAGCTACAGAAGCATAGGTACAAAATAAAAACACATAAGCTAATAAGAAGTAAAGTAATTTGAACATAAGGACTCCCCCTTTGATTCAGCTTTTTCTCCCCCTTTCATTATACTCCCCCTATCATTATCATTCTCCCCCTTTTTGTCATGGAATAGCTAGTCCTCATTTTCTTCTAGCTTTCGCTGAATTTCATCCAATTGGGTTTGAAGAGAAGTAAACTTCGTATCACAATGGATGGTGTGATGATGTAGAAGGGAGGCAAGTCCTGACATCTTAGCGCTTATATCATGGACACACTCCATAATGTTGTCTAGCTTCTCGTCATGGGAGGAAGAGCTAGAGTGAGAGCTATGATGAGAATCTGGATTTTCTGTTTTGATTCCTTTACGGCTATGACCAATGCTAGCGTTGAGTGTACCAATGTTGATTGGACAAGGCATCAGGTATGGAGTTTCATTTGGCATTGGATGGAGGCCTTTGAGTTTCAATATTCTTGAGATGAGATGGCAAAAAGGAACACAATTCCAAGATTCAGTTCTTGTAGCAGTTTTGCACAAGATGTGAAAGATGTGAGCGTAGATATCAATCTCTTCATCTGTGATCAAATCATGAAGGAACAATGCTCTACTGAGATTCATGAATCCGGTGCTAAAGAGAGGGTAGAGATTGTGGAACATGATTATTGTCAGCACCCGTAATTCAACAGAGAGAGAGAGAAAACCTTGATTGATTTCCCATTTTGGGAGAATTCTAGATTTCTTCCAAGTGCAACCTTAAGTAATTCCTCATCCGGATTCAAGTTATCATATACTGGAGGAGAAGTAAGAATCGGCCGATTTATATGAAGGATTTCGGATAGATAAGCAGGAGTCACTAAGAAACTCTTTCCTCGAACCCAGGATTTGAGTTCTTCACCTTTAACAACGGCATTTGCATAGAATTCTTTCACAAGACTCTCATATGCATCATCAAGATTTGAGAGGAGGTAGTTCCAATCCTTTGTGGCAAACCATTTAGGGATGGTTATGCCAATTAGAGATGGTTGATCAACAGCCCTTTCAACTAGCGGTGTTGTGTCCATGAAATAGTTCTCATGAGTTTGGAATGCAGCATAAGATTTGAACTTGTTGGGATCATACACCCCTGACGGTGAACGAGTCTTTTTAACCGAGGAGGTAGGTCATCAATATCTATTACAGGCTCTTTTCCTTTACTACAACCCCCTTTCACAGCAGCTTTCTTAAATGGAGACATTTTCACCCTGCATCACAATACACCAAAAGGTAGGAAATACCACACAAGACAACATGCTGTCTTAGTACCATGGTAGTCTCAAAACAGAAAGCATAAATTCCTAAAATCATGAGAAATAGGATTCAATCATGATAATGTGTATGGGTGTATGACAACTAACATCATAAACAAGCAAAGTAGAGACAATCAAGATGAAACCCACAAGGAATCGCACACCCATTAAGCCACAAAATGAAATACCCATATTTAAGCATCTATCAAACTCAAGGCAACAAAAACACACAATCTTAAGAATATATTATATAGATAGGTAACAATATTGAGAAAGAAGCAAAGCCCATACATTTTCTTGAAGATTGCTGAGAAGAGAGATATGGAGATTTTGTGTGTGAACACGGTGAGTTTGAAAGAGAAGAACATGGTTAAGGCAATGAACAGTCACAAATATTTGAGGAAAAACTAAAAAGTTTTTGAAAACTGACTTTAAAAGAGAAAAACACGCATTTTTTGGAACTGATCTAAGTCGCGTGAAAGTCGCCAAGTCCAGCCGCCAAAAAACTTAAACAAACATTTTTAAGAAAAATTTTCTAAGTGTTTTTTGTGACTGGAAGTTCAAGTCGCGAGAGAACGCGAGCTAAGCCGCGAAACATTCTGTGTAATTCTCATGACTGAGCCTCCACTCGTGACAGAGCCGCCACATCATGACGCGAGAAACTTAAAAACCCAAATTTTGAAAAATATACTAAGTCTTTTTCACGACTTGGGCGTTGACCTGCTAGTAAGACGCGAAAACTATCTGTATAGAGCTCGCGATTGGGGCATGCGATTGGACAGACACGCGACTGAGTCGCCAAAATAGGACACAGTAGATTTTGAAAATATTGACATTTTGCAAAAATAAAAGACTTTCCAAAAACAACTAAAAATGCTCAAAAATCTTTTTGTGCTTGATCAACATATAGATAAACATGTGAAACACATTTTATCAAGTACAATCACACGAATGAATAAGACATTCAATGAACATAGACAAGTGTGATGTGTGTGGATATCATCAATGAGATAGACCTTAGTCTAATGTGAAGCTTCAATGATTAATTCAACCAAGGAATACACAATTAACACTAGAGAATGTGACCCATCTCAATTACAGAAATATGTATGTATGACCTCCCACATAAACTTGATAACATAGCTTTGAAGCTTTTCATTTGGCTTCATCTTTAACTTTTCATTTGATCTTTTTGAAACATAACATCTCATTTTGGAGATTGATGCCAGAAATTTTTGATATCACAATTTGATGAACAAGCCTTTGGCTTATGGGTATCATACAATTTCATAGACGTCGCTTTCCCTTTTTCCTAGTCGAATACTAGTATGTGTGACAGACTTTTGCAGCTTATTATCTCTTTTCATTTGAAGATTTACATTTTTGAGCTCATTAAGCAAAGACAATAAAATAAAGAGTGGGAAGATATATAGACACAAGTCTATGCATATCTCAAGATCAACAAAACCATTGGCTAATCATTCATGACAAGGTTGAAGATCGACTTACAACAATCACATCGATTTCAAGACTTCTCCCACAATGATATGAGTGCATATAAGACAAGCTATGCTCTTAGATGCACAAAGCCATTAGCACGAAGGTACAAGCCAAAACAAGTTTAAGACAAAACTCAACAAAGTTGATCAAACATTTTGGATATTCTACTTTTTATGTGATTTTTGATTTTTGACACACAAGTAGGGAAAATTGATCAAAAACGACAAAAAAAAAAAAATTTAAGCAAAAACAATCAAACAATTTTTAAACTTAAAATAAGCACAAAACACACAACCAAGCAAAGTCACAAAGTATAGGAAGTATTAATGCATGGACATGTTGTAATGCTTATGCATGAGTACCCTTTTTCACCCACACGTCATGTGCGTTTGGAGTGACATCCCTATAGGATTGGGTACGAGAGTTAGGACTTTCAAACCTTCTATTGAATCTTTCCAAGCAAGTGTTGAAAGCACCAATCATCTTCATCACATCTTTCATTCCAGAATCGCCATCTTGACTTCTTGATTGCTCAACTGCCCAAGTCCTATTGTCATTTCTTGGTCCTCTTGACCTTTGATTACTTGCATTAATTAATGCTCTCAGTTTGTGACAATTTGGTCTAGTGTGCCCTTAAAGACCACAATGATGAAAAAAATGATTCGTTCTTGGACCTCTTTGTGATCTTAGAAGTGATTTCCTTCTAGTTTCAGGTCTGACCTCTGGGGATTTATGGGGCTTATTCAACACCTGTTGATCAGCTACATTCTTCTTCTTTTCTGGCTTCACTTTTTCAACAGTTGGAGTTTCCATCACAGGCTCCTTTGCCTTAACAAACTTCATGTCCTTGGAGATTTTGACAACAAAACTACTTTCTCTGGTATATCTCAAACCAGATTTTTCTGAGAAGGGTTTTTGCGAGGAGATTACATCATCTAGCTTCTTTGTGGAGACTCTTTCTATCTTGGCATTTGCTTGAATCACCTCAAGTTCAAGGAACCTCACCTTTGCATAAGCTTCTGACAACTTTCCATTCAGTTTCTCTATCTTACACTTGGCCTTCTCATGTCGCACTAGGAGACTTCTATAGTCCTCCTCTGCCCTCTTCATTTTTTTAATGGCTGCATTAGCCATTTTCGCATACTCACCTGTCTTCTCGAGAAGAGAATTATAGGCCTCTTGCAGTCCCATTGTACCTTCATCTTCTTCGTCATTGGATTCCTCTATTATCCCAATTGACTCCAATTCAGAGTGCTCACCAAGCTCTTCTACAAGCACACTCAAGTTATCTGACGATGCAACATGATCAATGGTCGTAAAGGCAGAATAATTCCCTCCACTGTCACAACTTTCATCCGAATCTGAGTTAGATGAATCTGAATCACTTAAGGTCGTGGCATACACTTTTCCTTTTCCTTTTAAATAATTGGGACACTCTTTCTTGAAATGTCCATGTCCATTGTACTCAAAACATGTGATTCCTTAAGAGGATTGAGGCTCCTTCTCATCTTTCCTCTTAAATTCCTTTTTCTCCTTTTCGGAACTTGGGAATTTTCTTTTCTCAGCAAATTTTCCATTCTTCTTAAACTTCAAGAATTTTCGAAAATTCTTCACAAGATATGCTACATCTTTAACGGCCTCATCTTCATCCGATGAATCATGAGCTTCAACCTTCTCATTAATTGTCTTAAAAGCAAGACATTTGCTCTTCCTTTGTGATGGCAAAAACAGCTCATAAGTTTGAAGTGAGCCAACTAATTCTTGAACCTTGATATCATCCAGGTCTTTGCTCTCCTCAATTGCAGTAACTTTTGCACGGAAGCTCTTTGGCAATGATCGAAAGATCTTCCTTACAATCTTTAAGTCCTCCGTTTTCTCATCCAAGTTGAACTTGCCGATGACTACTTCATTCAGCTTGCTATAGAAAGAGTCAAAAGACTCGTCCTCACTCATCTTGAGCTCCTCAAAGCGAGTGGTCAGCATTTGTAACTTAGTATCTTTCACCTTCTTGGTTCCTTCATACGTGGTCTCCAATATTTGCCACGCCTCCTTAGCCACCGAGACATGAGATATCCTGTGAAACTCATCTGGAGACACACCACAAAAATTTGCATTCAAAGCTTTACTATTAGCGTTAGATGCAGCAAGGGCTGCTTTATCCCAAGTGGATTTTTCGGCCTCCAGCCTAACCCAACCAATATCAACAGCATCCCACACACTTTCATCAATAGAACATAAAAATTCCCTCATCCGGACTTTCCAAAAGGCATAGTTGTTACCATCAAAATATGGTGGTGCATTCAAAGATTGAGACCGGTCCATCTCAATAAGGGGTCAAGGATCGCACCAAGGTAATTAAACCATAGCAAATGCACCCACTCTGATACCAATTAAAAGTTCAAATAGCATATAAAACACTATGAACGTTAAGACCCCCAATTTACAAATTACCAATTCAAGCTTTAAATCAAACGATAAACATGCGGAAGATGAACTAAAGCTTAAAACAGAATTGATAAACAATCTAAGTCAAATAAAATCACATCCATAACAGAAATTAAATAACAAAGATAAAAGGAAGAGAGATGCAAACACAAGGACAACACACGATGTGTTATCGAAGAGGAAACCGAAGCCCTTGGCGTAAAACCTCTCCGCCGCCCTCCAAGCGGTCAAATAATCTACTAAAGAATGTAGTTGGGATACAAGGACAGCAATAGACCCTCCAAGCCTAATCTACCCAGTGTACCTAAGCCCTCCAAGCTTCTTGCTCCAACGAGGTTACGCCGAACTTATTTCTTCTTTAGCTTCCCGGATCCCGCTTCTAGTCCATAGCATCAACCAATATGAATTGGTCCCTTCCTAACTGCTTCCCAAAGCACCAAAGAGCCTTCTCACTAATATGAGTATGGTGAGAAAAGGTTTTGGCTAAAGAACCCCTCAAGGATCTACAATGGAGAGGGTGAGAGTAGTGGAATTTGAAGAGTCACAAGGTAAAGATTGTGGATGAGTCAATCTTGTTTTTCTCTAGGGTTTTTCTCTCAAAATTCTCTCTAGAAGCTTTCTACATTTCGTGGGTATAAAGGGTATTTATACTGGTGGGTGTTTGGAATGCGAAGAGTCAGTTTTTCCAAAACAAAGTTGGCTGGTAGCTTGGCCTCGCGGCTTGACTGAGTCGCGAGTCTAAGCCGCGAACTAACTGAATTGCTAGATTGGAATTTTAGTCCTGTAGTGCAACAGCTGGCACGAAGGTTTAGCTTCTGGTGGCTTGCCAGTTGCAATCTACCTGCGAGGTCTAGTCGCGAGTTCCACTCTGCACGCTTCACTCGTGTGCAACATCTGGCGGCTTGACAGTCGTGAGACACCAGCGAGATCCAATCGCGAATCCCTGTTCTGCTGCACAATCTTGAGCATTTCTTCACACTCTCTCACACACTACCCTTACATGATTCCCACCTAAATACATGGTTTCTAAGTGTTGAAATACAAGCAAATTGGCACGGAATAAAGCCAACAAAGTGGTTGATAAAATTCAACCTTACAAAAACAATAGGGTGTAAGTTCAAAACATTTATGGACAGCCTAGGGCAAAATGTAAACTATAAAAGCAGATATGCAATAGGCAATCAGTGTCTATCAAAGATGAACCACAATCATTCCAACTCACAAAAACCCTAAAAACTCAAGCAAATGTCTACAAGACATTTTACAATGGGTATGATATGCACAACAGAACTCAGAAGAATAATCATACTCAAGAATGAACATCAAACATGAGAACAAGCATAACAAGAATCATATTATCATTTAGAGATCGATGCCTGAAATTTTTGATATATCAAATTGATGAACAAGCCTTTGGCTTTTTGGCATCATACATTTTTCACAAAAGTCACTATTCCTTTTTCCTATTCAAATACTAGTATGTGCGAAGGCTTTTGCAACTCATTATCTCTTTTTATTTTGAGATTTACATTTGTTGAGCTCTTTAAACAAAAGAAAATAAATGGTGGGAAGATATATAGGCACAAGTCTATGCAAGTTTCAAGATCAATAAAACCATTGACTAATCATTCATGACAAGTTTGAAGATCTATTTACAACAGTCACATAGAAATCCAGATTTTTCCCACAATGATATGAGTGCATAGAGAACAAGTTACACTCTTAAATGCACAAATCCATTAGTACAAAGGTACAAGGCAAAATATGTTTGTGACAAAACACAATAATGTCGATCAAACTTTTTGGATTTTCTACTTTTTATGTGTTTTTGGATTTTTGACATAAAAGTAAGAAAAGATTGATTAAAAGCAAACAAATAAACAATTTTCAACACATACTGGAGAAATAACACAAGTCACACACACTAACAAAGTCACAAAGCATAGGAAGAATTAATGCATGGACATGTTATAATGTTTATGCATGAGTACTCCTCTTCACCCACACGGCACTTGCATTTGGGGTGATATCTCTAGAAAATTGGGTACCATTATTCAAACTTTCAAACCTTCTAGTGAGGCTTGTCAAACAGGCAGTGAAAGCGTTAATCATCTTCATTACATCCCTCATTCCAGGATCACCTTCTTGACATTTTGATTGCTCAGTAGTCCAATTCCCTTTGCCATGTCTTGGTCCTCTCGACCTTTAAACACTTGAATTCTTCAATGCTTGAAGCTTATAATAGTTTGGTCTGGTGTGACCTTGAATTCCATAGTGGTGGCAGAAATGTTGGGTTCTCGGATCTTTTTGTGACTTTGGGAGTGATTTCCCTTTACCTTTTAGGTTTGATCACTGATTGCTTAGAAGGCTTAGTCATAAACTGTTGGTCAGTCACATTTCCCTTCTTCTCCGGCTTCACTTTCTCAGCATTCGTGGTAGCTACCATCGGTTCTTTAGCTTTCACAAACTTCACTTCCTTAGATATATTAGCACCCAAAATGCTTTCTCCGGTGTATCCCAATCCGCTTCTGTCAGAGAATGGTTTTTAATCAGCAAGTACATCGTCAAGCCTCTTAGAGGAAACCCACTCTACTTTAGCATTCGCTTGAATCACCTCAAGCTCAAGAAATTTTATCTTTGAGTAGGCTTCGGTTAGCTCTCCGTTTAGTGTCCTGACTTCACACTTAGTCTCCTTATATCGAACTAAGAGACTCTTATAGTCTTACTCTGCTCTCTTCATTTTCTTAATGGCTGCTTTAGCCACTTTTGCATATTCAACGGTCTTCTCAAGGAGGGAATTGTAGGTCTCTTGCAATCCCACTGTTCCTTCATCTTCCTGATCATCAGATTCCTCAACTGTCCCAATTGACTCCAATTCAGTGCGCTTCCCAAGCTCTTCCACTAGCGCACCTAGATGATTCGAAGACTCTACTGGAACAATGGTCATGAATGCAGAGAAGTTTCCCTCTCCATCACAGCTTTCATCTGAATCTAAATCAGAGGAGTCAGAATCACTAAGAGTAGTGGCATACACCTTGCCCTTCCCTCTTAAATAATTAGGACACTCTTTCTTAAGATGTCTATGTCCATTGCATTTGAAGCATGTGATTCATTAAGAGGATTGAGTCTCCTTGCCATCTTTACTCTTGAAGTCCTTTTTCTCATTTCCGAAACTTGGGAATTTTCCCTTCTCAGCAACTTTTCCATTCTTCTTGAATTTCAAGAACTTTCAAAAATTCTTCACAAGATATACCACATCTATATCGACCTCATCCTCATCCGATGAGTTGTGAGCTTCCACCCTCTCATTAATTGTCTTAAGAGTAAGGAATTTGCTTTTTCTTTGTGATGGCAATGACAGCTCATATGTTTGAAGTGAGCCAATTAGTTCTTGAACCTTGATATCATGAAGATCCTTACTCTCTTCAATTGCTGTAACTTTTGCACGGAAGCTCTCCGGCAATGATCGAAGGATTTTCCTTACTAGCTTTGAGTCCTCTGTTTTCTCACGCAAGTTGAACTTGCCAATAACCACCTCATTCAGCTTGCCATAGAATGAGTCAAAAGACTCGTCTTCGCTCAATTTCAGCTCTTCAAATCGAGTGGTCAGCATCTGCAACCTAGTATCTTTCACCTTCTTGGTGCCTTTATACGTGGTCTCCAATATTTGCCATGCCTCCTTGGCAACAGTAACATGAGATATCCTGTGAAACTCATCTGGAGATACACTACAAAAAATTGCATTTAAAGCTTTACTGTTAGCGTTAGCTGTCATAAGGGCTGCCTTATCCCAAGTGGATTTAGCGGCCTTCGGCTTAGTCCATCCTACATCTACTGCATCCCAAAAAATTTCATCAATTGAATACAAGAATTCCCTCATCCGGACTTTCCAAAAGGCATTGTTACTACCATCAAAATATGGTGGAGCATTTACAGATTAAGATCGATCCATCTCAAACAGGGTCAAGGATTGCACTAAGGTAAATAAACCATAGCAAGTGCACCTGCTTTGATACCAAATGAATGTTCGATTAGTGTGTAAAACACCTTGAACGTTTAGACCCCCAAATTACAAATTACTAATTCAAGCTTATTATCAAACAATGTATATGCGAAATATGAAAATAAGCTAAAACAGAATTGATAGAACAATCTAAACCAAATAAAATCACAACTACAGTAGAAATTAAATGGCAAAGATTAAGGGAAGAGAGATGCAAACAAAAAGACAACATAGTGATGTGTTATCGAAGAGGAAACTGAAGTCCTCAGCGTAAAACCTCTCCGCCACCCTTCAAACGTTCAATAATCCACTAGAGAATGAAGTTGGGATACATGAACAGTAGAAGACCTTCCAAGCCTAATCTACCCAGCGTACCTAAGCCCTCCAAGCTTCTTGTTCCAACGAGGTTACGCCGAACCTTTGTCTTCTCTAGCTTACCGGATTCCACTATAGCCCATAGCATCAACCAATATCAATTGGTCCCTTCCTAACTACTTCCTAAGCACCAAATAACCTTCTCACAGATATGAGTATGGTGAGAAAAGGACTTGGCTAAATGTACCTCTCAAGGATGTAACAATGGAGAGGGTGAGAGTAGAGGAATTTAAAGAGTCAAGGATGAAGACTGTAGATGAGTCAATCTTGTTGTTCTCTAGGGTTTCTCTCTCAAAATTCACTTTGGAAGCACTCTACAATATGTGGGTATAAGGGGTATTTATATTGGTGTGTGTTTGGAATGCAAAAGTTCAATTTTTCCCAATCAGAATGGTCTAGCAACTTGACCTCACGACTTGATTGAGTTGCGAGTCTGAGTCGCGAGCTAACTGTCTGGCTAGACTGAAAGTTTTGTCCTGTAGTGCTCTAGCTGGCGTGACTTTTTAGCTCCTTTGCATGCTTCACACGTGTGCCTCCTTTGGCAACTTGCTAGCCGCGAGCCAATCGCGAGATCCAGTCGCGAGGCCCTTCTTAAGTGCACACTCTTAAGCTTTTCTTCACACTCTCTCACACACTACCCTTACATGATTCCTACCTAAATACAGGGTTTCTAAATGCTGAATTACAAGCAAATTGGCACAGAATAAAGCCAACAAAATGATTGAATAAATTCAACCTTACAGAGTTGGATTTTATGTGGTTTAGAAATACCTATAAATCTTATATTTAACTGGGAAAAAATTTGAGAACAATCAAGTAAAAATATATCTCCAACTTCATTTAAAATGCCTATAAAATAGAACATTCTCTTACTAATTCATGACTTCAAAACAAATTTATTCAAAATTTAAATTAAAAAAAATGATGATACTAGACTAAAAGAAAAATAAAAAATATAAAAACCTCATTACACACCTATAGGGTGTATGATGAAGCTACTTGTACATAAGAATTTAGCCAATAATCATAATTCTAACAAGTGTCAATTATAGGATGAGAGTGGTTCCACGACTGCCAATCTAACAATGGATCTGGGTTGAGGTGTTATGTACGATATTGTAAGTGAGGTATTTTTTTTTTTTTTTAAATTGTAAGTGAGGTATTTGTGGATTAGTATCATGCGCACGTGATACGAATTGTATCAGCTACTATCAAGTGAAAAAAAGATACGAATCGTTGATAAGTATTGATCATATTTATGAATCGTATGCTATACATATCGTATAAATTCGAGTGACAACCGTAAAGAAACAGATGGCTTAGATTTACTCGTACAAAACGTCTAGGATTGCACATATAAAACCACAATTGTCTATGTGGTAGGCAACCAGTAACAGAGAAAAAGTTGTAGGTCCATGTGAAAGTAACAGACAATTACTCATAATCAATTATGATAAAAATTTTTCCTCAAAAAAAAAAAAAAAAGTTATAACAAAAATTACAAGACGTGTTATGTCCACAATATTTTTATAACAAATTTTAGTTAGCAAGTTGTTACAGGTTTT
Organism: Lithocarpus polystachyus; assembly: GCA_033629205.1. Lineage (NCBI taxonomy): Eukaryota > Viridiplantae > Streptophyta > Magnoliopsida > Fagales > Fagaceae > Lithocarpus > Lithocarpus polystachyus. Next base: position 85,545,890 of record CM066166.1, read on the forward strand.
TAATTTGAATCTACAACTGAAATTACTTTGTTGCCCACTAATAACAGCAAGTAACAACCTGCTACATAGGATTTGTTGTGAAAATATTGTAAACGTAGCGTTTCTCCTTTTTATATGGTACTAAAATTACTCTTATTTGTGAGAAAGGGAATCGAAAGAAAATGAAGGACAGATGAGGCCAATTTGAAATTCTCAACTTCTTGTTCAGCGTACAATGATGTAGCATTTGGTATGGGATAATGTTTGAAAGTTCAAATAAGGTGTGAAACACCTATAAACGTTTAGACCCCCAATTTACAAATTACCAGCAGAAATTTATAATCAAACAATATATGTATGGAAAATGAAATGTAAGCTATAACCAAATTGGTAACACACTCTAAACCATAATTAATAACCAAAACAGCAGCAATTAAAAGGTAAAGAGAAAGGAAAGAAAGATGCAAACACAAGGATAACACGGCGATGTGTTATCGAAGAGGAACTGAAGAACTTGGCAAAAAACCTCTTCGCCACCCTCTAAGCGGTCAATAATCCACTAGAGAATGAAGTTGGGATACATGAATAGCAGAAGACCCTCCAAGCCTAATCTACCCAGTGCACCTATGCCCTCCAAGCTTCTTGCTCTAACAGGGTTACGCCGAACCTTGTCTTCTTTAGCTTACCAAATCCCGCAATCTTCCATTGCATGAACCAAAATAAATTGGTCTCTTCTGAACTGCTTCCTAAGCACCAAAATACCTCCTCACTGATATAGGTAGGGTGAGATAAGAATTTGGCAAAATGTACCTCTCAAGGATATGTCAATGGAAAGGGTAAGAGTAGAGGAATTTGGAGAATCAAGGATGAAGATTGTGGATGAGTCAATCTTGTTTTTCTCTAGGGTTTCTCTCTCAAAATTCTCTCTGGAAGCTCTCTACATTTCGTGGGTATAAGGGTATTTATAGTGGTGTGTATGTGGAATGCGAAAAGTCATGTTTCAATAAAACAGGGCATTTTAGCGACTTGAGCACGCGACTGGAATGAGTAGCGAGTTTGAGTCGCAAGTGAACTACCTGGCCAGACTGAAAATTTTGTCCTGTAGTGCAATAGTTGGCATGACCCCTTAGCTCGCCCTGCATGCTTCACACATGTGCCACTTTTGGCGACTCCCCAGTCGTGAGATCCGGTCGTGAGGCTCTTCTTGGGTGCACACTCTTGAGCTTTTCTTCATACTCTCTCACACACTACCTTTACATGATTTCCACATAAATACAGGATTTCTAAATGCTGAATTACAAGCAAATTTGATACGGAATAAAGCCAACAAAATGATTGATAAATTCAACCTTACAATCTTCCCCTTTGGTTATTCCGTGATAAAACCCTAAAACAAACTCTAGACCTAACATGTGAGTTGGGAACAGTTGAACAAAACTCACTCACACCTAACTATAGAATTTGTGAAGCTCTTGAACCATACGAACAAGTTTCTCTTGAAAACAATTAACACAAGACAATCATTGTAAGCAGAAATCTTGAAATGCATATGAAGCAAGCACAATGCGATCAAGCAAAAAAAATGAAACAATAAAACATGGCTTGACCAAAAATGAACAATCGCTATAAATAATGACCACAATGATTATTCACACAAGGAATGAACATCTAGACATGCAAGCTAATAAGCCCAATGCAAAGTATCATTTGCATGTCCAACACTCAACCAATACAAAAACTCAAGGTAATTATATCAAGGATATAAAATCCAACAATGGCACAAGAGTGCTGTACTAAAAGAAATGCATAACATTAACTAAAAGTACTGAGCTACAAAACTAAGGTACAAATAAACATAGTTTAAATGCACAACATAATCATGAACTATAAGCAAAGAAAAAACCTAGTTAATATAACATAAAGCTTTTTCTCTCTTTCTCCCTTTATCATAACACTCCCCCTTTTAGGAATCATAGGAGCTGTGATGAACTTGGAACATATATACCTGTAACCTGAAACACTTGCACAAAACACATCAGACCCTCAAGGTAAAGCAAGTAATAAAAGGACAAGTATAATGTAACAAATAAATTGCGATCAAGTAAACATGATGTGAAACATGTGAGCAACTTGATCATACACCAAAACAGTCATATAGAAATGACTACAATGATCACCTAGCAAAGCAAATGATCATCCGAACATGCATTCAATAAAGCACAATATCATAAGGAAGTATGCATGTCCAACACACAAACATGATGCAATGAGAACAACAAAGCATAGATACTAAACATAACTCAAAGCAACATAAAGCAAATAAGAAAACAAACATAAAGAAAAACAAACAAAACAAAGTTTTCTTATTAACACAATGTCTTCCCCCTTAGTATATGCATCTCCCCTATGAAATATCTCTCCCCCTACAAATGTGCACAAGAAATATAATTTCTCCCCCTAAGAATGTGCATAAGAGTCATATAGAAATGACAAAACTCTCTGTTATACTACTCTAAAGTATACTCTCCCCATTTTTTACACGAATAGACAAAGGGGTCAAGGAGAAAAGAGGGCAAGTGATGAAGATATGAACAAGGAGAATGGTGCATGAGGGGTGCAAGATGAATAAAAAATGAAGCTCAAACAAAAACAAAATGCTATAAAGCATAAGGTAAACATGACATGTTAGGATGAGGCAACGAGATATAGACCAATGCATGACAAAGGTAGCAAAAATGTGTGCAAGAGGTGGCTATATGCAATGCATGACCAAAGAATTGAAAATGCACATGTGAGGCAAGGTGTGTTAAATACACAACCAATGAACCATACATGATCATAGTGAGGAAACATGAGAAATCCCAAAGTTTGGTACTCATCGGAGTCCAAAAAAGTGAGAAAATGCCTAAGAGGCATTTTATCAAACACCTAGTGTGCACACTATAAACAACAATATGAAATAATGCATGAACATTATGAGATCCACCCTTAATACATGTTCTTTTTGCCACAAGGGGCCAACATCCAAAGAAAATCATCTAAAGAAACCAATCCCATACAAACATTTGACAAAAAAATAAGTTTTCCCAACCCCTATGATGAAAATCCCAACCAAGAGCACAAAACTCTCCAAAACATAATCTAAGGATCCAAATCAATGAAAAGAGTTTATAATTACCTTAGAGATGTTAATGGAATGAAAAACCATTCAAATTGGTTGGGTTTTGATGTAAAAATATTGAAAGAGGGGTTTTAGAAAGGATGGGAGAGGTTTAAAACAGGTTTCCCACAAAAAACACTTTAAAAAGTTGTTTCTGGGTGTTTCGCGACTACGCGAGTCACGAGATGAGTCGCAAAAACAATTCTCATGAAATTTTCTAAGTCTTTTTCACGACTTGAGTGCTCACTCGTGAATGAGTTGTGAGTTAGTCACGAACCTCTGTGTCGAAGAGCCAAAAAATGCGAGGAAAATGCATTTTTCCAGTGTCTTGACTCGCGAGTGAGTCGCAAAAAACTCTGACGCCTGTTTTTCAACACAAAACATGTTTAAACAATGAAAAACAAAGTAAGCACTAAACATGAACACAAAGAGTGATAAAAATCACTTCCAAATACATATAATATGATCAAAAATCTTTGTGGTTTGATCCATATATAGTTGAGCACACACACATCATATTTAAACAAGTTCAATCGAATAAATGAATAAGGCATTCATTGAACATTAGGCATGTCCTAGGCATCTAGATTACAAGGAATCACATTCCTAGAAATTTGGATGATAGTAATAACGTGGATTTCCCCGTACCAAATGCCACATGAGAGTAAAATAAAAGAGTGAGACAACGTCGCCTAAATTTTAAAATCAAGAAGTGGGGTGGTTTTGTTGTCAAGTCACTGTTTCAGTGCAACAAGTGTGTACGGTTATATGCAATAACAAGTGTGAAATAAACACCACTCATAAAGATGAAACGTGATTCATGAGGATTGCCATGTGTATGGCCATTGGGGTGGTTTATGTCAAGGGAGTCAATCTCGTACCGGAGGCTGTATTGGTTTAACCAGTGGAACGATATATTTCTGTACCGGTCAATACCGGTATACCGTTTCGGGTTTACCATTATTTTATATATATATATATATATATAATAGTTTACCATAAAACATTACCTCAATTTAGAACAAATTATTCATGATTTTAGACTATAGCATTAATTAAAAGAAGAAAAAAAAAACACAATATAAAAAATAGAAAGCTTAATTGTTCATTGCATACTACGAAAACAAATAATACTAATAAGTTAATGCAAATAATTTATCATTCCGCCCTTACAAAAATTCAAAAATTACAAAACTAAAAAAAAAAAAAAGTTTTTTTCTGTACTAGCCGGTACACCCAGTATTGGCCGGTATTGCCCGAAATTGGTTGGTATGGCCGGTACATGGCCGGTATTTAAACTGATACGAAATGTTGGTGTTTCAATATCGATATACGTACCGGTACGTTACATACCGGCCAGTACCGGTATGGTATTGACTACCTTGGTTTATGTACGTAAATTTGGCTAGGTGAAATATAATCATTGGATTTTTTTTTATAAAATCATTGGATCTTTGGTAGTTTACGAATCATTGTGGTCCGTTTTGATTGTCAAGGTTTGTACTGGACTGATATATACCTTACATCCAATTCTGACCGAGTAAAATGGAACATAATAATTTTTTTTCACTCTCGAATTCTAAAATTCGTTTCTTTCATCAAATAAAAGATGATCGTAGACCCATGCGATGTGTGGGAATAAATAATTAATTTTGTATTGTAATTTTCTCTAAAATTTGTTGAAGTTAATTTGTTCTCCCTAAAAATTAAACTATTTCTATTCAGTCTAATTAGGTCAATTTCGGTCCCCTTTAGTCCATTTTAGACTAATTGAATCATAAATTAATTCTTTTTGTAGGTTGCCTTTCCAAGTTTAACTCAAAAATTCTTTTTTTTTTTCCCTTAATTTTTGTTTTGAAAAGTATGGTTTGTTATATTTTGGCTAAATTCTTTAGTTTTGATTTAAAATATAAAAAGAAAATAGACATTAAAAATTAGAAATATGAGTTCTAAAAATGCAATAAAATGATAAATATTCAAAAGTCTAATTCAATCCACATTGGCTCTCTTCGGTCCATTCTGTCTTCTTTAGTCCTATTCGGTCCTATTTAGTCTATTTTGTCCACTAAAGTTCTATTCGATCCACTTCGGTCCATTCAATCTTATTTAGTACACCTCAATCCACATTGACTCTATTTGATCCACATTGGTCCTATTCTGTTCACATTGGTCCTATTCGGTCTATCTGTCTACTTTTGTCATATTCAGTTCACTTTAGTCCTATTTGGTCCATTTTGTCCACTTTGGTTTTATTTGGTTCTATTTAGTCCATGCTATCCACTTTGGTTTTATTCGGTCCGCATTCAGTCCTGTTTAGTATTCACATTGGTTTTATTCGGTCTAGCAGTAATCCTCTTCATCTATGGTCGTCTCTATTCACTTAACAATATTTTGTATGAAAGTGCCATCTTCTTCAGCTTTTTTTCAATCAAATAAATACCCAGAAACCTCAAGCTCCCATTCAACTACTTTTTTGCTTACATGACTTAGGTCTAGACCAAGCTTTCATTGATCTCTACCTATGTTCTACTACAAAGATATAATGGGCTTAAAGGAGGCATCTGATTGTGCTGTTTTTTTGTGTGAATTTTTTGACCTTGACAAGCTAAGATTACTTCCTACTTGTAGTCATGCCTTTCACACTGCATGTATGAAAAGCACGCCCTCTCTGTAAAGGGACTCTATTAGGCTCTGGCAATCCTAAGAAAATTACAGCACTATATTTTGTTGTTTCCAGGGAGCAATCAAATAGGTTTCCCAGTGATGGAGAGAACATGTCTTCTAGTAGTCAGAAGCCAATAGATATAGAGGAAGCTGCTGGCGAAAAGAGGGTATTTTCTGTGAGACTTGAGGAGTTCAGAAGCTTACATGATGGAGTAGGTTGTGGAAGGAGAGAAATTGAAACAAGTAGCTGCAATTTTTATGCTAGGAGATGTTATTCAATGGATACATTTCAATATGTGGTTGATGATTCAAATCTACAAGTGGCATCAGGGACGGACCTACAGCCCCCCCCCCCCCACCCCAAAAAAAAAGGCTAGTATATTAAATTTTCGTCCTAATAGCTCCCCCCCCCCCCCCCCCCCCTAAATTAAAAAAAAAAAACTGACAAACTAAAAACTACAAAATAAAAAAATAATTATGAGTTAAAACCTAAATTATAACTCACAAATTTTTACCCTAACCAAACTCTTCCTCCACTTAACCTCATCAAGCTTCAACGCCTCCTCCATCACTATTGGGTGCTGCTGCTGCTGCTCTTTTCCTCAAATCAGATCCGAACTGTTGCTGCTTATGCTCCTCCTCAGATCCTTGATCAGTCACACACGGTAAATCTAAGAAATTTCTCTCCTCTCTCAAGTTCATATTTTTGTTTATCTGCCGTAGCCGGTTAGCCTTCCGCCAGTGCCCTCTGCGTTTTTTTTCTAATGAACTGTGGTGACTGTGTTGAGTCTATTGACTATTGTATTTGTGAGTTCACTGAGTTGTGGCTTTTTAGTTTTTATGGACTGGTGTGTCACTGTGTTGTGTCATCATGTGTGGGCCGTAGAGTTTGTCTTTAATTGACTACTGTGTAATGTTTGTGGCTTTTTGTGATTGTGTGAACCGGTGACTTTGTGTTTGTAACTTTATTTTTGTTTTTTGGTTTTATCTATAAAGAAATAAAGTGGAGCAGGACAGATTATTTTGTCATTTGTGAGTACTGGTAACTATGAAGACTAGTTTTGGTGAGTCATAAGTTACTTTTTTGTGAGATCAATTGATCAAGTCTTTGATCTGATTCATTGTTTTGGTTTTATCAAAAATTTTCTTTGTCACTTTGTGTAATGTGGCTAATATTAGTAATATATATAAATATATATATATATATATACACACATATAATATCAAGAATAAGCTTCGCAACAAGATGGAAGATGATTTTCTAATGGACTCTTTGATTTTGTACATTGAGAAGGAGATTGCTGCGAAATTTGGTACAGAATTATTCATAGAGGACTTTCGAGACTTAAAAGAGCGTCAAGTTCTATTTTGATAAATGTGTTGAAATGTTTAAAAAATATTTATTTTGTATGTTATACTTTGTCGACATTTTTATAATATCAAATGTTTAAGAAACACTTATTTTATATGTAGTATTTTGTTGAATATGAAATAGGTGTTAGTTTTTATTTTCATAATACTAGTTTTTAATCAATCAATCACACGCGTAAGCTAGTAAGGTTCTATCCTGTTTTTCTTATTTCCTGTTATAATGGAAAGATACACCTCTTATTTCAAAAATTTCTCATCTTTTGCCAAAAGTTTCAAGGGCAAGTTCCATAGATTACCATGCATTATGTTACATACACTTTGTTACAAACACATTCATGCGTTATCTTTTGTCAAAAGTGAAAGCTAGTATTTGTGTTAAAACACAAGAGCTTGTTTAGACCAAAAAAAAAAAAAAACTATGGCTAAATTGCTTTTACTCTAACTTAGACTAAGTGCGGAGCAAGAGTAAATAAGCGCAATGAACCAATAACACTACCCTAAGCCAAATTAATCTATCATCAACAATAAAATGAAAGTTTAAAGAGTAAGGAAGAGAGATGCAAACACAAGATAACACCGAGACGTGTTATTGAAGAGGAAATCGAAGAACTTTGCGAAAAACCTCTCCGCGACCCTCCAAGTCAAAATCGATCCACTAGAGAATAAAGTTGGAGTACACAAATAACAAAAGGCCCTTCAACCCTAATCTACCCCCATGTACTTGAGCCCTCCAAGTTCCTACTACCAACGGACTTTTCGGAGTCATGTCTTCTCTAGCTTTCTAATCCCGCAATACGTCTGATTACATCCACCAAGCCTCACCGGCTTCTTTGGCAAATCCCCAAAGCTTCCCCAGCTGCAAATACTCTCTACACTCTGAAAATGTGTGGGTTATGTTTGGATATAAATCTCCTCTCAAGGTATAACAATAGGAAAGGGAAGGAGAAAATGCTACAATTATTTCTCACTAAGGATGAGTAGCTCTCTTTCTAAAAGATAGGTATGTTGTGTTGTAAAAAACCTATCTAGGGTTTTTCTCTCTGAATAGCCTCTTTTACTTTTGCAGGTATGAGGGTATATATAGTATGGATGAAGGGTAAGAAAGTCACACTTAAAATCCTCTAGGCAGAATGTTTCGCAGGTACCTCACAAGATGGCCTGTCTTGCGAAGTACTCGCGAATGAAGCCTGTCACTTAACTTTTCAGCTTTAAGCATGTGCTTCTCATGTGACCTTTTCGTAGGTTACTCTTCTCGTGAACTTCTTGTGAGTTAGTCGCGAAACTACACTGATTCTTCATTTCATGTTTGATTCTTCACCAACTTAATACTAAACCAAATACAATAAAATCCCACAAAATACAAGGAACATGTAAGGTTGTGATTTACAACTATTTTGTGTTGGCTTTAATTCAGTGCCAAATTTAATTGTAATTTTATTCAATAATTTTTTCCTATATTTATGTGGGTTTTTAACTGTATAGGATGAGTGTGAAAGAGTGTGAAGACTCAAGCTTAAAATGAAAAACAAGTGGATTTCGCGAGAAGCTTGCGAGAAGCTAACCCGTGAAATAGCCACGTGTAGAGCACATGACTAGAATGCTAAAAGTCATGCTAGACAGGAGTTTTCGCGAGTATCTCGCGGGTAAGACCTTCCCGCGAAATACTCGCAAAACATTTTGTTTGGCTAATTTGTCATGTTTGTTTCACTAAGTCTCCACCCACACTATATATACCCTCATTACCCACATATTGTAAGGAGTGTTTTTCAGAGAGAAAACCCTAGAAAATACACTTGAGAAATAGAAATTGTTATGCCCACAATCATCTACACATTTCCTTGTAGTTTTCCTCTACTCCTACCTCTCCATCTCTAAATCCTTGAGAGGTTAATAGCCCAAACACTTACCACACCCAATTTGAGTGTCAAGTGAGGTTTTGGTGCTACTGGGAAGCATTGGAATGAGCCAATCATTGGCGGATGCAATCGGGCTGAATTGGGGGATCTAGGAAAGCTAGAGAAGGCAAGGTTTCAAGAAGCCAGTTGGTAGCAGGAGGTTGGAGGGCTCAAGTACATTGGGTAGACTAGGCTTGGAGGGTCTTTTGTTATTCGTATACTCCAACTTTATTCTCTAATGGATCGATGACCGCTTGGAGGGCGACGATAGATTTTTCGCAGAGTTTTTCGGTTTCTTCTTCGATAATACGTCTCGGTGTTATCTTGTGTTTGCATCTCTCTTCCCTACTCTTAAGCTTTACTTTATATCGTTGATAATTGATGAATATGGCTTAGGGTAGTGTTTTTGGTTGTTTGTGCTAATTTACTCTTATTCCGCACTTAATCTAAGTTAGAGTAAAAGAAATCTAGCCGTAATTTTAATTTGGAGGTCTAAACAAGCTCTTGTGTTTTTACACAAATTCAAACTTTCAAAACAAAATAATACAATTACAACACTTTTTGTCATGGAATAAAACCAACATAAAATATAGTTGTAAATCACAACTTTACAAAAAGTTTCATGGGCAAGTTCTCATCTTGGTCTCTAAAGTTTACCAACTGAGTTTTTTTGCTCTTTAAAGTTTCAATTGCGCATTACTACCTATTGGTCCCTAAAATTAAAAAAAAAAAATAGTGCTATTGGTCATTCTGTTAACTTCCGTTAGTTTACTAACCTACGTGTCTAACATAACCAATGGTAGTAGCGAGATATTCTTTGTTGTAAGTATGTGAAATCTAACTCTACACATTCAATTGGATTAAAAGATTCTTACAATCCAGAACAAAATTTGCTATTTCCAAGGACAATTGCACTTAATGAATTGGATATAAAATTTTACCTTTTAGTTTTACGTACTATTTTGTAAATACGCTGCAGTGGGAAGAACCCATAAAATGAATCTAATTTCCATTTAAATTTTAACTTAATTAGAGTACTAGTTTAACATACCACAAATGTAAAGAAAGAGAGAGAGAGAGAGAGAGGGTTCCTCAATGCTTTGGAGTTAGATGGCAATCGGATGAAGAGTTCACAGTGATAGAAAACTCGTTGAGAGTCTAATTTGATCATCATAAATTAGGTCGAAGTTAGTAAGTTTAAGAATAAATAGAAGGTTAAGGATAAAAGCTAAAAGTTTAAAAAGTTTAATAAACTAAAAACCCTTCACCACCAAATTCTTCCATTTTTTTTTTTTTTTGACAAAAATATACTCTAGGTTTCTAAAGTTTACCCGCTGAGCGATTTTGGTCTCTAAAGTTTCAAGTAAGCATTATTGCCTATGGGTCCCTAAAGTTTAAAAAATGAGCATTATTGGTCATTTCATTAACTTTTGTTAGTTTGCTGGTCTATGTGTCTCACAGAGTAATGACATGACAATATGTCATTGACATAACAACTTTTTATTTTTACAAAATCACACATAATAAATTCATGATTTACAAAATAGGTATGGTCTTTTCCCAAATCAAACCTGCTTCAAACAGTTCTTTCCCCAAACATTCCAAATCCCCTAACATGCAAGGCAATGGAGAAATTGATGATAAGATACCCTTATTATTTAAAGAGTAACCAAGAGTTATGTAACTTAATTGATACCTTTTGGTGTTCCTAACAGAAATGCCTAATGTTCAAATCCTTTCAACCAATGTAATTATCAAATTTAAAAAACCTAAAATAAAAGTATACAATAAAATATTTTTCCACACCCTTTAGCCTTTAGTCTTCTCTCCTCCCAGTCACTATTTGAATGTTTAAATAGCGTACAAAACACTATGAACGTTTAGACCTCCCTAACAACAAATTACCAATTCAAGCTTAATATCAAACAAATTATGTGCGGAAAATGAACATAAGCTTATAACAGAATTGATAAACAATCTAAACCAAATAAAATCACATCCACAATAGAAATTAAATGGCAAAGATTAAGGGAAGAGAGATGCAAACATAAGGACAACACAATGATGTGTTATCGAAGAGGAAACCGAAGCCCTCGGCGTAAAACCTTTCCGCCGCCCTCCAAGTGGTCAAAAATCTACTAAAGAATGTAGTTGGGATACATGGACAACAGTAGACCCTCCAAGCCTAATCTACCCAGTGTACCTAAGCCCTCTAAGCTTCTACTCCAACAAGGTTACGCCAAACCTATTTCTTCTTTAGCTTCTTGGATTTCACTATAACCCATAGCATCAACCAATATCAATTGGTCCCTTTTTAACTGCTTCACAAAGCACCAAAAAGCCTTCTCACAGATACGGGTATGATGAGAAATGTTTTGGGTAAAGTACCTCTCAAGGATCTAACAATGGAGAGGCTGAGAGTAGAGAAATTTGAAGAGTCTCTATGTAAAGATTGTGGATGAGTCAATCTTGTTTTCTCTAGGGTTTCTCTCTCAAAAATTCTCTCTGGAAGCTCTCTACATTTTGTGGGTATAAGGGATATTTATACTGTGGTGAGAAAGGAATGCGAAGAGTCAGTTTTTCCAAAATAGAGTTGGCTGGTGGCTTGGCCTCGCGGCTTGACTAAGTCGCGAGTTCAAGCCGCGAGCTAACTGAATGGCCAGGCTGGACTTTTTGTTGTGTAGTGCAACAGATGGTAGACGGTACAGCTTCTTTGGACGCTTCACTCGTGTGCATCTTCTAGCGGTTTGCCAGTCACAAGCTACCCGTGAGATCCAGGCATGAGTCCCTGCTTCACTACACAATCATGAGTATTTCTTCACACTCTTTCACACACTACCCTTACATGATTCCCATCTAAATACAGGGTTTCTAAGTGCTAAATTACAAGCAAATTGGCACGAAAAAAAGTCAACAAAATAGTTAATTAATTTCAACCTTACACTATTGTTTATAAATGTTATCTACTAAAATTCTCCCTTTATTCTAATAAAGGAGAAATAAATAAAAATTTGATTATTAGTACTATAATTTTGTAACCTTATTCGAAGAAGGGAGAAATAAATTAAAATTTAACTAGTACGATAGTTTTGTACTAACCAATAAATTAATTAAAATTAAAAAAAAAAGAACCCACCAACATATGTCGTGTTGGATTTCAAAACAAAACCATCATATTTTCCCATTTGACTTTGAGGCTCCCAAATTTGTGTCTCGTTTCCCTTAGAACAAAGTTTCTATCCAAATTAGTTTGGAGAGAAACTCTATAAACTCATCATATATCTTTATATTGAGTGTGAATTTTGAAAATCTAACCGTTAGATTGCATGTTATTATTACATTCATAATGCTTACAAAATTTCAAAAAGATCAAAAATCAATTGCTATGTCATCAAATAAATGTTATAATTTCAAGTTTTTATGATCTAAAGTTGTATATAAAAAATAAGTTAATTGATCAAATAGTAAATAATATCTAATTTGAACAAAATTTGATATGTTAAGAACATAAGAAGCATAAAATTCAACGGTTAGATTTTCAAAATTCACACCAAAAAAAGAAATATATGAGAAGTTTGAAGAATTTCTCACTAAACTAGTTTGGAGAAAAACTTTGTTCTTTCCCGTAGCTCATGAATAAAATTCATTTCAAGTTTATCATTAAAAATAATAATAACTACACTTATCACACGTGCAAAAGGCTCTTTTTTTTGGGTTTAATATTATAATTTTTCGTTCATCACAATTTGAAAAAATAAATAGAATTTTTTCCTGAAGAGAATATGATTCCTATTTCAATTAGAATATTTTTTTTTTGGTGATCAACGTTGACTATTTAGTACAGAGTTAATAACCAGTAGGTTTTTTTCTTTTAATTTTTATATATTTACTGTTTTAGCCTCAATTCTTATTTGTAAGGATAATGATAAATTAAGAGTATTTTTAAAGGACAAAATTTAGGTACAATATTTTAAGTATTGTTCCTTAAGTTCCTCACTTAAAATTGAATCATGTGGTTACTTAACTAAAAAATACATTTCAATCTCATGAAGAAAAATCTACATGGCAGAATTTTAAAAGGAAAACTTAAAAAACAATACTTAAATACTGTACTTAAATCTTGCCAACATTTAAAAGTGAAAAATGTAATAATTCATTTTCTGAATTCTTTTAATAATAATAATAATAATAATCTATATATATATATATATATATATGTAGGGGCACAAATTACAGATGGGGCCTACAGGGGAGATGGACTCTAGTCCAGTAAGCAAAAAGTACCCTCACAATAGAATTTGTAAGAGAGTGGGCTGAACTAACAAGGTTGAGAATGAGCTTGCTTCCGGCCTAAGTATGGTTGTGACCAATCTAATGTAGACGAAGTGCTGAGGAAGTGCCGAGGTTTGCTCGAACCCGTCCGAGGAGTAAGACTTAGCTGATTCTTGAAGGTTTCTCTTAGTTCTTTCTTCTCTTTCTGTTCTCTTCTTTCTCTTTTCTCCAGAATGTTCAATCCACCCCTCTTTCCTTGCTTCGAGCTCTATTTATATGTCATTTCTTCTCACGTGCCAGTAGGTGGTTCCCTTCAGATACTTGTCCCATCAGCCTCCACTAAGGCCTTCATGTAGTAGCTGTATAGGACCAGGGTCACTGTTCAGATGTCTATTCGTCATTAATGCGGCCATGATGTTAGCTGCAGGGTCATAAATGCGGTTACAGTAGCTCTCTGTAAAATATCCCCTTGTTGCCACCTGTCCCTTATGGTCTATGGACGTTAGGGGAGTCCTCGGCAGTACCAGGACTGGTGCTGGAACTTCCATCCGGGTCGTTCCTTTGATGATCCGAGCAATAAGCCATCCTCGGACAAGTCCTTTTTCTCCTTCACGTAGTTTATATGACAGAAGGGAATTAGGCCAAGTATATTCCTCATGACGGGACGTTCTCGGACGGATGGCCTCCTCAGACAGGCCCGTGGCCCATTGTTTGGTAGTGGGCCTTTTACCCCAATATCTGGTATTTGGCCCTTTACCCCTACAACTGAAGCTCTCACAAATTTTCACATCATCACTATTTTCTTTTTTTAAAATTCTTTTTATTTTCGTTCCCCCACTATATAGAGTTTTGGTCGTGGTGATGTCCTTATTCCGAGGACACTTTGGAGGTAGTTTAAACATAGTATAATTCTAATTATTAGGCCATTGCACAGCTAAGAAAAAAAAAATATTTTCGCTCCCCCTCTATATAGAGTTTTGGTCGTGGTGATGTCCTTAATCCAAGGACACTTTGGAGGTAGTTTAAACATAGTATAATTCTAATTATTAGGCCATTGCACAGCCAAAAAAAAAAAAAAAAAAAAACTTTGCTATACGTGTTTCAATCCATAAACATAACAACTTGTCTGCCTATTTTTTTGATAGGTGGTCTGCCTAAATTTGTATCTACATTTGCTAATATTTTGTTTGGAGGGGGCGTAAAAAAAATTATTGATATTGTTTGTTATAATTAGAATTCTATAATACAAACCAATACTCTTCTAATCCGTCGTTTAAAAAAATAATAATAATAAGAGAGAGAATTCTATTATTGTTGTATCTCGAACAAAGCCAGTTTGGTTATAGTATTTGTAGGGGGAAAAGGCACAATACCAGAAAATGGGCCATGGGCCTGTCCGAGGAGGCCACTCGTCCGAGGACACCCAGTTATGAAAGAAGTACCTGGCCTAACTCCCCTCTGACGTACAAGCTACGCGAAAGAGAAAAGGACTTGTCCGAGGAGAACTTACTGCTCGGATCATCAAAGGAACGGCCGAGATGAATGTGCCAGCACCGGTCCTGATATTTCCGAGAAATCCCCTGACTTATATGGGCCAAAGGGAACAGGTGGCAACCAGGAGATATTTCACAAAAGGCTGCTGACACCGCATTTATGTGGACAGGACCCTTAAACAGTGCTACCTCGATTTCTGCAACTCACAGAGTACTAAAGAGGGTGGCTGATGGGACAGGCACTCAAGTATACGCCTGGATGATCAACAAATGGAAGGTCCCGATTGTCTGAAAGGGACTATATAATAGGAGAAATCCACCATGGGAGAGAGGGAGGAGAACAATCTCAAGAACTCCTGTAACAATTCTCATTGAACACATTTACTAGAACAAAGCTCCTCTGATTGTACCGAGGACGCTCTTTCACTCGATTCATCTCTGTTTGACCCACTAAAGCCTTGCTCTTCAACCCACTTTCTTACAAATTCTATTGTGAGGATACCTTTTACTCATTGGGCCAGAGTCAATCTCTCCTGTAAGCCCAATCTGTAATTTGTGCCCCTACAATATTGTTAAAGTAGTATTGTTGGCTCAGTTTTGTGAAAGTATTTGGTTATGATTTTTTTATTATGCATCTTTGTAGATTTGAATTTTGATTTAAATTATGAAATATGTTATTAATAACTCCTCTTTTCATTTGTTTGATGGTTCTTCATGCTTTTCTGTTTTTGTTTTCCTTTTGCTTTTGCAAGTTTCCTAGGAACACAACCTAGCAGGTAAGAGAATCAGTAATGTTTTTATCAGTAATGTTTTTATCTAATTTTTCTTTTAGGTACAATGATGTTTTACAATATTCCACACTTAATGTCACATATAAACGTCTCACTCAACTTTCATCCGCCAACTTCGTATTAGCTAAAATCATATTACCTGTTTAATGTCTATTTCAGTGCAGAGATTTGTATATAATGTTTCTTATTGACATATGCATGGATACTGAAAACATGCTCTATTAGTTTGAACTCACATGTTTATAACAAAAACTACTTAAAGAAGAGATAAACCCGTGCATTGCACGGGTTAGCAACTAGTAATAATAATAATCTATACACCCTTATGTTTAAGTAGAGACAAAACTAAAGGATAATTTGGTAAAATGCAAATCTAACTCCCACTAAAATACTGCCTAAAAAATAGGACCACTTTCTTATTAATTTTTAAATTGATTTATTCACTTATAAATTAGATTTTCAAAATTAAAATTATATATATATACTAGCCTCTGAGCACGCGCTCACACGCGTGCTAAGAGGCTCTTCTATTTTTTGGGTAAGAGTTAACATAAAGCATTTATTATAATTTTGGATTATTACATTTTCCAATCACAAAAAAAATCTAGGGGTGTGATGAGTGTTCTACATTTTCGATGAAATAATTTATTCATCACACCCCTAGATTTTTTTTGTGATTGGAAAATGTAATAATCCAAAATTATAATAAATGCTTTATGTTAACTCTTACCCAAAAAATAGAAGAGCCTCTTAGCGCGCGTGCTCAGAGGCTAGTTTTAATTTTAATTTTTTTTATACATGGATAAAGCAATTTAAAAACCATTAGGAGAGTGATCCTGTTTTGTAGGCAATGTTTTAATGGTAGTTAAAGATGTATTTTTACCAAATTTTACCCCTACTTACACCTAAGGTGAGGGGTATTTTAGAATTAAAAAAAATCCGGTTCAAACAGGAGAAACCCCTTAAATAATAGTATAGACAAAATAGAAAAGCACAATGTACATTGACATACCTATAGAATTGAACTTTTGTTTTTGTAAGTAAAATTTTTTTCCTTTTTTGGATTCTAAATTTAGAAAAAATGATGATTAACAATACCACAATCAAACAAACCATCATAAGTAACAGTTTAGAGTAATAATTTATTCAATATATATATATTGCTTGAGATAGTGAACGTCGAGGTTGATGAATTCGTTTTTCTAATTCTCACTGCAAAACACAAATAGAAATATAATCAAGAAGGATCAAATAAGTTCAAATCTAAGATCTAATGCTGAACATATATAAAAGATCCGAATAAGAATAAGAAATTACAAAATACGAACAGAGACAACAAAATCGGAATCAAACAGATAGTTTGAATTTATAGTGAAAATAAAGAGGAAGTGCCTGATTTGGAGGGAACATTAGAGCCTTACACCTTGGTCCAGGCTCCTCTTCATAATTTGTGAGGGTTTTCTAGCAGTGGGGGAAGGGAGAAAAAGAACATAAAACTGAGAGGATCTGAGGAAGAAACAAATACAAATTATGATGAAGAAGAGTTTGAAAACTAACGTGAGTGTGATCCTATTTTGTAGGTAGTGTTTTACGTGGAAGTTAAAAAAAAGTATTTGAGTTCCACATTTCTCACATATCATTGAATTGCATAGAACTTGACTTTGGTGAAATTAATTTCTACTTTGAACTTGATTTTGAGAAAATCAAGTTCCGAAAGATGCTACATAACAAAATAAGTTGCAATAGAAACTTTTTAACAAAACAATTTGCATAAACCATAAATGAATGATACGGAGTATCTAAAATCAAATAAATGTCAATTTAAATATCTTAAAAACTAAGTTTATCAAAATGTATGACTATAAAACAACACAAATCAACCAACAATAACTTCGAATTTCAATACTAACTCGGACGTGGTTATAGAATAAGTCCCACCCATTCTATGTAATAGTGGTTAATCTATGAATGAAACTTTGTGCATGGGGCTTGTTTACCTGGCATTCAATGAGAGTGCCAGATTGAACCAAAAAACAAAAAACAAAAAACAAAAAAAGATATAATAGAAAAAGAAAATGAATTCACAAAAAAAAAATAATACAGGTATCAAAATAGAAGTTAAAAACATGGCATTCCTATTCCTCCCCCAACTCCTTAAGTCAAATTTTAATGAATCAAACATTCAATAAAGCCAAAATTTAAAAAACCCAACTTACAGAAAGAAGCGAAGGTGAAAGAAAGTGAGAAAATCATTTGTCACTATTTTAAAAAACTCAATTGTCGCTATTTTAAAAGTGTTTTTTTTTTTCCCCTCTGTAACTACTGCCCAAACGAAAAGAAAACGTTTTGGTGTTTTTAATTGTGAATAAATCAATACATCAAGTCATTTTGGGTAGCCCACAGTGTAAAGATTAATTTAGTAGAACTAAAAAGAAAAAAAAAAACATCTTTATTTGCAGTTGCTGGGTTACTCTGTTTTTTCGTTACTGTAGTGATTTTGCTGGGTTACTCTGTTTTTTCTCCACAACCTTTGCTAGGTTTCTTCTCGCAGAGGGAAATGAACCTGAAAGAAAAAACCGAAAAAAAAAAAAATGGGACATGGAGTGAAGAACGAACCTGTTGGAGATGGAACCTGACGATCCTCTTCTCGTTGGCTTTGAAGACAAACAAAAAAAATTGGCTTTGAAGGCAAACAGAAAAAAGAGAGAAGCAAATCAGACCTGAAAGACAAAAACAGAGAGAAGTAAAACGAACCTGAAAGACAAAACAGAAAAAAAAAAAATATATATATATATATATATATCGGACATGGACGAACCTGTTGGAGATGGAACCTGACAAACCTCTTCTCGTTGGCTTTGAAGACAAACAAAAAAAAATTGGCTTTGAAGGCAAACAGAAAAAAGAGAGAAGCAAATCAGACTTGAAAGACGAAAACAGAGAGAAGGAAAACGAACCTGAAAGACGAAAACAGAGAAATAGAACCTGATTTTGTTGTTTGTACTGAAATCTGAAGCAAAGAGGTGGGTGAAAGGGGTTTGAAAACACAGAATTGAGAGAATTGGAAAACTGAAGAAAAAGCAATTTGAGTTTGAAAATTAACGTAACTGTACTGGGAGTCAGGTCCTATTTTCTAGATAGTGTTTTACGTGGGAGTTAAAGAAACAATTTTACCAAGTTTTACCCCTACTTAAAGGTAAGCTGTAGGAGTATTTTGGAACAAAAGAAAAATCCGGTCCAAACAGGTGCAGCCGCTTAAATAATAGTATAGATATATAAAACAAAAAAAATAATTTTTTTTTTTTTTTACAAAATAAGACCACTAACAAAAAAAAAAAGACTCATCACACGCCACGAAGCGGGTGTGATGAGCCTAGTAATAATAAAAAAACTAATAAATAATAACTGACCCAGACTCCAACACTCCAAACTGAACTGACTTCCTTAACTCTCGGAGAAACAATCCAGCACGATCCCAGGATTTTGCCCATGCCGCTTCAGTCACTCTTGATACATATTACTCTCTCTTTGACCTGACAGTGCTTCGATTCTCTCTCATTCCCAAAGTAACTACTAAGCAATGAGTGTGGCGGCGGAGAAACCCACAGTTGCGGTGTCAAAACCTTCCACAAACAATCACAGTCCTCGACCTCCGTCACTTCCTCGAATCCCAACTCGGAAATGACTCAATCTTCACCCTCGAATTCTCCAGCCAGCGCAAGCAATGGAAGCCCCGAAGCTTCGGTCGAATCCAATTCAACACACTCGAAGCCAAGCTCAAGGCCATGGCCGTGCCTCTTACTTTCGAATCCCACACTCTCAGACTCTCCGAGGCAACCTACGAGGACATCGTCGTACGCCCCGTGGAACCCAAGCACCGACTCGATAACTGTGTTTTGCACGCGGGTTTTTTCGTTCGAGAGTGTTGCATGAGTGTGTTGGAGTCTTGGGAGGGTGTTAGGGTCTGGGTTATGCCCGAGAGACGAAGGGTCGAGTTCTGGGTGTGGCAAGGTTCGGAGTGTTATAAACTCGAGATTATGTTTCATGATGTTTTGGAGACTGTTCGGTGTAGTCTTGCTGATTGGGATGCCGATGCCTTGGTCTTAAAGGTTTGATTTTTTACTTTGTATTTTTTTTCTTAGCTTTTTCTGTGTGCCTTTGTTATTTTATGATGAATGTGTTGCAGCTTTAATAGGAGAAGAAACAAGTTTTGATTGTTCTTTTGTTTGATCTCTCTTGGATTGTTTATAGGAATAAGAATGAGATAATAGGGAACAATGTATGCCAGTTATCATTCTCTAGTGTAGTTATTGAGTTGGATAGGGGTAAATGGTTTCTGATAGTATATATATTTTTGATAGAATTATGTTATTGTAACTAGGTCCGCTACCGGATCACCCTCGTTGTCAAATGGCAAAATTGGGAGATGTTTGGGTGGAGAGGCGGTAGTCTCACAAAGTTGCTAATTTTTCTCAAACATGGGTGGTTAAAAGCCTGTTTAAAGTTGAATTGAAAGGATTTGAGATTTTGATGGAGGAAGGGGGCCTCTTTTCAACCTGAGAATTTACAAAAGAGGAAGATTCCATCTTCATTCTATTTTCTTGGGCAGAGATGGAGCATGGTGGCTCCTGAAATGTCTATAGGAGCAAATAACACTGGAATGATAGTTGGATTTTTTTTTTTTTTTTTTTTTTTTTTTTTTTTTTTTTTTTTTTTTTGTGGTTTGTTTGTTTGTTGATAAATGCTACCTGGGGTTCATTAGATCAAAAGGGAAGCTTTTCAGCACTATTTTTGCTTGTGACAAAGAAGCTATAATGGCGAACTATATGAGATTGAATAATTGCATAATGTGTTTGGATGTCATGTTTTACTAGACTTGTACAAGATTGAGGGTTGGAGATGTTATGCTTGTTCCTGGGCCTTCTTTATTCCTCCAAAGTTAAAAGGGATGGAGAAGAATGACTGTTGATTTCCTACTAAGAGCGGTGTTTTTGAGGTAAAATACTATTTTAAGATCCTTCATAACGGATTTCCCCACTTCTTTCCATGGAAAAGCATTTGGAGGAGAAGGGCCCCATAAGAGTAGCTTTCTTTCACATGGACGGCTATTAGAGGGAAGATTCTCAGTATGGATAATAATCTTCAGAAGAGAAATATCTGCAGTGTACATTTAAAATAGATATATTTGCATTGTAGAGTTGTGTTGCATGTGTAAGAGAAGTGGGGAGTCCTTAGATCAACTGCTCCTTCATTGTGATTTTGCTTATAATCTATGGTTTGGTGTTTTGTTTGTTTGGACTCCGTTGGGTTATGCTGAAATGGGTTATGGTTTGCTAGCTTGTTGGAAACGGGTTCTGGTAGGCATCATAGTGCTGAATTGTAGAGGAGAGATTGGGGGGGGGGGGGGGGGGGGGGGGGGGGGGGTGTGGCAGTTTCATTATTCATTATGTGGACTATCTGGAGAAAACACAGTCAAAGTATACTCGAAAGGGTTGAAAGTTCGTTGTTGGAGATAAAATCATTGTATGTACATTCTTTGTATGATTGGATGGCTGCTTGGTCGCTCTTTTTCTAGTTTGTATGTAACTTTCAATGATGTTTGTAGCCTCCCTACTACACTTCCTGTTTACATGGGGAACATTTCCATTATTCCTTTTCAATTACTTGTCAAAAAAAAAGGGCCGATTTATCTGTCAATGTTCTCCTTGCATTCAATAAAAGTATTGTGATTTGTCTCAAATTTGTTGAGTGGTAGTCTCTGATATGTATGCTGAGATATTTCTTTTGTTTTGGGTTTTGTTGATGTTCTGACTTTGTCTGATTGTGTTCGCTGCTATCTTGGTGTGCAATGTAGGCTAGAAGAAGTTTTAAATTTGGGACATTGTAGGTGAATCAGAAAGAGGTGCTATAAGTACACCCTTTCAATTTTCTTTATTATCCTTTTATTGTGTCTTCTGTAAAATGAATTGTCTAACCTTGTTAGATTGAGAATGTATGATCAATATAGATTGAGAGTTGATTTATGTTATGGAATAAAGGATTGTTGGGTTCATTCGGTTGAATGTGAACCCAATATGGATGATTGCAGTTGCTGCCAAAATCTTGTGTCACATTTTAGTGCTAAGCAAAATGTAGATTTTTGCATAATAATGCAGCCTATTCCTTCTGGTAATTCCCTGCCACTTTTGTTTCAAAAGATTTATGAAACAAGGTTGCAAGAGAAGACATGATTGCGTATTAACTAGCTAATGACTGACGTCTTTGGGGTTGGCAATAACTGACGTCTTTAGCCAACCTCAAAGAGTTGAATTAGATTTAATAATTTGAGATGACTTGAATTAATTTTAATAAATTGTAATTTATATTTATTTGAAAGTGAAGTTGTAATTTAGGTTATTTCTTTCCTTCGTGATAGGAGTTTCTGGATTTTTTTTTTCCCTTTATTATTCTACTAAATTATGAATGCATCAGTAAATTACCTGAATGCTGTAACTGACAACCTATTTTCAATATCCTCTATTAGGTTAACTTTATAGTTCCATAGAGTTGGAGACGATAGTGAGTTTAACTATATTTATCTTGTTGATTAGGATTCAAGGATAGGTTTTTATCAATGAATATTCAGTGCTTTTTATAAATAGAATATGTTTTGACTCTATTGCAGATAGCATCACATATGAATTAGTAAAGTCATAATGCGCTTAATAATGATTAAATTCCCTCTTAGGCCTTTATATTGGTAAAGTTTCTGATATGATGCATGAACAATGGCATCTGTATAAGGAAGTATGTTGTACTCAACCTTGTAATATTATTTGCTTGGGGTTGTGAAAGAGGGAATAAGTGGGAGATTGGGCGTTTGTAGCATACAACTCTTGGATGAAATTATCATTTTTCAATAACTTTATCTCTTTTCTGACATTACTTACTCTTGTTGATTAATTTCTGGCTTTAGAATACTTTGACTCAAAGTGTATTAATCTTCTCTCTCAGCTCAAGTATGGACCGAAGATCTATCAGAAAATTTCTGGACCTGATATAGATTCAAAATTTAGTGCTGATCGGCACAATTTCTGCAAGGAAGATTTTGACTTCCTTGGGTTCGAACAATAGACTTTTCTACTATCAAGTCAATTGGACAGTCAACTTCATTTTGTTGGCAAATTGAAGGATTACTGGCTTCAGATATTTTTACAAGTTTCCCCCATTATGGAGAAGACGTGAATGATCTAATTTTAGAGGATGCAGAGGAATTCTCTTCAACATCTGAGACAGTTCCACTTGTGAAATGCAATCCTGCCTCTAACTTAGCATATGAGATCCTTTTCCAAATCAATTCCCTTGTCCAGACCCAGAAAATTAGCCTTGGTGCAGGTACTGATCTGATTGAGATACTTAGCAAGAAAGATGTTGAAACTGCTTTTAAGGTTCTTCAGAAGATGCACAAGCTAAATTTCACTTGTTATGAGCGTGACTCATTTGTAAAGACTCAATTACATGTCCTAGAAAGAAACCGTAAGAGTGTTCCCCCCTCGTCCTACAAAAGGTTAGAAGATCAAAATGTATTGAGTTGTCATAGGGCCCTAATTACCCCGTCAAAGATTTATTGCTTGGGTCCTGAGCTTGAAACTTCTAATCATGTGGTGAAGCATTTTGCATCATATGCTTCAGACTTTATGAGAGTTACTTTTGTTGAGGAGGATTGGGGTAAGCTTCCTGCAAATGCCATTTCCACAAGTATTCAGCGAGGTATTTTTGCCAAACCTTTTAGAACTGGAATATATTGTCGCATATTGTCTGTTCTTCAAGATGGGATTGTGATTGGAGCTAAAAGATTTCAGTTTTTAGCTTTTTCGGCTAGTCAACTGCGATCAAATTCTGTTTGGATGTTTGCTTCTAATGACAAAGTAAAAGCAGAAGATATCAGAGAATGGATGGGGTGTTTCAACAAGATTCGCAGTGTATCTAAATGCGCAGCAAGGATGGGTCAGTTGTTCAGTTCCTCTAAGCAAACTCTTGAGGTCCATGGACAAGACGTAGAGATTATTCCTGATATCAAAGTGATCTCTGATGATATTGACTACTGCTTCTCAGATGGCATTGGAAAAATTTCTGAGTCTTTTGGTTGGGTAGTTGCTCAGAAGTGTGGATTAAATCGAACCCCTTCAGCATTTCAAATTCGATATGGTAGATATAAAGGTGTTGTCGCTGTTGACCGAAATTCCTATCGGAAGCTATCTCTGCGTAAAAGTATGGAAAAATTTGAATCACAAAACAGGATGCTTAATGTCACTAAATGGAGTGATTCCATGCCTTGCTATTTGAATCGAGAGATTATCACCCTCTTGTCTACCTTGGGAGTAAAGGACGAAGTATTTTAGGCAATGCAAATGGAACAACTGTGTCTGCTATGAAAAATGTTGACCAATAGAGATGCAACTTCAAAGGTCTTAGAGATATTGAATGGATCAGATTCTAGAAACATTCTGGTAAAAATGCTGCTTCAGGGTTATGAGCCAAATCAGGAACCTTATCTCTCAATGATGCTTCAAGCACATTATGATAACCTCTTGTCTGATTTGAAAAGTAGATGTCGAATATTTGTCCCAAAAGGTCGGATCCTGGTTGGTTGCTTGGACGAAACCGGTATTTTAAATTATGGCCAAGTGTATGTCCGCATTACCATGTCAAAAGCAGAACTGCAATCTGAGGATCAGAGTTTCTTCCGGAAGGTGGATGAGACAACATGTATACTAGTAGGGAAGGTTGTTGTGACCAAAAACCTGTCTTCACCCAGGAGACATCAGAGTTCTTGAGGCTATCTATGAAGTGGAATTAGAGGAGAAAGGTCTGGTGGATTGCCTTATCTTCCCTCAGAATGGACTACGGTATACATCACATCTCTTGATTAATTGTTTTTAATTTACATTTTTGTATAAGAGTCAGCAATTATTATGGCTGCACCAGATATGGTATGTTAGTGATATGCAATTATTAGAACCATTGCGTTGCTCAACCTTTATTTTACAACAACGATTTGACAATATCATGAAAAACTCATCTTCCTACTTTGACCATTTTAGTTTACCTTCCTAAAGTATTTAGGTCCTCACAATGTTATAAATCACAAGGATCAGGTTGACAGGTAGTTCTGTCATATGAACTGTAGATTTTAAATTTGAGCATGTCCCTGTGTAGTGAAGTTAGACAGTTAATTTCATATTATGGGTATGTTAATACTTGGTTTTAGTGGGAACTCTGTATTCCTTTTCTCATGGAGTTCTTCTTTGTTTATTATTTTTATTAAAGAAAGTTATTTGTTGGAAGGCTTTGCTGGGTTGAGCTGAGTTTACTACCATTTTTACTACTTCCTGTTTTCCTAGACGATGCATTTATATTTGATGCCATTAGTGATTGCGACAATCTAATGCCTTTCTCACAGGGGCAATTTTACCCAGTATCCTGGTTAGCAACTACTCTTGAAACCCACTTTCCCTTGCCAGGAAAAGGAAATTTTCATTTCATTAGTGATTGTGACAATCTCTTGCCTCTCACAGGAGCAGTTTTACTTAGCATCTTGATTTGCAACTACTTATGAAACCCACTTTCCATTACCAGGAAAAGAAAATTTTCATTTCATTCTGTCTAAACACCTGCTTGCATTTAACATCTCATTCTGTTTAGTCACTTACCTGCACTGGGCAGTCATTTCCTACAACAATGTCTTGAGCCATGTATTATTATAACAACACATAATAGGGCATGAAGGAATGGTTAGTTCTCTTAGTTCTTAAACAGATAATAACTGTATCAAGAATTTTTGTCCAGAGACCACATCCAAATGAATGCTCTGGTGGTGATCTTGATGGAGACCTGTACTTCATTAGCTGGGATAAAGATCTCACCCCCCATCAAACTGAGGCCCCAATGGACTACACAGGGAGAAGACCTCGTATAATGGATCATGATGTGACATTAGAGGTATATTTTCTAAACTTAGTTTTACCCTATAGAGTTGAAATAGAAGTTTCATTATATTTTTGTTATTTATTATTTGCCCTTCTTATTAGTCTGGGTGAACTTGCAGGAAATCCAAAAGTTTTTTGTTGATTACATGATCAATGATACTTTGGGTGCCATCTCGACTGCACATTTGGTTCATGCTGACCGTGAGCCAGATAAAGCCCGAAGTAAAAAATGTCTAGAGTTGGCAAACCGTCACTCAATGGCCGTCGACTTTGCAAAGACTGGTGCACCAGCTGAAATGCCCAGGGTTTTGAAACCAAAGGAGTTTCCAGATTTCATGGAGAGGGTAGACAAACCCATGTATACCTCCAACAATGTATTGGGCAAGCTCTACCGTGCCACTGTTGAATCAACCGCGCAAGAAAGGCCAAACTTGGTCCAGTTGGAGATGTTTTCTAAAGAAACTTACGATAATGATCTTGAAGTGGATGGGTTTGAGGCCTTCCTTGAAATTGCAGAAAAACTTAAAGACCAATATATAGAGAACATGAGTAGCTTAATGAAATATTATGAAGCTGAGACTGAGGATGAAATGCTGACAGGTAATCTGCGGAAACGAGCTGCATATTTGCTTCGTGATAACAGGAGATATGGTGATTTTAGGGATCGGATTTTGCTCTCAATGAAGAGGCTACAAAATGAATCCAAAGAATGGTTTGAAATGAGCTGCAAACAGCATGAACGTCAGCAGATGGCCTCAGCATGGTATCATGTTACTTATCACCCTAGTTATTACCGGGAAGACTTTAATTGCTTGAGCTTTCCATGGATTGAAGGTGACTATTTGTTGAACATTAAAAAATTGAATACCGGAAAAGTTCGCATAAAAACAAGTCACAAGTAGCTAATTTGTGTTCAGGAAGAATTTAAGTTTATTATTTTCAGTTTATCATTGACAGGAATTTCGTTTGGTTCACTTTTTATTAAGTTCTAACTAGTTAAAAAGCACTTTTCTAAGATATAAGTAGTGATGGGACTAGAGAAAATTCATAACTGTTAGGTAATTGACAAAAGTCATTCATCAGGTTTTTAGCAATGTTATGAATACCGTTTCGGACCCCGTTTCGGTTTGCTAATTGGAACAGAATATTTCAGTACCGGCCTATTTCGGCGTACCGTTTCAGGGTGTTTCGGAATTATGTTATTTTATAATAAAAAATATATATTATTAATAAAAAAAACCTATATAAATTATTAAGGGTTTTAAAGAAGTTATAAGTACATATTTCAACCAATATGTAATCTTTAAACCCAAATAATAATAATAATAAGTATCAGTTCAATCATTTATAAAATATAATAAGAGTAATAATATGAAAAAAAAAAAAAAAAAAAAAAAACTTGATGTTAATATTAGTAGTTGAAACAGTGGAAGAGGGTTAAGGCTAGATCCTTCATTTTTATTGTTAGTCACGCGGGGCTCACAAAATCAAAACAAAGAAAAAAATTCATATTTTAAAACACAAGTGACAAATTAGAAGAGAATGTGGGCTGGCAAAAACAGAACAAATAAAAAATTTAAAACAAAGGACATAGCATTTAAGGAAGTGTAAGATGGTTGACAACTAGTCACATACTTTAACTGTACAGCACACAAATAAAAAAGGAAAAGTAGACTAGCAGCAAGACCGAAACCCACCCGAAGAAAAAATCAAAAAGAGAAGAAGAGAAGAAGAAGGGTCCAAAACCCACCAGACGAAGAAGAAGGGTCTAAAACCCAGAAGAAGAAGAAAAAAAAAACAATAAGAAGAAGGGTCCGTAACCAAGAAGAAGAAGAAGAAGAAGAAGGTAGGATTATTTTTTTTTTTTTTAAGACAAAATCTGGTACCGGCCGAAATTTGTATTTCGGCTGAAATTGGCCGGAATTGGCCGGAACACCCCGAAATAGGCCGAAATTTGACCCGAGGTGGAACAGGGGGTATTATGGTACCGGTTTGCATGCCGGTACGAAATATTCCGGCCGTTCTGGCCAGAACGGAACGGAATCAATAACAATGGTTTTTAGTACTGACACAGGTAAAAATATATTCCTATAGGTGTTTAAATTCAGGTTACTCAATTTCTTACTGTTTATGATATGGACCAAGCCCACGTGTCTAATAGAGAAGACAAGCAAAAGGTAAAATAAGAAGATGTGGATAGAAAAGAAAAATAAAAAATAAAAAAGGAATTTTCACGCCTATTTGGGCTTAACAAAAAATTAATAATAAAATAAATAAATAAATAAAACTCTCAAATGGGACATCTGTGAGACCCATGAGCCCTTGAAGTGCAAAGTGTAATACACAAAAATTCATGAAGAAAGTCTAATATCTAATAAATGGACGGCCTTACCCAACACATAACCCTTTTTTCATGTAAATGATATCAATCACCATCAAGGGAGTTTTCCCTCTGGTGAAGCAGTTTTATAGAGCTTAGTCAGGAAAACTAGAATCAATGCATCCTTTTCAAGATGAACATTGCTCAATGATGATGAATATTAGTTTCCAATAGTTAAAACTGACCTTCCCCTCATTTAGCAGCTTTCTAAGTGACTCAAACATCATTATAAGACCAAGAGGGACCCCAACTCTAGCCCTTGGCCAAAGTGGATCAAAATGAACCAAATTTTGGTGGAAGAGGGAGGTGGGTTTTGATTATTTCATTAGCGCCCATCTATTTTAGTAATTGTTATTTCATTTATAGAATTAGCTCTTTCAATAATTGTTTGGTCTTTAGTATTGCAAGTACTCTTGAAAATGAATGCAGGTTGCTTTGGTGAAGGAAGGGGTGTGTCATTACTCAGCATGAAAATAACTGCCGACATGGTTGGTCGATCTGTTGCATGTTCTTGCACACACAAAAGCCCAATTTGAATGCATCTCAATACTTCATTAGTAGGGTATGTCTCACCTAGTGATGGATCAACTATTTTCATGGCTTTGCCTTCTTTCCATTGGTCCCAAATCTATTAACAACATATTCATATTAGGCAAAATACAATACAACAGAGCTATTATTGCATATCATTATTTTCACAATTACTTACGTGTCCAATCAAATTTGAGGAGGGACCATTATGATCATAGTTGGAATTTCTTTTGCCAGTAATGATCTCCAATAGCAACACCCCAAAATTAAATGCATCAGATTTTATTGAAAATAATTCTTGCATTGCATACTCGGGTGACATATAACCGCTGTCGTAATACAATGAAAAGAAAACTATTGAGCATTGCATATTATTAAACAAAAATTAATGAAAACTATTGAGCATAGTACATGATTAAACAAAAATTATTCAAGTAAATCCTTTGTTCAATAACATTGCACATAACATTTGAACTAAAAAAAGGTAAAAGTAATTTTCCAAGAGCCTGGTAATTTAACTAAAACCTCTTGATTTTTTTAAAGGAGGCATCCAAGTTCAAATCCCCCCTCTCCCAAGTCCCAACTATTAAGTTATCAAAAAAATAAAATGAAAAATAATTTGAAAGAAGTCCATCATTTTTACAAAAAAGGGCAGCAATTTGTACTCCTATGAGATATCACTACAACAAAATGTATCCTTAGCGACGAAAGTTAGTAAGAAAATTTTTTTCGTTGCTAAAAATACATCTTTAGCGAAGAAATTTGAATTTCGTCGCTAATAATGAAAAAAATTATAACATTTAGCGACGAAATATACTTTTTGTCGCTATTGTGATCTAAAAAAATGGGCGCCATGGAGGGAAACTTTGGCGGGAACACAATTAATCTATAGCGACGAAATATTTCGTCGCTAAAAGTTTGAATTTTTAGCGACGAAATATTTTGTCGCTGTAGGTATAGCAGTGGATAGTATTAGTGAGGAAAATTCTTTCCTCGCTATAAGGAAGAATTAGCAACGAAAAATTTTCGTCGCTAAAAATATTCATATTTTTTCCCACATTGTTTTAGCGACGAAATCTCAATTCGTCACTAAAAGTGATTTATAGCGACGAAAATTAGTTTCGTCGCTAAAAAACATAAAAATTCCGGTTCTTTAGTGACGAAATTTACTTTCGTTGCTAAAAAACATTAAGCCCTTATATTTGTTTGCGATGAACGTTTGGCATTAGCGACGAATTATTTCCGTCACTAAAGACCAGCCCTCTGGGATTTTAGTGATGAGAAATACTTTCGTCACTAAAAACATTAAAGCTTATACCTTTTGCGACGGAATATAGCCATTAGCGACGGAACTAATTCGTCGCTAAAGATTATATATACACCCTACACTTAAGACCTTCAGCCTTCAGCTTCTATTCTCATCAAACCCAAAAAAAAAAAAAAAAAAAAAAAAAAAAAAAAAAAAAAAACACAGACCTTAAGCTCCCAAACCCAACCGATGCCGATGATAGCAAACCGTCGCCGATAAGCTCTCACCTACCGACGCCAGAAGCCTCACCAAACCGTCGCCGAAAGCCTCACCTACCTCGTCAATTTCTCCGTCGATAAGCCTCACCTACCTCGTTGATTTCGCCGATATGCCTCTCGCCGTTACGCATTCCGCCGCGATTCAACTTTGACCCTTCGCATCCCGCCGTCTATTCGCCTTCCGATCCTTCACATTCCGCCATCGACTTGCCTTCCGACCCTTCGCCTTCTGACCCTTCGCATCCCGCCGTCGATTCGCCTTCCGACTCTTCACATTCCGTCGTCGATTCACCTTCCGACCCTTCGCATTCCCCGATCTCCGACCCTTCGCCTTCCGACTTCGACCTTTCGCCTTCCCTGACTCCGACCCTTCACCTTCCGAGCTCCTGCCCTTTGCATTCCGATCTCCGGCCCTTTACCTTCCAAGCGCCGACCCTTCATCTTCCGACTCTGACCCTTCGCCTTCCTCAAGCTTCGACCCTTCACCTTCCCCGAGTTCGAGCTCCGACCCTTCGCCGATCCAGCTTCCAAGCTCCTGCTGCTGGGTGTACTAAGTTGCCTACTTGCCCTGTTTGTCTTGGTGAGTGTTCTTCAATCCTATTATTTTTCTGTTTTTTTTTTTTTTCAATTTAATTTGATAGTATTCTATGTTTTTGTTGAAGTTTTTTTCATGGGAACTACTAAACTAAGGTCAATTTGCTATGTTTTTAACTTGTCTATAGACTATTGTGTTTATTTTCTTTGGTTAGTGTTCTTTGTTGTGTGCTTGATGTTATGTGCTGAAGTTGGTTGCATTTTGTATACTCAACTTTGAATATAATGCAGTTCATGTATTCGTTTGGAAATATTTTATCAGAGTTGTTTGGTTGGTGGCATTAAATCATTTGTGAGCACAAGTTGAACAGGCCATATGCCCTTTTTTCTTGTATTTTCAGTTCTATTTCTACCCCTACTCTATACTTGTGGTTCAAAATTTTTCTCATTTAGTATACCTTTGGTGTATACATGAAATAATTGTTCCTCTGTGTTTAAGGGAGTTATATTGGTAAGAAAAGCACTTGATGGATTTTTCTCATTTAGTTTTAATTTTGTGGTAGCTGTTTAGCTTATGATCTTTGGATATTAGTGGAAATTAATTTTTTGAATTCAATTAATAGTTTTTCTGTGAGAGGAATCCCCTTTAACATTGCATGCTTTGAAATTGCAGACTGCCTTTGCCTGTGGAATGCATGTCTAACAAACTGCCCTGGTCCATTTGTTTTCTTTAACGATGCAAGGTATAGTTTCAATGTGGTTTTGCATTGGAAACTATGTTTTAAGTTTGGAAGTATATGCATGCTATTTGGATGTCTAAGATGCTTCTATTCAATTTTTTATTTCAATTTCAATTTACTTATAAATTTAATTTTTCTTTTGCAAGCTAAATACACATTATTTGCAATAATTTTGGATTTTTTCTGAATATTGTAAGCTTAGCTTGAGCAAAGTAAGTAAATTTTAGTTAAAAACCTTATAAAACTCTATACTTGTGATGTTGGAAATTGGATTTGTAGTGGGTTGTTGTGTTGGAGCAAGCGGGTGGCTTGCATAGTGTTATAAGGTGATTTAAATATATATTGGGAGTGTTTTTCATTTTTTGCAAATGTGAATGGACTTCGTTAATTAGATGCGATGAATATTACTTTATTCGATTTCAATACTTGTAAGCATTGTACTTGTGATGTTTGTGATTGGTTTTGCGGTGGGTTATTGTGTTGGAGTAAGCGGGTGACTTGCATGGTGTTATAAGGTAATTTAAATACATATTGGGAGTGTTTTTTATTTTTTGCAAATGTGAATGGACTTTGTTAATTAGATGCGATGAATATTGCTTTATTTGATTTCAATACTTGTAAGCATTGTACTTGTGATGTTTGTGATTGGTTTTGTGGTAGGTTATTGTGTTGAAGCAAGCAGGTGGCTTGCATGGTGTTATAAGGTGATTTAAATACATATTGGGAGTGTTTTTCATTTTTTGCAAATGTGAATGGACTTTGTTAATTAGATGCGATGAATATTACTTTATTCGATTTCAATACTTGTAAGCGTTGTACTTGTGGTGTTTGTGATTGGTTTTGTGGTGGGTTGTTGTGTTGGAGCAAGCGGGTGGCTTGCATGGTGTTATAAGGTGATTTAAATACATATTGGGAGTGTTTTTCATTTTTTGCAAATGTGAATGGACTTTGTTAATTAGATGCAATGAATATTACTTTATTCGATTTCAATACTTGTAAGCATTGTACTTGTGATGTTTGTGATTGGTTTTGTGGTGGGTTGTTGTGAATGGACTTTGTTAATATAGAATTGTGCATTCATGAACGAGATAGAACTTTATTTAAGTAGCTAATAGACTTAGATGTTAGAATACATTATGAATGAGTTGTCCTTATTTTACTAAAGTAGGATTCATCTTGTAATTGTAGTCAAACATGGATAAAAGTTGGATGACAATGGGTAAGACAGCTAATGGTAGATTAAGTCAACCATATATTGAAGGGGTCAATGCATTTATTAATTTTGCGAGAGCGATTGTGGACTTGAGTGGTAATATTCCGTGCCCGTGTATTCACTGTGTGAATTGCTATCGACAATCTCTTCATACTGTGCGTATCCATTTGCTTCATCGTGGGATTATGCAATCTTACATTAATTGGTATAATCATGGAGAATCTCGTGTATTGAACGAGAACATTCATGATAATGAAATGTTGGATGGTGATCATATGGATGGTATCGATGCCTTGGTAGGTGACCGACTTAGAGAAGAACCAAGAAATGCAGCCGAAGATGAGGAGGTGCGTCATTTTGACAAACTTGAGAAAGATGCAAAGCGTGAGTTGTATCCGGGTTGCACTGATTATAGTATCTTGAAGTTTGTTATTGAGATGTTGAATGTAAAGGTAATGACCAACTTGAGTAATAAAGGAGTTGATATGATGCTAGAATTGTTTATAAAGGTTTTACCAAAAGGGAACTTGGTTCCAAGATCAACTTATGAAGCAAAGAAGATATTACGTGACTTGGGCATGTCATACGAACATATAGATGCATGCAAGAATGATTGTGCACTATTTTGGAAGGAAAATGAAAACCTTGATAAATGTCCAGTGTGTGAGGTGCCTAGGTACAAGGATACACGTG
Organism: Lithocarpus polystachyus; assembly: GCA_033629205.1. Classification (NCBI taxonomy): domain Eukaryota; kingdom Viridiplantae; phylum Streptophyta; class Magnoliopsida; order Fagales; family Fagaceae; genus Lithocarpus; species Lithocarpus polystachyus. Next base: position 85,579,101 of record CM066166.1, read on the forward strand.
CCTAAGGTAAGAAGATTCCTTATAAGGTATTGCGTTACTTCCCGTTAACACCGAGACTGAGAAGATTGTACATGTCAAGCCAAAGAACTAAAGACATGAGATGGTATATAGACAAATGTGTGGACGATGGGATAATGAGGCATCCGGCTGATAGTGACGAGTGGAAGGAGTTTGATTTGCAACATTCTGATTTTGCCCTTGAACCTTGCAATGTAAGATTGGGGTTAGCTACAGATGGATTTAACCCTTTGGGGAATATGAACAACAACTATAGTATGCGGCCTGTCATACTTATCCCCTATAACTTACCGCCTTGGTTGATTATGAAGGAGCCACATTTTATGTTGTCCTTACTTATTCCTGGTCCCCATCAACCGAGAAATGAGATTGATATTTACTTGAAACTATTAGTTGACGAGTTGAAGGAGTTGTGGGAAGAAGGTGTAGAAACTTATGATGCTTATAGTAAAGAGAATTTTCAAATGCGTGCAACTTTGTTGTGGACAATACATGACTATCCTAGGTTTGGTAACATGTCCGGCTGGAGGACAAAGGGTTATCATTCTTGTTACACTTGTAACGATGAACCATATTCAGAAGCTTTGGAAAGTAAAATTGGATTCATTAACCATCTAGCTTATTTGCCTATGGAACATCGTTGGAGACATAGTCGGTTGCATAATGGTTTACCGGAGAAAAGGAAGAGATCTTTAGTGTTACAAGTGGAAAAGATACAAGAGCAGTTAGATAGAATGCCAAATATAATTTTAGGAAAGCATCCAAGTAACAAGAAGAAACAACTAATTGGGGAGCCAAATTAGTCAAAGTTAAGTATTTTGTATAAGCTTCCATACTGGAAAAATAAGAAGCTTAAGCACAACATTGATGTCATGCATGTGGAGAAGAACATTAGTGAGAGTACTTATGGTACTTTGTTGGGCATTGAGGGGAAAAACAAGGACACTGACAAGGCACGGATAGACTTGCAAAATATGAACTTCAGGCACACGTTGCATTTGAAACAACGTCCTGATAGATCATATGACAAGTCTCGGGCTTTCTTTTCATTAAGCCCCAATGAAAGGGATGGTTTTTATGACTTTTTGAAATCAGTCAAGTATCCGGATGGCTATGCAGCCAACATATCAAGGTCAGTGAATGCAAAAAATGGTAGATTATTTGGTTTGAAAAGCCACGACTGTCATGTGTTACTACAAAGAATTCTTCCAATTGGGTTGCGAGAGTCTGCAGATAAAGACATTAGTATTGTATTGTTTGAGTTAGGCAACTTTTTCCAAGACTTATGCTCAAGGACCCTAAAGCGGAGTGAATTGGAGAAACTAAAAGAACGTATAGTTCTTATACTATGCAAGCTTGAGAGGTTCTTTCCTCCAGCATTCTTTGATGTTATGGTCCACCTTGCTGTTCACTTGCCTCGAGAAGCAATTCGAGGAGGCCCGGTACAATATTGGTGGATGTATCCAATTGAAAGGTAATTAGATCCTTTGATGCATTCATCAATTGCATCTTTCCCACGTGGTGTAAAATCACATACTATGCATATTTTTTCCTCGTAGGTACCTTGGAAAATTGAAAAGATACGTTTCCAACCGAGCTCGACCAGAAGGTTTGATTGCAAAGGCTTACATTCTTAAAGAATGTATTAACAACTGGACTTTGTATATTGATGGGATCGAAACTGTGCATAATCAAAGAGAAAGAAATGAAGATTTTGGTGAATCTAACGAAGGATTGATAGTTTTTTCACAGACTGCCCGACCTACAGGTAGTAGGCGGAATGACGGCAACTTGTCTCGTGTATTATTTGATACTGCTCATTGGTACTTATTGTACAATAGTCTTGAGCTAGAGCCTTATTTAAAGTATGTGATTTCTTAATGCATATATTGTTTGATCAAGTTTTGAATATTATCTGCAATGCTTAGCTGAAAGTAAATCACCTTATTTTTAACAGCGAACACAAAAGCACACATTGCATAATTCTACTGGAGAAGCCATAACTCAAATTCAATGACAAGAGTTTCCCAAGTGGTTTAGAGAACGTGTAAGACATTTAAAATTTAATCGCACACTAATAAATTTAAACATTTAAATTTATTCGTCATTGCTTATTACTAATTAATATCACTTGTTGTATGTCAGTATAGATGAATAGATTGAAAGTTAACGAGTTATCAGAAGCTACTAAACAGTTATGGTCATTAGCAAATGGTTCTAAGCCGCACGTGAAGGAGTACACAACTTGTATGGTTAATGGTGTAAAGTTCCATACAAGGGACCTAGACAATCATCGTGTAACCCAAAACAGTGGTGTATGTACCAAAGGGGATCATGAGGGAGAAATGCACGACTTCTATGGTCATGTGTGCAAAATTTGGGAATTAGAGTATATGTTTTGTCATAAAGTTGTTTTGTTCTAGTGTGAATGGTACAATACTGGTACCAATGGTCGAAGAAGAACGATAAGAATCGATGCACACTGCACGAGCATTGATGTTACAAGTCGGTGGTATCAAAATGACCATTTTATACTTCCTAGTCAAGCAAAATAAGTTTTCTACCTTCAAGATACCAAATTGCGGGACCCTTGGAAAATTGTGCAATACATCCAACATAGGGGAGTGTTTGATGTCCCGGAAGTCGGGGCCGGAGAATCCAATGATAATACAGAAGATAGTGATGCATTCCAACAAGAAGCAATTGTTGATGTTGTCCCTATCAATGTTGAAGACAATATTTTTGAGTACTGTATGGGTGATGTTGAAACTGAGGTTGTTCCTGAAGGTGGAACTTCAAAAGACGCTAATCAAAATGAAGAGCATAACATACCTGATGTTGATCTTGATATGGATTATGATATGTAAAGTTCATAACAATTGTCTTAAATAGTGTGTGCTTGTCTTAAAGTTTTATACTTGTCTAAGTAGCAATTATTATTGAGATGTTTTGTGCTTAACTTGAACTTGATATGGATATTGATGTGGTCATTTGTTGTGTTGAGTTAGTAGCAGTTGTGTTCAAATTTTCCACTTGTGAATTGCTTGATATGGATAATTGTGTGGACTATGATATGTAAAGCTAGTGATTGTTATTGAGATGTTTTGTGCTTAGCTTGAACTTGATATGGATATTGATGTGGTCATTTGTTGTGTTGAGTTAGTAGCAATTGTGTTCAAATTTTCCACTTGTGAATTGCTTGATATGGATAATTGTGTGGACTATGATATGTAAAGTTAGTAATTGTTATTGAGATGTTTTGTGCTTATCTTGAACTTGATATGGATATTAATGTGGTCATTTGTTGTGTTGAGTTAGTAGCAATTGTGTTCAAATTTTGCACTTGTGAATTGCTTGATATGGATAATGGTGTAGACTATAATGTTTAGTTAGTAGCAATTGTACTTATCTTTCATGTCAATACATAGTTTCAAAAAATGCCCAAAAAGGCCAAATACACTTATAATATACCGAGGTATAAGATGGCAAGATTGGATAGAATGAGGCAAAACCAAAAGAGATTTGATGCTTTGGGATTGAAACATATCTCAACTTCTCTAAAAGATTCTGCTCAGTCCAATTGTGCAAAAGGAAAAAGAAGTAGAGCTAATGTTGTGGTAGATGATGATTATGTACCACCTATTGGTGACGATGACAATGACAATGGGTCATCTAATTCTATAATCCATAAGGTACAATAGATGTTCCATAGGGTACAATAGATAATAATAACTTTGTTATTCCATTATTTGTAATGACTTTGTTGTTCCATTATATGTATGTTTGTTAGTTACAGATGGCACCAGGACGACTTACACGCTCGCGAGGTGATGAGGCATCTATCCCGGTGGTCCAATCTACGGTCCAATCTATGGAAACACCTCCTGAAGCAAATCCTCTTACCCAAAGTTCTTCTAGTGTGGATGCTACCAACGCATTAACTAGCACGACTGGTAATTACATAGAACATAAAATATAATTACAACTACACCCTGTCTTTACTATTAAGATTATACTTAATGTACATGGAATGTATAATTTTTTAATATTGATAATGTATAAATAAGATCTACTAGCAGAAATACATGTGGAACAACACATGGTATAGCAGTACAGGCACTTGTTGAAAAAAGTGATAAGCTGCCAGTACGTATAGCTGCAGAATATGATGCTCCTATTGGGAGAATGCGTGCAAGCTTGTCAATCAAATTGGCGTACAAGTACGAAGTAATTTGCCTAGTTACAACGTAAAAAATTGGAAAAGTGTTGATACTGCTATTAGAGATGTGGTGCTTCAAAACATTGCGGTAAATTTACATTGATAATGTTTAACTCATCTTTTTTGTTACTAAGCATATTAAATTCATATAATAATATTTTTATAATACATATACATTTCATTTTATAGGATCAGTTTGAGTTACAAGGAGATTCAAACTTAGTAATGAAAACACTAAATACAAAATGTGGAAGATTATTGAGTTGCAACTCTAACAAGTTGTATCAGGCTTATAAAAAACTTGTACAATCTCATGGTGTTGACTATGCAAGAAGCCACCCGCCAAAGAATGCCACACTTGAGCAGTGGATTGGACTCATTGATGGGAAATGGACCAATAAGGACTGGCTGGTAAGTTAGTTATGCGTATATTATTATTATTATCCAATGTTTACTATATTATGTTGTCAAATGATTAGATTAATACTTAGATGAAGTAAATGTATACTGTTTTATTCATGATATAATAAATATCTTGAATGTTCTTTATTAGGAAAAATAAAGAAATAACTCTGAAAATAGGAACAAAACAATAGGCAAACATAGATACGGGACAAAGGCACTTGCTGTTAGGGTTGATGAGGAGGTGCGTGTTTTTTCATTTTCTTAAACTTTAGTATATTACATGTTGTGATTAATTAACTATATTTATCTAACACTTGAATGTTAATTAATCAGGCAAATAATAATGGTAGTCAAGTTCCTGAATTGGCAAAAATCTATAAAGATGTTCATTTTAATCCAAATACAAATAGGTGGATACACCATGAGGATGAAGCGACATATGTATGTGTATCATCCCATCTTTATCATTCCATCCCTATCATGTTTGTAAAGCTATAACATATGTAGTAATAATGTTGTGATTGTTTGTTTTTTTTCTCTTTTAAATGATAGGAAACTATTCTCAAAGTACAAGAGGATCATTGCCAAGATCCTAATGCAATTCCCCTTACACAAGAGGAGATCTCAAACTTGGTTTTAAGAAGAAGTCCAGTATTGTAAAAGGACTTGGCATGAGACCTTCCTCTTCTCTAGTAACCACCGCCTCATCTAGTTCCTCGGTGGAATATATCCATCAATTAGAAAATGAGATAATCGAGCTCAAAGAGGCAAGAGCTAGGGACGAAGAGCAGCGAGCTAGGGAGCAAGAGGCGTGAGCTAAGCAAGAAGAGGTTCAAAAGAATATTCTTAACTTTTTGAGGAGCAAGGGTTATGATGACGCTTTTACCTATGGGGGTGGTTCATCTTCAAGTTAAAATACTTATTGGTTAGTACTTTATTTTAGAAACTAATTCTATTATATTACACTTGGAAATTTATATTTTCTTTTTACAACTTATACATTAAGAGTTGTGATTTTAATTCAGAGGTGTGGCTACTCTTAATGTATTGTTAGAAATGTTTCTTATAACATAGTTACTGTTTTTACTTTACGATTTTAATGTAGTATTGTTTTTATATTTGTGCAGATTTCTTATTGGTGACTTTAGGGGATTTACTTTTGGCAATTACTTGAAAACATATGAGGACATTTTCCGTTGGTTCTATATATATTATGATACACTTTTTGTATTGTTATAAAACATCTTGAGTTATTATATGTGTTGTGAACAATTATTGTATGGAAGGAGTTTGAATTGAATATTTGTTTTATTTTTTACTTGTGGAATGTATGGATCGATTTTTTTTATAAATGTGTTGTTGAAATAAATGCGTTATTCAAATGTGAAGTTTTAATAATGTAATGACAGGTTACATGTTAATATTAAAGCCATTCAAAAAATAAAAACAGAAAATAAGTTTTAGCGACGAATTTTTCCGTCACAAATATAGCAATAAAAAATTGTTTTAGTGACGAAATATTTCGTCGCTAAATGTAGCAGATTTTTGTAAGAAATAGTTTTAGTGACGAAAATTTTCGTCGCTATATGTGCTTGGATTTTCTTAAAAATAGTTTTAGTGACAAACTTTTTCGTCACTAAATGTATCCGAAAATAGTTTTAGCGACGAAATTTTTCGTCACTAAAAATGATTTAATAAACTGAAATGGTTTTAGTGACGAAATGTTTTCGTCACTGAATAGTGTTTTTAGCGAGGAAAACATTTAGCAACGAAACGTTTTTGTCGCTAAAAGTTTTTTCTTTTTTATACAAATCGGACTTTTAGTGATGAAATTTTTCGTCGCCAGGACTTTTAGCGACGAAACGTTTTTGTCGCTAAAAGTTTTTTCTTTTTTATACAAATCGGACTTTTAGTGATGAAATTTTTCGTCGCCAGGACTTTTAGCGACGTGGCTACAACGATGAAATGAGTTTTGTCACTAATTAGTAGATTTCGTCGCTAAAGGTTCTTAGCGACGAAAAACTGGACTTTTAGTAACGAATTTTTTCCTCACTGAAAGTACATTTTCTTATAGTGTATAACAATGTTAGTATAGTAATCAATTGAAAACTATAAATATATATGTTTTCTTTAGCCCACTTACAACGTTCCAACAACATAATTTGTATTGGCTTCAATTTGGTCCCCTTTGAAGAATCTAGCCATACCAAAATTTGAAATTTTTGGATTCAATGCAGTGTCAAGTAAAACATTGCTAGCCTTTAAATCTCTATGAATAATTCTTAATCTTGAGTTTTGGTGAAGATATAAGATCCCTCGAGCAATTCCACAAATAATCTCTTTCCTCTTTCCCCAATCTAACCATGATCTTTTTGTTTCATCTAAATGAAGATATTTGAACTGAGATTAGTCTGCATTCGTGATTATATATACAATCTCAATGCTAGGAATTAAGATGTTTGAATTTGGAGGACCATTTTCGTGGTCATGATGCTTGAAGTTTATGTGAAAAGAATACATACCAAAAATATAAGAGTCCAAACTATTGTTTGGCAAATACTCATAAATTAATATCTTCTCTTCTCCCTGAACACAACAACCTAAAATTCTCACCAAGTTCCTGTGTTGGAGTTTAGCAATTAGCACAACTTCATTTTTGAACTGTTCTATTCCTTGGCTTGAGTTTTTTATAGTCTTTTCAAAGCTATTTCCATTCCATTTTGTAGCAAACCCTGAAATAAAAATTCATAGGTTGTTTTATCATAGAACACAATTGTTGACAGAAATTTAATTAAGTTAATTATTCAGGCTAACCCAATTTCAACCAATGAAGTTGTACACGTAAAATTATTAACGCACCTAAACATTCATGATGGATTTTCCGATGCATTAACACACATTAACTAAGATTAAGCTATTTTTTTCGGTGTTGCCACTTTTATAGGGAGAATACCTTATAAACTATGCCAAAGCCACCTTTACCAAGCATGTTAGCAACAGAGAAATTATCTGTGGCTGCAATAATGTTTTTTAGATCAAATACTGGTAAATTTGAATCTCTTCTAGTTCCATCGAGGTCCCTTCTACTTGTAGAGTCTTCTAAGTTTGGTAAACTACAAGCACCATATGAATCTATGCTTTGCCCCTTACCTGTTATAAAACAACTAACAAATAATTAGTTAATACGTTCATATTTGACAGATAAGAGAATGTGCAAATGGAAGAAGCCAATGCATTCGAATATAGATAGGCTGAGAGGCAAGAAATTAAGGACAAGCATTTACGAAATTGTCTTGGTTGCTTCAATATATCATCTATGCAATGAAAATCACTCATTTGAAAGTACAAAAAAAAAAGGAAAAAAAAAAAAAAGAAGCCCTTTTCATCTCTCTATTAAATGCATTTTGTAGTTTCTTTGTCTTGTTTGTTAACTCTATTTTGTAGTAGATTTTAAAAATACATTTTCCTTTAATTTCTACAAATTTAAAAATCGTCTGCGTTGAGGATTTTTTCTCTTCTTCTTTTTTCTTTTATCTTTCTCTCTCTCTCTTCATGTCTCCCAAGCGGATGAGAGAATGCACATTCCTTTTATTTTCTAACATACAATCCTCCTCATTCCTTTGATGAAATAGAGGTAAATACTGCTTTCATTCCTATCTTTGAAAAAGAACAAATAAAAGTTAAATGGTATATTAATAAAGTTTAATATTTCTTTACTTTCTTTATAAACTCCTCAAAGCACTAGGGAAAAAAAATCATATTCTTTTTCATGTTATTCCAGTCTTTCATTCTTTTATAAACTCCTCAAAGCACTAGGGAAAAAAATCATATTATTTTTCATGTTATTCCATTCTTTTAGAAACTCTCATACATTTGTAGTTTTTTGCTTTTTTCTGTTTTAGGTTTTTTTTTTTTAAATAATCCAACTTTTATCCTTTTTTTTTTTTTTAGAAATAAAGTAGCTTTTAATTTTTTGTTACCCTTTAATTTTGAATTTATCAAAACCTATACCTTTTAATAAACACTATGCACTCTTGAGTCACCTTACTAGCATTTTTTTCACTAGACTTAGCGACAAAAAATAAGTAAAAATAAACTACTTCAATTCAAACAAAATACTAAGTAAAGACTTGCTTACCTCTTTTCTTCTTCATTACCAACCAATACACAATGGAGACCACAAAAAGAACCATTATAGCTGTTAACAATATAAAGTGAGAGAGAAGGACTAAATAGTCTATGTGGTGGCATACTTTTTATCAGATCTCGGCAAGTCTTCTCGGCACTGCTCTCAAAAACTTACTGAGGTCTGATAAAAAGTATGCCACCACAATAAAAGGAAGCTTCCTTTTATTGTGGTGGCATACTTATTATCAGACCTCGGCAAGTTTTTAAGAGCACCCTTTTATTGTGGTGGCATACTTTTTATCAGACCTCGGCAAGTCTTTGAGAGCAGTGCCGAGGAGACTTAAGCGTCCCACATTGAAGAGAACTTCTCCTACTTTCAGCCTTATAAGTAATGAAGCAAAGGAAGTAGTGTACCATCAGTTAATTAAGTAGCTGTAATTTGGAAATGCTTACTTTGAGCCTTTTATCACTTTAATGCAATGTCCCACAAATACGAAAACACTAGTGCTTAGCTTGCTTGATAAATTTTTTGGATAAATTGGATATGATGTTGTGATGTGGGAAAATTATTTAATACTACAAGGGCAACGTTCACTCTTCTCATATTCATGGTGAATCTCACCATTAATTTAATTAATAAGACTAACTATTATGTAAGAAGATAATGTAATTACTCATGAGATGGGGTTGAGTTGATCTAGATTTAACCTAAAAATTTTATCTAGTAAACGAAACTAAATAAGAAATGAGGAGAGAAAACTTGTAGAAAGATATTTCAAGTAATAGAATAAGGAGCCAGTTGTAAGGAGATCTCAAGGATCACCATATACATTACAATAAAACTATAGCCAATCATTTGTTGAAGAGAGTTTTATGACGGAAATAGAAAATTATGGAACTGTAATTAACCTAGTGAAGCTTGATATTTGAGAAATGCTAGCTTACGAAGAGGTATAGATATATAAATTTCGTCAGTCATTTTGCAGTTTTGAAGTTATATTAATCAATGAAAATTTGTGTTTGATAATTTGTTGCTTTTAAATGCTGGAAAAGTACTTGAAATGCTAATAAGGTAAAGTAATAGTTTCAAATGTATGACTTGAACCTGTAATCTGTCTATTTTTTTGGTGAAAGACACCTATCATTGCACAAAGATTCAACCTTTAGGCTCTATCAAGTACAAAAGGATGCTTTAACACTTTTTTTTTTAGAAGACTTAACAATTATTTTATTTTGAAAGTAGGTTCTTATAACGTTGACATTGGGGAGGGAATGAGAACCTCGAATTCAAAAGTGGCAAGTATAGACGACAAAGCATAACAAAACATGATCTTTTATATCAAAAGCAACAAAGCCTTACTGGTATTACATACATTAGAGAATCTGCAAAAAACGTATAATTGCCCATAGCCAATCTCCATAATATTATTATCATTTGTGTTGGGGCATTCCTATCAAGACCGTAGCAACATTACGTTTATATATGCTATAACTTATAAGTTAAATAAACAAATATGGTATTTGGGAATGCCAAAAAAGGGTTGAAGATGTATTGGATTAAATTTAGGCTATCAATTAACTTGAGCTAAAGTGTATATATTGTATGAGAGAGAGTCAATGTTAATGGCATAGTGAATCTGCAGTGTCTATGGTCAGGGCCGGCTCAACAACTCTGGGCGCCTAAAATGAAAATTTTAATTTGGTCCTTCTTTATATTTAAATATTAATTAAATAATATTTATTGAATTTTTAAAAAAATATATATTTTTCTTACTTTTTGAGATGCAAAATTACTAATTAAATTTTTGTGTTTAAGTTATTTTAAAAATTAATTTATTACATGGTTCAATAAATTAGTATTACAATAATACAAATGAGTGGATATGATAAACATCAAATTATCAATTGGCGTGATAACTTATATTGTATGAGAGAGAGTCAATGTTAATGGCATAGTGAATATGTAGTGTCTATGGTCAGGGCTGGCTCAAAAACTCTGGGAGCCTAAAATGAAAATATTAATTGGGTCCTTCTTTTTATTTAAATATTAATTAATTAATATTTATTGAATTTTTTATTTTTTACTTTTTGAGATGCAAAATTACTAATTAAATGTTTGTATTTAAGTTTTTCTAAAAATTAATTTATTACGTGGTTCAATAAGTTAGTATCACAATAATACAAATGGGTTGATATAATATCCATCAAATTATCAATTGGTGTGATAACTTATAGTAATAATTGATAATATAAAAGTAAATGAGAGGGTACAATGAATAGGATAGTGTGTGCCTATGCATGTACAATGTAACAGTGGCTGAGTTAGTGTTTTTAGTGATAATGTGTGGGGTCTGTGGATCGGCTGGTTGTGCTTGCTATAGTGCTATTATGCAGTGTGTAGTGTGTAGTGTAGTTAGCAGTGTGCTATCCTATCAACTGTACAATGGCCAATGTGCAGACTAAAAAAATTGAATAAAAAGCCAACACTTATCAATTATCACAAACCATACTCTTCAATCTTCATGAAAATTTCGGAAAGAGAGATAGGTTACCTTAGATTGCTATGCCCACACATAGCAGCAGTACACCATCCACCACTAAGAAGGTATGAAGCTATTGCAAAGAATGATTGAATGAAAGAAAGCTTATAAAAAAAGATCAAGGATTGACCAAGATGAAGAAAAGAAAGGTGAGAAATATAGATGGAGAGACAGAAAGATATAGAGATGAGAGATTTTTTGATTTTTTCTGTTTTTTGTTTTTTTTTTTTTTTTTTTTTATAGAAATTTATAATCTCTAGCATATATCAAGGCATTTACATTGTATTATTAATGAATTTGTCTAGTATTAATTTTTGATTTTAACAAATTTCAAGAATAAGCTAATGAATTTGTCTCCTATGATTTAATTTTGTTAGCTGAATTTTGACTATTTTTTTTTAATCTTTTGTATTTTAGGATGCAATGGGGCATTTTTAATGCATTATATTGACCAATAAAAGGAGTTAATTTTTTTTCTTAATTAAAAAATATAGATAAACATATATATATATATATATATATATGTGTGTGTGTGTATATATATATATATATATATATATATAAAATACAAGTGGTGGCCTTCTTCTTTTTGGGAGCTTTAGGTGATTGCATCACTTGAATCTATGGTTCAACCAGCCCTGTCTATGGTTATTTTTATTTTTATTTTTTTAATAATGTTTATCCTTATGTTTATAGTTTTAATTTTTACAATCATATTGTTTCATACCTTATATATAAATAAACACATAATGACACACTTGATAATAAATATAAATGGAGGTTTAAAACTTGTGCTGTGTATCTAAGAGTTAGGCTCTTTTGGATAAACACAACTGTTAGTTTCTTTAAGACCTTCTGCCCTCTCCCATTGTGTGTGTGTGTGTGTGTGTGTTAAAATACTTAGTATGCTAAAAAAAAGCTAATAAATATAAATGTAGTGGTTTTTTTGTTCATCAAAAATAAATTATTAACTTCTTTCTAAAAAAAAATTATTATTAACTTCTTTCTAAAAAAAAATTATTAACTTGGTTATAAATATGCACAAGTTGAATTAAAAGTAATCTAGCATTAATTTTTTTATTATAAAAGGTTTACAAACTAATCTAATATTATAAAAAGTGGCATTTTTTGGCCAATGAGATGATGGGTCACTGGTAAAAAATTGCATGTCTTCATCAAGATTATGATCATTTTCAGTTTCAGTTTCACACGACTTTCTACTATGGACATCTGAGGTATTTTATTCCTGTAACATTGACCTTTGTAGTGGGCTAGAATGTAGACGCTTTTCCCTTGGAAGCATGACCTTTTTTCCTAGAAACGATTATATTATTCCTGTAATATTGACCTCTGTAGTGAGCTTGAATGTCGACGCTTTTCTCTTGGAAGCATGACCTTTTTTCCTAGAAATGATTATATTCCGTAATACAACATTAAATTTGTAATATCTAATATAAACCATCAAATTGATCAATTTTAATTGGATATAAATGATTATTTTCCATATCATTAAGGCAAATGATATATGATACCCCTAGACATTAATGAAGGGAGTGAATTTTGTACCGAATGTCATTTTGGTTTCACTAGGGGAATAAAATATTTTGGTGCCATTTCTAATATATATATATATATGTGTGTGTGTGTGTGTGTGCGCGCGCGTGCGTGCGCGCGTGCGTGCGCATGTGTGTTATATATTTATGTATATGTTTATTTATAAGTTTATAAACATATAATTTAAAAACCTCAAATTAAAAAAAAATCCACAAATTTATATGTTCATATATTAGTTCAAGTACATTAGCTCAACGTCCAATCCAAGTTTAATAACTATGTTTTGGGGTGAAAATGATTCTATATAAAAAAATCATTTAATTACAATATAAAATTCTATCTTGACAAATACACAAAAAAAACTTATTAGTTTGTTTCATTTTCTATTTAAAAATATAAGTATTGATTTGTTTTGTTTGAAAAATCATTCACCATATAATAAAAATTGGACCTTTAAGCAGTAGCTACACCAAGTGAATATTTAGTTATTTCCAAGTTCTTATACCAAATTGCAACTATTTTTAGAGAGGAATGGTACTACATAAAGAAAAAATTTCACAACATTTTTCATAACAATTAAGTATTTGAGTTAACAAGTTTTAATTGGTTTTTGTTTTGACCCACTTCTAACATTACTTTTTTCTTTCCCATTAACAAACTATCACATCAGTGAGGTGCAAATTTTTTTCTCAAATTCGGGGTGTCTATAAAATTTCTCTTTTTTAGATAGAAATAACAACTTAATTGTTCTTATCAATTTTAGTTTTTTGGATAAGCACAAAAACTAATTATTCGTTGTTAACAAATTTTTCCTTTACTTTTTTGGTTTTTGTTTTTTGGGGGTAAATTACAAAGTTGATCTCAATCTTGTACACCTTATTTCAATTTAGTCTTTAACATTTTCAGTGCAATGTCAATTTAGTCTTTATTATTATCCTTTAAATAAAAAAAGCTGATAAGTTAAACAGAATAATAAAATTTTATTTTCGATGCCACATCAGCTTCTAACCGTACTGTCACATTAGATTTTTTTTTTTATTAAAAAAAAAACCCAAATTAAAACTAAGACATTGTTAGTTTTTTTTTTTTTTGGGTTTTTTTTTTTTTTCTACTGCTTCTAAAGAATATTCCATTTTTTTCTAGGACCTCTATATATGCTATCAACAAGTTTTCATGCAAAAACGTGACATTGGATTCAGGTCAAAATTCCTGACCAGTCGGACCTAGGGGCATTTTCGTACAAAATTCACTCAAGGGTTTGCCAAAAAGTGACCTTTGGTCATAGTTTCAACAATAACCATTGAATCGTAAGGAATTTTTAGATGCAGGTTGAATGTTTTAGAAAGTAGACATTATGGGCTTGAATTTGAATACAAATTTTAAATTATTTCGACAAAAATCAAAAGAGTTATTGTTGTTTGAATTTGGACCATCGAGTTTTACCTGAAATTCGGAGTGTCAGCGGTTTTGCATGAAAACTTGTTGATAGCATATATAGAGGTCTAAGAAACAAATGAAAAATTCTTTAGAAAGAAAAGAAAAAAAAATAAACTCGAACCAATTTTGTACGAAAATGCCCCTGGGTTAGATTGGTCAAGAATTTTTACCTGAATCCAATATCGGCGTGTTTGCATGAAAACTTGTAGAGAATTCCTAGTGTTGGCTTGATTAGAGCTATGGTCCTTCCGTTCTTCAACGCTCATCCACCAAGGCAGATACCATCATGGTGATTACAAAGAGAAATATGCCAATGGCCCAATGCCCATCCTCTAGAGGACTGTGATGCCACCTTCTTTTCCTGTAATCCTTTGGAGGAATTGAACAACTATTCTGTCATAGATGGGTATCCATATGGTCAAGCTCATCAAGAAAACAATGTAGGATGCAGCTAGGATTTGAAAATTTCTTTTTCCAAGTGTCTATTGGATTGAACGGCTTGGAAGACTGCAAAAGTATGTTGTTGGACTATAGCAACATAGTATGTGATGGCTGTAGCCCATTTGGGAATCACTCTCAACAAGCATTTCACTTCTTCCAGTTGCTGCATTGTGCAAAATTTCCAAGGATTGGCAGCCGATCCATATAACTTAATTTAGTCTTAGGGGGTCACAGTTTCTGCTTTGTCAAGGAATTTGCAGAAGTTATCAAGTTGACTAGTTATTTTTAACACCCAATTGGTCCAAATGACCATCATATGCAAAATTCTTGAAGTTGGTTACCAAAATTGGCCTGTGTAAGGAAGAGGGACAACCATGGGATGGTGGGATGGTTGAAGAGGGACAACCATGGTTGTTCTGGTAGCTTTTAACATCCTTTGGTTGATGGGATCTCAAGTGTCTCAGTTTCAATTTAGGTTTTTTTTTTTTCTTTCTTTAATCTTACAATTGTCAACTGATGTGGCATGAAAAATAATTTTTTTTTTTTTTTTTTTGTGAGACGTAGGGATGGCAAATGGGCGGGTTGGGTCATAAATGAGTTGGGTGTACAATTACCCATTTATCCATTTTTGACCCGTTTATATACAAATTAATTATCCATTACCTGCCCAACCCATTTAATTAGTAACCTGCCCATTTAACCCAATATAACCCAAATAAATGAATAACTTTAGAAACTATCCCCAGAAACCCATGTCAGAATAAATCCTTTAGAAACTCAAATCCAACATTCTCCACATTTCTATCAAATGCAAAACAATTCGTTCACTTAAAAACTTTTTTTTTTTTTTAATCTTGTAACCAACTTTTATATAGTCAACAAAGCAACATATCAACACCCAAAATCTTTAACGTAGAACAAAGAAGAAATCTGTTTGGCTGCCCAGAAAAACATAGAAACAAAAATTAAAAAAAAAAAAAAAAAAAAGAATTGAGTAAAGGGGATTGCACAGCAACAAAGAATTGAGTAAAGGGGATCGCAGCAAAGGAAATCTGTTTTCACCATAGTTTTAAAAATCAGACCAGACCGGTCGGTCTGACCAGTTTAACTGAGAACCGGCCTCTAATCCGGTCTAGTTATGAATAAGAACTAGAAATGACTTAAAAACCGGAAAAAATAAAAAACCGGCCGGTTCAATCAGAGAACCGAGAACCGGCATGGTCGAACCGGTTAATGACTGGTTGTGATTTTTTGACTTTTATCAACCTAAAACTACAATGTTTTGACCGTAAAAACTAACCCTAACTCCTAAAGGACCTAAACACACACACACATTCTCAGTCTCACACTCACGCCTCCCTCATCTCAGACTCCCTGCCTCACTGACTCACTCTCTGCCTCACTCTGTGATACTCTTACTCACCTCACTCAAGTTTCAACTCAACTCAAGGAAAGGCACGCACGCACACCTCTCTGCCAACCTCCCTCATCTCAATTTTTTTTGCCTTCTCATCCTCACGAGTCACGACGTCTGAAGCTCTACGCCTCTGCCCTTCTCGGTTGGGCTTATTTTTTTCCTTTCTGGTCTTGCCCTCGCCCTCTGACCTTTGCCCTTCTGGAGATCGGAGCTGGAACAGCGGTGGTGGTTCGATCTTTTTGGGTGTGCAGAGAAGAAGAAGATGATGATAATAATAATAATGACAATAAGAGGAGAACCTGGACTTGAGAGTTGAGCGTCTTGAGACACGTACGATGCGGAGAGTATAGAGATTAGAGTCAAAAGACAAAGAAAAATAGAGTAACAATAGGAGTTGGTGATGATATTAATGACATAGGTGACTTTTCACTTGGGTGGGTTGGGAAATGAGAAAATAGGGTAACAAAAGTCACAGAACTCCATTAACTACTTTGTATCCACACAAATATTTTAGTATTTATATGCCAGTTGTGAGCGCAAAGTCAAATTAATTTAGTATTTTTTTTGAGAAATAATTAATTTTTTAATTTGATAGGGAGAAATAATTAACTTGGTATTAGGTTAGTGTACTAACCGTACTACTATAAATTAGTATGAGGTTTGCTATGGGTTAGGTTAGTACTACTAACCGTACTACTATAACTTAGGTAAAATTTGCATGTTGGTCAATATATTTCAAAAAAGTAAACTGAAATTTGGCCTCTATATATTTTTTTACAATTTGCATGTCTAAGAACTTCACAATTGTTATTATGTTAAATTCTTAAAAAATATGTTATATACTTGTATTTTTTTAAAAGGAAACATATTTATTACTATTGGTTTGTTAATTTTAGTACATTAAAAAATTATTAATTATTTATAAAATTTAAATAAATAATAATAAAATTATTTATGATATCATCGGTTCGACCATCAATCGAACCCCAGTCCGACCATCAATCGGACCCCAATCCGACCATAAAATCGGTAATTAGCTCCTTTTTCGGTTCTTTCATCAAACCGGTTTTTAAAACCATGGTTTTCACCAAAACCACCATAACCGTTCTTGTTCCCATTTCCATTATCCACGTGGATCGAGTTGAATGGAGATTGGAAGTAGCCAGGGTTTGGATCGTCGAATCCATAGATCTCAGGTGATGCGGAGGTGTGGTCGACGGCCACGTCACCGTCAGCTGGAAATCCTCCGGATGGGAAGCTGGAGTAAGAAGAATAGCCTTTGCCAGCGGCGGTGAAGCTCTATTCATCTTTGTCGTCAATGAAATGACTATTCGATGCGTTCACGTTAATCTCCTCCTCACCATCGATGCCGTACGCGTCAAAGGAAGACATTTCTCTCTCTCTCTCTCTCTCTCTCTCTCTCTCTCTCTCTCTCTAAAAAAACAAGTAAAAACACTCACTTTTCTCTCTCAACCTGGACCTATGTGTCTGTGAAAATGTGAACAAATTGGAAGTACTACTTTTTATATACTTAATGGGTGACAGAAATGAGAAGCCAAACAAGCTATTGAAATTTATATATTGTCAAGTAGATGTGGAGGGTTTTTTTTTTTTTTTTTTTTTGGTTACTAAGAAAATCTGAGGGAAAGTGTTTGGGCTTAGAAATCTAGAGATTAAAGTGTTTGGGAAAGTGTTTGGCTACTAAGAAAATCTGAGAAAGAGTGAAATTGAGGGCTTGGGCTTAGAAATCTACAGGTTATACTGTTTATTTAAGTTTTAGATTTTAGAAGTGTATTAGTGGGTTTATTTAATTTTAAATTTTAGATGAGTTTAGTGGGTATTGGTGGATTTATCCATTTAGACCCATCTAATTAAATAACAAAATGGGTCTTTATCCATTTAACCCAAATACTCAAATAGGTTGGGTTAAGACTTATCTAAATAAGGTAGGTAATGGCCAGGTTCATGGATATGAATAAAAATTGTCACCCCTAGTGAGACATTAGCTTTTTCCATTCAATGAATAACATTAAAAACTAAATTGACACATCATTGAAAAAGTTTGGGACCAAATTGATATAATTAACAGATTAGGGACCAAACTAAAATATGGTATAAATGATAGGACCAACTATATAATATACCATTTTTTTTACAATAAATACACTAAAAACTAAATTGACACATCATTGAAAAAGTTTGGGACCAAATTGATATAATTAAAATTTTAGGGACCAAACTAAAATATGGTATAAATGATAGGACCAACTATATAATTTACCATTTTTTTACAATAAATTTTTTTGTCGATTTATTTCTTCTCTGTTTCTTTTTTTTTCTTTTCTTTTTTTTTTTTTTTTCTCCTCTCATAAACACTATATTAATTTTTCTTACAATTTTTTCTCTACAGTTGTATCAATTTTAGACAGACACAAAATTGTCCTCCACTACTTTATTAATATTTCAGATGTATATGAAAGGCTTATGAACTTTTTCCTTTCCTATGATAATAGGAGTAACTATTTGAACGTGTTTCGTATAAGCCATTGGTATATATCTAAAAGAATTGTACTGAGTGTACACTTTTACCAAGAAATGTACACTTAAATTCCCCACCCACCCCCTACCCCCCAAAAAGAAAATCTATGTCTTCCTTTCGACATGACTATGCACGCTGGAAGACCAATAACATGGACCAAAAGAACTAAATCAATCTTAATTCCTAGACCATTTAGGTAATTCATGAGCATCCATGTTAGCTCAACTTAAAGAAATATTCTCAAAAGAAAAAATAGTGAATTAATGTCACATTAAAAAATGAGTGTGAGTTAAAGAGGTTTAAAGCATGTGTTATGTATCCAAGAGTTAGACCCTTTTGGATATACACCAGTGTCAGTTTTTCTCTCCCCTTGTGTGTGTGTGTGTGTGTGTGTGTGTGTTAAAATATTTAGAATTCTCAAAAGAAAAAAAAAATTAAAGAAATTGAGTGTTCGTTTGGGAACAATTTATTTAATTTTTTTGTTGAAAGTGTGCTAAAATATACTTATATATTGAAAATTTTGAAAAAGTGAGAAAATATAGAAAAAAAAATGAAGTTTTAAAAATTTGTACATAAAAACTAAAAATGATTAAAACCTTATTCCAAACGTACACTAAATCCAGAGAGGAGTGCCAACAGCCTCTTCAAAATGATTTAGCAGCCAAGGAATAGTGTCCCTATTAGATAAGATGAAATCAATACATGTCTTAGAATCACTTTTTCAATAATTACATATGAAGCATCATAACTAGCTACATAAAAACAAACATACTCGAAAAATTAAAAAGAACTGAGCTGAGATTCAATTAAAAAAAAAAATGAAGACAAATATAACCTAATTTGAGAAAAATAAATATGAAAAGAAGAAAAAAACTTGGAATAGTTTTAAAAGCTGAAGAAGATTTTAGAGTGTACATAGGCACCAATAGACGCAAGCTGCTGGAAAGGTGACTCTCTAATGATTGATCGTGGAGAAGGGTCTCTCAAAATGGCTAAATCCTATGCTATTTTCTTCTTCTCTCCCTTCTTTTTCAACCCCACAATTTTATTTATTTATTCATTTATTTTGGTTTTAAGAAAAAAAAAGAATGTGAGGAGTTCGGTAAGCAGATTAGATGACAGAGAGAAATCAAAGAGATTTCACAACCACCGCCCAGTTAACATCTCAAAGAAGCTTGATTTAGCTACAGCCACTTTGGCCAATTCAAGAACAACAGTACTAATCGAAGTTTCTAACCCTTCTCTTGGTACATGTAGCCACTTCCAATATATCAATATCACATATGAAGAAAGGAAAAAAGATTGAATGGAGTTCAGAGTTAGATAAGTTAGAACAAAAGAGCTAAGGACAAATGAGACAGAGCGGCTGTGTTAACTGTTAGAGAAGAGAAATGATACGATTATGTCGACACCTAAAGCCCCTAGTTGCTGGTTTTATATATGGGCAGTGTTGGGTGCACATGCACCATAGTGCAGCCCATGAAGAATAAAAGCCCAAGTGATGAAGATTCCTATATCAAGTTGAAATAGGAAAACATGATCACGATGTACTTTGTGTGTTCCTAGGAGTCTAGCCGCATCTAATCTATACTCTTTAACGAGTTTATGATAGGCTTGAATAGCAAGGGGTCCTAATACCTTACAAAGTACTGAACGTGGTGTACCAAGATTCCTACTCCTAATTGAATTAAGATTGTGAGGGCATGCTTTTATATAAAAGGCATGCATGTGGTGCTAAAAAGATGAACACACGAGAAAAAGAGATAGATTGTGCCGCATAAGGAGAGTAGAAAAAGGTGCCGCACTAGAGAAATGAGAGATCAGCCAAGAAAGAGCCGCTTAGAGAAAGAAGACAACCAAGAGAGAGAGCTGTGCGTAGAGAAAAAAAAAATAGAAAGGAGAGAGCAGTGCTGCCGCTTTTGAGAGAGATAATTAGAGTGTGTGAGAACAAAGAAAAACAAGAGAGATTTTTCTTTAATCATGAGACATACATAAGAATTATTGTAATTGATTTGATAATAGTGAAATTATTCAGTGTTTGTCTCATGGTTTTTCCTTTCAAAGAGAAAGGGTTTTCCACGTAAATATTTGTATTATTGTGTGTGATTGCTGTTTTGAATTGATAGTTTTTGTGATAATATTATTTGGGATCCAAAGGCATGGACTAGAAGAGCTAAAGAAGATTGTGAAGATGATGTGCAGGGCTACTAAAGAGTCCATGAAAGGCATGGACTTGCATGTACCACCATGGTCCATGGAGAATAAATGGTTACATGCAGTCAAAGTTGCAATGTCAATGGCATGGGCTTGCAAATGTCAATGGCAGAGAAGATTTTGCAAGCAGGGTTGGTTTAAGAGTTTGACATTTGACTGCTGTGTTGAATGGCAATGTCAATGGCATGGGCTTGCAATTGTAGCCATGTGAAAAGAACTAGTAGGATTGTTTTTTATTTGGTGAGCAGTTTAGGGTGTTCAATTTTTTGGAAGAGAGTAGATTGGATGCTAAAGCCTCTGTCACACACACACTCACACATATACATTAGACATATATGTACTAGACTTGTTACACACATTTAGTAATGCTCTTTTATATTTATTTGTTTATTTGATTTAGTGTTATAATATTTAAATATGATATATAAATAACCGTTTGTATTATTTTTTTTTAGGAAAGAGATAAGATAACGTAGAATAATGTTTAAAATTGAGATAGAGATAGTGTCCTAAGTTTTAGGTTGAATGGAGAAGATAGAGGAAAAATGCTAAAACTTAGGAACAGTAAATTACTCTTTTCACCAATTTGTATTTTTTTAATTTAAAATTATTTAACTAACACCACAAGAAATCTGGGTTTAGGCGAAGTTTGTAAAACATCACTAAAAACCCAAAAAACGTCAAAATAGACACAAATATTCTATAGCGACGTTTTTTTTTTTTTTTTTTTTGCGACGTTCAAAAACATCGCAATAGAGTAGTCACTATAGGTCTATTGCGACGTTTAGAAAAACATCGCCATATGTTACTTTGTAGTGGCGTTCAAAAACTTTTAGTGATGTTTTATAAAACGTCACTAAATAATATAACATTTTCGTATATAATGTAGAAAAATACATTTAGCGACGTTTTCAAATAATCCCACCTATAGCGATGTTTCAAAAACGACACAACAGCGTTTGTCCTCTTGATTTTTAGTGACATTTTTAAAACGTCACTATATGATTGATTATTTGCGGCGTTTTAAGGGCGTCGCTAAAAAGGATTTCCTTTTACTTTTTAGCGACATTTTTAAAATGTCACAAAAACCTGCTCATTTTTTAAAAAAAAATATTAAAAATGCTATATAAACCTGCTTAAAAGTCAACAATAACTAACACAAACTTGTAATAAATCAAATATACCTATTGATCATCAATATTCCACAATAACACAGACTCCATGCCTAATGTGTGATCGGTGTTTTATTTGTAATAAAGATTGATACCAAATATGCACGCAAATTAGTTCGTTGGGAGTTGAGTGATGGAAATGGGTCTTAAGCATTTTCACATATTCCTTGTACACATTCGTGGGCAGTGGGCTTTTAAAAAAAAAATTAATCTCAAGTTAGCTAAACCAAAAACTAATAACACAAAAATTCAAAATCTACACACTATAGAAAAATTAAGTAGAAATAAAAAAATAAATAAAAAAAATACAAGATTTACAAACTTGTACATAAACTTACAATGATTCAGCCTTTGATGCTCAAGTCTTTTTACTCAAAAATCAAAATTTGAATAAGAGTTTTCTGTACCAAAATCCAACCAAAACAAGCAAACAACAAAAATTAGCACAAAAGTTCCATGACCCATTAAAGAAAAACTAAATCAAAGCAAACTCATAAGCCAAAACACAAAGACTCCATGACCCATTAAAGAAAAACCAAGTCAAAGCAAACCCATAAGCTAAAACACAAAGACTTACACTTTAAAGACACTTGAACACCAAAAAAGAGAGAAAAAAGTATGGTGGTGGCAGTGGGTGGTAGTGGAGGTTGACGATGGCCGCGATGGCTATGTTGGTGGCAATGGGTGGTGGCTAGAGAGGGAAGAGCTTGTAGAAGTGATAAGGGGAGGGAGAGAATATAGAAGTGGGAAAGGGAAGTTGTGTCTGAGGAAAAAAAATAATAAAAAAAAAATAATGACAAGAAACAAAAGAATAAAAAAACATGTAGGGAGAAAAAAAAAGGGAAAAAGGAGGGACAAAAACAAGGGAATTGAAAGTCAACGAAATTTAGTGTGGGAAAAAAACAAAAATTTTGGGGAAACGTATAGCTACGTTTTCGAAACATTGCTATAGATTTTTTGGGACTATACGATGGTTGTTTCTTTAATAACTATAGCGACGTTTTCTAAAAACGTTGCTATAAACAAAACATATGCCAACTTTTTGCGGCGTTTTAAGAAACGCTGCTATTGTTTTCGATTACAGTGACGTTTTTTAAAAACGTCACAATATACTACTTATAGTGGCAAATTTAAAAACGTCGCTAGAAAAATGCCGCCTAAACCCAGATTTCTTGTAGTGTAAAAAATAAGGGTATTTTAAAGAGTTTAAGAATGTGTGTGAGGGTATTTTAGTACGCAAAATGTTGAAACCCAAACAAGGAATCATGTTAAGATAGAGTACAACACGTCAATGCGATATTGGATGGCCCTTGGCTATGCATTGGAGATTTCAATGCGATATTGCACTCTGCCGAGAAGCTCAATAATAGGCCGCCTCCTTACAAGCAGATGGATGAGTTCCATGAAGTATTGGAACAATGCTTCTTATCAGACCTGGGGTTTTTTGGTTATCCATTCACATGGAATAACAAGTGACCCGGACCGGCCAACACAAAGGAGTGCCTTGACCAAGCTGTTGCCACTGAGGAATGGAAAGCAAAATTTCCAAAGAGTACGGTCACACACCTGTCATCTCACACATCAGACCATTTACTAATCATTCTCCAAACCAAGACAGCCAAGCAACGCCTCTCTAGGAACAGTATGGGTTTTAAGTTTGAAGAAGCTTGGTTATTATCAAAGGATTGCGAAGCTGTGGTCCAAGAAGGTTGGAATAAAAGGGAATGCATGGGTTCTGCTATGGCAAACGTGAAGGCATGGGGTGCATCTAAAACACAGCCTGACACCGAAAAGATAAAGGCACTCCAAAGGAAGATAGAGGTGTTGAATATGGGTGAGTGTACAAAAGAAAATAAAGCTGAGTTTCTAATGGTCAGTAAGGAGTTGGAGGACCTCTTGCTTAAACATGAGATTTTTTGGGCTCAACGTTCTCAAATCTCTTGGCTTAAACATGGGGATAAGAATACAAAGTTTTTTCACTCTATGGCCTCACAACGAAGACGGAGGAATTTTATTCAAGGGATAAAGAATCAGGATGATAGATAGGTTAAGGAAGAGGAAGAGATAGCAGGTGTGGCTACCAGTTATTTTAAGAATATTTTCAAGGCCGGTGATTGTGACAGATTGGAAGAGTGTCTAACTGCAATACATCCTAAGGTCTCTCCTAATATGCAGGATATTTTGTCCAGTGAATACAGTCCGAAGGAAATCAGAGCGACGTTGTTTTGAATGGGACCAAAAAAGACTCTTGGACCTAACAGTATGAATGCTCTCTTCTATCAAAAATTTTGGCATATTGTTGGAGATAATGTGATTAATGCAGTGTTGGATTTTTTGAATAATGGAATTATGGAACTTGATTTTAATTATACATATATTGTTCTCATTCTTAAAATAAAATCACGGGAAAAAATAACTTATTACAGACCCATTAACCTTTGTAATGTCATTTATAAAATTATCTCAAAGGTCCTAGCAAACAAATTGAAGCAAAGTCTCCTTAACTTGATATCTACCTCCCAAAGTGCTTTTGTTCCTGGTCGTCTCATTACTAATGATTTTCTTGTCGCATACGAGTCGTTACATGCCATGCATTGCCGCAAAAAAGGTAGAAGAGGTTCCCTTGCTTTGAAATTAGATGTTAATAAAGCATATGATCGGGTTGAGTGGGCCTTCCTAAAAGGTATTATGACAAAACTGGAAGGCCCACTCAACCCGATCATATGAATAGAGCCCTCTGGAAGAAGTGATCTTACCATAGGATTGTTCAATGATACAGATAGAAAAATCCTATGGTAAGATCACTTCTTCCAGAGGGCTCTGGGAGGGAGACCCATTATCTCCTTATTTGTTTCTTTTATGTGCAGAGGATTTCTCTTCACTACTTGCAAAAGCTGAGGCGGAGAATAGGTTGCATGGTGTTTCTATATGTAGGAGAGCTCCTAGCATATCCCACTTGCTATTTGTAGATGATTCCCTACTTTTTTACAGAGCTGCTCAAGATGAGGTTCAGGCAATAGTGGATATTTTGCAACTCTATGCCATGAACTTGGGGCAGCTCATAAACCTTGAGAAATCTTCAGTTTACTTCAGTAGCAATATAGAAGGTGGGCAACGAAACTTGATCAAAACTTGGCTGAATGTAAAGGAAGTGAACCAGTTTAAAACTTATTTTGGACTACCAACACTGATTGGTCGCTCAAAATATCAAGCCTTTGTCGATCTCAAGGATAAAGTCTGGAAAAAGCTACAACGATGGAAGGGGATAATGTTGTCTAAAGCCAGAAAGGAAGTGTTGATAAAGGCTGTTGCTAAATCTCAATCGACATACACTATGGAAGTGTTTCAACAACCTGTGAAGCTTTGTGATGAGCTTAATGCCATGTGTGCAAGGTTTTGGTGGGGGCAGGTGGGAAATGAGAGGAAGATTCATTGGAAGAGTTGGGACACACTATCTAAACCAAAGAAGGAAGGTGGCATGGGCTTTAGGGATATTCGTTGTTTTAAAGCGAAGTACTTCCCACGATGTAATTTTTTGGAGGCAAGGGATGTGCCTAACAGGTCTTATGTATGAAAGAGCATCATTACAACTTAACCGATTCTGAAGAAAGGAAGTTGCTAGAGGGTACTTAAAGACAAATGGATTCCGGGTACTTAAAGACAAATGGATTCCGAACCAACCCACTAATAGGGTGTTACATCCATTGGAGGAAGAAGAATGGGAATGGCGTGTTTCGGAGCTAATTGATTGGTCTGTCAAGATGTGGGATAGGCGCCTAATTGAGAGG
This sequence comes from Lithocarpus polystachyus, assembly GCA_033629205.1. Taxonomy (NCBI): domain Eukaryota; kingdom Viridiplantae; phylum Streptophyta; class Magnoliopsida; order Fagales; family Fagaceae; genus Lithocarpus; species Lithocarpus polystachyus. The sequence continues at coordinate 85,604,973 of CM066166.1, forward strand.
AGGTTTAACCATGATGATGCGGATGCTATATCTTAGATTCCACTGAGCCGTCGACAAACTAATGATACTCTGTTTTGGTTGCTCAACAAAGGGGGAATTTTTGGTCAAAACAGGGTACCATTTGGCTAGAGAGCTCAAGAGGGAGAATGAGGTAAATGGAGATAGTTCTTCATCAGTGGGATGCAGAACGGTGTGAGACAAGCTCTAGAAACTCCACATACCAAATAAGGTCTGGATTTTTGCATGGCGAGCTTGCCATGACATTCTACCCACTCATGAGAAGCTAGCTCAAAAACTAATTATTAACGATGGCACTTGCATGCTATGCAAAAGTGAATTGGAATCTGCAATCCATGCCCTATGGGAGTGTAGTGTGGCTCAGTACGTGTGGGCAGGTTGTGCGAGACGGTTGCAGAAAAGTGTGGGAGGACAGCTTGATGTGCTGCAACTAGTGGAGAAGCTAATGGAAAAATTAATTACCAAGGAGCTCGAGCTTTTCTTTGTCTAGGCTTGGTTGATTTGGAATCAACGGAATACAATTACCCATGGGGGGGAGCATGCAGGACCCGTCTCGGCTGAACAAGAGAGCAACTGACTTCTTGGAAGAATTTAGAGAAGCCCACAACACTTGGCTGTTCAAAGACCAGTTGATAGAGAAGTCCACTGGAGCCCACCGCCAAGAAATGGGTTTAAACTAAATTTTGATGCAGCCATTTTCAAGGACTTAAATGCGTCGGGTTTCGGTGTAGTTTTCCATAATGGGTAAGGAGAAGTGATGGCAGCCATGGCAGTGAGAAGACCACCAATTTCGGGTAGTGAGGAGGCTGTGGACCTGGCTTGCCATAAAGCTTTGGAGTTCATCGTGGATGTGGGTTTCACCGAGCTTCTTATAGAGGGTGATAACGTATATGTAATGCAAACTATTTTACATTCACGACCTAACGGGTCACGTCTGGAGCATTTGTATGAGGATATACATTATTTTTGTGTAGGCCTACGTGCTGTGTCTGGTGGGTGGGTAAGCCGTACAGCCAATGGAGTGGCTCATTGCTTGCGAAGTTTGCTAGAGGGATAGTTGATAAGATTGTTTGGCTGGAGGAATCACCTCTTCATGCACTAGAAGCTTTGTATTTAGATTTGCTTAAGATTTAATGAAATTCATTCTCCTTTCAAAAAAAAAAAAAAACCTACAAGATTTAGGACAATTGAGTTCAAAACTTCACAAAACTGTTCATAAAAATTATAAAATAAAAAAAAGTAGCACACAACACTTCAACTCTTGATTTGTGTTATTGCACAACATAGCAGGCTGTGCTTTTTTTTTTTTTTTCCTATTGCTACCAACGACCTGGCCGTGGAGGAGATAGAGGAAGAGCCGTGCAAATCAAGAGAGCGCGAGAACATATAGTTTTGTTTGGGTTTAAAAACAAGTATGAAATGTATTAAAAAGGGATAATAAATGAAATCAATTAGAATATTAGCATTAATGAGGGCCTTTTTTTGACCATTGGACCTACTTAAATCTAATGGTTTAAAAAATGTGTAACTTTAACCAATCTCTCTCTCTCTCTCTCTCTCTCTCTCTCTCTCTCTCTCTCTCTCTCTCTACATATATATATATATATATATATTTTCCTTGTTGATTGAAGAAAGATCCACTAGTTGAAGTGGGATGAGATGACAAAGTCAGAGGGGGTATAAGGTTTAGAGACTTGGCTTTATTTAATTATTCCTTGTTGGCTAAACAAACATAAAGGTTGCGGCATAATCAAGATTCTCTTATTTATAGAGTTTCAAGGCAAGATTCTTCCCTAATTGTTCTACAATGGAAACAAAAAATTCACGGTATGGATCTTATGCGTGGACTAGTATTTTGAAAGGTTGGGATGTAATTCAGAGAGGTGCTTGCTAGCACATTGGGAATGGAAGATCTGTGAAGGTTGGCAACACCATTGGCGGCCAATAAAATTCCCATCGATGGTCTCTTCCCCTAGAGTGGATTCTCTGGAAGAGTTGACAGTTGAAGAGTTAATTGATACTAAGCCAAGACGCTAGAATCACGAGTTGCTTAACGGAATTTTGTTACCCAGGAAGCTAAGATAATTAAGCGGATACCATTTGCAAGAATGGATGTCAAAGGTACTCTATAATGGCCTTTTTCTCAAGATGGCCATTACATGTGTAAGTTGGGTTATCGATTTTTGAAGTCTGATTCTGAACTGAGAACTCATAAACCTGAGCAGAATCAAGATAAAGAACTATGGAAGGGAATCTGGTCCTTACATGTCCCCGAAAAAGTCAAGAATTTTTTGTGGCGGGCTTGTTGCAATTCCATGCCTACAAAAGCTAACCTGGTGCGACGAACTATGATCAATGACCTAGTGTGCCAGATAGATGTTGGTCTGCTTCAGAGGATCAAATTCACGCTCTATGGTTTTGTCCAGAGCTCGATGAAGTGTGGTCGGATGCTTTGCTATGGGCTTTTAGAGCATCATCTCAATTTGGAACTTTCAAGGCGTTGGTAACAATGATTTTTCAGAAGTAGGAAAGACTAGACCTATTTGCTATGCTAGTATGGTCTATCTGGACCTAACAGAACCATATTAGACTCCATCAGCCATGTTGTAGTACTCACCAATTACTTCAAGTTTCAAAAGACAGATTATAGGAGTTTCATGAAGTTCAACCGATTCCCCTCAACCTCAAGTCAAATGGAAGCCTCCACCTGCGGATTTGGTCAAGATTAATTTTAACGGGGCTATCTTTCCCGACGTGAACAAGTCCGGGATTGGTGTGGTGATTCGGAATTCTCAAGGCTTGGTGTTGGCCTCCCTTTCGTAACAAGTCTCGCAAGTATATAGTCCTTTGGAAGTGGAAACTTTGGCCGCCAAAAGAGCTATTCAGTTTGGTTCTGAATTAGATATAATCTCTATGGTTTACTTCTTGAGGATGTTCGTTTAGTTTCTAGTTCTTTTAATCAATTACATTACTCTCATGTTAAGAGAGAAGGTAATAAAGTTGCTCACAGTCTGGCTAGGTTTGCTATTAATGTTCTGAACATTCTTGTGTGGATGGAGGATATTCCTCCATAGTTTATTTCTTTACTTCAAGTTGATTTAACTAGCATTTCCTAGTTTTATGTAGCTCCGTCTTCTTTCTCAAAAAAAAAAAAAAAAATTGGAACTTCTATTCTTCAACCATTTGATACTATTTTTTTTATAAAATTTATGTAAAAAAATTACTGTAGTTGTCTATAATTTAAAGAATAATATTTACGAATTTACATCAACAACAAAAAAAAAAAAAAAAAGCAAAAATCGCAAAACTCGGGTCAACAGCAAGATACTAGACAAATCTAACAATATATGTAGAAGAAGATTAAATCTACTCTCATACAATTTGAAATTATGAAACAAGATAAATTTTAGAAAACATTTGATATTTATACAACATGATAAATATTATCCTAATTAAATGGGATGATAAAAACAAACATACTGTAATTGTTAGTCTCCCACTAAATATTTACCTATAATTTTGTATTAAATTATAGATCTAAAAAGGTAATTGAAGAGTCAGAAATTTACAGTCGTCACTAAGCTGAAACCGTCACTAACCAAGAGACGATGTTACGCATTTATTACGCTCATTGATGACAAAACGTAACGGATGGAGTAATGATCAGAGAATAAGTTGTGAACTCCAGATAAAGATTTTGTAACGCACTAGCCGTTGGGCATAAATATAGCGATTCATTGCCCATTAATGAGGCATACAATTATAAAAGAAAGAGCAACAGAAGTGAAAGGTACACACAAATACTCTACGAGAATCACTCTCCAATCAATTCTCCCTAAAATCTTTCTCCCTTACTGACTTAAGCATCGAAGGCGGTTGGCTAATGCCACATCGGTGTGTTGCTCTTCCACCCAGTTCATTTGTTGCAGGTTTTCTTCCAACAGGGACGACCCCAATCACAGCTTTGTCCATCCACTACGACGAGGAGCTCGACTGCTAATTTTTTTCATCATTAATTTGGCACCGTTTGTGGGAAACGCTAATCATTCAAGCCATCTTTCCCAATGAAAAAAGAGTTCCTTGAAGTACAAGATGGAATCAGAAACTGCACAACAACTAGAAGCTGTGCAACAACAACAAATCCAAGCCAACCTGGCTAATGTGGAAAAGCTGACTAGCTAGAATGAAGAGCTACGAAAGACAATGGAATCCCGAAATGCAGAACATCGGCGAACAAGTGAAAACCAAAATGAAGAAGAATCAAACTCTCAAGCCAACAGACGAGACAGGGCCTTAGGAGAAGATTCCTCCAAAATGGAGAATGAGCTTCGCAACATGAGGAAGGAGATGGACGCGCTAAAAAGTGCTATGAAGGACAAAGGCAGGGAGAATCTGGATGGGATGATTCGAAGGACGGACTCACCATTCACTACTGAAGTACTAATCGACCCCTCCCACCAAAATTTCATCTCCCGTAGTTGGAGTCATATGACTGTTCCAAGGATCCCTTGGATCACACTAAATCGTTCAAGACACTGATTCTATTGCAGATGACCCCAGACGAGGTAATGTGCAGGGCATTCCCAATAACACTGTAAGGAACAGCCAGACTATGGTTCAACAAGATACTCCCAGGAACTATTGCAGATTTTGAGCAACTCGACAAGGGTTTTGTTCATCATTTCATTGGAAGGCAAAGACACAAGAAGCCAACTGGTCACCTTCTCAACATTCAACAAGCAGAAGAAGAATCACTAAGACAGTATGTTACCAGATTCAATAAGGTGCTACTACAGGTGGACGAAACTAAAGATCAAGTCATCCTAACAACTTTCCAAGTAGGATTGCTGCCCAGGGATTTCTTCTTTTCTATCACTAAAAGTCCACCAAAAACAATCACGAAGATACTCCAAAAAGCTCAGAAGTACATGAATGCAGAAGACGTGGTGCTTGCAAAAGAAATGAAAGGAAAAAAGAAGATAGAGGAAGGAACAAGCAGCGATCATGATAAAAAGAAAGAGACATGAAGTGTTGTGCAGACCACAGGAAAAAGAAGGAACTTTCAAATAGGAAGCCAAAGTTCACTAACTTTATTCCTTTAATAATGCCAATTGAGCAGGTCCTAATGCAGATAAGGGACGACCCCTCCCTGCAATGGCGGAAGCCAATCAGCACTCCAGCAGAAAGAAGTGATAAGAGCAAGTACTACAGGTTCCACCATGACCACGGGCATCACACTAACAAGTGTAGGCATTTGAAAGATCAGGTGGAGACTTTGATCCGACAAGGAAAGTTACAAAAGTATGTTAGGAAAATAGAGCCCCACAAATACAAACGGAAGGACGACCAAGACAAAAATCAGGGAGCAGGAGATAGCAAACCTCCTACAGGAGAGATAAAGACGATCTCTGGAGGACTAACAGTAGGTGGAACACTGAAGTCCCTAAAAAAAGCCCATGGGAGGGAAATAAACAGTGTCCATTTGCGGCTCCCTCTAACGAAGATGCCAAAGAATGACGAATCTAACATTGTTTTCTCATAGAGAGACGCTCACGGCATCAGTCAACCCCATGACGATCCGCTGGTAATCATGCTCAGAGTAGAAGAATTCAACATCCACCGGGTGCTTATTAACAACGAAAGCTTAGCAGATATCATCTACTTACCTTCGTTTCAACAGATGAAACTGGATTAGAAAAGGATTAGGCCTTTCACCTCTCCTCTGGTAAGCTTCATTGGGGACAGAATCGTCCCTAGGGGCATCGCCACTCTAACTGTAATTGCAGGAACTTACCTAGCACAGATCACCAAGGAAATTGATTTCCTCATAGTTGACTGCCTTTCAACGAACAACATCATCCTGGGATAACCTACACTTAATAGGCTAAAAGCAGCGACGTCAACATATTACTTGAAGGTAAAGTTTCCAACAGCCCACGAAGTAGAAGAAATCAGAGGAGACCAAGTTCTGGCAAGAGAATGCTACCAAGCTGCCTTAGCATCTAGGGAGAACCACACATGGATGATCAATGAACCAGAGCCTATCCCCGAATCGTCAGAAACACTACAAAAAGTTCAGGTCATCCCAGGAGATTCGTCAAAGGTATTCAAGATAGGATCAGCACTCCCAATTTTGGAGAAAGAGAAGATTATTTCCCTCTTAAGGGCAAATCAAGATGTTTTCGCTTAGAAACACGGGAATATGCCTGGAATAGATAGGAAGATCATACAGCATCGTCTCAATGTTAACCCAAAGTGTAAACCTGTACAGTAGAAGCAGAGAATATTTGTACCAGAGCGGAACAAAGCAGTAATTGAAGAGGTAGAGAAGCTACTAGAAGCTGATTTCATCAAGGAAGTTTTCTACCTAGATTGGCTAGCAAACATGGTAATGGTAAAAAAGAGTAATGGCAAATGGAGGATGTGCATTGATTTCATAGACCTGTACAAAGCCTGCCCAAAGGACAGCTTCCTCCTGCCAAGGATTAATTAACTAATAGATTCAACTGGTGGACACAAGCTCTTAAGTTTCATGGATGAATTTTCTGAATACAACCAGATCCTTATGGACGAAGAAGATCAAGAGAAGACCTCGTTTGTTACCAACCAAGGTTTGTACTGTTACAAAGTTATGCCCTTTGGATTAAAGAATGTTGGAACCACATACCAAAGACTGGTGAACCACATGTTCTCTCACCAAATTGGAAGGAATGTGGAATTATATGTAGACGATATGCTGGTAAAAAGCAAGGACAAAGCCAACCACTTGGACGATCTAAAAGAAACCTTCAACACACTATGTAAGTACAATATGAAATTAAACCCAACAGCCCTAAATAGATTCGTCTCTAGGGCAATGGAAAAGTGCATGCCATTCTTCAAGGTATTGAAAAAGACCTTTCAGTGGACTGACGAATGCAAAGAAGCCCTTGCCAAGTTAAAAGAGTACTTGACGAAGCCACCACTGCTAAGCCCCTCGGTGATGGGAAAGAAGTTGTACCTCTACTTAGTAGTATCCAACACTGCAGTTAGTTCAACACTGATCAGAGAAGAAGAAAATGTCCAGAAGCCGGTCTACTACACCAGCCAAGCATTCCAGGGAGTAGAGGCAAATTACCCAAGGATGGAAAAGATAGCTTTCGCATTGTTGATTGCTTCCAAGAAGCTCCATCCTTTTTTCCAAGCACGCTCCATTGTCGTCATGACAGACCAACCAATAAGAAAAACAATGAACAAGGTAGATGCAGCAGGACGACTCATTCAATGGACAATTGAATTGGGCCAATTTAACATCGAATATAGGCCTCGAGCAGCAATCGAGGCCCAAGTACTAGCGGACTTCATTGCAGAATTTACTTACCCCTATATGGAAGAAGAACTACCCATGGAAACATGGACAGTCCAAACAAATGGGTCTACCATGAAGAAAGTACAAGGAGCAGGAGTAGTGCTCATATCTCCATAAGGAGAAATACTGAAGTATGTAGTCAGATTATAATTCTCAGCAACGAATAACGAGGCAAAATACGAAGCATTGCTAATAGGACTAAGTCTAGCAAAGGCTCTAGGAGCAAAGAATCTTATCGTCCAAGCTGATTCTTAGCTAATAATTGGACAAGTGAAGGGAGATTATGAAGCCAAAGATGAGAGGACGCAGAAGTACCTGAAGATCATCCAACGACTCTCACAGCATTTTGACAGCCTAGACTTTGTACAAATCCCTCGAGTGAAAAATGCAGAGGCTGACTTGCTAGCAAGATTAACCTCGTCAAGCGACTACAATGTGACCTCCGAACTATGTATAGAGATAAGGGGGCAACCAAGCATAGAAGGTGAACAGGTTCTAAAGATAAAAGAACAAGACAAGTGGATGACTCCCATCGTCCATTACTTGAAAGAAGGATGGCTCCCAGAAGATAAAACGGAAGCAAGAAAGATACAGATCAAAAGAGCTCGCTTCATCATTATTGACGATATACTGTATAAACGAGGTCATTCAATCCCCTACTTAAGGTGTGCAAACTCAGAATAAGCAGATTACATGCTCCACGAGATACATAAGGGAATTTATGGAAATCATGCTAGAGCTAGGTCTTTAGCAGGAAAGACACTCAGAATAGGATATTATTGGCCAACTTTACAGAAGGATGCACAGGACCTCGTCAGAGCATGCGATAACTGTCAACGCTTCGCAAATGTCTAGGCGAGACCAGGAGAGACAATGACACCAATATCCTTGCCATGGCCCTTCACCCAATGGGGGATTGACATTATGGCTCATTCCTTTTAGGGAAGAAGCAACTCAGATTTCTGATTATTGCAATTGATTACTTCATAAAATGGGTAGAAGCAAAACCAGTGATGACGGTAATAGAGGTTAAAGTCACAAGCTTTGTATGGAAAAACATCATCTGCAGGTTTGGAGTCCCACGTGTCATAATATCAGACAATGGAAAGCAATTCAACAATCCCAAGTTTCCAAAATTTTGCCAAGACTTAGGAGTAAAGAACCACTACTCTTCTCTAAAACACCCTTAAGCCAACGGTTAGACAGAAGTGACGATCCAAAACTTACTCAAAATTATCAAAACTCTGCTTGAGGAGGCAAAGGGGGCATAGCCTGAAGAACTACCAAATGTCCTTTGGGCATATAGGATGACCAGTGGAAGTGGGACTAACAAGCCTCCGAGTCAAAACTTACGAAGACCAAAAGAACCAATAGGAGCTTAACAGCAACTTGGATCTAATTGATGAAGTCAGAAAGGAAGCCATGAAGCGAATGGCCAAACACAAGGAAGCAATGGCCAGATACTACAGTAGAAAGGTTAGGGTAAGAAGGTTCAACGTAGGAAACCTCGTCCTTAGGAAGGTATCACAAGCAACGAAGGACCCATCCCAAAGAAAACTAGAACCAACCTGGGAAGGCCTCTACGAAGTAATCCATCACTCCAGAGAATGCAAGGAATTGCCTCAACCATGGAACATAGAACACTCGAAGAAATATTACCAATAAGGAATACTTTACATTCCAAGTTGCCTAATCTTCATATCAATATGTACGACAGTTATTACCTTTGTCATTTATAGATTAATAATACATGAAAGCATTATCCATGCGTATTTTTCAATGATTATCCATGAATTATTTATCGATTAAAATATGTGAGTTATCCTTGGGAGATGTCCCAAGGATCTCCGTCATTAAAATTTCAAATCAAAAACTGTTCATACACAGCCAACGACGTCATAGCCATCAAAGTTGTTAATACACAACTACCAAAGTTGACTAAATAAAAAGTTGTTCAAATAAAGCTAAAAATAATAAGCTGTTCAAACACAACTAAAATCTTCATTTAAACATGACTAAATTAGAAGCTGTTCAAACGCAGCTAAAAATAATAAATTGTTCAAACACAACTGAAATTGTCATTCAAACATGACTCAATAAAAAAGCTGCTCAAAGACAGCTAAAAATAATAAGTTGTTCAAACACAACTAAAATCGTCATTCAAACATGACTCAATAAAAAGTTATTCAAACACAGATAAAAATAATAATTTGTTCAAACACTCAAACACGTCTTAATAAAAAACTGTTCAAACACAGCTAAGAATAATAAGTTGTTCAAACACAACTAAAACCATCGTTCAAACATGATTCAATAAAAAGCTGCTTAAACATAGCTAAAAATAGCAACTTATTCAGACACAACTAACACCGTCATTTGTGACTCAGTAAGAAAAGCTGTTCAAATACAAGCTAAAACGTAAAACAGTTGTTTTGACACAACTAATATCATCATAAAAAGTTGTTCAAACACAGCTAAACACAAAAAGTTGTTTACACACAACTAATATCATCATTTAAACATGACTCAACAAAAAAGGCAGCACAAACACAGCCGAAACACAAAAAAGTTGTTCAAACACAGCTAATGTTATCATAACTCAACTATTCAAGCATAACTGAACGCAAAGAAATCACTACCATCGTCATTCGAAAGTTGACCAAACATAACCAAGCATGAAAAAGTTATCAAACACAACTAAAGCATAAAGGAGTCCAGAAAACCTTCGTTAATTGAACGAATCAAAAACTTAATTATGAAAGGAAAAAGAAACTGCATATCAGCAAGTCATAAGAGAAGTTGCCATTGTCAGTAAGGAAATGCATGCCCAAAACACACAGGCCCAAAGAAATTGTTCAATTGCTCAAAACAATGAGCCCATGAAAGATATTGTTTATATCTTACAAAAAAAGAAGAAGAAGAAAAGATGGAAAGAAAAGACATATAAGTTACCGTTCGTCAAGGACTGGATTTGCAGGGGTTATGGTAGCAGCCTCTTCAGTTACCTCGGCTATAGTCATAGCTTCTTCCATTATTCTCCATCGTAGCCCCAGAAGGATGATTAGACAGGAGCTCCTTCTCAACATCACCATTAACAAGGCTAGAAAGGTCCAAGTCAGGGTGATGCTTAGCCATCCATTTCTTGAGAAGATTGAAGCCTTCCACATAGTACCCACACAACTTGTCTGAGCACTCGTCAGAGTCCTTGAATTCCTGCACCGACGTAGCCCCAGCTTTCTACAACTTCAGCTCTAGATCACCAATCTGCTTGTCCTTTAGCTTGCAGAAGTCCTTCTCCACTTGTAGGCTCTTCTCCAAGGCTACCACAAGTTCTTTGTCATTTTCAGCTTCAACGGTAAGAATGGCAACCTTGTTCTTGAGCATCTCATTCTCAGCAAAAAGGGATTTGATCATAGGCTCAGACGTGGCCACCCTCTTCTCCAAATCTAGAAGCTTCCCAAAAATGAACAAGGACTCCCCCAAAGCCTACAAGAAATCTCTCTTAGCAAAAGTAGAGTAAAGATAAAGAAAGAGAAAAGGTAACCTACATTATCAACATACACCTGCACAAGCTTCTAAATATGAGACGACTTCGCCATTAGAGGACTTAGGTCATCCACAGAAAGTGCCTTATGAGCCTTTAGAGTAGCAGCATTAGCATCATCTCAGAAAGAAGGAAGAAAAGATTTTCCACCAAACTTCTTCTTCTTTTTAGTCTCCTCCACAACAGAGGCAGTTACCTCCAGAGATGAAGTAAGAGAGGCAGGATGCTTAGCAAGCGAATGGGCAGGAGGAGGGGTTACCACGGGATCATCCTTGGAAACGTCGCCTACCTTCGAACGCTTCTTTGAAAGGAGACCACTGACGAGGCCACCTTTGGCTTTCTTCTCTCGAGCCTCGGCCAACTTTTGCTTGCTATATCTGGTCGTCATTCCTGAAAAGAAGAAGAAATTATAAAAAAAAAAAAAAAAAGAAAAAAAAAAGATGGAAGACTCACTCTTCTTCACAACTTCGAGATTTCTCCGAACCTTACTTGATGGTTCCGGACCCAGGAAATGAAGGAACATAAATTGGGGAGAGACGAGCTCGTCAAAATCCTTGACAGTCTCTAATTATTCATTTACCTTTTCGGCACGACGATGGTATCTCTTCTTCAAACGAGGATGTTGAGAAACTGCAAAAAACAAGTATGTCACATACCACCATTACTCACAAAGAAAAAAAAAAGTAACAGAAAGATGAGAAAGATGCACTAGACAAGAGGGTTCTCCAACTACGAAAAAACTTGGGGGCTTCGTCCAAGTCCTCACCAGGGACAAACTTCCAACCACTTCCAGAAACAAAAAAGAAGTTTGGCTTCCAATTTTGAAGAGACAATGGATAATTAAGTATTAACCTAGAAGCCCTTTCTGACGGCTTAAATTCATAGAGACCAGGGTCTTTGGACTTTCTGAGATGATAAAAATGAAGGAACTCGTCTTTCTTGATTACATCCCCATCATTGGTAGACATCAATACCACCATGTAAGAAATGACGATCTGCCAAGAATTGGGCATTAACTATGCCGGAGCAAGGTGTAAATAAGAAAAAAGTTTCCTAACAAAAGGGTAAGTAGGGAAACAAAGACCACTGGTAAAGTCTGCCTCGTAGAAACAAACTTCGTCAGCATAAGAGTGACATGCCCTATCCTCGTCACTCGAAATCCTAATCCTCACTGAATCAGGAAACTGGAGCCTATCCCTAATTTGCTTCTCATCTTTTCTCATGAGGGAACACAAGATGTTCCAAGCTTTATAAGGGGTGGAAGGGGAAGTAACCTCAAAAATCACATGGTCATTAGAAGAGGATAACCCCGTCTCGAACTCACTAGACCTAACCTCAGACATCTTTAGTGACCTAGCTACCCTAGCAGAATGGGAAACCAGAGAGAATAAAGAAGAAAGGACAAAATTATGTGGACAGTCCTCCCCCATGAAGAGGCTGACCCACTTGAGAAACTCTCCCTTTACAGCCTCAATCAAACAACCTAAGTGGGCAAAAAGAAAGGCTACTGAAGGACAATCAACCCTAACAGAAGAGTAATCTACCATGGAAGAACAGAAAAAGAAACAAGAGCATGAAGAACTTATCAGGGAACGCAGAATAGAGAAAGGAAGCTTGAAGGAGAAACAAACCCTAAAATGAAAACTAAATAAGGAAAGATTACAGAAAAAAAGGAAGTAGGAAGGAAAATGCGAAATTAGTGACCAAAACACGCGCGGGAAAATCGAGATATGTCTGAACGTCGAACGTATCCTGATCATACACGTGGCACTCAACTAGTCAAACATCAACTCGTCATAAATGCGCAGCACACAGAATATGAAGCATCAAACGAATGTGTTCTCATCTCGTCTAAACAAATGAAAATTCAAACAAGGGGGCAACTGATGAGTTAGAAACTTACGATCATCACTAAGCTGAAACCGTTACTAACCAAGAGACGATGTTGCACATTTATTACGCTCATTGATGACAAAGCGTAACGGACGGAGTAACGGTTAGAGAATGAGCTGTGAACTCCAGACAAAGATTTTGTAGCGCACTAGCCGTTGAGCATAAATACAGCGATTCATTGCCCATTAATGAGGCATACAACTATAAAAGAAAGAGCAACAGAAGTGAAAGGTACACATAAATACTATACGAAAATCACTCTCCAGTCAATGCTCCCTAAAATATTTCTCCCTTACTGACTTAAGCATCGAAGGCAGTTTGGCTAATGCCACACTGGCGTGTTACTCTTCCACCCAATTTGTTTTTTGCAGGTTTTCCTCCAGTGGGACGACCCCAATCACAGCTTCATCCATCCACTACGACGAGGAGCTAAACTGCTAATTTTTTGCATCATCAGTAATGATTATTATTTCTTCAAGAAGCCATTATTGTTGTAATTTCTGGGTTTTAACATTTCTGTCAAGGGTTTCTACTTTCGAAACCTTTGTTTTTCCTTCATTTATGTTAGCCTTGGTGTTCTATCTACACTTTGCTAGTAAAAGAATAGTGCAATGACTAAATAAAGATCTAAATAAATAAAAACATAGATGTTGACATTTATCTAGTTGAAACTGTAAAATTATGAAAAAAAACAAAACAAAAACAAAAACAAAAACAAAAAAGGATGTTACTGGGGCCTTAGAAATATAAAACATAAGCGTTTCTCTCAGCATAGAAGATAGAACCATAGTTCTTTCAACTTATCTTGAGATGATAGGTATACCATTACACCCTATGCAAATTGATAATGCTTCAATAGGTAATTGATTTTAGTTAATAACAATTCAAAACTAATATAATTAATTACTTAGGAAGATTGTTAAAAAGTTTTTTTTTTTTTTTTAGAAAGAAGACAGAACTGCATAAAATTAGGAAATTCTGGTTAAATCAACTTGAAGTAAAGAAATATGCTATGAAGGAATATCCTCCATCCACACAAGAATGTTCGGAACATTAATAGCAAACATAGTCTGTGAGCAATATTATTACCTACTCTCTTAACATGAGAGTAACGTTATTAATTAAGAGAACTAGAAACTAAACAAACATCCTCAAGAAGTAAACCACAGGGGGACAGATATTCAGCACCACTCTGTAAAGACTGAATCGATTCTTGAAAAAAAAAATCAAGACCTGGGAGTCACCCTCTAGAATAACAGAGAGAATATCTAATTCAGAAGCAAACTGAATAGCTCTTTTGGCGGCCAAAGTTTCCAATTCCAAAGGACTTTATATACCTGTGAGACTTGTTGCGAAAGGGAGGCCAACACCAAGCCTTGAGAATTCTGAATCACCACACCAATCCCGGACTTGTTCACGTCGGGAAAGATAGCCCCGTCAAAATTAATCTTTACCAAATCCGCAGGTGAAGGCTTCCATTTGACCTAAGGTTGAGGGGAATCGGTTGAACTTCATGAAACTCCTGTAATTGGTCTCGAAACCTGTGATTCTCCATCTTTAGTGCTCTATCAAACACTTTTAGATTTTAGTAGTTCAGGAGATGTCATTCAGGAAAAGGCTACATTTATCTATGTACATAGAGTTGACCATAGTTGAAAACTAGTTTTGACAAGTATAGCCCAACATATTTGAGTGTTTGACCTCAAGGTTTTGAAACCCAGACCGGACCGTACGGTCCGACCGGAAAAACTTTGAACCGCTCATTTTTGCAGTTCTTTTAGCCTTAAGAACCGTTCAATGGCAAAAAAGCAGAGACCCGTGAGAACCGCGGTCGGACCTCACGGTTCTGAGAACCGTGATCGGACCGGTTCTCACGGTTCCATACTTCCCTTTGAATCTGAACCTAAAACAAAAAAAAAAATACACACAAAAAAACAAGCTTTAAATTTTGCCGCTGCCATAGGACTTCAGATCATTATCAGCTAAAGCGGGAGGAGAAGATCGTTCTCTTGGGCGAAGCAATCTTTCATCGTCGAGAGGGTCATCTTGTTCGCTAGAAGCCGGAAGTAGCAGATCTTGTCTGCAAAATTGATATTTTGGCAGATCTTGTTCGCTAAATTGATGTTTTGGGGGAGATTTTGCTCTGATCTGTTTTGGAAGAGAGGGAGAAGAGTTGCTCAGATCAGTAATGGAAGAGAGAGGGGCGAGAGAGTCTCTAGGGTCTGATGAAAGAAAACAAGAAGCGTGTGAGGTAAAGAAGGAAAAAACTAGCGTGTTAGGTAAAGAAGGAAAAGACTAGAGTGTACTAGTGGGTAGGGCTGGGGTCTGATGGATTTATGTGGATGGAAAATTCCAACGCATGGAAAATAGCTGAGTTTGTTTAGGAAAAGGGGAAATTAAATGCATGAGTGGACATTTCCTTTAATGCATTTATTTTTATATTTAATTTTAATTGTTAAACTTTTTAAATGTTAAACTTTTTAATTTAATATATTGGAATAAACTTTAAAGTAATATTTTAAACTTGAAAATGCTGCATCTTTATATTTATTTGTACTATTTTAATAAAATATTCTATTTGTAATAATTTTATGCATTTATTTATATTTAAAATAATTAATAATTTAATTATGACGTCATCACGGTTCGACCTCGGTTCGACTTTAAAAACCTTGAACCTCTTCTTTTTACGGTTCAATGAACGGTCTGGGTCTGAAAACCTTGTTTGACCTTGTTTAATATCATTGCAAAGCAAACTTCTACAAGAAATTGTCATCTCTTCAAGATGAATGGCCGTTTTGATTCAGATGGTAAAGGTATTATTCTAACCTATAATTATCTTTGCCTCAATTATTTATTTGTCCAAATGTGATAAATATTTGTCATTTAATAATAATATTTATCTATAATTAAGTAAATATATTAGTCACCATACTTACAAATATGTGTTACTTTATATTTGTCAACGTTGCCGTGAGAGTATACCATTAGTCCATTAGTACAAGAAATCTATAATCATGTTCATCAAATTATAAAATCACATAATGGAGCAAGATTCATAAGGACAATAATAACATACTAAAACATGTGAATTTATAGAATGAGAATCAACACATTTATAGTCAACCTCATACATACATACATACATACATACATACATACAAGAATCACCAAGCATGTACTTCACCAAATGGACAACAATATGGAAAAATCTTCATTCATAATCAACAAATTCAAGCACGAAATTTAGGGCCTTGTTAAATAAGGAACCCAACTAAAACATAAGAAAGCTAACAATCAGTTATACTAAAACATGCGAATCATGATGCATGGACAAGTGGATTAGATCATCATGTTCATAGATCACGTTGAAATTCTCATCTAACATGCATGGCAATACCCATTTCAAAGTAAATTCAAAATTTGAGCCGAAATAACATGGGTAAACAAGCTAGAAACCAACAAGCATGTATCCACAATTCACTATGCATGAACATATAAATTGAAGCACATTATTCATAGAATTAAAAATAAACAACATGAGTATAAGAATGTAAGAATCAAAGAGAGAGGATGAGAATTATACCCTTCAAGTTTAAAGATGGATTGGAGGAAAGTTTTCTGAGAGTTTTCTTACTGTTTAGGAGGGTATCTTCCAAGTATTTTGCCTTGAAATTTGAGAGAGGGGGGGGGGGGGGGGGGGGGGGGGGGGGTGTTCTATTGTATAAGTTAAAATGGGGAATAAACTAACAACGCTAGGCGTATGTTAGTCCAGGTCTAGTCTTGTGCCTCAAGTTTAACACTTTTTTTTCATTCTTGCAATCGTTTGAAAGCTCATGCAACATAATTTCTAAAGGATCTAAATTAGTGTCATTTGGTGCAATGTCCAATAATTTATTTGTTCGTTTTCCCTAATTTTGCATAGCAGATATCTAACAATTCGAATGTAGTCTTGAGATGTCATTTTTACCAGGATGTAGATAATCACCCCTACTTCAAGAAAGTACCTACTTTCCGGACCAATTTTGTGTGAGTGATAAGAAATCAAATCCCAAAGAGGGCACCGAAACCTAAGTTCTATGAGTTTCACATTATTTTTCCTATCATTGCAACCTTGCTTTTAGGCCTTTTCGACCTCTGTTTGGTTCAAATGAGGTGTGATTTAAAAGCTTTTGACATTTTATAACTAAGCTTAAAGTCGAATTTTTCCTTCTTTTTTTTTTTTTTTTTTTAAGTGGTATTGTTTGTGATTTGGGCATTCCAAACTGAAGTTTGTCATAAAATCTTTCCAATGACTCCTTATTTGTACTAATCTGTAGTAGTTTGATTATAGTTTAATTAAGATTAAACTATAACCAAGCTTGTGGACACTTGTTCTCATAACCGTCTAAGAGTTTGAATTTTTTTTTTTTTTTTTTTTTTTTACAATATGTTACTTGTCTTGACTCTGATCTAGGCCAGTGAGCAATGGTTTTAAAAGGAATTCAGTTATCTTTTATGTCAGCTCAAATTTATCAACATTGAATAGTCAAACTTGGGTTCACAATAATCAAACCTGGGAAAAATGTTTTAGAAGATGGACTTTGCAGTAAAAAGATGAAATTTAGTAGTTGGATGAAACTTTGAGGATGAAACTTTGAGTTTATTTGACCACCAATCAACTCGGTTAAAATTTTGCCCACAAAGGGCATTTTGGTTATTTTGACAATTCATAGTATTGATTATTCTGACATCTGATTGAAAAAAATTAATTTATTTTTATCTTTTTTTTTTTTTTTTTTGGTAAACGACGCTTGAATTAAGATTAAGAAACAATAAGTCTGTTACAATTAAGTAGAATTAATTTATTTTTATCATTACCATGATCCCAATGTTAAAACCCTATTTTTTGGAAATTTTGAAATTAAATTGGGACTTTTACACAAAAAATGAGGGGTAAGTTGTAAGAGCATCCGCAGCTAGACTTCTAAATGCCATACTTAAGCATGTTTTAGCATTGAGGCATTAAAAATGAGCTCCAGCCAGACTTGTAAAGTTGTAAACTTGTAAAAAAAATTTACAATTGTGCTACAGTACTATCTTAAATGTAAAATGGTGTTGTAGCTCAATTCTAAAAATAAATATTGTTTTTTATTCATCTCTCTCTATTCACTCTCTCAGCACTCTCACTTTGGCTCTCTCTTCGTGTGACTGTTCTCACTCCCTCTCTTGTTCAAGACTTGCCACTGGAGCTACTTGGGCCGTTTTGCATGGAGTTCATTGTGGGGCGTGTAGGTCGTGGCTAGTCATGTGTGGAGATTGGTGTGGCGAGGTGGGTTTTGATTTTGGGTGGGTTCAGATGGGGTTTTGATCGGCGGATATGGAGATCGGGTTCTATGGAGATCGGAGTTTTGATCGGCATATATGGAGATCGGGTTTTGTGGAGATCGGAGTTTTGATCGGAATTCTATGGAGATCAGAATTTTGATCAGCGTATATGGAAATCAAGTTTTGTGGAGATCGGAGTTTTGATTGAAGTTCTGTGGAGATCGAAATTTTGATTGGCGTATATAGAGATCGAGTTTTGATTGCGTGGGTTTCATTCCGATGGGGTTTTTATAGAGTGGATTTTTTGGGTGGGCCTGTGGCGTGGTGGTGGTGATTGGTGGTTTGTTGGGGTTTGGCGGCAGTGGCAAGTCCAATCACTTTGAAGATCGGCATGGATTGTTAATGGTGGGTTTTTCTTCAAATTTTTGTTTTAGGATTGTTGTTGTGATTTGCTGGGGTCGCTGGTGGTGTAGCAGTGATTTGGGTCCGTGTTGTGGGTGATTGTTGCGGAGCAGAGGACTGGGTAAGTGATTGTTGCTGGGCGGAGGAGGTGGTTGTGGTACTGATCTGGGTTTGTTCACGATGGAAAGAGAGAGGGGAGGAAGGAAGAAAGATAGAAATATGATAGAGTAGTATTTTTTTGGATAATATATTTTATTGTGTGAATATATTATTTTAATGTATTGAATAGGAAAATAAAAGTTGAGATGTTGAGTATGTTGAAAAATGGTATAGTATAAATGATAAAGTGGGTTTCGAGATGGTAAAATAGAATTTTTTGTAAATTCTGAATGCAGTTGCTCTGGATCCTATTTATGCAAACATGAACATCCACTCCAAGCTTAAAAGCTCCAATACCAAAACCCTCTAAACTAGAACCAATAATTTGAGTTTTAACTGAGTCTTTCCAAATCCAACACATAAATGAGACCCCTAATGAGTGATGTCATAACTAATTCAACACAATAGAGTAGGCAAACATTAAGATAGAAACTATGATGAGTAGCGGTAATTTGGAAATGCTTACTTTGAGCCTTTTATCACTTTAATGCAGTGTCCCACAAATATGAAAACACTAGTGCTTAGCTTGCTTGAAATTTTTTTTTTGGATAAATTGGATATGATGTTGTGATGTGGGAAAATCATTTAATACTACAAGGGCAATGTTCACTCTTCTCATATTCATGGTGGATCTCATTATAAATTTAATTAATAAGACTAACTATTATGTAAAAAGATAAAGTAATTACTCGTGAGATGGGGTTGAGTTGATCTTGATTTTAGTCTAAAAATTTTATCTAGTAAACAAAACTAAATAAGAAATGAGGAGAGAAAACTTGTAGAAAGATATTTCAAGTAATAGAATAAGGAACCAGTTGTAAGGAGATTCTCAAGGTATTATCAAAAAAAAAAAACAGAGAGAGATTCTCAAGGAACACCATAAACATTACAATAAAACTATAGCCAATCATTTGTAGAAGAGAGTTTTATGACAGAAATATACAATTATTGATCTGTAATTAACCTAGTGAAGCTTGATATTTGAGAAAATCTAGCTTATGAAAAGGTATAGATATATAAATTTTATCATTCATTTTGCAGTTTGAAGTTATATTAAACAAAGTAAATTTTTGTTTGATAATTTGCTACTTTTAAATGCTGAAAAAATACTTGAAAATGCTAATAAGTAGAGTTGTGC
Source organism: Lithocarpus polystachyus (assembly GCA_033629205.1). Lineage (NCBI taxonomy): Eukaryota > Viridiplantae > Streptophyta > Magnoliopsida > Fagales > Fagaceae > Lithocarpus > Lithocarpus polystachyus. The sequence continues at coordinate 85,624,782 of CM066166.1, forward strand.
ATGGGTCGGGTTGAGGAGTTTTTTCAACCCAATTCACCATGGTGGGTTAAAAAATCCAACCCAACCCATCACAAGGGTTCAACTTGATAGGCCAAAAATGTATTGACCCCTTTGGTAAATTAATCAATTAATTAGCCAAGTGAATTAATTAAGTTAATTAACATTCAATACGCGTGGTAACACAAACAAATCACCAAATAACTAAATGCAGCGGAAATTAAATTTGACACGGGTGATTTGTTTACGAATGGGGAAAACTATTGAGGCAAAACCCCACCAGGTAAATTTAAGGTCACTACTCCCGAGAATCCACTATTATCAAAACAAGCAATTACAAGTAAAAGAATCCCAGTACCTTATACTAACCTACAGTTGAACCCTTACCCCAATACACAATTGGACTTGTAATGTAGTGACAATCTCTCCTTTTAATGCACAGTTCCAAGTACGTGACTAACTAATCGATGCACAAATCCTAGTACGTGAGAAGGATGTTGGCTGCAAAGTTCTTCAGTTCATCCACACGATGAAGATCAATAAGTTCCTTGGTTACAAAACCCTACAGCTTACAAACGTAGCAACTTCTTCAAGAGAAAGATAAACTAGGGCAGATTGTCTCCAGTTACAATATGCAGGTAACAACAAGTGCGACAACATTTGCATCAACTAAGACGGCCCTTAAAATAATCCTTATATATGTCTAGGGTTGTGAGAAAAGAAATCCTCCATAAATAACTTGGATATATGTGAAAAACAGATCTAGAAATCTAAATTTCGTAATTCTCGATGGATACAACTATCATGCTATCTGTCGAGCTTCAAATATTAAATCTCGATAGATACATCTATTGAGCTATCTGTTGAGCTTTAATGAACAGCACTTCTTCACTTGATTCTTGGACAGATTTGCATGGCTTCAATATTAGTCTTAAGTTCATTGAAGTATTAAACACATCCTAGATCTACCCAATTACAAGTAAAGTGCGTTTTATCAAAGAATTAGCCAATTCTATATTACATATGTTCTAACAAATTCTACATATGTCCTAACACAACACAACCCATGTGGATCGGGTTGGACCCATGGGTTGGACAGTTTTTTTTAATTACTATTATTATTATTATTAAATTGAGTATTGGAACAATACCACCACAAATAAGAGCAAATTTATAACCAAATAATTATGAGCATAACATCAAATAAACACAAATTATATGAAAAGAACTTAGGGTTTGGGTTTTATTTAGGAAGAAGAGCAAAAAAAGTAAATAACAAAATTATATAACTTATTTTTTTAAATTTAAAAATATATTAAATATAGGCAGGTCAAGATGAGTTAGGCGGATTTGTAAATTTCATGACCTGAACCCAACCCACTGTAAAAAATAATTTCATGACCCAACCCAATCCACCAACCCTTAAAAACAGACTCAACCGATGGGTCGGGTCGGTTTTGGCAAGTTAGTGCGTTCACTACACACCCCTACTAATAAGGTAAAGTAATAATTTCAAATGTATGGCTTGAACCTGTAATCTATCACTTTTTTGGTGGAAGGCACCTGTCATTGCACAAAGATTCAACCTTTAGGCTCTACCAAGTACAAAAGGATGCTTTAACCCTTTTTTTTTAGAAGACTTTAACAATTATTTTATTGTGAAAGTAGGTTCTTATAACATTGACAATGGGGAGGGAATGGGAACCTCGAATTCAAAAGTGGCAAGTATAGACAACAAAACATACTCTTTTATATCAAAAGCAACAAAGCCTTACTGGTATTACATACAATAGAGAATCTGCAAAAAACATATAACTGCCCATAGCCAATCTCCATAATATTATTATCATTTGTGATTGGGGCCATCCCTATCAAGACCGTAGCAACGTTACATTTATATATGCTATAACTTGTAAGTCAAATAAAGTATGTGGTATTTGGGAATTCCAAAAAAGGGGTTGAAGATGTATTGGATTAAATTTAGGCTATCGATTAACTTTAACTAAAGTGTATGCATTGTATGAGAGAGAGAGAGAGAGAGAGAGACAATGTTCATGGCATAGCGAATATGTAGTGTCTATGGTTAGTTTTATTTTCTATTATTTTAATAATGTTTATCCTTATGTTTATATTATGTTTATAGTTTTAATTTTTACAATCATATTGTTTCGTACTCTTATATATAAATAAACACATAATGACACACTTGATAATAAATATAAATATAGTGGTTTCTTTGTTCATCAGAAATAAATTATTAACTTGGTTTATAAATATGCATGAGTTGAATTAAAAGTAACCTAGCATTTATTTTTTTTATAAAAGGTTTACAAACTAATCTAATATTATTAAAAGTAGCATTTTTCGGCCAATGAGATGATGGATCACAGGTAAAAAAATGCATGACTTTATCAAGATTATAATCATCTCTAGTCTCATATGACTTTCTACTAGGAATATCGTTGAGAAGTGGAAGACGAAAGATTTTAATGATAAAGGCCGCGCGAAATATATATGGCTCCTGCATAACGGGCTTGGATGTCGAGGCTTTTCTTTTGGAAGCATGACGTTTATTACTAGAAAGTATTATATTCCATAATACAACATTAAATATGTAATATCTAATATAAACCATGAAATTAATCAATTTTAATTAAATAGAAAGGATTATTTTCCATACCATTAAGGCAAATGATATATGTTACCCCTAGACGTTAATGAAGGGAGTGAATTTTGTACCGAATGTCATTTTGGTTTGGCTAGGGGAATAAAATATTTTGGTACCATATCTAATGTGTGTGTGCGCGCGCGCGCGTGTGTGTTTATTTATGTATATGTTTATTTATAAGTTTATAAACACACACACACACTATATATACATACATATATATATATATATATGTGTGTGTGTGTGTGTGAGTGTGTGTGTGTGTGTGTGTGTGTGTGTGTTTGTGTTTTTATTTATCTATGTATATGTTTATTTATAAGTTCATAACATATAATTTTAAATCCACAAATTTAAAAAAAAAATCCACAAATTTATATGCTCAAATATAGTTCAAGTACATTAGGTCAACGTCCAATCCAAGTTTATTAATTATGTTTTAGGCTGATAATGATTCTAGATTAAAAAAAAAAAAACCATTTGATTACATTATAAAATTCTATCCAAAAAAATACAAAAAAAAAAAAAAACCTTATTTGTATGTTTTATTTTTTTATTTAAAAAGATAAGTATTGATGTATTTTGTTTGAAAAATCATCCTTCTCAAAAAAAAAAAATGTTCGAAAAATCATACACCATAAAATAAAATTGGACCTTTAAGTAGTGGCTACACCAAGTAAATCATATTATATATAATAAGAGTTGGGTTTAGACGCTGTGGTTGCACCACGTGACTTTACCAAATTACAGAAATTTTATTAAATTTTTAGAATTTAAGAAAAAGAATATATAATTTTACTTCTCCTAATCATAATTTTTTTTTAAACCAATAATTTATTTTCTCTTATAATTTCTAAACTGATAAAATTTATAATTTGATTTTAATCCAAATTATATCTTAATTTGTGTATAATCCAAATTCTTCATCTGAATCTTTTAATAAAAAAAAAACTCTTCATTTTTTTATTAAAAAAAAACAGCAACATGAACACGTTTAAGTTGAAAAAAAAATTTAATTAAAAAGTTTATATGATTTTAACTCCTCTTATAATTTCTAAACTGATAAACTTCATAATTTAATTATAATCCAAATTCTTCATCTAAATCTTTAATTGAAAAGAAAATTTTCATTAAAAAAAAAAGCAACAGGTACACGTTTAAGTTGAAAAAAAATCTTAATTAAAAAAAAAGTCCGCTACCCCAAATTGCAAGAAATGTATAGATAATAACAAAACAAAAATAAATAAATAAATATTAAGCCTTATGTATATTACTATATCCTATTTGAATTTGGCCATAATTGAAATACTAATCTGCGTCAAATGCCACTTCTAAAACTAATTAGATAAGTTTATCAAAAAAGAAAAGAAGCTAATTAGATAAAGCGTGTATATAAAAAATTCTAATTAAAATGAATTACAAGGACCAACAAAGCTAATTTGATAAAGCCTAAGACACCTAAACAAAAAGCAATATGTACACGTTTAAGTTGAAAAACAAGATCTTAATTCAAAAAAAAAAAGTTGGTTGCCCCAAATTGCAAGAAATTTATAGATAAAAACAAAAACAAAAAAAATATTAAGCTCTATGTATATCACTATATCCTACTTGAATTTGATCATAATTGAAATACTAATCCGCATTAAATGCCACTTCTAAAACTAATTAGATAAGTTCATCAAAAAAAAAAAAAAAAAAAGCTAATTAGATAAAGCGTGAATATAAAAATTCTAATTAAGATGAATTACAAGGACCAACAAAACTAATTTGATAAAGCCTAATACACCTAAACAAAAAGGAGAATAAGAATTTTAAAAAAAAAAAAAAAAAAAAAGGCAACATGTACACATTTAGGTTAGAAAAAATAAATCTTAATTAAAAAAAAAGGTTGGCTGCCCCAAATTGCAAGAAATTTATAGATAAAAACAAAAAATAAAATAAAATATATATTAAGTGCTATGTATATCACTATATCTTACGTGAATTTGATCATAATTGAAATACTAATCCGCATCAAATACCACTTCTAAAACTAATTAGATAAGTTTATAAAAAAAAATCTAATTAGATAAAACGTGAATATTAAAAAAAAAATCTAATTGCAGAAATTCTTTTAGATATTTAGATTTTCAAAAAAATATATAATTTTTCTTCTTATATAATTTATAAATTAATAAAAATCTTAAAATGAATTTGTAGAGAGTGTGTTGAAAAACTAGACCCTGATGAGTTGAACAACAAATAAAAACCACTTTCATTGGGAGGGTATACACACGGGAGGAATTAATAATAAATTTGTTATTTACTTTTTTCAAATATGTTTTGTTTTAATTTATTTATTTTTTGGATGAATATCAAATTTTTGGATAACAAAAAAATAATAATAATAACACTAACAATTTGATATTTACCATATATTGTGAAAAACAAATTGTAATTAACGTTAACAACTTGATTTTTATGGCATTTGATTTTAAATAAATTTTTTCTTTTTTCTTTTTTGCTTATAACAACTTCTTCACAATTTAAAATTATTTTTTTAAATAGAAATAACTTTTTTTTCTTTGGGTTAAAGTTTACCATGATTGAAATTTTGTTTGTTTGAAAAATATAGGAATGATTATGGAAAATAGTTTTATTATACCATAACTCTCATCTTTAGATTTTCAGGTCACTATAAATAATAAGGCCAAATTCATAATTTATTTCATTAATATTTTGAACACCCAAGTATCTATCATTTTTTAGGGTTATTTATTATTTTCAGTGAATTTTATTATTATTCATGTTTTTTTTTTTTTCAGGTAGTTTCATTTAGGTTCCGAACCACTTGATCAAAAGTTTTTCTCAAATAAATTTCTTGAAGTTTATATTTACGCATTTTGTTTTGATAGGGTGAAATTCGGTGTCTCTCCCCTCACTTTCAAAGATAAAAATTTAATTCTCACGCAAGTTTAACTACTTTTATTTTTTAATGTTTAGTAATTTGGGTAGTTCATAATACTTAACTATTACATTGAGGTTACTGCTTAAATATACTTTCAATTATTTTTTTTAATTATTGAATTCAAGGTTTTGCATTTAAATATGCACTTGAGTTTTAATTAAGCGAACTCCCTTTATATTTTTAACGCATCTCCTTTTATATTAACTGCATAATTATCTATTATATTCCATTTAATTAATTTTGGACTTATATATGATTTTTTTTTTTTATTATAAAAACTTAATCTTACACAATATGTATTCATTACATAACTTAAAGTTTCTTCGTTTTAAAAAAAGAGAGTAAAAGATTACTTTATTTTTATTATCTATTTAATTTTAATTAATATAAAAATTATTTTTTTTTATTTTCATTAATTTACACATAATTCTTGATTAAACCGTATATCGCATGGGCATGATACTAGTATTTAGTTATTCCAAGTTCATATACCAAATTGCAACTATTTTTTAGGGAGAAATGCTACAAAATAAATAAAAAATTTCACAACATTTTTCATAATAATTGAATACTTGAGTTAACAAGTTTTTATTGATTTTTGTTTTGACCCACCACTAACGTCATTTTTTTTTTTTCTTTTCCATTAACAATCTGTCACATCAGTAAAGTGTAATTTTTTTTTTCTCAAATTCGGTTTGTCTATAAACTTTCTTTTTTTTAGATAGAAACAACAATTTAATTGTTCTTATCAACTTCAATTTTTTGGATAAGCACAAAAACTAATTATTTGTTATTAACAAATTTTTCCATTACTTTTTTTGTTTTTGTTTTTTCCTAGTACACAGCTTCTTGCTTTTGTTTTTGTTTGTTGGGGGTAAGTTATAAAGTTTATTTCTATCTTTTACATCATATTTCAATTTAGTCTCTAACCTTTTTAATTGTGTCAATTTAGTCTCTAATATTTTCAGTGCAGTATCAATTTAGCCTCTGTCATTATCTTTTGAATGAGTAAAAAAAGCTGATGTATCAAATGGAATAATAAAATTTTATTTTCCATGCCTCATCAACGGCTAACTGTATTGTCACATAAGATTTTTTTCAAAAATAAAATAAAATAAAACCCAAATTAAAACTAATACACTGAGAATTCCTAGTGTTGGCTTGATTAAAGCTTTGGTCCTTCTGTTCTTCAAAGCTCATCCACCAAGTCAGATACTATCATGGTGATTACGGAGAGAAATATGCCAATGCCCATCCTCCGGAGGATTGTGAAGCCACCTTCTTTTCCTGTGATCCTTCGGAGGAATGGAACAACTATTGTGTCATAGATGGGTATCCATATGGTCAAGCTCATCAAGAAAACAATGTAGGATGTAGCTAGGAACGGGAAATTGCTTTCTCCAAGTGTCTATTGCTTTTTCTGGACCAATTTTGTGTGAGCGATAAGAAATCCAAGCTCAAAGAGGATTCTTGAACCTTGGTTTTTATGGGTTTTGCATGATTTTCCATATGTTTGAAACCTTGCTTTTTGGTCTTTTTGATCTCTGTTTGGTTCAAATGAGGTTTGGATAGAAAGCTTGTGACATATATTTTCTAAATATGTACACACTCTGATATTTTTGTAATTCTTTGTTTAGGTGGAATTCTTTGTGATCTAGACATTCCAAATTGAAGTCGTCATGAGACCTTTCCAATGACTCATTATTTGTTTCCAATGACTCATTATTTGTACTAATTTGTGATCGTTTGATTATAATTTAATTAAGATTAAACTATAATCAAGCTTTTGGGATAAATTTTAGTCTAAAGATTTAGAAAACCTGTAAAAAGATACTTCAAGTAAGAGAACATGAAACCATGCACTTATAGGGAGATTCTTTAAGGAACTTCAGAAACATTCCTGCAAAACCATAGCCAATCTAAAGTGACCTAGTGAAGCTTGATATGTGAGAAATGCTAGCTTATAAAAATGTATAGATATATAAATTTCATCATTCATTTTGCAATTCTAAAGTAATATTAAACAAAGCAAATTTGTGTTTGATATCTTGATGCTTTCAAATGTTGGAAAAGTACTTGAAAATACCAATAAGGTAAAGTAGAAATTTCAAAAGTAAGACTTGGACCTATAATTTGCACTTTTTTGGTGGAAAGCACATGTCATCACACTAAGATCCTACCTCTAGGCTCTAGCAAATAGAAATATATACTATTAACACACAGAAATCAAGAGGTTTCACTTGATTTGTCTTGACTAGCAAAAATGATGCTTTAAAACTTATTTTCTTCTTGAAGTAAGCTCTTATGACATTGCAAATTTGTGTTTGATATTTTGATGCTTTCAAATGTTGGAAATGTACATGAAAATGCCAATAAGATAAAGTAGAAATTTCAAAAGTATGTCTTGGACCTATAATTTGCACTTTTTTTTGGTGGAAAGCACATATCATCGCACTAAGATCCTACCTCTCGGCTCTAGCAAAAACAAATATATACTATTAAGTATTAACACATATAGAAATCAAGAAGATTTGTTTTGACTAGCAAAATGATGCTTTAAAAATTATTTTCTTGTCAAAGTAAGCTCTTTTAACATTGAAAATGGAGAGTGATTGAGAAGCCTCAACTCCATAAATGGCAAGTATAGACAAGAAAAACATGCTCTATTATATCAAAAACAACAAACCTTACTGGTATTTCCATAAATGTGCCATGCGCATTAAGGCCATGTTTGATAATTATTTCTGTTTTCTATTCTCAAAATATGTTGCTTTCACAGTTAGTTTTATTATTATTATTGTGGGAGCAAAGGGCCAACAATGGGCTATCGTGGGGGCAAAGGGCCAACAGGAGAATTGGGCCTGCGCTTTGGGCCCAATACCCATGACGAGGATAGTGATCTGTCCAAGGACGGTCTCACTTAACCCGCGGCGCCCGAAATGGACGGTATGGAATATAAATCCAAATTAAAAGGCCCAAAGCACAACGCCGAGGATGACGCCATCTCGGATACACGAGATGGGAATGAAGGCCCAAAGCGCAACGCCGAGGATGACGCCATCTCGGATACTCGAGATGGGAATGAACTTCGAAGCTCTTCCGGTCAGAAGAAATGTCCCAGAAGGTCCCGCTAGCCTAGATGGATATAAGAGATATGTACACCGGAAATATCCAAAGAAATATCAAGAAGAAAGGCTGCCAACCCCGCATTGAATGAATCTGCAGCTAACTCCCTGGCCGCATTTATGTGGAGAAGACACATGACCAGAGCAATCTCGGCCACCGCAACTCACAGAAGGTCAAAAAGGGGCGCAGGGAAGGACAGGCACTCAAGTGGAGACCCGGATAATCAACAAATGTAAGGTCAGGATGATGTGGAAGGATATATATAATGTGAATGAACTCCTCATAGAAAGGGGGAAGAAAAAAGAGAGAAAGAAGAAAAGAACAGAGAAAAAAGGGAGTCATCTCGGACGCAGAATAGGATTAACACTTTAAGTCAAAAATTAGAACTTCATCATAAGGAACGATCTAGTCCCAACCTGTTGATAATCTAAACCTTTCCTAGCCCAGCCCTTCTTAACCTACTCTCTACAAATTCATTGTATAGGGGCCCTTCGGGCGAATCCAACCATCATTGGGCCGGAAGCATGAATCTGTGTCCCTACAATTATTATTATTATTATTATTATTATTATTATTATCATCATCATCATCATCTTATGTTAATATTTATACTTTTTACAATTATATTGTTTCATAAATAAACCCAAAAGGACACACATGATTATAAATATAAATGTAGTGGTTTCTTTGTTCATAAAAAAAAAAAAAATCGTTAACTTGGTTTATAGATTTGAATAAATTGAATTAAAACTAACCTAGAATTATTTATAAACATAAAAGGTTAAAAATACTAATTTAGCATTATAACAAGTTAGTTTTTATAACCTATGGTCTAGTTTCTCAACAAACAAACAAACAAACAAAAAAAAAAAAAAAAAAAAAAAAAAAAAAAAAAACAAGTTAACTTTGAGTTGACCAAATAAATCCAAAATGTCAAATGCCAATATGCATAGTATTTATTTATTACATATGCCTCCAACACCTTCTCTATTACACAATCTTGTTAAAATTTGTAAGCATATATTTCATGCCAATGGTATTTAGAAAAAACCATTGGCATGAAACATGTACTTACAAATTTTTCATAGGTCAAATTAAATTTGTAATAATTGGAATTGAAAGGTCCAAGATTTGTAGAGAACTTAAATTTAAAACCAAGAATTTTGGCCACCATTTGCTTCCCAATAAATAAAAAAAGGGGTGCTTTTAACGGGTGCTGTACAACACTTGTTAATGTAATAAAATTTAAAATAAACTATTCATATTTTTTTAGGGATATGAGAAAAATTGAATATGTATTAAATGTGTGTCAGTTTAAATAGAGTATTGAAGAAATCAAAGTACACGTTTGCCAATTTTTAATGTAAATAAAATTTGTGATAGGTCATCAATGAACTACAGCTGGTTCATTAACAGGTGCTGGCCGGCACCTATTAACAAAGTCCATAAAAAAATAATTTGTGTTAAATGCTTTGTATTTTTATATAGAATTAACTTTGTTTTATCTCAAATATTTAATGTGACATTGAATACACCTTTAATATCTAATATGAATCACGAAATGGTTCAACTTGTGAGTAGTTCTAGTGCCACACCAAAAGACACAATTTGTGCCACAACTCGCCACATGGGCAAGTTGTGGCACAAGTTGTGCCTTTTGGTGTGGTACCAGACTTTTTTAATTAAATGGAAAGGAAAATTTTCCATGTCATTAAGGCAAATGGAAAGGATCATATTAATTAATTTTCCATGTCTCCAATCTCCATCAAACTGCTTGTGCTCTTCAAAAGGTCGCTCAACTTTCGAGAGACAAGTATGAATTTCTGGCTTGTCAAACAATGCTGGCAGTATGTCAACCTTGAATTAGGACATAGGAGTCGTTGGCAATCTCCTCCAGTAAATTACATGAAAATTAATTTTGATGGGCTGTTTTTTCCAATGAGAACAAGGTTGGGATAGGGGTGGTCGTTAGGAACAACTTGGGCTTATTCATTGCCTCGTGCTCTCAAAAATTATCTCAACCCTATAGTGAGCCAAAATGGGGTTTTACCTCTCAAACTTTCCAGCAAAATGTTTCATGTCTGAAACTATTTAGAGAAATGCCCCTGTTTTGAAACTCGATATTTAGAAAGTTAAGTTTCAAATGTAAAATTCGATTTTTAGACAATTGAGTTATAGCGAAATTAAACTTAGAAAAAAAAAATTTATGGAACTCGAGTTCGACTTGGATATTAAGTTCATGGAACTCGACTCAATTGTTCAAAAATCGAGTTTTACATTTGAAACTCAATTTTTAAAAAATTGAGTTTTAAAACAGATATATCCTTAAATGGTTTCAGACAATGGAATTTTACTGGAATATTTGTGAAAAAGAGGTAAAACCCCATTTTGGCCTAAGTATATATATATATATATATATATATATATATATATATGGGGAATGAAGACCATCTAATGAGTAGAATTTGGAAGTGCCATCCATTACGCAGGTATGTTCCTAATATAGGATCATATTGCCCTCTGTGTGATTCTGAAGTAGAAACCATATTAGTCATTGCTTTTATTTTCTCATTGCCAATTTGCAAGATCTATTTGGTTTTCAGCTTGATGGGGGCATCAAAACAGAGTTTGCAGCTTGATGTTATGCAGAAGGAGCAATTCCTGTTATTATTTGATGCCCTTAGAGCATCCACAGCAGTGGATGTAAATTCCACTCATCTAAAAGCCACTTTATCTATAATTTTAGCTATTATCTCCTCACACTCCACAGCAGTACATCTATATTTTTAGCTATTTGATTAAAATAATACAAAAAATTCATTATAATAATAACAAAAAATTTTACAGCTTCAGCACAGCCATCACCACCACCATAGCACAGCCATTACCACCACCACAGCAAACTTCAGCACAACCATCACCACCACCACAGCACAACCATCACCAGTTCACAGCAGAAAAAAAAAAAAAAAAAAAAAAAAAAAAAAAAAAAAAAAAAAACCCATGAGATCGGCGATGAGGACGGCGAACCGCGATGAAGGTCGGCGATGGAGGACGGCGAACCGCGATGAAGATCGGCGATGGAGGACGACGAACCGCGATGAAGATCGGCGACGATGGCGTGGGACGGCGATGATGGCGTGGGACGGCGACTCAGATTGGCGAAGCAGATACTGGGTGAGGGAGAAAAAAAAAATGTGAAGCAAGAAGGAAGAACCAGAGAAGCCGGAGAGAGAGAGAGAGAGAGAGAGAGAGAGAGAGAGAGAGAGAGAGAGAAAGAAGAAAGAAATATTTTTTAAATAAAGTAGGAGAGAGAAAGGTAATAAAATAAACTTTTTATTTTTAGATGTGATGAACAGTGCACATCTATATATAGATGTGCACTGTTCATGTGGAGCTAAAATTTAAAATTTTAGCTCCACTGCTGGAGCTGTGTTTTTAGAGATTGTGGAGCTATATTACTATATATTATAGCAATATAACAATATAGCTCAACTGCTGTGAATGCTCTTACTCTTGATCTTATATTGAAAGCTAGAAACCAAGTAATTCATAAAAATCTGAAGCCATCTCATGAGGATTTGAGTAGGAAGCTGCAAAAATTATTTTTGGAACATTGGTGCTTGTCTAGTAATTCCAACTCTAGGCCTTTAAGAGTATGCCAAGGAGATGGAGGAGCCTAGGCAGGGAACTTTGAAACTAAACTGTGATGCTGTTGCAGGTGACAACTCGGCATTTGTTGCGGTAGTTGCTAGAGATTGGAGAGGGGATTCAGTGTTTGCCAATGTCAATGAAAAAAAGGCCAACAGCATCCCTGTCCAAGCGGAGGCAGAAGCAATTCACTAGGCAATTAGTTTGGCTAGCCGATTGAATATACACAATGTTGGAGTGGAGAGTGATTCCAAAAGTTGTATTGAACATATACCCTGGAGACTGCTTAATTTTGTATATGAAATTCAAACTCTTGCGGTGCATTTCAGTTTATTAGATGTTAGTTGGATAAATCATGATTATAAATTTATAACAAGACTACTCATGTTTTGGCTAGATGGGCTCTTCAAAACTCGGCATTTGGTATTTTTTATGAACCATTGCCCCCTTGAGTTTAGTTCTTCTTTTTTTTATAATCTTTTTTTGCAATAAATCTTTGTTTTTTTATCGGGGAGGCAACCTAGTTGTTCTTTTTTTTTTTTTTTTTGTTGCAATAAATCTCTGTTTTTTTATCCGTTTCTATTTCATAACGATGGATATAAACGCACTAATGTTTATATCTAATATACATTTTTTAATTGATAATATATTTTTAATAATTAAAATATTTTATTAATTCACATTTTTTTTTTTTGAGAGACTTAATTCACATATTAATATATGATTTTTTTTTTTTTTTTGAGAATTTAATATATGATTCTTGATTGATTAAACTGTGCAGGGTCATAAATACTAATAAAATTTAGAAGTACAATTTTAACAAGCTACATATAAACAAATATACTCTTGAGTTAAAAATAACTAAATAAAATTAAACAAGCATATTCGTAATCAAAAATTAAAAAGAAGTTGACATGACATTCAATACAAAATAGTAAAAAAATTAAAAGAAAAAACGAAGAAAATAATAACCTACATCCAGAAAAATAAATATGAAAAGGGAAAACTTGAAATAGATTGAACATTTTAGAAATCTTAAAGCAATTTTATGAAAAATATTAAAAAAAAAATTGTAAAACGCTGAAGAAGATTTTAGAGTGTATATAGGCACCGATAGACGCAAGCAGCTGGAAATCAAAGCAGCTTGCCTGGAAGGTGACTCTGTAATGGTTGATCTTTGAGAAGGGTCTCTAAAAATGGCTAAATCCTATGCCATTTCCTTCTTCTCTCCCTTCTCTTTCAAACCCACAAAATTAATTTTTTTTTTTTGGCTTTAAGAAGAAAAAAAGTGTGAGAAGTTCGGTAAGCAGATTAGTTGACAGAGAGAAATCAAAGAGATCCCACAACAACCGGCCAGTTAACTTCTCAAAGTTGTTTGATTTAGCTACAGCCACTTTGGCAAATTCAAGAATAAGGGTATTGATCAAAGTTTCTCACCCTTCTCTTGGTACATGTAGCCACTACCAAATACATCAATATTAAATATTGAAAAAGGAAAAATGATTGAATGGAGTTCAGAGTTACATACGCTAGAACAAGAGAGCTAACGAAAAAATTGAGAGAGAGCGGCTGTGATAACTGTGAGAGAAGAGAAATGATACAATGATGCCGACACCTAAAACCCCTAGTTGCTGCTTTTATAGATGGGCAGGAGTGATCTCAACCGCTCATCTCCATGTAATGTAGTCAGATTAAGGACTAGTATAATCTCTTTTAAAAAATTTATCATTTAATACTTTAAAAAGTTATTTTAATAAATTTAAAGCATTCTTGTTAAGGGTTTTAAAAAAAATTAAACATTTAGTACCTAAAAATCTAACTTTATAGCATTTAACACATCACTTTATAATATTTTAACATCAAAACTTCTATTATTACTACCATTTTATTTAAATATTCTTTTTTTTATCTTTTTTATTCTTCCTCTCACTTTCCGACAACAAAAAAAAAAAAAAAAAAAAAAAAAATCCTTCATCATCAACCACCAGCCACATCCACCAACCACCACCACAAACCACATTAAAAAAAAAAAAAAAATCCATCCTCAACCACCACCAGCCACATCCACCCACCACCACCACCACCACCACTAGTATAATCTCTTCTAAAAATTTTAACATTTAACACATCAAAAAGTTACTTTATTAAATTTAACATACCATTAACTTACTCAATCACTCAACATCACATCTCTTCTTTTTTCTTTTCTTTTTTTTTCTTTTTTTGAGAAACACTTTACATCACATCTCAAATTTATCACATCTACTCATTTTTTTATTCCTCTCTCTCTCTCTCTCTCTCTCTCTCTCTCTCTCTCTCTCCATATTCTATAACAATAGTTCCACCCCAAAACCCTCCACCACCGTAAAACCTACACGAAATCCACCACCATAATCGCAACCCACCACCCCAAGCCTTCACAAAACCCAAATCAAAACAAAAACCCCTTGCATAAAACATAACTACAAAACCCATCACCCACATCTGAAGATCAAGAAAAGAAAAACCCAACCACCCCAACTCGCCTAGAGAGAGAGAGAGAGAGAGAGAGAGAGAGAGAGAGAGAGAGAGAGAGAGAGAGAGATTGAAACGGGGAGAAATGGCGATGTGGAGAGCTCGATTGCGGGGAAAGGTCGATGCATGTCTAAGAGTGAAAGTGAGAAAGGCTGAGAGAGAAACTAGACAGACAATAGTCTAGGTGAGAGCAGAGAGAAAAAAAAATTTTTTTTTAAATAGCATTTCTACCTATACAGTGCCAATAGTAGTACCAAATTTATTTGGCATTTGAAACATCTGATGTTTGTGAGTTTTTGATGTATAGTATGTTAAATGTTGAAAATTTTGCATTTAGCTAACCTAATGCTAATCCTCTACATTGAGTTTTTTAGAACACCTAAATTGTTATTAAAACATCAAATATAAATAAATATTTAAAATAAATAAATATAAAAACTTCTGATATCCGAGTTAGTATATCTAATATTTGTTTTACATATAGCTACAATAACTTGGTATCTAAAGCAATTATTGTAGCCGGTTGCTAAAAAGTAAATATAATTATTTATTCAAAATTCTCCCTCTTCCTTAAATAAAATAATCACTCTCTCTCTCCTCCCCCCCCCCCCCCCCGCCCCCTCCCCTCTTTTCATTGCTCTCCTCTCCCGTCTCGACTAAATCTCTCTCAATGATTTAGGGTTGATGTTAGTGGGTTGTGGCTTGCTTTGAGATGGTACAATCATTGTTGGGATTTTTTTTTTTTTTTTTGCTTGGATGAAGCGGATTAGATCAGACGGTGGGAATGAATGTATGATGGTGGGTTATGAATCTGGTGTTGCTAGGATCGGTGCGTGAGAATCTAAGGGGGTAGAGTCGAGCAAAGAGAGAAAGAGTGAGAGAGTGGTTTATAGGTGGTGGTGGCAGTGTGTTATGGATGTGAGTAAGGATGGCAAAATTTAGCATGACTTGTGAAACTGACACCACTAACCCGTTTATAAATAGGTCTTGGGTTGAGGCTAAACGACTTCAGGTTATATTCAGGTCGACACGACTGACCTATTTAATAAACGGCTCATGCTCGTGTTCAACATGCAAACTCATCTGATTCGTTTAGCTTATAAAGGTATTAGTTTTTGACATATTGTTATTATTATTGCTTAAATTTTTTTCTAATTATACGTTTATTACTATATTTATTGTTGTAATTTTATTTTAATTTTAGATATATAGGAATTAATACATGTTATTCAGGTCAAGTATGATCTATTAATCAAATAGGTCATTAAACAAGTCATTTGTATTGACTTTTACATTACTTGTTAATTAAACAAGTTAAACATGTCCTGTCGGGTCAACCTATTTAATAAACAAGTTATGTTCGGGTTGAGAATTTTTAACATGTTTACTAAACAATTTGGGTTCAGGTCAACCCATATAACAGGATACTTATGGCTCAACACGACACGAACCCGACCCGCAAATACGAATTGCCACCACTAGATGTGAGTTTGTGGTGTTGGTTGCTAGGCAATGGCCAGTGGGTTTGTTGGGAAGTGAGCATCAATGATTGTGTGTTGTAGTTGTTGGTTGCTTAAGAGGAAGAGGGAGAGAGAGACGAAGAGGAATAGGACAAGCGAGAAAGAGAGAGTTAAAAATATGAATAGTATTAGGTGTGATGTGAAAAATAAGAAATGAGACGTTGGGGTGAGTTGTCGAATAGAATCAATAGATTGTTAAAACACATAAAGTAATTTTCTAGAGTGTAAAATGAGAATTTTTTTATTTTTTGAAAAACCGGCTATTGCTCTAAGGATTTTTTTTTTTTTTTTTTAAGACTAACAACAACAAAGACACATACAAGTGCACAACACAACATAAGAGGTGGGATTCTTTCGCATCAAAATCCCTTTTCTAAAAACTCATAACCTTTTCCTTTAAAATAAGCTTTTGAAACACCCATTTTTCTAAAATAAGCTTTTTCAAAGAGTCATGAGATTTTCAAAAAGAAAATAATCATCTTGTCAAATGTAAAAAAGGTTTTCTTTTATAAACATAAGAAACTTTCTCATCTTTTTAAAATGAATAAAACCTCTTTTTCGAAGGAATGTCCCTTTTGACACGAATAAATATGCTTTCAAATAATCTTCTCTTAAGTGGCATAATTTTTAAAGAGGTTGTGATGTATCCATAATCCACTTCAATTGATGTATCCCCCTCTTCTACACTAATCATTTTGGTTTGTTGTGTTTGTACATGAAAATTATAATTGGAGAATAAAATTGTTTATTTTTGCTTTTAAAGGCATAAGGTGACACTTTTGTTCTCCCTCCTCTCTTTCCTTTTTCGTTGTCTAATAATAAAATTGCTTATTTTTGCTTTTAAATATATAGTGAATAATACTCACATAATACATACATACATACATACATACATATATATATATATATATCTGTAAGGACATACATATATATATATATATATATATTTGTAAGGACGCAATTTGGGCTTTAGCCCTTTATTGTGGATGAATTTAAGCCCAAAAAACTTAATATAATGAATTTCTAAAGAGTAAGTTGGAAAATCGGGCTGTAATGAGTTGGACAATAAGTGTAGTGAACTTAGATGGCGAAAAAGGGGAAAATAGACTAGTTTAAACTAAAGGGAATCGTCATCGGCACAGTCCGAGGAGATCAGTCCTTATATATTTCTCTCAAGTTTGATTACAATTTAGTTCTTGATGACTACAGTGTTTTTCCCTTTGTTTCTCGATCCTTTTCTCTCTGGGTATCTCCTCCATTTTATACTATCTTCCCCTCTCATCTTTACCCTCCACGTGCAGGCCAGATGGTTGGTGCTGATACTTATCCCATCAGCACCTTCTTAAAGTCTTTGTGTAGTAGTTGTAAAGCTGAAAACCACTATTCAGATATCACCTTCACATTAATGCGGTCAGAGGGTTAGCTGCAAAGCATTCAATGTGGTGATAGCAGCTTTCTCCTTAGATATTTTAGGACTCCTCCCTGTCCTATGTTTCTGTAATACTTATCCATACTAACAGAATTTCCTGGAACATTCCTCTGGATAGCATATCATCTCATCAGACCTCGGCTTTGGTTGGCTGAGGAGCCATTCATCCTTGGCTCACCTTCCCTCTTATGACCACAATTAAATTCTTCATTTACTAAAATGGACTCCCCTGACAATGTTTATTTCTTCTCGGACGACTTTACGTCCTCGGATTAGGCCTTAGGCCCAATATATACATAGATACTAAGCTCCTGAGCCAAAAACCCCTACAATATCTATCATTTCATGCAACATAGTAAATATTTTTCAAATGATATTTATGTATATATTTTGCATGCTTTTTGTACATATTCTTTGCAAATCATATCACATGCTATTTATATATGTAAATAAGATATTAACACATTATGTATATGTATTGTTTGTACCAAATCTCTTTATAAAAAAAAAAAACAAAAACAAATGCCAAGTATTTAATTTATTTTTCAAAATGTGAACATTTTGATTAAATTAAAATGAGGTACTATTCTTTAGATAGGCAATATGGGGTGCTTAACACCTTCCCCACCCATAACTGAATTTCTGAATCTAAGAATCTTTAATTCGAGACTTTGGTTACCTTAATTAACTTATGAACCCTTATGATTGGTTTTTAGTTAATTAGGTGATTAAAATTAATTAAACAAATAGATGACCAATCACACCTAAAATAAATCCAATGGTTGGTGGCTACTCCTCAAAATAAAGTAAGTAAAAAGACACACACACCTCACCCTAGTAACAACATACAAGCACATCACACATTACCAAGCTCCAATGTGAAAACTAGAAAAAGGGAAACTGAGAAAAGCCTAGCGTACACAAGTCGGCACGCATCTCTATCTTTCACCACATCCTTCTTTCCCAAGCGTCTACAACTATCAATTAAATTAAACTAAACTGTATGCATTGTATGAGAGAGAGAGAGAGAGAGAGAGAGAGAGAGAGAGAGAGAGAGAGAGCAAATCCATGGCACGGAGAATATGTAGTGCCAATGGTTAGTTTGTATTTATGTATTATTTTATTTATGTTTATATTTATGTTTATGTTATGTTTATAGTTATATTATAAATATAAATGTAGTGGTTTCTTTGTTTATAAAATAAATAAATTATTAACTTGGTTTATATATATGGATTAGAATAAATAAAAGTAATTTAGCATTTTTTTTTTATAAAAATGTTTTAAAGAAAAATCTAGTACTATAATAAGTTAACTTTGAGTCTATCAAATCAATTCAAAATGTCAAATGTCAACGGGCATAGTATCTATTTCTTGCATATGCCTTCAACTCCTTGTTTTAATAGTTGACATGAAACATGCTTACAAATTCGTCTAGAGGTCAAATCGAATATGAAAATTTTGAAATTGATAGTTCTAAGATTCATTGATAACTCAAACTTTGTACCTAGAATTTTTAATATTTTTGTAAGAATGTTGGCAATGAACTTTCAAATTCCACCTCCCATCTATATATATATATATATATATATATATATAATAGCAGAAGCTGAGAGAAAGCGGGTTCATACAATTAAGGAGGTGCTAACAAATAGGAAAAAACCCCTTAAGATGTTGCCATGTACACAGATTAAAAGAAAAACAGTCACATGTTACAACGTTTGACTTCCAAAACTCTGCCACACTTGCAATTAAAAAAGCATAAATTAAATAGCCTCATCATACGCGCTTCGCGCGTGCGATGAGTCTTTTTTTTTTTTTTTTTGTTAGTGGTCCTATTTTGTAGAAAAAAAAATTGGTGTTTTTTTTATTTTATATATATAATTATTATTTTGAAAATCTAATTTATAAGTGAATAAATCAATTTAAAAATTAATAGAAGAGTGGTCCTAATTTTTAAGCAATGTTTTAGTAGGAGTTAGAGTTGTATTTTTACCAGATTATCCTTTAGTTTTATCTCTACTTAAACATAGGGGTGTAAGAGCTTTTTTAAACTAAAAAATAAGAAATCCAAACAGGAAAAGCTCCTTAAATAATAGTATAGATAAAAACAATAATCGTAAAAAATTTTGTCACAATGCTTCTACTTCATTATATGTCTGAAACATATAAGGTGTACTATTAGCTGACATTTTATGCCTAAATCTCTAAACCCTTGGAGAGTCTATTAAAGAGTTAACAAAAAATTTATATTTCTCAATTGGATAGTCGATGATTTCACCAAAAATAATAATTCAATTTTTTTTTTAGGAAGAAAATAATAATTCAAATTTAAATTCATCTTTCAAACATCTGGACAAACCTTTTACATTATGTTTGTGAAAGAAACACACACACACACACATATATTCTGAGTAAAACTTCAAACTCAACCTACTATAATATTTATATGTCATTTGGAATAGAATCCAATCCATTTTATTTCTTATATCTAATGTCACATTGAAATACACCAACTATAACATATATATGTCATTCAGAATGGAATCCAATCTATTTTAATTCTTATATCTAATGTGACATTGAATACACCATTAAACTTGGTATATTTAATATGAACCATGAAATGGATCAAATTAAATTAAATGGAAATGATATTCCATGTCATTAA
Organism: Lithocarpus polystachyus; assembly: GCA_033629205.1. Taxonomy (NCBI): domain Eukaryota; kingdom Viridiplantae; phylum Streptophyta; class Magnoliopsida; order Fagales; family Fagaceae; genus Lithocarpus; species Lithocarpus polystachyus. The sequence goes on from CM066166.1 coordinate 85,645,302, forward strand.
TGCAAATGCTACATGCCACCCTGGATGTTTAAAGAAGGAAGTCAATTTTGTACCGGATGCCATTTTGGTCTGGTCAAGATATTTTTTGATAAATAAATATTAAACACACACACACACACACACACACACACACACACACACACACACACACATATATATATATATATGTTTTTATCTATGTATATGTTTATTTATAAGTTTATAAACATATAATTTAAAATCCACAAATTTATATGCTCAAATATTAGTTCAAGTATCTTCTCAAAAAAATATTAGTTCAAGTAGTCAAGGGCCTCTTTGTCCCAAAAAAAAAAAAATAGTCAATGGCCTTGTAGCTGAATTGACACATTTTTATACATAAAGTGCTTGAAGGTCTAGGGGGAAAGGAAAGCAACGCGATTAGAAGCATATTGTAATTATCACCCAAAAAAAAAAAAAAAATTCCAAGTACATTAACTCAACCTCCTATCCAAGTTTAATAACTATGTTTTGGACTCAAAAGAACTCTATACAAAAAGTCAATTGATTACATTATAAAATTATATTATGATGAATATGCACCTAAAAAAAATAAAAATCTTATTAGAATTTTTTATTCTTTATTAAAAAGATAAGTATTGACTTGCTTTGTTTGAAAAATCATACACCATATAATAAAAGTTGGACTAGTGGTTGTGCCAAGTGGATATTTTATTTAATTTCCAAGTGCTTATACCAAATTGCAGCTATTTTGTAGAGAGCGGTGTTGTATATGCAAAAAATTTCACAACATTTTTTATAACAGTTAAATTGAAAAATTTTTATTAGTTTTTATTTTACGGACATGGCACAAATGTCAGATGCAGCTTGTTATATAGGCAGCCATGCATGTTAATAGATCTTCTTCTATACTCGTACTAGCATTAGTGGGTGAATCGGTTTAATATGGGGTTTTTTTTTTTTTTTTTTCTTTATTACAAGGATAAGCATAGTTTTTTTTTTTTTCCCAACATTCAGCTGAGGTAGGCTACTAACTTGTTCGTTATAAGTAGTTAACAATTGAAAATAAGGCCATTTGATGTCTATAAGCAAACATTGGATGGATGCTCTCTCCTTGGGCATGCTTTTAAAAGGGCTCTTAAAAAAAATCTATATCTAATGAAACTCTTCCTAGTGTCCGTTTAGGACAGTTTATTTAACTTTTTACTAAAAACTTTTTGATAAAAGTGTACTAAAGTATTCTTATACTTTGAAGAAATTTGAAAAAGTGAGAAAATGTGGGAAAAAAATGAGGTTTCAAAAAGCTGTACATAAAAGTTAAAAGCTAAAAGCTAATACCAAACTCAACCTTAGTTTATATATTCTTTATTTTCATTAGGGTGTGTTTGTTTTGAGAGCTTTTAGGGAGGATGGAAAACTTAGGAGAGAAAAGTGAAAAGATAGCATTTTAAGTAGTTATTTGGTTGGGAGGGGAGAAAGGAAAATAAGTGGCGGGGAGAAAACTAGAGGGGAGAAAAAACTTAATTTGAGCTGACTAAAATGCCCACGTGCATGGTGCAAATGGGCGTTATTCACTTGTTCTGGCCATAATTTTTTTGGTGCTGCATTAACGTTCTTACCTTTCTTTTCTTTTTCTTTTTTCTTTTTCTTCTTCTTCTGGGCTGGGCGTGTTCTTACCATTTTCTTTTTGTTCATCTTCTTCTTCTTCTTTTTCTTTTATTCTACTTCTTTGATTTTTTTTTTTTTTTTTTTTTTTGGCTTTTCTTGTACTTTTAGTCATGATTTTAAAAACCGAACTAGTTGGTCCGACCGAGAACCAAGTTCCCCGTCAAACCAATCCGGTCCAATAAAAATGCCCAAAGCTGATTAAAAACCGGTCAAAATTGGAAAAAACCAAGAACCAAAGGCAAATCTAGTTTTGCCATCGGTCCGGTTTTTAAAACCATGCTTTTAGTAGTGTTTTTTTTTTTTTTTTGTGCTCGTCTACCTTAGGCTTGAGCTATTTTTTTTTTTTTTAATTTTGAAATGTCCATACACAATTTTTTTTTAATAAAAAATGTGTTACTTTTTTTTTATTTAATGAGGGACATAATTGTAAATTTATACCAACTTCATTTTCCATATTCTCATTTTTCTTCTCAACCAAACAAATAAGTTTTTCATCTCTCTACTTTCCATCCTCTCAATCAAACACAAATAAGAGAAAATTTAGATCAAATCACTCAGTTTTCATAACTGAGTTCTTAAAACACGTGGATCCCACAAAAAATTTTGTGTTTGGCTAAGTTTTCAATCCATTTGCTGTTTTCAAACAGCAAATTGGTGTTTTCAAAAACTGAAAACTAAGTTATGAGTTTTGAAAACTAAGATATAAAAACTGAACTATCTCTAAACCAAACGAGCCCATTATCTCTTCTAACCTCTCACTTTTTTATCATCTTCCAATTTTCTATCTTCTCACTTTTTCGATCCTCCAACCAAATGAACTCTAAGTGTAGTCACATTTCCCATCCCTAAATCCCAAAGACAATAACATTGCTTCTACTACCTACCTACATTTTTTTTAACATTGCTTTAGGACATATATAAAAATAAATAAATAAATAAATAAAATGCAGCTGAACCCACAAGAAACACAGCTACAGCGCTGATCTTGGGCTGTGTTTAGTGCACGCGGCTATACTTCTGGGGCTATAGCTGTGTTTGTGTGAAACGCAGCTCAAACATCACCCTATAGCTGCGTTTTTTGTAAACGCAGCTTCCAAACGCATTTTTTGTAGTGTGAGAAGGGTCTCTCAAAATGGCTCTATCCTATGCCATTTCCTTCTTCTCTCCCTTCTCTTTTTTTTTTCAACCCCCACAATTTTTATTTTTTATTTTTATTGTTTGGTTTTAAGAATAAACAGAATGTGAGAAGTTCCGTAAGCAGATTAGTGGATAGAGAGAAATCAAAGAGATTTCACAACAACCGGCCAGTTAGCTTCTATAAGAAGTTTTATTTAGCTACAGCCACCTTGGCCAATTCAAGAACAAGGGTATTGATCGAAGTTTCTCACCCTTTTCTTGGTACATGTAGCTAGCCACATCCAATAAATCAAATATCACACATGAAAAAAATAAAAGATTGAATGGAGTTCAGAGATAAGTTAGAAAAAAAGAGCTAATGAAAAATGAGAGAGAGCGGCTGTTATAACTGTGAGAGGAGGAATGATACAATGATCAATGATGTCGACACATAAAACCCCTAGTTACTGGTTCTATATACGGGCACGAATGATCTCAGCCGCTCTTCTTCATTTAATATGGAACTATTAAGATGTCAACATTTTTTTAGGTTAAAATGCAAAATCCACCCTCTTTGTTTCACTAAAATTCATTTCAGTTCTCTAACTTTTAAGTTTATTCAATTAAGGTTTTTTCATCAACTTTTATTATATGTTGTGGTTAATTTTATAATTTTTTTTTTAATTTTTCTTCAAATTTTTTAAATTAAAAGAAATTCAATTAATGATTAAAAAATATTTTTCTTTTCTTTTTTTAACAAAAGTTGACCAAAAGGCTTTAATAAAATAAATATGAAACTTGGAGGACTGAAATTAATGAAAGTAAAGTTAGAAAACTAAAACGAATTCTGAAGATAGTTAAAGGGTGATTTTTTTTTTTTTTTTTTACACAATGGAAAGTAGTGTTAAAACCACAAATTATTCCACAACTCTGACGTAACAAACTGTGAGTGGTTAACTATCACTTACATATAAGCCCATCATTTTTCTTCACCAATCACACTCTACTACGCCATAATTGTGGCAAGAAATTGTAAAAAAAATTGTGGTAAAGAGGTGGAATTCCTTCACATTAGAACATAATTATCATTTTTTTTTATAAACGAACATAATTATCACCTGAGATACAAGACTATTGAGATATCTAGAACTCTTCCAATACCATGTTTATTTTTTTAAGATAAATGGGCAATAAGGTGTTGTGACTATTTTTTAATTTTTTGTTTACATAGGAAGATGTGGAATTCCTTCTCATTAAAAATATCATGAATTATGACTTCAGGTACAATACTCTTGGGATATCTAAAACTCTTTTAATACTATGTTTATTTTTTCTAGATAAATAAGCAATAAGGTGTAATGACAAGTTTTTTTTTTTTCTTTTTTTTCTTTTTTGGTCTTCTTGGTTAGATTCTAGGTGTCTCAATCAAATTACTTTACCATCTGTTAATTTCTTTTTTCCCAATTAGTCTAACAATTTGTCAAGACAATGAGTTGCAATTAGTATAACATTATTTTTATATGGACTCATTAGTGGCACCAACTTTTTATCATTAACCCTTACAACAAGTAAGAGAGGTGATTTAAATATGGACAAAATTTAGTTATAAAATTAGTTGTAACCTAAAACTACAACCTTGCTCAATATTTTTGTATTAGAGGTGAATTTTGACGAATCTACAATTGAATTACATCTTCTTCTTATATCCTCTATTCTTGCAAAATTTCTAGAAAATTAAAAATCAATAGTTGTATCATCTATAAATTATTTAAATTTCAAGTTTTTGTAGTTTAAAATTATGCATAAAATATAAGCTTATAGATTATATAGTAAATAATATCCAATTGACATAAAATTTGATATGTATATTGAGAGCGTAAAGAATATGCAACTCAACAGTTAGATTTTCAAAATATTTAATAATATTATTTTATTAAGTAAGGTTGTAGCCTTAAGCTATAACTAATTTTGTAGCTAAACTTTATCCTTTAAATATTAGCTATTCTTGTAAAGAAGACCAGTCAGTCAATGCTACTAAATTAGAAGGTTTTTGACACTTGAATCATTTTAATTTTACACTAATTACAACATTTATCACTCCAATAATTATGAAAATAAATTGTAGTCAAGAGTTTTATGGCTTAATTTGCATATTCTAAATAAAATTTTGTGTTCATAACATATTACTCTTCTTAGGGCATTGGACCCCAACTTATATCCTTCATTTAGGTTGGACGTCTCAATTAGCCCAAAATTCATTGGCAAGTGTGATGGATCATCATGTAATAAGATCAATTAACCATTAACAAATGATTATAATACTTCATTCCTCCAAAATAATAATAATAATAATAATAATAATAATCTTTTTCCTTAAATTCATTGGCAATTGTGCTTTGGTCAAGTTGACAATCCTTTTCCTTAAATTCATTGGCAATTGTCCTTTGGTCAAGTTGACAAGTTTTATTTTTTCATTCCAACCCAAACTTGTTAAGTTAATAAATTTTCAACTTATCCCAACTCGTCACATCTTTAAAAATGAAACCAACCCACTTGGGTTGAGTTAGGTTGGTGGGTTTTGCTTTCATGTATCATGTCTTATTAAAAAATTAGACATTTATTAATTATTTAATTATTAAAAAAAAAACTAATTACTTAAAATGACTTTTAAGTGGGTTTTGCTTACATGTCTCATGTCTTATTAAAAAATTGAACTTTTATTAATTATTTGATTGCTTTTAAAAAAAATAAAAATAAAAAAACCTATTACAATTCCATATATTGTAAATTTCTAAATTTATCAAAATTAATTTATAAAATACCAAAATAAATCCAACTAAATAATTAGAGTAAGGCTGATAAACAAACTTTTATATAATGAATTGGGTTGGGTTAAATGAGTTGAAAAAACTATCAACAAAAACCCAACCCAACACTAACTAAAATATAAATCCAATTCAACCCAACCCATCAACCCACACAAACCAACTCAAGAAGTTAGAGCAAATTGCTTTAAAAAAATATATATATATATATATATATATACATACAGATTTTTTGTGTGAGACACTATCCATAGGTATGATTTTTACTATTAAAAAAAATTAAAATAAAACAAAAAATTGCCTCTGGAACCAATTAAATGGAAATTCGGTATATGAGTGACAATAATACAAATATATCTTTCTTTTCTTTTTTCCACAGGTTCTCTATCTTTCTGTCTTTTTCTTTTCTTTTTTTTCCCAGGATTTCTAAGCCATAAGGCTCTTGTCTTCCATTATACATCCAATTTAAAACCAAATTTAGGGGGGAAACCATTCTGTTCATGACAATTTTTGGGGCAAATTTAGACTTTAGAGCAGAAATTTATGCAAGGAGTCCAAGGACATGAGATTGCGAACACCCCAATAATATCATAATCATCTTCTTTAATGATTAAGCTTCAAATTTAAACTCAGATGCCTGTAATAAAAGCCGCCTATAACACTCATACAAAAACAGCCTAACTGCATGACACAAATCAAGTGCAAGGCGATTCAGCCTTACACAAGGGAAACGAAACTATGCTAGTTAAAAATGGCTTCTACACTATTGTTCTCTCTTTCTTTTTCTTTCATTTCAACAACACCCCCCCCACACACCCCCCCCCCCCCCCCCCCAAAAAAAAAAACATAAATAGCTGGGTAGGAGTGCTGCCTAGTTTTGGGTGGGCAGAAGACTTGGCAAAACTCAAATGCAATATTTTGGAGACCTGAGCCATACCAAAAACATAAATTGCTGATGTTGGTTCTGCTACCTGTACTCACTGGGGTTTTCTTTGCTCTGGATGAGAGGAACACCATCTTCCCTCCAAATTATCCGTTCTTCACACAGTGCTGCTGTCACCTCAACATAAAGCCGATGCTCCTAAAAGTAATATTTTCAACAAAAGGATGTCACAAAGATTTTTGTTTTCCTCTTTCATTTTTTATACGTAACTGCTAGAACAAGAATTCTATAGTTTAATCATTCAACTGTTGTACTTCTCCACCTTTCAAAGATAGAGGTCTAGCAATTAAGGTTCTGTGGATTTAGAGGTTATTGTATCATCTGGTTCCAAAATAGACAAATTTAGAGGTTATTCAGTAAGTATATTTCTACTGGACCTTTGTGGTCCTGTTGCCCTACATTAACATTGTTAACATATCACTAAATGTATGGCATGGTTATTCTTGTGTAAATGTAGTGGGGAACATATGACTAAATGTAAGAATTATTTTTGAGCTGGTCGGAGAAATTTGGGAGGAGGGACAGCAAGGGAACTTGATTAGTGGCTCTTTTGTGTTTTATGTGGTGCATTTGGCAAGAATGAAATGCAAGATGTTTTGAAGGCCAAAAACTCAGCATGGTGAAGCCGAAGTTTTTGCTACTGAAGACCCTATATAAATGGACAACTTATTCCAGAAATGGACAACTTATTCCTTGGCTTTCTCGATCAAGGGATTCCTCAAGTTTATGGATTCCCTATGTACTAGATAATTATTTTTGTTTTTCTTGGTTGTTTTCTTTTCTTCACTTCCCTTTCAGGTATACCTCCTGTGTACTTGATTTTAGTTTATAAATAATAATAATAATAAGTTGTTAACATATGACTCACACAATTCCCTTCTCAACTTTATTGCAAAGAATACCTATCTAGTGGTTCAACCATTCAAAAGAATGAAACAGGCCCCCGCCCCCCAACAAGAGCAAAAAAAAAAAAAGACCAGTAAAGAGGGAAAAGAGTAATATAAAATATCATTACCTCCTGAAGAACTCTTGCAGCCAGCTCCTCTGCAGTGTCCTTAGCAAGCACAGGGACAACACTTTGAGCAAGGATTCGCCCTGTGTCATAGAGCTCATCCACAAAATGAATAGTAGGACCTGAGTATCTAATCAAGCACAAAGAAACAAAACATAAAATTAGGATTCTCTTCACATATACTATGGTAAAAAAAAAAAAATAATAATAATAATAATAAATTAAAAAAAAAAAGAGTCAAACTATGAAATTTGGGCTTAAAATGGGCTGAGTTACTGTGATTAAGCAGGAAACAGTATTGGTTCAGATACATAGACATCAAAAACTGCAAGATACCTTGCTCCAGAAGCAATGACTGCCTTATGAACCTTCATACCATAATAGCCTTTGCCTCCAAAAGCTGGAAGGAGTGATGGATGGATGTTTAGTATGGCTCTTGGATAAGCTCGGATCAACTCTACCGGTATAAGCTTTAGATATCCCGCTAGAAGTACAAAGTCAACCTCAAATTTCCTGATTGAGATATTTTTTTTTTTTTTTTTGATAAGTAATAAGTTTATTGATATCAAAAAAGAGAGAGCACCCCAGTACACAGGGAGTGTACAAGAGGTTAAACAATCAAGAACAAAAATTACAAGAATCTAAGAAATCAAGAAAAAATATGAAATGTTAATAAATATTTGTACTATTTGAACTCATCAATGTTTTCTTTTGTTTCCTTTTTTTTTCTTTTTTTTTTCTTTTTTGTTTCTTTTTGGAAAAGATATTGTGTCACCTTTCAAAAAATTATAAAATTTATAAAGTAACTGCAGAAAGAGCTTTTTTCAGAGATACTGCATATCATTCAAAAGTTCTTCCCAAGTTAGAAACACTGAAACTCTACATTACCGTTCCATTGATATATTTCCATGGCCTCTGAAATGTAAACAAATGACTTAACAAAAGCAGGTATCATCCAGCTACAGGTACTAAGGAAGAAGGTAATTCACAGCCAACTTGTACAGATTTTTTATACTTTTTTCTTTTCATTATTTTTGTACTTTCAAAACACCAGTCAAGAATCAAACAGATGCATTCTAAATTATTTGTGCAACACTAAATATCAACTGGAATCTGCATATATTGTGAGTGGATCAGATTAAGTACTTTGCAGTGATTACATTATTCTAATACCAGGCAGAATTTACAAATCTTCTAGGATGAGTCTACATGAGATCTGCTTTCCCCAAGAATGTATAATTTCATTTAGACTGTCAGTGTGAATTATTAATGAGCTTGAGACAACAGACATCATACAAACCAAAGATTAAAAAAAAAAAAAAAAAAAAAAAGAGTAACTTAGACATCTAATGGAAAAGCCAACTGTAACAAAGAAAAAAAAATTACGCTGGCAGAAAATGAGAAAACCAGTAGTATGTAAGCATGCACAAACAACTGTGCCTAGAGTACACAATTTAGACAGAGAAGATCAAGGGACATGGCAACAACAAAGAAAAAAAGATGCCCAGATGAACAACTAGGAACTGAGAGCTCAACATACTTAGGGTGCATCTCAATTTTCAAGGATTGGCAACAAGGGATGTCATCATTAGTGATTGGTCCAATAAACTTCCTCCACACAAGGAAAATCAGATGAGATGGTACTTTCCTCTATTGAATAGTTTTTCCACTAATATTAATATTTTGTGATTTCCTAATAATGCCAGAGGTGCTATAACAACAATTAAACCAAGTTGGATGTATGCATCAGAAACTCCTTGCTAAGCAAAATTGAAAAACCTTCTTACTAGTGGATCTGCTAAAAAATGGTTCAACATTGAAAAATTCCAAGATAAAAAATAATAATAATAAAAAGAGAGAATTGCAAATAAATGTGCCTTCTTTTTGGTGGGGTGGGGAAGAGAAGAAAAGCCTAACCTAAGCTCAGCTACAAGGTCATTTGGAGCTAATCCATCAGGTTCATCTTTTGTTTTGGGGAATAAAACAACTGGGATGCCATTGTCTCTTGCATACACCAAACCTCCACAGCCTGCCACTCAGGAAAAGAACACATATCAATGGAAATGAAAAAGACACAAGCAAATGTTTATGCATGATAGTTTTCCAGTGCCTGAGCTATTTTCTGTTCTCATCAAACATAACAAGCACGATAAATTAGCAGGCAACACACACCTTCCCTTTACAAGAATAAGTTATAATGGTCCAAAATCCCTAGCCAATGGCAATCAATTTGATGGAAGTACATCTAAAAGAACTTGCTCAAGTACCTATAGAGGCAACTAAACAACACTTATTCAAAGCAAATCTCAAATTTCAATGTCAGAGATGCTTGTTTTCAAAAATAATAATAATATCAAACAGAATTTGCTCCTTGACGAGCCAAGAGATCCATGTACAAGATAGAAAACTTTCTGAAAAAGCCACAAGCAACTGTTGCATTATAGCTCCCCAGTGCCTAAGCTACTTTCTGCTCTCATTGAACATAACAAGCGACATAAATTACCAGGAAATGCACATCTTCCCTCTAAAAAGCATAAGCTTTCATGGTATAAAATCCATTACAAGTGCCAATCAAGTTGATGGAAGCATATTTAAAAGAACTTGCCCAGGTACATAGGGGGGAATTATACAACAACCATGGGTAGAAAGTCTCAGATTTCAATGACATAGCTGCTTGCTTTCCAAAACAAAAATCAAAACAAAATTCACTCCTTGAGTAGCCAATAGATCCATGTTAAATGATAGAAAACTTTCTCATTTGGTTAACAAGTATGTAGGACAATCTAATCTGCAAGGCAGTTGCACCTGTGACATTTGATACTATCTGACAATGATACCACGTTGAAAATTATAAGGTAGCACAAGAAATCATCTGCTAACCAAAGGCCTACCCCATGTCTACCATAATTAAAAAGGGGCTAAAACAAAATTAACAAACAGACCATGTTCAAGAGAGAGTGAGAAAACTAAAGAAACTCAGTAGCATACAAATATATATATATATATATATATATATATGATACTATAAGATTTCATTCTGATACTTTAGGATTTCAATTGAATGCATAAATCACAGAGATGAAAATAAGTGGTCCACTAATCATGAACAAGTTACCATTAACTCCTAAAACAAAACATGATTTACCAAGTAAATTGCAGACACAACAGTTAGATAAAATAAATAAAAAAAAGTACATAAAGATGGAGAGAAAACCTCGTTTATTTGTGACCAAAACAACGATGTCTCCATAAACTGATCCTCCAAGAGAAGCTTCATGAATGGACCTGAAGTTCGACCCTCCACCTGAAACGAAAACCGCAAGCTTTTTCCTTCTAACCCCATTTCCCAAATCGTTCCCATGAGAAGTACCATCCTTTGCTTCTTCTACACCATTCTGCTTATTAGACCGCACAACCCTTTGTGGAGCTGAATGTTGGATTTTAAAGGATACCCATTGGCGGGATTGTGAAAAATATGCTGAAGAAGGAGGAGTTGGTGCCTGAAAGAATGATTTTTTGGTGTTTGGAATTGATGGGGTCGTTGGGTTTGAGCAAAACCCAGAAACCAAGCTTTGAGCTTTCATTGAAAATACAAGAGAATCAGAGCTTAAAGTGGATTCAACCAATTGAAAATAAAGAAAACTGAGAAACAGAATTGCATGTAAATTGAATTGAAGAGACTCAAAAAGGCAAACTTTGGAACAAAAGCGGCAAAGACAGTGAGATGCGAAGTAAAGTTGTGGTTTTTATTGGACTGGGCTCGCGTTGCTTGAGATAGAAAATAGAAACAGTGTCCTAAGTATCTCCTATCACCTCTCAAAAACTAAAAATCCTATCAAATTTTTTAAAGATATTCACTTTTATAACCTCTCTAAAACCAAAAATCCTCTCAAATTTTTTAAAAATATTCACTTTTTAGTTTTTACACAACATTCACAACGGCTACGATATTCACTTTTTTTTTTTTTAATATACCTAATAGGTATATTTTTTACAATTTTATTTTTGGGCTCCTTCTTTCAAAAATTTTGGGCCCCTTCCTATAATTTTACATTGATTTTATTGTAATAGCATTTGCATTAGTTGTAAAATAGCATAAGGCCTCAAATTTGTTCAATTAAGCCCAAAATATACCCACATCAGTTTATGTATTACTATATAAAAAAAATTTTAAAAAAAAAAACATTTGTGCTATAGGAACTGTGCAAATTTACACAATTACTTTAGAACAAATGAAATTTACACAATTACAAAATTATTAGAGTGCAAATGTATTTTTGTACAATCATACATAGACTAATGTGGGTGTATTTTGGGTTGATTGGGAAAATTTACATAATTATTCTTGCTATGCAAATGAATGTTTTATAAATTATTTAGAGTGAGGACAATGGTTTTTAGTTGAGGAAGAGAGAGATGATTTGAGATAATAATATAAAATTGAAAAGGAAATAGTCTTCTGATGAAATGTAGTGTAAAATAAATAATAGTGAGTATATAAAACAAAAAGGTAGATTTTTATGCTAAAATAGATAGAAATTTTTGCATGAGCTTATGCAAATGCTCTAATGTAGTAAGAAACAATAAAGTTTTGTGTTTTTATCTTTAATTGTAGATGATTGCATTATAATGTATTACAAAGCAAAAATTTTGTGTATTTTTCTTTTTCGATAATTTGTTAATACTACATAGACTAGCCCCTTAGCTTGAAATCCTAGGTCCGTCCCTACTACAAACACAATGAAGTCCAGATCCTTTCTCACTCAAACATATCTAAACTCAAGCTTAATCCAAATACAAACTCATAAACACAATCTTAGAATCTAATCAAATCATTTAGAGAGAGAGACAGAAGCCATCTAACCCATCTAGGCTGCATTGGGGAGGAAGACGAGTGACGGTGGAGGGAGCGGAAGGCATAGCTTGGCACTGTAAATGCCGATTCTCCGTTGGTAACAGTGGAGCAAGATCTCTCTCTCTCGCTCTCGTTCTCGTTCTTTTTCTCTCTTTGGCCTTTGTCATTCTCTCCCTCTCTTTGATTAGCTAAGTGTTTTGGGTTTAAATGTAGGTGTGGGTTTAATTTTTTTTAATTTATTTTAAAGGTAATGGGTAATGATAATTTTTTTTTAATTATCCAAGTGTTTTGAGTTTAATTATTTGGTAGAATGGGTTTAATTTAAAATTTTTTTAAGTAACATGTATGTAGGGGTAAAGGGCCCAATACCAAATATTGGGGTAAAAGGCCCACTACCAAACAACGGGCCACGGGCCTGTCCGAGGAGGCCATCCGTCCGAGAACGTCCCGTCATGAGGAATATACTTGGCCTAATTCCCTTCTGTCATATAAACTAGGTGAAGGAGAAAAAGGACTTGTCCGAGGATGGCTTATTGCTCGGATCATCAAAGGAACGACCTAGATGGAGGTTCCAGCACCAGTCCTGGTACTACCGAGGACTCCCCTAACGTCCATAGACCATAAGGGACAGGTGGCAACAAGGAGATATTTTACAGAGGGCTACTGCAACCGCATTTATGACCCTGCAGCTAACATCATGGTCGCATTAATGACGAATAGACATCTGAACAGTGACCCTGGTCCTATACAGCTACTACATGAAGGCCTTAATGGAGGCTGATGGGACAAGTATCTGAAGGGAACCACCTACTGGCACATGAGAAGAAATGACATATAAATAGAGCCCGAAGCAAGGAAAGAAGGGGGATTGAACATTCTGGAGAAAAGAGAGAGAAGAGAACAGAAAGAGAAGAAAGAACTAAGAGAAACCTTCAAGAATCAGCAAGTCTTAGATTGGTCACAACCATACTTAAGCCGGAAGCAAACCCATTCTCAACCTTGTTAGTTCAGCCCACTCTCTTACAAATTCTATTGTGAGGGTACTTTTTGCTTACTGGGCCAGAGTCCATCTCCCCTTTAGGCCTCATTTGTAATTTGTGCCCCTACAATGTATGTAATGATAATTTTTGTTAAGAAATTAATGAATAAATTACCTAAGAAAAAGTGATAGAGAGATAATATTTAAATAGGATAGAGGGAGATTAAAAATAATAATAAATATTCATCCAAAAATAATAATAAAGAAATAATATTTAAATGGAATAAAAAAAAAGGATAAAAACTCTGTTGAAAAGTGTATTTGAGTACAAAAATTTAGAAAGATTTGTGTTTTTTAATTTAAAATTATTTAACTAAAATATAGAAGTATTTTAGAGGGTTTACGAATTTTTTTGAGGATATTTTAGTTCATACACAAAATAATAAAATTCAAACAGTGAATTTTATTATGTTGTTAGTAGTGTGTGTGTATATATATATATATATATATATATATAAAGAAATCAACCTTTTTTTTTTTTGGTGTTGTAAATAGAATCGGTGAATCCTGATCCAAACCCCCACAAGTAGGGGTGGCAATTCGTGTTCGCGTGTTGGGTTCGTGTCGTGTTAACTCATACGTATTCGACTATATGGGTCAACACTAACCCGACCTGTTTATTAAACGGGTCAAGATTCCTCAACCCTAACACGACCCATTTATTAAACGGGTCAGTCGTGTCGACCTGTTTATCTAATTTTATCAAAATAAAGAAAAACATTTATGAAAAAACAAACAAATAAATATTTTAAATATAAAATTCAAAATTAATGAGTAACTGCATCACAAATAATCATTCAAAACTAAATCATATCTCAATATCATAAATAATCAATCACAATATGTCAAAGAAAATAAACTACAACAACTAATAAGTTTATATAGCTAGGGTTTGAATGGTATATTGGTAAAATTTTATTTAATTAAACGGGTCAGACGGGTTAAACAGGTTCCATAGGTTGAACCCTAACCCAACCCGTTTATCAAACGGGTCCATCGTGTCAACCCGAATATGACACGAACTCATTAAACCTCAACCTATAACCTGCTAATTTCGTGTCGTGTCGGGTTCGCGGGTCGTGTCCAATTTTGCCACCCCTACCCACAAGGCCACAAGATGAGTGATATGCCAACAGGCCCAAAATATCATTTGCCGCAGGTTTGTTTTTCTTTGAGAATTAGCAATTGGCCACATTGTTAATCACATGATTTTATTATTTTTGCAAAATCATATTTGCAAGAGAGAGATTTGTAATACTGCATCACTTACAGGATCCATTATGCATGCAAATATAAAATATTTAAAATAGTCCTTACAAAACACATGAGCTATGCTTATCATTGCACATTCTTTATTATGCACTGGAATATGAATATATAATAAAAGCAACAACCTCGTTTATGCATAGTATTTTTGACAAATTATCAAAAAGTTTAAGCACTTCATTTGGTATAATCTCATCTTTTTAATGAAAGACAGCTACTTTAAGTTTTTGGGCTCTCTATGAATGCATCTACATTAAGCTTCAAAGAGCCCTCTGGGAGTTTTAACTATATCAAATGTCCATTTGGCAACAATTTTTTCTTTTAACTTATTTGCATATATGATTCTCAAAAAAAAAAAAAAAAAAAATTACTTTCTTGTATATATATCTTTTTAAAAAGTCTCATTTCTTCTAGTTACAACTATACTCCGACCATCTGTTAGCAAAAATACTTTTAACAAAAAATTACATCCAAACATGCTTTTGAAATCAAATGATACATTCATATCAAAAATCTATATAGTATGTGATTTAGGTGAGTGCAACTTTTTTTAATGCATCAAATCAAGAATCACATTAAGAAAATATAGAGAGTAGAGAGTTCTGTTGGTGTTTGGCCATTAATCAAAGAGCAATTTTCATGAAATGGATACCATGAACTTGTAGCTCAATTGGTACTAGGATGTTTTAAAAGGAAGCTTTAAGAGTTTAAATCCTCGTTCTCTAACTATCGATTTAAAAATAAATAGATAAAAAGCTGACTTCACCGATATCAATCTAATGATCCAATCCACGAATATAGATTAAAATCTACAAAATAAAATTGTTGGTTTATAATTCTTATGTTAATTTATAACAACTCGGTAACGTTAGAGAGGTAATCCCTTTATTTGCAACAAAAGTAGAGAAAACAATAAAATCGTTTATTTAAAAAGTAAATAGATAAATGCTTGATCGATGGTAAAATCTTATCTACATGTGGTCTTAAAGGCTACTTCCTGTTTTTGGCTCGAAGCTATCGTGATTCTTGAGGATTTTGCCTGAGTTCGTATTAAAAAGGTTAAGAGTTCAGTAATACCTCAACAAAGTGGACTTAATCAAAACTTTGATGATATAGACTCAATTCGAAGGTGGCTAAAGTTAACCGTGATCTAATAAAAAATGTAGCATATAGCAAATAAGGCTACTAAATATTCCATTTGAAATTTTAAAGCTAACTTGAGGACTTCATTGCATAAAATAATTTCAAGACTAAGTTACACTAGTAGTCCGTTTGGATTGAGAAAGAGTAGAAGAGATTAAAGTAAAGTTTGCCAGAACTAAGTCTAATTTTTGGCTAATTACAAACTCAACTCCCATTTACTCTCTCTTCTCCTCCCTCAATTCAAACCGACCATAAATAACATTAATTTTTAAATATCGTAGTATTGAAAGGTACGTTTCTTGCATTAACGTAACAACATAGGTACATTCAAAACTAAGTCGATAATAAAACTTGATATAACAAGACTATTGTAAGCAGAATTTGGATGTATGTGAGGTGAATCCATTTCATTTGAATACCAACCTTATTTATACTTGTAGTTCAACTATTTGACATTTTGTCCAAATGTGTTGTCCCGATGCGTTGTCACTATTCCATTAACTTTTGAGATAGTTACTTGATTAAGCAATTTTTAAGCTTAACTCCCTTTCAATTAATTTTTGATTTCTTATAAATAATTTGATTGCCACGTAATAAACACTTGTTTTGAACGTGTTAAATTGGTTCTTTAAGTTACTAGAACTATTGCACTGCAATATCTTTTTAATGATTCAAATCAAAAGAGCTTAACTCCCTTTCAATTAATTTTTGATTTCTTATAAATAATTTGATTGCCACGTAATAAATACTTGTTTTGAATGCATTAAATTGGTTCTTTAAGTTACTAGAGCTATTGCACCATGCAATATCTTTTTAATGATTCAAATCAAAAGTTAAAAAGTTAGCTTTTGATATAAACTATTAATTCAAGAAAGTTTAAGAAGTAAAAAAAGTTGAGAATTAAAAGAATTTTTAAAAAGTTAAAATGTTGTGTGAGGGATTGCACCATACAATAAGCCCGGTTACTAGATACAAGTTACGTCCTTTTACACCATATGCTATGTGACAGAAACCTTACATACATCACATGATTAAACTTGTTAATATTCTACAACAAAAAATCTTAACTCATTTGATTTGTCAATTAATTATCAAATCAAAGTGACACTTCCCAAAAAAAAAAAAGAAATTTGTTTGTTAATACACACACACACACACACATATATATATATATATATATATATATATATACTCTCTTTGCAGGAAAAAGAAAAAAGAGAAAAAAGAAACGACAACTTGGGAACTTACTTCTTCCAAATCCCAATCATTAGATTCTATAATTACTTATCAAAAAAAAAAAAAAAAAAAAGAAGAAGAAGAAGAAGAAGAGAAACTCCCAAAGTCCCAATCATTTGAGGATTAGGAATCACATCACCCCAAAATAACCAATACCCAATCTGGGAAAAAAAAGAGCTCACTTTTTGGACGGCTCTGATTGGCCAGAACATTAGTCACATCGACACGGGAACACCCAATCCCAACCCATCTTTTATTATAAAAAGGACATCTGTCTCTCTTTCTCTAAAGAGAAAAACAAAGCACACACTGCAAAAACCAAAACCAAAGCCAAAAAAAGTTTTTTTTTTTTAGAGAGAGAAAAAAAAAAATTATCGTTAAAATTTGTGTATAATTTTTAAAATTAATAGAGGGATCGGAGAGATCAGTGAGTGATGGAAGGAGTTGGGGCCCGACTCGGAAGGACCTCGACTCGGTACGGCCCGGCCACTGTGTTCACTGGGCCGGTTCGGAAGTGGAAGAAGAAGTGGGTCCATGTAGCTCCTTCTGCTAAGGACAACAACAGCAATCATTCTCATCAGATTCACAATCAAAGTGGCGCCACCACCGCCACCACCGCCAACGGCACGAGTAGTAACGGTAATAACGGTTCTCATCTCTTGCTTTACAAGTGGACCCCAATCACTCAAAGCCAGAACACCAATAACAACAACAACAACAACAATAACAGCAATAGCAACAGCAATAACAACGTTAATGGGGGGGACAAGAGTGACGTGGCAGCTGCCCCGGAGGAACCGCCTCGTCGTAAAATCAGATACATTCCGGTACACCCTTTTTGTCTGTTCTTTTTAATGATTTTTATGATTTTTTTTTTTTGAGGGTGTAGTGTGTGTTGAGATTTTTTGATTTTGGTGAAAATTTGTAGGTGGGGTTGTTAGGTGAATTGGGTTTTTTATGATGTGATCTGGGTTTTTGGGATTTTGTGAGAATAATGGGTTTGATATGTGATCTGGGTTTTTGGGTTTGTGTTAAATTGATGGGTGTTTATAGGTTGGAGAGGTTTTTTTGGGGAACTGGGATTTTTGTCTTTTTGGGGGGGTTTTGGAATGTGAAGTTGAAATCTTTTGATTTTGCAATTGGTGTTTGGTGGATGAATTGGGAAAGACATGTGGAGAATAAGCAAGATTGAGGGAAAGGAAACTTTAAAAAGCTTAGAATTTTTTGAATTGCTAATTTTTAAGTCGTTGTAAGGACTAAGGACGGTTTAGACTGTACAATATGTGTAGTTGAAGATTCACGGAGTTGAAAATTTTGGTTTCCATTTGGAGATGTGGATAATGCCATGTGTATCAACTGTACTTGGGGTGCATCTAGTTGTAAAGTTTTTGAAAAAATACTTGTTTGGATAGGACTGCACTTATATGTATATAATTGCGTATAATATGTCATTTATTATACATACTTTCTTGTTTGATGTCGTTGAAAAAGATGTGTCTACTTTATGGGATGCCAACTTGGAACTTTGTACTTTCTGCTTGATCTAAAAGGCTAAAAGTTAGTACAATTGTGATATTTGTAGAATGTATTGCTTTCTCATTCCTTTTTGTTAATTTTAGTACTTTACTTGAATTTAAAGAGAGAGAGAGAGAGAGAGAGAGAGAGAGAACAATTGAATCATAAAGATATTGCTTCTTATGTGCTTGAGTAGTTCTGTAACCTAACATTTGTAATGGTCATTCTTTTTTTGGATGGGATGGGGGAGGGGGAAGTTTAGTACCATTTAGAACTATGCTTATTAAAAAAAAAAGTATCGTTTAGTACTATGCTGAAGTATGGAGACATATTTGGTCATTCTCTATACGGTATGTTTTTTAGGAATTCAAATTTTGGCCATGAAAGACTTGAAAGATGTAGTAGATCCTAGATAAGTCTTGCATTTTATGTACTGTGGCACTAATACTGTAATAACATGTATTTTTAGATTAGTTCACTGATTCATTTTTATGCAAGGGACCCATTTTCGATATTGCATTGATCGGTTCATAAGATCTATGAGAATGATTTATGATTTATCAAAAAAAATTAAAGATCTATGAGAATGATTTATGTTTTTTTATTCCATTTCATTTATATTTTTAAAGAGAAATAGATGTGGTATTGTATGATTATTGAAATTACTGGGGTATGTAGAGGATTGCTTTCATGCTTATCAAGCACCATATAGATTACTATAATGATGTCTGTTTCACTTAAAAGACACAACTGATGACGTGCTTTTCAACTATGGCTTTGTCTTGCTAAGGTCTAGTCTAATAGTTATTAGTATATAAAAAAATGGTAGACTAGAAAAGTTTGTCGTATTACACTGGAGATACCAGAGGAGGTGGTGATGGTGTCAATTGGAACTTTGTTTGGTGCCTGGTAATGAGATATGTAGGTCAGAGTTTCTCTTAAGAGTTAAGAGTCAATTTCAGGAGAGTCTTATAATGTTTCTGCTTATTCTCTCTCTCTCTCTCTCTCTCTCTCAAAATTACTTTTTTTTTTTAAACCTAGAAGCAAAAATAAGGTAACCATCTTGCTTAGCTTTTCTTCTGTTTCTTGATGACAAAATTTACTATTTGGGGGCCATGAGAATGTCCTCACTCTGGTTTTCCTTATATCTAATAAAGAATCAGTTTTAAATTGGCAGTATATAGAGCTTATTGTGGTGGAATTGGTTTGGGAAATGAACATCTGGTGTGTGGAATTTAGCTCAGTTGTGTTTGATGTGGATTTTGTGGAGGGAGAAAAATTCTTGCACTCTTAAAAATGTGGAAGCATCATAGATGCAGTTGAAGCTATCATTTCTTAGAATTCTCTGTGGGTGGTCCACGGTCAATGACAGTGGTACCCAAACAGAATTTACTAATTCCATTTGTTTTTGCACTTAATTTGTTTGATAGCAATTCTTTAAGCGATCTCATGCTTTGTAACCTTCATGAATTAGTTTCAATACAATAAAACTTATTTACTTAAAAAAAAAATTGTGCTAATTGTGCATGTTTCTGTCTGTGTGTGGGAATTCAAACCATGCAATGTATGAAGTCTTGTTCTCAGGGATATCTTCTGTACTTTAAAATTTATATATCTTTTGTAACGTGTTTGACATAAGAGATTGGTCACACTCTTTTCGTTTGTGTTTCAAACATGAGATATACTTTTTTTAAATTTTGCTAGACATAGTAATGTCATAAAAGTTGGGTAGAAAAATTCTTACACTTAAAAATGTGGAAGCATCATAGATGTAGTTGAAGCTATCATTTCTTAGAATTCTCTGCGGGTGGTCCATGGTCAATGACAGTGGTACCCTAACAGAATTTATTAATTCCATTCCTTTTTGCACTTAATTTGTTTGATAGCAATTCTTTAAGCTATCTCATGCTTTGTAACCTTCATGAATTAGTTTAAATACAATAAAACTTATTTACTTAAAAAAACAATTGCGCTAACTGTTTATGTTTCTGTCTATGTGTGGGAATTCAAACCATGTAATGTATGAAGTCTTGTTCTCAGGGATATCTTCTGTACTTCAAAATTTATATATTTTTTGTAATGTGTTTGACATAAGAGATTGGTCACACTCTTTTCGTTTGTGTTTCAAACATGAGATATACTTTTTTTAAATTTTGCTAGACATAGTAACGTCATAAAAGTTGTATAGAAGGAATGTAAAGGTTTTTGAAAGTGCATAAGTAAAAAAAAGATGTGAAAGGAACTTGCGTTTCATTTCAAGTATATTATATAGAGAGTTCAATTTATTTCCTATTGCCTTCCACTTTTTAATGACCTTGGGCCTTGGCTTGGACTTGAATTTGGTTATGTGAAAGCTGATGTTCCTTATGTCTTTACCTGAAAACTACACATGGTCTGTTCTGGAAACCTTTTTCTTTTTAATAACATAAGGAACCTTTTTAAAGAAGAGCTCTTTGGACTTGCCTCTAGCCAGTAAAACCTACGGCCAACTAACCCCACCTACCAAGACCAGTTGCTGGATAATACAGGGGCATATACCCCTGCTAAGACAAGTAGTATGGCTGAAGTAGTTTTAGAGTATTTTTGGAAATAGAGTTTAATCATGCCACATAAACAGCTGATAATTTTTATGCATCTCAAGTTCTCAACTATATCTGGCATAAGAATTTGCAAACCAGATGGGAGGGTTGGGTTTAAGCCATGCATGTTTTTTCACTCACATGATGTAGGTCAATGGTGTAGTTAGTCCCCAATAATTATAAACTTAAGTATTAAAGAGGTCACATTCAGTGAAAATGAAAAAAGTTTTAAAGAGGTCATATGCAATGGACTAATTTAGTGTTGGAGTTTTGATGAATTTGGACAATGAATTAATCAAACTTAACATGCAGATGCAATTCTTGTTAAAAAAAACAAAGGCAGACACAATACAAATATTTTTAAGACTATTTTTATACACCTTGTGTACTTGGAGGTGCTCCTTTCAGTTAATAAAATTTTACTTATCAAAAAAAGATGAGTTCAATTTAGATTTTAAGGATGTCAGATTAGCTAGTTTAAAATTTGAATCTTTAGTTACTGAATGCCTTTGAAGAGCATGGGCTTCTCTCACTGACATCAACTGACATTAATGTATTCTTGTTAACTGAACCAAGCATCATTAAACTCATTCCGGGTCCATTACCTGAATTTTGATTAGTAGAGGGAACTTTATTCTGATCTTTCTTATTGATTTGGATGAAAGTTTTGGGCAGTTAATTTTTCTGCATTGTAGCTTCCAAGTTTTTCCTTTCTATACTCCCTTGTACTGTTAACTTTTTTGCCTTTCCTCTTTTCTTTTCTACTAATAATATCCCATATGGAAAGAAAAAACCTGGTAAAATGCCCTTTAGATATTGTTGCAAGAACAAAAAATAAAAAAGAGAAATGTAATATGGCATGCCAGTTTTTATTCATAATGTTGGAAATAAGCATATATGCTGGTGCTTGGGGAGAGTATGAAATTGCAATTAAACTCTTCTTGTGTGTTTGCTAGTGAATGTTTTAGGCGTTTTGATGAATTCTTGTTGGAAAATGCCGACTCTTAACAGTATATCTGAAATAGCCATCCATCATTGAAGATCCAATTTCTAGATTGATGCTCTTGGAATGAGTTTTAACGAACCATTTGAAGAATTATATGTTTCATTTGTTGTTATTGGCTTTGTGGATCAATGATCATTTTGGTTGTGCAGATTGCTGTTCTAGAGGAACAGAAGATTGAGGATGCAGAAAATGAGGCTGCAGAAAAGGTTGATGATGATGATGATGATGATGACGACGACGACGATGATGATAAACAAATTGATATTGATCCTAATGCATCAGAGTCAACCGCAAAGGTTGAGGTTCTGGATGAGAAACCTGACATTAATGACGTGCCTATGGAGGAAAATCAGGTGAAATGGTTACTTATTTCATTCTTGTTTTATATATTGTCATTTGTGATTTAGACTATTGGTAATATTATCTATTGTGGAGACAATTCTGTTCACACTGCACTCAAAGTAATCTGGACAGAAAGGCTGTATGGACTGAGCGGACAAGGACACTGATGTAATTTTAAGGGGAAAAATAGGATACTTCCGTAATTAGTTAGATAAATGATGGTCATTGATTACTGTAAAAAAAATTATGAATGGCAACCTTGCTATTTGTCCCATGTTAGAAATTCAGAGAAGCACATTAAATTCTATCTAAAAGTTTATGAAGAATAGTTATTTGAAAAAAAAAAGGTCTGTCTAATAGTTTACCTCTCTTTTGATTTCCAACTGCATCCCCAGAGATTGGTGTAGGAAAATTTTAGTTTCAATAGTTTGCTTTCCCTTACTGGCTTGAGATTAATCCCACATCACTTCTAAACTCTGCTTTGTGTCTTACTGAATGTTTACATGTATACTTACCAAAAAGTTTTATTTGTTTGTCAGGACAATAATCAATTAATACGCCAAGATCTGAATGAGAGAACTTTGGATTTGAGTTTAGGCTTGAAGGCACATGATGATGACCATGATCCTGATTCAAAAACTGATTAGACCAGAGATGGCCAGTAGAAAAGAGAGAAGGCAAGTAGTGTTGAGACATGATTCCATCTTTGGGTTTTTGGATGCTGAGACATAGAAACCTACTTGTTTGTACCAGATTTAGAGACTCAATTTTTTCTTTTTTTCTTTTTTTATTGAGCCACTGGCTGTCTAAGGGCAAAGTGTATTCCAGTGGCATATGCATGTACTTTAGTCCTAATTTGATGCTCCCTTGCTGAGCTGATTGCAGTTTCTACCGATTTGGTTTTAGGAGAAAATACATTAATTAATTTTTTAATCATTGGATAATAGATTTTTTATTTTGTTTCTCTCCAGCTTTGTCTGAGAACTTCTGAGTCTAGACATGCTGGAATTACAGTGAAATGGAAATTGAATGAATCATCTTTTCATAGTTATATTCATATTGAAGACCTAGTATTACTTTACATTGTGTTACTTGCACTGAAAGTATATATGTGCTTTACCAAGATTGTACCAGGTGAAGTGTTATATGAAGCAGGTTAAGATTAAATGATAACAATCTTGTCATAGTTAAAGCATATAAACAACATGATTGTGTAGCTGTTTTAAATCTCTTCTAAACATCGATTCGCATGCCTGTTATGTAAATGTTTATTTCCAGCTAGCAGGCTGCTTTAACTCCTGGATTTAAAGCCTGAAACGAAAACCATTCTCGTATTACATTTGAAGAAGGCAGGATTTTTTTAAGCAAGCTTCAACTTTACAATTAATTGAGCCAGATCATCCCAATCTTTTGGGTATTTCGTTGAATAACCAATCTGTTCCAGCAAGAGATTTGGGTTGAAAATGGGTTGAGTCAATCATTGCAGTTTCTGGGATGGAGATAAAAAGCAGGTCTATTTTATGGTCTTATGGATGCAACTTGGTCACTTCTCTGAGATGCAGAGGGAGGCAATGGGGGTGTACACAGGTGTTATCCCTTACCTTTGCGGCGTGGTTCGTCATGTAAAGCGTAGGTGGGGATTTCAAAGGCTTCAGGTGGTAAGAAACCCAGATTTTCCGAACAGGTTGCGAATTGGGGGCATTGCTGTGACTATTTCTAGGATGTGGAGGAATGGTTTACTCCGGCGTAAAAAGATTAAGATGTGACGTGAATTTTTTCGACTTTATAGATGTAGCATTTATGTGGCTGTGTTCTTTCCTACAAGAATTCTTCTTGTTTCTTCTTTCTCCTTTCCCTAAAGCTAAAATAATGAGTGATCATTTTCCATCACAGCTCAATTATCATCTCCATCCTAAGTTTTGCGTGCAAGTGAATTAAATCTTTAGGAGGTTGATTTTTCAATCATCCTGAAAATAACCCAAGGCATATTTTTCGATCATCCTAAATTGATTGGCGCTATATGATCTATGCGGATCATTTTTTTTTACCGACATTCCCGATTACTAATCAGTAAAAACCTCTATTAAAAAAAAAGAGTGCATTCCTTCTTCCGCTAAATTAAAATTAGGCAAGAAGAATAAAGCGAATTTCACGTTCTCTTCTTGATGGGTATATAATTCAAATATAGAAAATTTAAAAGTGAAAAGTACGCACATGGAGAGAAGAGAAAGGAAACTAGAACACGTCTTCCACCCAAATGTCTGTGGTAAATTAAGCAAAGCAAGTAGCACATAGTTGACCACGAGCCTCTTTGGCCCAAGTGTATTCCCGAGTCCAACTCTTCAAATAAATAGTAAATTATTTGTACCTATAATCAGTTGGTTACTATCTTCGTCCTATATTAGAAGAGAGTTCATAAATCATAATGAATAAATCAATATAGCAATCTTCTTAAAACGTTGAAGTTTAAGTGACAAATAAAAATTTAAGTGTTGATAAATGAGTTTGGAGTAGTAAAGGAGTAACAGTAAATCCTGGCACCTAACCCAACTCATTTGTGAACATGGAATTCCCAATCTAACCGAAGGACTCAAATTTACTCGTTTATGAATCGAAATAATAACAAGTTGGGAGACTCTCCAACTATCTCTAGGTAATATTTAATGTATCCGTTATATGCACTATCTCTCCCATATTGTGTGGATATTATAAGCGGATGAAATTCACACAATGTGAAAGAGATGTTGCATGTAACAAATACACAAGATACTTTTTCCATCCACTCAAACTCACCATCGCATAACTACTAGCAAAGAACAAGATATCATGCAAATGGGTAGTTACATGTATTGGATATGTGATAAAAGCTCTCGTGAGAGCAAGAGCAAAAATTTCATATAAACAGAAACCTACTCGTCCGTTTATCCTCTGTCCTTAAAAAAAAAAAAAAAAGTTGTGTCCATTCAATAGGATCTATTTCAAATGAATCAATGGCTTAAAACAATCCACCTCACTATCTCAATTAAAAGCCCAACCTAACAATGTTAAAGCTTGTTAACTATAGAGGTAAATAAATAAATAAAAGAAAAAAAAAACAATAACAAGAACGTGGGAGAAGAGTACATCAGAAGAAGATAAAAAATCTAGATTGGTTGCTAGTCTTCTACAGAGCAATTTTCACTCAAACCCTAACCCTAGGCCTTTGCCACACCATAGTCATTGTCAGACCCTCATCAGTAGTAGATCTACCGTTACCCAACATCTGCTTGTTTTGTTCTCATTCGATCTTCTTTCCATTTTGTTTTCTTGATTATTATTTTTTTTTCTGGACTAACATTAACTCCATCTCTATTACTCATATTAATGTTTTAAATGAGTGGGTTCTACTTAGCTCAACTGGTAAAATTTTAGATGGTTGAATAAGAGATCTGAGGTTCAATACCCGCCTACACCAAAAACTAATTGGTGTTTTAGTCTAATAATAAAAGACTATTATCAAGAGCGGATGTCATTGGTTAAAACTCTCTAAAAAAAAGTTTTTAAATGATGTGGCACAATATAAGGCATTTATCTATTTTCAATAGATCCTAGCCAAGTCATAGTAGAATGGAGATAATCTAAATCCAATTTGTACGACATTTTATTGACAAAAACTCAAAATAATACCCAATAGCCACTTTGAACATAGAGCTAGCCACAACTCATCGTCTTCTTCTTCAAAACTCATTACTTAAACCTCCTAGCTTTTGGGTTTCTCACAAATCTCTCTCTTTCACTCCCAACTCAATCTCACCAATTCATCATTGCTAGCTACTGAGAATAAACATGTCGAAACCCATTTTCTATGCTGCTACAGCTCAGGATAATGGCTCCACCACAACCACAATCGTTTTTCCAATTGATGTTGGTAAAATTAAAGAAAACTCTCAACAACAACAACAATAAAAAATTTATATATGTATGTATGTATGTATGTATGTATATATATATATATATATATATATATGTTTATTGTTGTGTTATATATATGTTTGTTGTTGTGTAGTGTTGTGTTGTGTTGTTTGTTGTTGTTGTTGTTGGCTTATTGCGTTGTTTGTTTGTTGTTATTGTTGTTGTTTGTGTGTGTGTGTGTATATATGTTGTTGTGTTCTTTGTTGTGTAGTTATATACACAACAAAGAACACGGAGCTAGTCACTTTGAACAATAGAGCTAGCCACAACTCATTGTCTTCTTCTTCAAAACCCACTACTCAAACCTCCTAGCTTTAGGGTTTCTCACAAACCTCTCTCTCTCACTCCAAATGCAATCTCACTAATTCATCACTGCTAGCAACTGAGAATAAACATGTCAAAACCCATTTTTTATGCTACTACAACTCAAGATAATGGCTCCACCACAACCACAACCGTTTCTCCAATTGGCGTTGGTAAAATTAAAGAAAACTTTCAACAACAACAACAATAAAATATGTGTGTGTGTGTGTGTGTGTGTGTTACAACAACATATATATATATATATATATATATATGTTTGTCGTTGTGTAGTGTTGCTTGTTTGTTTGTTTGTTTTTTGTTGTTGTTGTTGTGTTATGTTGTATTGTTTGTCGTTGTTGTTGTGTTGTTTGTTTATTTGTTGTTGGGTTGTGTGTGTGTGTGTGTGTATATATATATATATATATGTGTGTGTGTTGTTGTTGTTATGTTCTTTGTTGTGTAATTATATACATAAATAACAACACAACAACAACAATCTAGTATCTCATGTATCATGTGTGTATATTGCAGGTGGTATCTTATGTATTTAAGACACACATTATCTCTCTTATATTGTGTGTATATTGTAGGTGACTAAAATCCACATAATGTAAGGGGTATGTTACATGTAACAAATACACAATATATGTTTTCCAATCAAACTCACCCATGCATAACTATAAGCAAAGAATAGAATGTCATGTGAGTGGGTAGTTACATGTATCGGATAAGTGATAACACAAACAGATACCTATTATCTCATCAATGGTAAACCGTTTATCTTCAATCCTTAGAAACAAAAAACACATCACGACAGTTGAGTCCACCTTGTACGAAATTTTATTGATAAAAACTTAGAATTCCCCAATGGCCACTGCTTTTCTGAATATGGAGCTAGCCGCAACTCATCGTCTTCTTCTTCAAAACCCATTTCTCAAACCTCCTATGGCTAGGGTTTTTCACAAACCTCTCTCTCTCTCTCTCCAAACTCAATCTTGCCAATTCATCATCCCCAGCCATTGAGAATGAACATATTGAAACTCATTTCCTGTGTTGCTTCAGCTGAAGACAATGGCTCTACCACAACCGTTTCTCCAATTGGCTTTGGTAAAGGAAAAAAATATGTCAGATTATATATTTTGTATTGGTTTTAATTTTGAGGCATAAATTGAGAAATTCTTATTTAGTGATTGTTCTATCTCAATGGCTCGGATTGGAGAGGTGAAGAGGGTGACAAAGGAGATGAATGTGTTAGTAAAAATAAACTTGGTTCATGTGTTGTTGACAAAATACTGGGATTCCTTTCCTTGATCATATTTTGGATATTAGTCTTTTCACATTTTGTTATTCATTTCTTGATTTTTAACTTTGTTTCTCAATTTGGGGTTTAGCTACTTTTTATTATTGGGGTTGTAAATTTCCAAATTCAGCTTTTTTTTTTTTTTTTTGAATCCTTAGTGGTAACATAATTCCCCCACCCCCCTTTTTTAGTTAGACGTGAGACGTCATTTATTTAATTGTTCGTAGTTTACATTGGTTTTTTAAGACGAATGCTTTTATTTTTTTAAATCCTCCCAAACATGTCTTACATCCAGGATTTGAATGGAATGAAATCCTTTCAAATGTTAGGTTTAGTTATGCGTAATTGTTATACCTTAACTTCCTAATTAAATTCAACAATGTGGTTATGTTGGCCAGTAAGTGACATGCTTGAATTTAATTGTTGTTGGAAAATATAACACTATTTTTCATTGCTAAAGTACAGTACTTTAGTTTTTTCCATATGAAAGTGGTGTAGATAACTTTATGATTTTGTAGCTGGACTTCATTTTGTAGCAATTAATGGACCCTTATATTAGGGGAAGTGTGGGTGAGTTTATTAAATATTGGCGAAAAACCTATTTTAGTCCCTACATTTTCACACGATTTTCACTTTGATCCCCATCTTTTATTTTCATCGCTTTTAGTCATTCGTTTGAAAAATGCGTTTCTGCTTGCTCACTCCTAAGTGTAGGAGATCGTAGCAATATAATTCTCGGAGTACCGAGGTCGAACCACAAGGAGTAGGGTAAATTCAAAGACAATATAATTAAATAACAATTTGGGTGAAGAAGAAAAATATTTTTGCTTGGTGATTGTTAACAAGAATAATAAAAACTTATTTAAATCAATAATGTAAATACTAGGGCATCGAGGTGTTTCCCTATATTGATATGAGATTCTTTGTGATCTAAGAAAATATATATTTCATAATTGATTGTTCTTATACAATTAAAAACTTATGATTCGGTTGAACTGAGATAATTCAAGAACGCATTATAACCTCGATTAATAATGCGATTAGAATAGTTTTCAGAAAAACCCATTCACTTTAAAATGTGATTTCTATTTGAAACTATTAGAAATTCATCTAAACAATAAGAAAAACATGATTGAACTTATTGAAAGCATGAAAGAACTAATACATCAAAAAGAAATCTAATTGAACAATCAAATATGCTATTGTCTAAAATCTTAGAGAGAATCACATTGAATATTCATACCGTATAGAAGAAACATAACCCCTAGCCCTAGCAAAGTGTTTAGGCTGCCATTAGAGAAAGGAAAATACAAGTTTTTCTCTGCCAAAAATTCATTCTCACAGCCTCCCTTCCAAACCCTAATGTCCAAGTGTCTAAAGAAAATAAAACTTTTTCTATTTAATTTCCGTCCAGGTTTATAGCAGTAACTTGTGAGTTAATTTCGGCCTTCAAAAATTGAGAATTTCAAAAAACTCAAAACTAGAAAGTTGTATATATTTAAGTCACGGTTCTAACCCATCCAGCATTGTGTCAATTGGATTTTTGAGGAGAGAGATACGCCCAAAATACTGATCAATGCTCAAATAAGATTTTTCCTTTTCAGATTTTGCCTCTTTGATTTCTTTCCTTATTTAAAGCTTCCAATCATGGTAGACGATCCAAGCACTCCAGCTGCACCTCTTTAGACATTTAAGCATGGCCTTTAGCTCCACTTTAATTCTAATTTGGCCTCCATTCTCTTACAAATTCCTGTAAACTCATCTTTCTCACATGATTTCTTGAAAGTAGAAAATTACACACAATGAATGACATTTTATTCAAAAAATTATGTAAAGATAAATAATAGGGACTAATGCAAATCATGACTTAATTATACAAATTAAGTATAGTAATAAGGAGATAACGCCCACATAAATATATAACAAGTATACAATTTAAAGCGTTATTAGTTTCGTTTTAATCCTTACCGTTACTCATTTAACAGAAATATCCTACGTGGCAAACGGACCAACAATAAATGCTGACGTGTTTATTAAAATAATATTAAAAAAATTATTTACATTTTTAAAAATGCCACATCAGCAATTTAATTTAATTTTTTTTTTAAAGCCACTTTAGATAAAAATAATATAAAAATTTCTAACCTAATTATTTTTTAAAAAAAAGAAAAGAAATTAGTTAAATTAATTTTTTTTTCTTTTTTTCTTTTTTTGAAGAACATGAAGAACTCAGAACTATGTGTTCTTCATTTTCTTTCCCAACTAAGCTTGCCCAGAAAATTAAAAATTTACTTTTCTTTTCTTGCATTTTCTTAGCAACAAAACCCATAAAATCACTCAAATTTACAAAATAAAAAGACATGCCCATAAAAATTTACAAAACACAAACATTCAACAAGGTTTTCTTATGCATTGAAACCAAACACCAAAAACACAAAACTCAAACCCAGATTTTCAGCCTCCATGCACACCACAAACCCAGAAATCAACATCAGAATACAACATTACCACAAACCCACAAACCCAAAAATCAACATACACCACAAACCCACAAACCCAGATCAACAAAACTCACAACTCACAACTCACAAACCCACAAACCCAGATCAACAAAACTCACAACCCACAAACCCACCATCGGAATACATATCTCCACCACGATCTGCACCACTGAGTTGAGAGATAGAGAGATGAAAGAGAGAGACTTATCAATCTGGGATAGTGAGACAACGATCTGTGAGTTAGAGAGAGTTTGAGCCATTTGGGTCTGAGTTTGAGCGGAGATGAGATTATGAGATTAGAGAGTTTAGGGTCATCTCGGCTTCACAACCACTGATCTAGGCTCCAATATCGAATCGGTGACTGGGGTTTCGTACAACGGAGCCATATTGAATTGGTGACTATGGTGAGTTACCAAATTGGCGGACCTTCGCGATGGGTTTTCTTTCTTTGACGGCAGTGATGACCTCACTATGTCTTGAACGAGTTCGATGGCAGCGACCTCATCATTTAGATTTGAGAGAGTTTGGGTCAAATTGGAGTGTGGCAGTCGGCGGAGATGAGATTTTGAGAGAGTTTGGGTCTGAGAGAGATTTCGTCGAGGGTGAAGAGAGAAAGAGAGAATTAGAGATGAGATTAAAAGAAAAAGAAAAAGAATTAAGGTTAAAGAAAATTTGATTTGATATGAGATTTGGGAAGCTCCAGCTTATTTTTGTGTTTGTGTTTGTTTTTTAATTAGATTTTTTTAAACCGTTTTTTAATTAGATTTAAGTTTTGTTTTTTAATTTATTTATTTTTTGTTTAAATTTGCTGACATGGCTTTTTATAAAAAATTAAAATGCTGATGTGGCATATAAAAATGCCAAATAATATTTTTTTAATAATATTTTAATCGCCACATCAGCGCCACATCAGCTAATAGAGTGTTCCGTCTGCTACTTAGGACTTTGCCGTTAGGGCACTAACGGTAGGGACAAAAACGACATCGCTTTTTTGATTTTAAAGACTAAAAACAGTGAAAATAAAAGATAGGGATCAAAGTGAGAATCGCGTGAAATTGTAGGGATGAAAATGGGTTTTTCGCCTTAAATAATTATTCATTTGGTGTTATGGTTTCATTGTGTAAGAATTTGAGTCCAATGTGCTGTTGTTTGTTAATTATATTTATTTATTTTTATGTTATCAACTTGTTTCGCATGATCTGTTTGATGTGCATGTTAAAGCCATTGGTGATATTCACATTAATGATCATCACACAAATGAAGATCTTGCTCTTGCCATTGGAACGGTACTTGAAAAACATTACACCATATGTTTTTGTTATTCCTATGGCTTTTGTAGTATGATGCTGAATTTCAAGTAGTCCTTCCCCTTTTGTATTTTTTTTTTGTTGTGCAATTTAAAATAAAGTATTTTTGTATTTGGTGGGATTCAAATAAGTTTCCTTGTTTCATTAATTTTATTCATTTAGCCAGTTTTACATCTAGTCTGATATCCTTTTGAATTAGTTTTGATTATATGCACTTATGCTTACTTTAGAATGTAATATATAACAAAATGGATTAATTTAATTGTTAAGATATGTCCCAAGGCTATTGCTTCAACTGCTTTATATTTGAATTTACTTGTTGTTATCTTTGTGTATGAGGTATAATAAGTTAGTTTTGCTCGGCTTGGAGGTTTTTTTGCAGGCACTTGGTGGAATAAATTGGAATGAGTAATTCTCAGCTCCTCTTGATGAAGCACTAATACATGTTGCATTGGTTCGTTCAACTTTTGATTATTTCATATGAAGTAAACATATAATATATTTTAGGTGTCAAAAAATTAACTGATGTTAGAGCAATTACATCAGCTCGTGCATAATGCACCGTCTATTTTACACTTAAAACCTACTTTTTCTATTTTTCACCATCAATTTTACAAAACATTTACATCAGCTTATCTATTTTACAAGAAATTTTAATAAAATATTCACCTTCCCAATTTTTTTATTATTTCTCTCAACTACCTATACATGTACGCGCGCGCTCTCTCTCTCTCTCTCCAGTTTTACTGATCTGTTGCTCTCTCTCTATACCCATCTCTCTACCATCTCTATACCAACACAGATCAACTCTCCCTCCCAGTCAGATCTCCCTAGCTCCGATCAGGCAAGACCCACGAGCTCCCTAGCTCCTTTATGATTTTTTGAGCAGCCAAACAAAAACCCAGATAGAAAAAAAAGCAAAAGAAAGAAGAGGGTGAGTCACAGCTGTGCAGAAGATCCCTTGGACTCATCTTCTCCCTCGGCGATCTCTCCCTCTTTAAGCTCATCAGCTTCTTCTTCCTCAACAGCTCTCATGTTTGGGTTTGGGTTTGGAGCAGCGTTGGTGTTGCTCTGTTCCTCCAAGGTTCTAGGCCTTTTTTTTTTTTTTTTTTTTTTTTTTCTGTTCTGCTACTGCTATAGCCGCTACTTCTTCTTCTTCGCCTTGACCGCTTCTTCTTCTTCTTCTTTGATGATTCACATAAATTTGTATATGGGTTTGATGATATGGTTTTGTAAATGGGTTTGAGGAGCTAGAGGAGATCACCGTCAACACCGCTAGGAGCATCAAGATCGACGGCAAGCAGCGAGATCGACGGCATCTGAGAAAGAGAGAGAGCTGCGCCTGAGATGAGAGAAAGAAAGGAAAATGAGAGAGAGAGAGAGAGAGAGAGAGAGAGAGAGTCGGTACAGAGAGAGAGAGAGAAAAAAAAACTATTAAAAAAATAAATAGATGAGCTACAGTAACCGTGCATATATGCACGGTTACTGTAACAAATTTGCAAAAATGCACAACTTTGCACGATTTGATGTGGGGTTTTTTTGGGGCCAAAATATGTAAAAACACCACCTTTTTCTATTTTGCAAGACTATACATGATCTGATGCAATTGCTCTTATAATTGATATTTATGTTTGTCCTTGGTATTTGAGCTTGTGGTGCTGATTTCCATGTCATTATTAAATTTTATACTAGAATATAATATTACCTCTATATCTAGTTTCCAGTGACCTCTCTAACCATGTTTAGTTATTTACATTCTCTAGGAATCTAAAATAATGGCTTATTTTGAGTACATTGTTTGTTTGTTTGTTTGTTTTTTTTTTTTCCAGGATTTATCTGGCCAACGGTATTTAGGTTATGATTTGTTAATACTTACTCAGAGAGTTGGAACATATGAAACTCAGGTAGGGCTCCTATTTGTCTACTCCTACGATTAAGAAATTTGATGTCACCAATTGTTATTTATCTCTAGCATAGTGGTGAAATTTCTATTGATATATTGACATAATGTGACATGTTTGCACTTTTGGAAGTTCTGCAATCTTATATAGTTTACCTATTGCATGAATTTTATTTGTAGTTGGTTACTTCCTATTCACTGTAGCATAATAAAACAATATGAAAATAAAAATTATTTGTATCTAAAATCAGTTGGTATTATAAGAGAATTTATAAATAATCTATCTAGGAGTTTTCTTAAATGGTAAAGACTAAGTGACGAATAAAAATAAAAGTGTTGATAAATGGGTTTGGGGTTGCGAAGGAGAAATGGCAATGCAAATACTGGACTTAACTTATTCACAACCACAAAATTCTCCCAATTGAAGGACTCAAATTTACTTTTTCAAGAATCAAAATAATAAGTTTAGTATCTTATGTATCCACTACATGCAATATCTTCTCACATTATGGGTATATTATATGTGGATGAAATCAACACAACATGAGAGAGATGCTGCATGTAACAAATACACAAGATACTTTTTCCACCCTGCCTAACTCGAAATCACCAGTGCAATTAGATGTTGAGAAAAAGGATATCATGTGAATGGGTAGTTTCATGTATTGAACACTTTATAACGCAAATAAAAAAAAAAATCATACAATAAGAAACATAATATCTCATCAACAATAGACTGTTTATCCCCAGTCCTTGAAAGCAAAAACAAAAAACACACTATGACAGCGGAGTCCACCTTGTACGACATTTTATTATTTTATTGACAAAAACTCAGAACACCCATGGCCAAGTATCTCCTACGTCCATCCTATACAACATCCTTCTTACAAACATGCGTGTGCGACCCACATGTTTGTGAGAGGGATTTTGTATAGGATAGACGCATATGAAAAATTTTTCATTGACCACTGCTTTTTTGAAAATGAAGCTAGTCGTAACTCATCGTTTTCTTCTTCAATACCCACTACTCAAACATCCTAGGGTTAGGGTTTCTCACAGACCTCTCTTTCACTCTAAACTCAATCTCACCAATTCATCACCACCGCCAGCTATTGAGAACAAACTTTTCGAAACCCATTTCCTGTGTTGCTTCAACTGAAGTCAATGGCTCCATCACAACAACAATCTCTTCTCCAATTGACACTTTTAAAATTAAAGAAAACTCTTATATCCCTCTTATAGACATGTGGGTCACACACGTGTGCGACCCACATGTCTGTGAGAGGGATTTTGTATAGGACAAACGCATATGCAAAATTTTCCACTGGCCAATGCTTTTATGAAAATGAAGCTAGCCACAACTCATCATTTTCTTCTTCAAAACCCACTGCTCAAACCTTCTAAGGTTAGGGTTTTCTCACAAACCTCTCTCTCACTCTAAACTCAATTTCACCAATTCATCACTGCTAGTTACTGAGAACAAACTTATCGAAACCCATTTCTTGTGCTGCTTCAACTGAAGTCAATGGCTCCATCACAACCACAACCGCTTCTCCAATCGACAAGGACGAAAGCAGGACTCATACCCAGGGGGGGCCAAAGCTTAAAACCAAAAAAAAAAATTATGAAAATGAAAACTACCATCTATTTCATATTAAACAAAATACTACATACAAAATAAGTATTTCTTAAATATTTTATATTATAAAATACTTTAACAAAGTATAACATGCAAAATAAGTGTTTCTTATTTTGTGCGCGGTTTTTGTTTAGTCCATATTTATTTTTTTATTTTGTTTTTGTAGTTAAAGGGGCATGAATTTTATTTATTTATTTCTTTTCTTGTACGTCAATATCTAAATATTTTAGAGGAGGAGAAATAAATAAATATATATATATATATATATATTTAAGGGTAAATCTTAATTTTTTTATACTAGTTTTTTTTTTTTAATGTGTGGGGGGGGGGGGGGGGGGAATGGCCCCCCTCTGCCCTAGTGTGGGTCCGTCCCTGCCAATCGACACTTGTAAAATTAAAGAAAACTCTTATATCCCTCTTATAGACATGTGGGTCACACACGTGTGCGACCCACATGTGTGTGAGAGTGATGTTGTATAGGATAAACGCATATGCAAAATTTTCCACTGGCCACTGCTTTTATGAAAATGAAGCCAGCCACAACTCATCGTTTTCTTCTTCAATACCCACTGCTCAAACCTCCTAGGGTTAGGGTTTTCTCACAAATCTCTCTCTCACTCTAAACTCAATTTCACCAATTCATCACCGCCAGTTACTGAGAACAAACTTATCGAAACCCATTTCCTGTGCTGCTTCAACTAAAGTCAATGGCTCCATCACAACCACAACCGCTTCTCTAATCGGCATCGGTAAAATTAAAGAAAACACTCATATATATGTATGTATGTATGTATGTAGTAGTAGTAGTAGTAGTAGTAGTTGTTGTTGTTGTTGTTGTTGTTGTTGTTGTTATAAACATAATTTATTTGTTTTTATGTTAACAACTTGCTTTGCATAGGCTATTTGATGTGCATGTTAAGGCCACTGGTGATATCCACATTAACGATCATCACACAAATGAAGATGTTGCTCTTGCCATTGAAACGGTACTTGAAAAATATTACATTGCATGTTTTTGTTATTCCTATGACTTTTGTATTGTGATGCTGAATTTCAAGCAGTCCTTCCCCTTTTGTATTTTTTTTTTGTGGTGCCATTTAAAATAAAGTATTTATGTATTTGGTGGGATTTAAATAAGTTTACTTTTTTCATAAATTTGAGTCATTTAGCCAAATTTACATCTAGTCCGATATACCCTTTGAATTACTTTTGATTATATGTACTTATAGCTTACTTGAGAATGTAATATATAATATGGTGGATTAATTTAATTGTTAAGATATGTCCAAAGGCTATTACTTCAACTGCTTCATATTTGGATCTAACTATTGTTATCTCTATGTATGAGTCATAATAAGTAAGTTTTGATCAGTTTGCAGGCCTTTTTGCAGGCACTTGGTGATTGGAAATGAATAAATCGGTTTGGTGACTTCTCCGGCCAAAATTGGAAATTAGCATTGTTTTTCAAACAATATAATTAGTAGGCACTGTTTTCAAACTATATTTTTTACTAGCATCTCGAGTCTAAGAGACTCAATTTTGAGCTTATAAATCGAGCATTTGAGACTCGATTTCAGTGTTCTAATTTGTCTGATGTGGCATTTCTTCCATGTGGCGTCCACTTGAAGATCGAGTCTCTAAGACTCGATTTATAAGCCAAAAAAAAAACCAAAAAATATTTACGTTCAAGTCTATCGTCTACATGCCGTTCCAGAAATTCCAAAAAAAAAAAATTAAAGAAATCAACGCAAAAGAAAAGAAGCCAATTGTCCAGAAAAGAAAGAAGCAACAGAAAAAAAAAAAAAACCAGAAAAATTGCTATTGAAGCTGTCATCCAAACCCAAGAATAAAAATTAAAAAGAACTTTGGCCGTTGTGTGCAAACCCAAACCCAGAAAAATTGCTAATGAACCAACAACCACCAAAACTAAATTGCTAATGAACCAACAACCCAGAAAAACTTTGGTCGTTGCCGTTTCAGCTTTCTCACCGTCACCATTCACCATAAACATCAACAACCACCAAAACCGAGATTAAAAAAAAAAAAAAAAAACCAAGGCGAGCAAGCCCATAACCATGGCGGCAAATCCACGGCAAGCAAACCCAGATCCACGGGTTAAAATTGTCGTCGAAGATCTTTGGCTTTAGATCGGCGTTGGCTGTGTGTGTTTGTGATCGGCATTGGCCGTGTGTGTTCGTGGGGCGTGGGAGGTTGTCGGTGGTCGCCGGTAGTCGTGGCTAGCCGTGGGTTGAAGCTTGTCCTCTTCCCTAGGTTGTCCTCTTCCTTGTTCTTGTTCTTCCTTGTTCGTGTTCGTAGGGCGTGGGTGTTTTTGTTCTTCTGTTTGTTTTTTTTTTCCTCTGATGAGATGAGAAGGGGCAAAGCCCGTGTGTTTAAAATTGTAAAGGGTTATAAATCGAGTCTTAGAGACTGGATTTACAGGTAAACGCCACGTAAAAAAAATGCCACATCAGACGTGATCAAACCAGGAAAATCGAATCTCAAAGACTCGATTTATAGCCCAAAATCGAGTCTCTAAAACTCGAGATGTTAGTAAAATATATAGTTTGGAAAATGGGCCTACTAACTAAATAATTTAAAAATTGGGTTTAATTCCCAATTTTGGCCTGACTTCTCCTCTTGATGAAGCACTAATACATGTTGTACTGGTATGTTCAACTTTTGATTGTTTCTTATGAAGTAAACATATAATATGTTTTAGGTGTCAAAAAATTGAATGATGTTATGATTGATATTTATGTTTGTCCTTGGAGGTTGAGCTTATAGTGCTGATTTCCATGTCATGTTTAAATTTTGCACCATATTATAGTATTGACTCTATCTCTAGTTTCCAGTGTCCTCTCTTACCATGCTTATTTATTTACATTCTCTAGGAATCTAAAATAATGACTAATTTGAGGATATAGTCTTTTCAGGATTTATTTGGCCGATCGTATTTTTTTTAGGATATGATTTGCAAATTCGTACTTAGAGAGTTAGAACATGTGACACTCAGGTAGGGCTCCTATTTTGTTTACTCCTCCAATTAAGAAATTTGATGTCATCAATTGTTATTTCGTCTCTAGCACAGTGGTGGAACTTCCTACTAAGATATTGACATAATGTGGCATGTTTGCACCTTTGGAATTCTGCATTCTTATATAGTTTAGCTATTGCTTGAATTTTATTTGTAGTTGGCGGATACTTCCAGCATGACACTTCACATGTGACAGGTAATAATACTGGGAGCTTCTTAACCTTGTCATTGTTGATATAAATCTACTGGTTTTTTTTTTTTTTTTTTTTTTGCCCTACATATTTTACCGAAATAATACCATCTTCATGCTCTTTGCATTGGGGTCAACTGTATATTCTTCCAATTATTTTTTATGCAACTAGATGTGTAAATGGTTTTTTTTTTTTTTTTTTTGGAGGATTTTCATGCACTCTTTCTTAAAAGTCCTATATTCTATGTTTTTCTTAGTTGTATCCATGATTTCTATTTATAATAGACTGAAATTGTTTTTTTTTTTTTTTTCAAAATTTCTGAAGTACCTTTTTAAAAAGAAAAGGAAAAATTTTTGAAGTGTCCATTTGACAAAGATTAATTTTGCTAACTTATTTTATTATTCAACTTATTTTTACTACTATTCATGAATCATACTACACTTTTTGATACTATTTATGAGTCCTACTATATTATTTCAATTAATTTTTATTTTTATTTATTATACGTTGAACAAAATATTTTTAATTTTAATAAAATATACGAATAACTAGAGGGCCGAGGGAGATCGGCCCATTTAGTAGCCATATTTTGGTTTTTTAGGATTGGGCCTCTCTCTTCAAAAAATTTAGCACCCTCCGGCGGCCCCTAACAGCCCAGCCGATCAGAACAACCCAAAAATTTTAAAAACCCAATTAACCCACCCACAGTTTCAACCTAAACCAAATTCGAAAAAAAAAAAAGAAAAAGAAAAGAGAAAATCGAGAGAGAGACCGAGAGACAGAGATCGGAGAACTACTATAGAAGAGAGTGAGCCACGTCGTTGCCAGCACAGCCGTCGGCCGCCCTGCCCATGACCCACTGACCCACCAGAGCAGCCGATCTACCCAGTGACTGACCCAGAGTTCACGCAAGCCTCCGACGCCGCCCGCTGCTGCCTCTAGCCTCCATCCCGAATCCGTTCTGCTCCAAGTATTTTTTTTTTTT
Organism: Lithocarpus polystachyus; assembly: GCA_033629205.1. Lineage (NCBI taxonomy): Eukaryota > Viridiplantae > Streptophyta > Magnoliopsida > Fagales > Fagaceae > Lithocarpus > Lithocarpus polystachyus. The sequence continues at coordinate 85,684,937 of CM066166.1, forward strand.
CTTTCCTCCACTCCATACGTTTTATAATGTTTGTGTTTTGTGAATCTGTAGTGCGATTGTGAATTAAATTTGAATATGTGAATAAAGATTGTGTTTGGTTGTCTCTGTTTTACTTGTTTTTGCGTGTCTGAGTCAGTGAGAACTGAGTTGAGTTGTGATTTTTGAATATAATTATATTATAGAGAGAGTCTGTAGAGAATTTATATTACTGTTCAGTATTTGGGACTTTGAGAAAGAAGTGCAAATACAGGTAAAGGTAGGAAAGGTAGTGCATTATAAATTGGGGTGGTGGGTGAGTGACAGAGATAAAGAGACAGAAACAAAAACATAACATAATAAAAATGTCACAAAAATGTAACCAAATAAAATTGGGACTTGCCCACATTGCTTACTCAAAATAAAATTGAGACTTGCCCACATTGCTAACTCATAATGCTATAAGTAATATTTCTAAATTAGATAAATTTTTAATTGAAAACTAGTAAATCTTTAAATTGAGAAATATTAAATTTATAATTAATGCATCATGCGTATTACCCTGATTCTAGGATTCGTCTTTACTTGGTAACAACAACTAGTGCTTTTGTGAGATAATATATGTAATTCTTATTTGATTTGTAGATTATGGGAAAATCAACTACCTAGTAACTAATATATATATATATATATATATATATTTTTTTTTTTCGCTTATACTCCGGCCCCCTAGCTTGAAATCTTGGGTCTGTCCTTGCTTTCAACTATCTTGAGGTGGTATTTTATGTATCTACAACGTGCATTATCTCTCTCATATTGTGTGTATATTGTAGGTGGCTAGAATCCATATGATGTGAGGGGGATACTGCATGCAACAAATACACAAGATACTTTTTTCAATTGAACTCACCTGTGCATAACTACAAACATAGAACATAATATCATGTGAGTGGGTAATTACATATATCGGATAAGTGATAAGACCTCTCCTGAGAGTAAGGGAAAATAAGCCACACAAATAGAAACCTAGTATCTCATCAACAGCAGATTGTTTATCCTCAATCCTTAAAAACAAAAAACAAACCACTACAGTTGAGTCCGTCTTGTACGGCATTTTATTGACAAAAACTCAGAATTCCCCAGTGGCCACTAGTTTTCTGAACATGGAGCTAGCCGCTACTCATTGCCTTCTTCTTCAAAACCCACTTCTCAAACCTCTGAGGCTTAGGGTTTCTCACAAACCTCTCTCTCTCACTCCAAACTCAATTTCACCAATTGATCACCGCCAGCTACTGAGAATGAACATATCAAAACCCATTTCTTGTATTGCTTCAGCTAAAGACAATGGCTCCACCACAACCGCTTCTCTAATTGGCTCGGGTAAGGGAAAAAAATATGATTAGATTATATATATTTTGTATTGGTTTTGATTTTGAGGCTTAAATTGAGAAATTCTTATTTAGCGATTGTATAGTCTCAGTGGCTCGGATTGGAGAGGTGAAGAGGGTGACGAAGGAGACAGATGTGTCAGTGAAAATAAACTTGGATGGTACAGGTGTTGCTGACAATAATACTGGGATTCCTTTCCTTGATCATATGTTGGACGTTAGTCTTTTCACCTTTTGTTATTCATTTTTTGATTTTTAACTTTGTTTCTCAATTTGAGTTTTTAACTGTTTTTATTATTAGGGTTGTAAATTACCAAGTTCAGTTTTTTTTGAAAACCTTAGTGATAACATAATTTCCTCCATTTTTTTTAAGCTAGATGTCAAACGTGTGTTTTTTATTTGATTGTTCGTGGTTTACATCTAAGAGGGATGATTTAAAAAAAGAATCCTGCCAAACATGTCTTACATCTAGGGCTTGAATGGGAGGGGATCCTTTCAAATGTTTGGTATAGTTATGCGCTATTGTTATACCTTAGAATCCTAATTAAATTCAACAATGTGGTTGTGTTGGCCAATAAGTGACATGCTTGAATTTAATTGTCGTTGGCAAATATGACACTATTTTTCATTGCTAAAGCACAATACCTTAGTTTTGCCCATATAGAAATGGAGCAGATAACTTTATGATTTTGTAGCTGGACTTTGTTTTGTGGCAGTTAATGGATTCTTATATTGGTGGAAGGGTGGGTGGTTTTATTAAAGATTTATTCATTTGGTGTTGTGGTTTTATTGTGTAAGATTTTGAGTCTGATGTGCTGTTGTTTGTTAATTATATTTATTTGTTTTTATGTTAGCAACTTGCTTCGCATGGGCTGTTTGATGTGCATGTTATGGCCACTGGGGATATCCACATTGACGATCATCACACAAATGAAGATGTTGCTCTTGCCATTGGAACGGTACTTGAAAAACATTACATCATATGTTTTTGTTATTCCTATGACTTTTGTAGTGTGATGCTGAATTTCAAGCAGTCCTTATTTGTTTTTGTGCCATTTAAAATAATCTATTTATGTATTTGGTGGGATTCAAATAAGTTTACTTGTTTCATTAATTTGAGTCATTTAGCCAAATTTACATCTAGTCTGATATATCTTTGAAATAGTTTTGATTATAGGTACTTATGCTTACTTGAGAATGTAATATATTATATATAACATGGTGGATTAATTTAATTGTTAAGATATGTCCAAAGGCTATTGCTTCAATTGCTTCATATTTGGATCTACCTGTTGTTATCTTTGTGTATGAGTCATAATAAGTTAGTTTTGATCGGCCTGCAGGCATTTTTGCAGGCACTTGGTGATAGGAAAGGAATAAATCGGTTTGGTGACTTCTCGGCTCCTCTTGATGAAGCGCTAATACATGTTGCATTGGTATGTTCAACTTTTGATTGTTTCATATGACCTAAACATATAATATGATTTAGGTGTTAAAAAATTGACTGATGTGGTGATTGATATTTGTGTTTGTCCTTAGGGGTTGAGCTTATAGTGCTGATTTACATGTCATGATTAAATTTTACACCAGAATATAATATTAACTATATCTCTAGTTTCCAGTGTCCTCTCTCAGCATGCTTATTTATTTACATCTCTAGGAATCTAAAATAATGGTTTATTTTGAGGACATTGTTTTTTCAGGATTTATCTGGCCGACCGTATTTAGGTTATGATTTGCAAATACCTACTCACAGAGTTGGAACATATGACACTCAGGTAGGGCTCCTATTTGTTTACTTCTACAATTAAGAAATTTGATGTCACCAATTGTTATTCATCTCTAGCACAATGGTGGAACTTCCTACTGAGAAGTTGACATAATGTGACATGTTTGCACCTTTGGAAATTCTGCAATCTTATATGGTTTAGCTTTTGCATGAATTTCATTTGTAGTTGGTGGAGCACTTTTTCCAATCGCTGGTGAATACTTCTGGCATGACACTTCACATCCGGCAGGTAATAATATCAGGAGCTTCTTAACCTTGTCATTATTGATATAAATCTACTGGCTTTTTTCTTCCAACATAGTTTATTGTAATAATGCCATCTTTGTGCTCTTTGTATTGGGGTCAAATGTGTATACTTCCAATTATTTTTTATGCAATTGGATATGAAAATGGTTTTTTTTTTTTTTTTGGAGGATTTTCATGCACTTTCTTTAAGTTCCTATATTCTATGTTTTTCTTAGTTGTGTCCTTGATTTCTATTTATAATAAACTGAAATTGTTTTTTTTTTTTTTTTCAAAATTTCTATAGTACCTCTTTTTAAAAAGTCAAAGAAAAATTCAGAAGTAACATATTATTAAAAAATAGAAAAGGGCAAAGTCCAATTGCATAGGAAGTACGAAAAGACACTCCACCCTGAAAAATAAATAAATAAATGACAAAAAGAGAAAAACAAATAAAAAAATCAACTCCTAAATTACAGAACACCCAAAATTTCTAAATAAATTCAGCGACATTTATAGTTTTCACTCAAGATTTAAGTTTCTAATAGAATATTTTGATTTTGGTTGAGCACAGCTTTCTGGAAGAAACTCTCACCATATAATTGAAGCAACCTTCAAAGCCTTTGCAAGAGCTCTTCGACAAGCAACAGATTATGACCTTCGCCGCGGTGGGACTGTTCCAAGGTTTGTTATTTTCCTGTTTAATTTAACTTTACATCATCATTGCCATTGGTTTTTGGACCCAGTAACATCTACTCCCTCTAAAACAAATGGTGGAGGAAATTCATGAATTCAATCCATCTCTGTTCCCTGAAATTTCTGCGAGGTTTGATTTTTTTAAATTGAAGCTATGGAGATGACAAATGGTTCTAATTGTAGAATAGAACTACTCTTGTTTTACTTGAATTATTTTATTTATTTCTTGATGTTAGAGCTAGCCACTTGCTTTGAAATCATTTCCTTGGTCCATTGCATCTTTGGCTGTTACTTCTTGAGCTGGGTTCTTTAGAATTTCTGACCTTTTAGTATCTATGTATAAGAGATTCTTTGAGGTTTTGTTGCAGCAACTTGTTCAGAATAGGGTGGTCCTCGAATCTTTTTCTATGGTCATATTTTCTGCCAATTGCGTGGCACAAGGATATGGAATTTTCTCACATGATTTACAATACCACACTCACTGTTTATTCTCTCTCTCTCTCTCTCTCTCTCTCCTTATGTTAATAGACATTCCTTTTGCTCATTTATTTTACACTAAAAAAATATCCTGACTCACAAAAGAAATTTCACTGTACTATAAGTATTTTGAAAGTATTTAGTTAATTCTACTCTAAGTCTAAGTGAAACTTTATTACCAAAGTTCCAAGAAGCTTAAATTACTATTTTGATTAAAATTCTGTTTCTAAAAATTTGGGGAAAAAGTTCAAAAGAAATTTCATTATTTTCTTTACACTATTTTAATCATCTACCAACAAGGACCACTGGGTTAACCACCTTAGGGATCAACTCAAGGAATGTTGAGTTGGTCTATATTAATAGCTTTCCACCTTGAAAGAAGTACGATACAACTTTGTACACATCATGTTTGATGATTCTCCAACAGACCTGAAAAGTGGTCATTGAATCCACCCAAATTCGGGGCTTTATCTGAGTTTCATTCTACAACTCTGCCCAACTTTCTCAATTTCATCTACCCTGACCTGTTGAATTTACATTTCAATCTGAAATTTTAGTTACATTGCACGATCTGATCTGTCCCAATATGTTTTGGAAATGAGAAACTAGTAGATTCAAAAAAATGCTGTTATATAACTATTTAAGTTTATTTTTACTTTTCATGTGAATTAACCCATGCATCGCATGGGTTTATTATTAATATGTGCTTGTTTCTGTGTGACGAATTCTTTGGAAACTAGTACATTAAAAAAAAAAAAAAAAAAAAAAAAGTTTCTTGTGAAACAAAATCTAAATACGTGTTGCATTTGATTGTTGCAGTTCAAAAGGTGTGCTGTCCCGTTCTTGATTCTAGAGGCTAATGTTGGGCTTATGGTGGTTTAAGTTAACCCTATATCCTCATTTTCCTCAAGTATGCTTTGGGGATAATCAGGTCGATGATCCCACATGTATGGTTTGATTATCAATTGAAGCTTCACCATGTTGAAACAAAGCAATATACAGATCTGGAAGCTACCACTGGAGGGATGGGTGTCCAGCAGAGAAACTATAAGGGAAGATAGTTGCTTGTATGAATTGTTCTGTACCTCACAGTCTATTGATCAACAATAAATCACTCAGTTTTAAATTTCCATGCTCTGATTTATCCATTTGTTTTTGAGATCTGTCAATCAATGAACTCATTGCAGATTTATCCATGTGCAATTAAATAAGGTTGGTTTTAGTGCTCGAGTGTGTTAAGTTTTGTGTAACATTTTTGAGCCGATTACATTTCATTTTTCACAATATTTAGAGAACTTATAAGATCATTTAAGGATTTTATGACTAACCTCCCCATTTTGTAGTGTGTGTTGGGATTTTTTATTTTAATGAAAAATTGTAGGTGGGGTTGTTAGGTAAATTGGGTTTGTGATGTGATCTGGGTTGTTGGGATTTTACGACAATAATGGGTTAGATGGGCTTAGGGGATTGATATGTGATTTGGGTTTTTTGGGTGTTTACAGGTTGGAGAACTGGGATTTTTGTCTTTTTGGGGGGGTTTGTGGTTTTGGAATGTAAAGTTGAAATCTTTTGCTTTTGCTATTGGTGTTTGGCAGATGAATTGGGAAAGACGTTGAGAATAAGTAAGATTGAGGGAAAGGAAACTCTAAAAATCTTGGAATGTTTTCAATAGTTAATTATTCAATCGTTGTAAAGACCAAGGATGGTTGAGACGGTACTATATTTGGAGTTGAAGATTCACGGAGTTGAAAATTTAGTTTCCATTTGGAGATGTGGATAATGTGATGTGTATTAAGTGTACTTGGGGTGTACCTAGTTGTAAAGTTTTTGAAAAATACTTGTTTGGATATGACTCCACTTATATGTATATAATTGTGTATAATATGCCATTTATTATACATGCTTTCTTGTTTGATGTCATTGTAAAAGATGTGGCTACTTTATGGGATGCCAACTTATAACTTTGTGCTTTCTGCTTGATCTAAAAGGCTAAAAGTTAGTACAATCGTGATATTTCTAGATTGTATTGCTTTCTCATTCCTTTATGTTAATTTTAGTACTTTTCTTGAAATAAGAGAGAGAGAGAGAGAGAGAGAGAGAGAGAGAGAGAACAATTGAATCATAAGATATTGGTTCTTATGTGCTGAGTTGTTTGGTAACCTAACATTTGTAACGGTCATACTTCTTTTGGGTGGGATAGAGGAGGGGGGCGTTTAGTATCATTTAGAACTATGCTTACTAAAAAAAAGTATCGTTTAGTACTATGCTGAAGTACGGAGACATATTTGGTCACTCTCTATATGGTATGTTTTCTAAGAATTCAAATTTTGATCATGAAAGACTCAAAAGATGTAGTAGAAAAAGATCTATGAGAATGATTTATGATTTTTTTCCATTTCATTGATATCTTTAAAGAGAAATAGATATGGTATTGTATGATTATTGAAATTACTGGGGTATGTAGAGGATTGCTTTCATGCTTATCAAGCATCATATAGATTACCATAATGATGTCTGTTTCACTTAAAAGACAACTGATGACTTGCTTTTCTACTATGGCTTTGTCTTGCTAAGAGTATATAAAAAAATGGTAGACTAGGAAAGTTTGTCATATTATACTGGAGATACCAGAGGAGTCGGTGATGGTGTCAATTGGAAATTTGTTTGGTGCCTGGTAATGAGATATGTAGGTTAGAGTTTCTCTTGAGAGTTAAGAGCCAATTTCAGGAGAGTCTTATAATGTTTCTGCTTATTCTCTCTCTCTCTCTCTCTCAAAATTACTTGTTTTTTGAAACCTAGAAGCTAAAATAAGGTAACCATCTTGCTTAGCTTTTCTTCTGTTTCTTGATGACAAAATTTACCATTTGGGGGCCATGAGAATGTCCTCACTCTGGATTTCCTTATATCTAATAAAGAATCAGTTTTAAATTGGCAATATATAGAGCTAATTGTGGGGGAATTGGTTTGGAAAATGATCATCTGGTGTGTGGAATTTAGCTCAGTTGTGTTTGATGTGGATTTTGTGGAGGGTGAAAAATTCTCGCACTCTTAAAAATGTGGAAGCATCGTAGATGCAGTTGAAGCTATCATTTCTTAGAATTCTCTGTGGGTGGTCCATAGTCAATGACAGTGGTACCCTAACAGAATTTACTAATTCCATTTGTTTTTGCACTTAACTTGTTTGATAGCAATTCTTTAAGCTATCTCATGCTTTGTAGCCTTCATGAGGTAGTTTCAATACAATAAAACTTATTTACTTAAAAAAACAATTGCACTAATTGTGTGTGTCTGTCTGTGTGTGGGAATTCAAACCATGCAATGTATGAAGTCTTGTTCTCAGGGATATTTTCTGTACTTTAAAATTTATATATGTTTTTTGTAATGAGTTTGGCATAAGAGATTGGTCACACTCTTTTCGTTTGTGTTTCAAACATGAGATATACTTTTTTAAAATTTTGCTAGACATAGTAACATCATAAAAGTTGGGTAGAAGGAATGTATAGGCTTTTGAAAGTGCATAAGTAAAGAAAAGATGTGAAAGGAACCTGCGTTTCATTTCAAGTAAATTATATAGAGAGTTCCATTTATTTCCTATTGCCTCCCCCTTTTTCATGACCTTGGGCCTTGGCTTGGACTTGAATTTGGTTATGTAAAAGCTGATGTTCCTTATGTCTTTACCTGTTAACTACACGTGGCCTATGCTGGAAACCTTTATTTTTTTTAATTTTTTTTTAAATAACGTAAGGAACCTTTCTAAAAAAGAGCCCTTTTGACTCGCCTCTAGCCAGTAAAACCTACGGCCAACTAACCCCACCTACCAAAACCAGTTGCTAGATAATACAGGGGCATTTATCCCTGACAGGCTAAGCATTTTATGCTCACTGTGCTGGAAACTTACCAATCTAAGACAAATAGTATGGCTGAAGTAGTTTTTAGAGAATTCTTGGAAATAGAGTTTAATCATGCCACATAAACAGCTGATAATTTTTACGCATCTCAAGTTCTCAACTATTTCTGGCATAAGTTGCAAACCAGATGGGAGGGTTGGGTTTCAAGCCCTGCATGTTTTTCACTCACATGATGTAGGTCAATAGTGGAGTTAGTCCCCAATAATTATAAACTTAAGTATTAAAGAGGTCACATTCAGTGAAAAAGAAAAAAGTATTAAAGAGATCATATGCAATGGACTAATTTAGTGTTGGAGTTTTGATGAATTCGGACAATGAATTAATCAAACTTAACATGCAGACGCAATTCTTGTAAAAAAAAAACACAATGCAAATATTTTTAAGACTGTTTGTATACACCTTGTGTACTTGGAGGTGGTCCTTTCAGTTAATAAAATTTTGCTTATCAAAAAAAGATGAGACTAATTTAGATTTTAAGGATGTAGCTAGTTTCAAATATGAATCTTTAGTTACTGAATGCATTTGAAGAGCATGGGCATCTCTCACTGACAACAACTGACATTAATGTATTCTTATTAACTGAATCAAGCATCATTAAACTCATTCCGGGTCCATTACCTGAATTTTGATTAGTAGTGGAAACTTTATTCTGAGCTTGCTTTTTGATTTGGATGAAAGTTTTGGCTAGATTAATTTTTCTGCATTGTAGCTTCCAAGTTTTTCCTTTCTATACTCCCTTGTACTATGAACCTTTTTGCCTTTCGTCTTTTCTTTTCTACTAATAATATCCCATATGGAAAGAAAAAACCTGGTGAAATGCCCTCTAGATATTGTTGCAAGAACAAAAAAATTGTAAGAAAAGAGAAATGCAATATGGCATGCCAGTTTTTATTCATAATGTTGGAAATACGCATATATGCTGGTGCTTGGGGAGTGTATAATATTGCAATTAAGCACTTCTTGTGTGTTTGCTAGTGAATGTTTTTGGCGTTTTAATGAATTCTTGTTGGAAAATGCCGACTCTTAACAGTATGTCCGAAATAGCCACTTATCATTGAAGATCCATTTTCTAGATTGATGCTCTTGGAATGAGTTTTAACGAAGACAACCATTTGGAGAATTATATGCTTCATTTGTTGCTATTGGCTTTGTGGATCATTGATCATTTTGGTTGTGCAGATTGCTGTTCTAGAGGAACAGAAGAATGAGGATGCAGAAAACAAGGCTGCAGAAAAGGTTGATGATGATGATAAACAAATTGATATTGATCCTAATGCAACAGAGTCAACCGCAAAGGTTGAGGTTCTGGACGAGAAACCTGACATTAACGACATGCCTATGGAGGAAAATCAGGTGAAATGGTTACTTGTTTCATTCTTGTTTTATATATCATCATTTCTGATATAGACTATAGGTAATATTATCTATTGTGGAGACAATTCTGTTCACACTGCACTCAAAAGTAATCTGGACAGAATGGCTGTATGGACTGAGCGGACAAGGACACTGATTTAATTTTCAGGTGAAAAATAGGATACTTCTGTAATTAGTTAGATAAATGATGGTCATTACTTACCATAAAATGAATAATGAAGGTCATTTGCAGGGTTGCCACTTACCTTGCTATCTGTTCCATGTTCGAAATTCAGAAAAGCACAGTAAATTCTATCTAAAAGTTTATGAAGAAAGTTATTTAAAAAATAAAAGTCTGTCTAATAGTTTGTCTCTCTCTTTTGATTTCCAACTGCATCCCCAGAGATTGTTATAGGAAAAATTTTAGTTTCAAAAGTTTTCTTTCCTTTATTGGCTTGAGATTAATACCGTATCACTTCTAGGTCTGTTTGGATACCACTTATTTTGCTGAAAACTAAAAATACTGTTACAAAATAATTTTAAATGTGTGAATAATATTGTGGGACCCCGTTTTAATTTTTTTTTTTTTTCTGAATAAAGTATTGGAAAAGCATAATCCTACATCTGAAAACGTGAAACGCTCTCCTTAAAAAAGAAAAAAAAAAAAAAAGAAAACGTGAAACGCAGACGCAGACGCAGAGCTTTTCAGCACTATCCAAACGGATACTAAATTCTCTTCTTTATGTGTCTTATTGAATGGTTACATGTATACTTATCAAAACATTTTATGTGTGTCAGGACAATAACCAATTAGTACGCCAAGATCTGAATGAGAGCACCTTGGATTTGAGTTTAGGCTTGAAGGCACATGATGATGACCATGATCCTGATTCAAAAACTGATTAGACCAGAGATGGTCAGTAGAAAAGAGAGAAGGCAAGTAGTGTTGGGGCATGATTCCATCTTTGGGTTTTTGGATGCTGAGACATGTGAAACCTACTTGTTTGTACCAGATTTAGAGACTCAATTTTTTCTTTTCTTTTTTTATTGAGCCACTGGCTGTCTGAGGGCAAAGTGTATTCCCAGTGGCATATGCATGTACTTTAGTCCTAATTCGATGCTCCCTTTCTGAGCTGATTGCAGTTTGTACCAATTTGGTTTTGGGAAAAAATATACATTAATTATTTTTTTAATCATTGGATAATAGATTTTTTATTTTGTTCCTCTCCAGCTTTGTCTGAGAACTTCTGAGTCTTCACATGCTGGAATTTCAGTGAAATGAAAATTGAATGAATCATCTTCCCAAAGTTATATTCGTTTTGGAGACCCTAGTATTACTTTACATTGTGTTCCTTGCACTGACAGTATATATGTGCTTTACCAAGATGGTACCAGTTGAAGTGTTATATCGAGCAGGTTAAGGTTAAATGATAACAATCTTCTCATAGTTAAAGCATATAAAGATCAACAGGATTGTGCAGCTGTTTTAAATCTCTTCCAAACATCAATTCACATGCCTGTTATGTAAATATTTATTCCAACTTGCGGGCTGCTTTAACTTTGGTTTTAGGGCATGAAACAAAAACCATTCCTGAATTACATTTGAAGAAGGCAGGATTTTTATGCAAGCTTCAAAGAACTTTACAATTAATTGAGCCATATATATTAGTCTGTTTGGATTGAGGGGGAGTAAAGTAGAGTAGAGTAGATTTAGCACAAAATTAGCTCATTTTTAGCCAACCTACTCTACTCCCCTCCACTCTCCCTCTTTCCTCCCTCCATCCAAACAAGCCATGAGGTATTTCATTGAATAACGAATCTGTTGAAGATGCATGATTTGGGTTGAGTCATGATTGTTACACTGGTTTAACCCATTAGACGCCTAGACTTGACCCATTTGGGACACGCTGCCTCTCACAAATCCCCACCCCATGAATCATGTCATGCCTGTTATAAGTGTAGATACAGGGCATAGGGTGAAGGTGTCATTGTCCGAAGTCCAAATTCAAATAACATGAGACTTCAAGGCACATCATAAAAAAATGCCACACACAAACACTTCCTTGGGCTCTCCTAAGACCTAGGAATGCTAAGTTCATCCAAGTGATGCTACAGCGCACAGACACAACAATTTTCATAACAAATTTCACACTTGTTGAGTTGATAGATTATTGTTGATTCTCATATGGGTCTATCATTAACACTATTTTATTATCTACCATTAATAACTTGTCTCCTCATATTAGTGTGAAATCTGTTGCCAATTTTGGTGTGCCTCTAAATCGACTTATTTAGGTTCTAATACAATGTAGTAAAAATTTTGAAGCCTGAAAAGAAATACAATTATGATTGTGAAAAAAGTAACAATCCATCAATTATCTACCATTTTAAGTCCCGGCTCTACAAAGCCAGTCCCAATTTGATGAGAGGAAGGTGGTACCTATTTGCAGCCAGATAAGAGTACAAACTATACATCTTCATGGACTTCCGTATGACAAACTGAATAAATTGACTGCAGATAGTTACAATCAAGATATTTCAAATAAAAAACAAGTAATTTACAGAAATATCTAAATAAATCTTATTCATCAAATCGGGAAACTTGGATTTTCAAATGCTCACTTATTTCTAATATGCTTACTAGTACAACAATCAACAGAGTTACAAATTCCCACTTCATAGCATAATTTAACCGTCTAATTTGAAAGAAGACAAGCATGATTTCCCATGTTGAAGAACTTGTATTAACTGCAAGGTGAGGCAATATGGGGGCCTTCACCCGAGGACACAAAAGGGAGGCTAAGAAATTTTCATCATCATTCTTTGGCAACAGCTGCCTCAGTGTCGGGGAAATAATCTTGCCTGGAAATGTTAAAAAAAAAAAAATCATCAAGATCCCGTGTTCAATGGCAACTAGAATCATAAAATTTGTTAACCTACTTTATTTTGCGTGAAAGTTGGTAGAGCCCTGTCCCTGCCATTGCAACATTTACACTAAAAAGATTCCAGTTCTTCTGCAAGTCAAAATCAAAGATAGCCAAGAATTAGAATTATCCACAAGCTTAAGATAAGACACCATAAAGGAAACTAGGAACGGCAAACAAACTCTTTTTTATCTCACTGTACATTTCTTTTGCCCCTCAAAATGTATGCTTCTTTGTGCACGCAAGCACGTGAATGCTATTATCATTGCTTCTTTCTCATTTTTGTTTTATGGGGGTGGTTGTTAAGGACCTTATACACACAGAAAGGTGTTCCAGATACATTATTTGATAAAAGGGGAAAAAAATAATAGAATCTAATTTGCTATTTATAATTGAGGTATTGCAAGTTTGCAACTATCATGGCAGAACATGTCAAAAATTTCATGAAATACTAAGGAATAATTAATTAATTAAAAGATCAGATAATTGCATAAACCCAGAGTTCAGTTTCTTATAGTGTTTTAAACTTCATTTTTTCTAGGAATGCACAGTGGAATTACAGCTAAAGATGACTTTAGTGAAGGCTGGAAAGCTAGGGAAAGAATTGATTAAGATGAAGTTCCCTATTTTCATTTTGGGAGATGAGAAAACTAGAAATAAGGTAGGAAAAGAGATAAGGCACAGACAATTTATGAATCAACCAAAAAAAGGGGAGAAATTTAGGTTGAACTCCTGATATCACTATTACAATCCAGCATATGACCCATCCAAGGTACACTCAAACCTTAGCCTGATTAAAAACTCATGACACATATATATTAATAAGAAAGCATATATGTTATATTTAATTTGTGTAACAAGGCTATACAACACTGTCACATATCACATCATCATTATCTGAATCTTCTAAAGTCAGGCAATCTTATATAAACTTACCGGGGTGATTACAGTGCTATAACGTGACCAAACAATTCCAGTGCAAGTAACCGCTGTGCAACAGATGGTAAGGAATCAGAAAAATATAAGACTTGTGTAACTCATGAATACGCAATAGAGGGTGCAAGCGTGTGTATGCTTCTATAGGAGAGGAACAGAGAGAATTACATATGCAAATGTATGCGTATTCATGTACATACCTATTTGCTGAGGATATGAAAGTTTTTCAGGTGGTTTGGAGAAGTCAGCAATGTTGGCTATGCTGATGCCCCATTTAAAAGTTGGTGCCCAAAAGTGAACTGCAATTACCAAGCAGTTAACTTATGCATACATTAACTATTAACAAATTATTAATATCAGCCATTTTGGCCATTGGTCTATTGAAAACCCACATCACAATTAAAAAAAGGCTCAGGGGACAATTTAAACAATTCACCTGTCAAACTCATCTTACACAAGGCATGTACAGAAAACTAATAAATACAGCTAAGACATTCATCTTTTGTATTCAAAGAGTAGTAGACTAACATCATTAACCCACGACCTCACCTTAATTCACCTTTTGATACCAAATCAGCCATTGTCTATGTCACACATGATCATTTCCCACCTTGTCGTCCATTTTGACTACATCTAAGTTTCCCAAAATACGCCTAGCTTCCTTTCTCTTTATCAACAAAAAAAAAAAATGTGTATATATTATTCCATTTCATCATTCAACTAAGAGCATGAGGTTTTTTGAGTAGATACAGTTTCTTAAAGTCTCATTTTTTGAGGGGAAATTACATAAAGAGGTCTAGAGTTTATATCATCTTTTTTACTCAGTGGCTTTAGGGCGGATGGTAAGAGGGGTAGAGGGGAATGTGTTTCTCATCAGCTTTTTGCGGATGATACTATCTTGTTTTGTGTTGCAAAGGTGGAGCAAGTCCTTCATGTGCATCTGCTGCTGCATTGTTTTCAGGCTGTGACTGGCCTGAAGGTTAACATGGCTAAAAGCGAAATGGTGCCTATAGGGGAGGTAAATAATGTGCATGCTTTGGCAGAGATTTTGGGTTGTAGGATTGGGGCCTTGCCAATGACTTATCTTGGTATGCCATTGGGGGCATCCCATAAGTCCCCCTCTATTTGGAACCCTATTTTGGAAAAAATTGAACGGAAGCTAGTAAGGTAGAAGAAATTGTATTTATCAAAAGGTGGTAAGCTGACATTGCTTAAAAGCACACTATCTAGCCTCCCCACTTATTTTTTATCTCTATTCACCATTCCTACACATGTGGCAAACAAAATTGAGAAGCTGCAAAGGGACTTCCTATAGGGAGACCCTAAGACACATTTATTGGGTTGGGATAAAGTGTGCATGCCTATGGCTAAAGGAGGCTTGGGTGTTAGGAAATTGACCACTTTCAATAAAGCATTACTAGGAAAGTGGCTTTGGCGTTTTGGGGTCGAGGAGAATATGCTTTGGAGGAGGGTGGTAGCTTTGAAATTTGGGGAGGATTGGGGGGTGGTGGTGTGGACCTTTAAGTTGGGTAGGGGTGGCCATGGTCGTGGTTTGTGGAGAAGTATTCGGATAGGTTGGGAAGTTTTTAACAAAAATGTCCAGTATAAGGTTGGAGTGGGGGATAGAGTGAAATTTTGGAAAGACAGGTGGTGTGGAGATCTTCCTCTCAAATTGGCTTTTCCAGTCTTGTAAAATTTTGCTGCAAACAAAGAGGCTTCCGTAGAGTCTTTTTTGATTTGTCAAGGGGTAGGGGATAGGAGATTTTGGGATGTTCGCTTCAATCGTGGTCCTAATGATTGGGAGGCTGATGTGGTGGACGAGTTCCTAAGTCTCTTGACGTCCAATTTACCTTTAGGGACTGATGGTGATCGTTTGAAATGGAAGTTGACAAAAAACGGGGACTTTCCTATCCGTTCATATTATCATAAGTTATATGGTTCTTCTTCTGCTGTTTTTCCTTGGAAAGGCATTTGGAAGGTCAAGGCACCCCGTCGTGTCTCTTTCTTTGTTTGGACAGCTGCATGGGATAAGATCCTCATGGGAGATAACATGCGGCTTAGGGGTTTTGACTTCGTCGACAGGTGCATTATGTGTCGTGGCTGTAGCGAGACAGTGGATCATTTGTTGTTACATTGTGAAAAGGCTCATCGGCTATAGTGCTTTGTCTTTAGGATTTTTGGGATTTCATGGGTTTCCTCATGTATGGTGTCAGATTTTCTTTTTAGTTGGTGGAATTGGTTAGGGAAGCATTCTTCTTACATCTGGAACTTAGTTCCGTTGTGTCTGATGTGGTGTATTTGAAAGGAACGCAATCGGCAGATGTTTGAGGATTTAGATAGATCTAAGGACCAAATGCTTGCTCTCTTTTCTGGTTCCCTTTTTGATTGGGCTAGGGCTTGGGAACTCACATCTAGTGACTCTCTTCCTCTTTTCCTTAGCTCTCTTTCTCTGTAATTTATGTTTTTTATGTTTTTGCTTTCCTATCTTTTTTGTACTTTTGATTTGCTTTTGCATCTAGCAGTTTTCTTGTATATAATTTTTCTTAACTATATATAAAAAAAAAAAAAAAAAAAAGATTAGGTCTCCAGTTTTAAAGTCCCAAAACTTGTGAAATCGTTTCAATTTAAAGTTTCCGTCCATCTCCACTATTTAGGCAGTACAGTGCAGAGAAAAGTTGATAAAACTCTATGTTTCACCTAAGCCTTATTCTTAAATCAATTCAACACCCATTAAACAAGGCGGGTAAAGAGAGATAGCCCCATTTAGCAAATGAATAAATCTTCCACACCAGAAAATCGAAACTGGTTACATAGGTGAAACAGAAACACAAAGCTTTATCAGAGCAGGAGTTCCTAAGTTCGATCCTCGACTCCTCCACACTACCTCTCATTTAAAATCCCACGCGTTACGCCTATAATTGACAAAATTAACAAACTTTTGATCTAATCTAAGACATAACATAATAAAATTTCACACCTTTATGAAAAAAAAAACAACATTAAAATTCGCATTGCATAAGATTAATGGAAACCCAACTCGTTAATAAATAAAAAAACAGCATTATTTTATAAAAAATCAGAGTTTTCACCAAAAAGTGAGTCTTTACTTTTCTGTGTTATAAACAGTTGAATCGGATCTAATCTCAGCAAAAATGGATGGTTAGCCAATAGAATCGAAAAACGAAGCATCTAAATCACGTAAAAACGAAACAAAAGATAGAAAATTAGAATGTGAATTGAGATAAAGGGATTGAAAATTTGAGTGGACTCACTGGTTTTAGGCCCTGCTGGGTGGTTCCAGAGTGCTTGGAGCTTTGAAGATGCCATGGCCTTTGTTCTCTCTCTCTCTCTCTCTCTTTCTCTCTGAGACAAACAAATGGGGTTCGTTCGTTGACGTTTTGAGAGAGAGAGACCAATTGCTCAAAGGGTTTGGTTTTCAGACTCTCAAGCACCTACCCAATCACACCATGCCACGTTGGCATCTACTGGTCAATCCTTCAAAGTCCTTTGTTTTTGGGTCAATTTCATTTCTAATTAAAAAGTTAAAAAAAAATTATAGTTGGATTCATGTTAATTTTTTCTTTTAGAGAGTGTCAACTTATGATGTCTTGATGATAGTTCTTTATCATCAGACCAAGACAGTTTTTGACGTAGACAAGAATATATCCATATCAAAACTAGTAACCGCTTATCAAGTAGAATTTGTTTATTAAAACAGTAATGACTTATTAGTTAGGTAGAATTTCTCTTAATCAAAATATAATTAAAAAATGTCTTTTGCTAAGTAATACTATTTATCATAATTATTATATTTAGAAAAAAAATTGAAAGATTAATGAAATAGTATTTTGTTGAATTTTTCTTTGTATTGCATGGTTTACTAGTTACTACATGGCAATTAGGGTACGTTTGGTATACTGAATGAAGATTACGATAGGAATTGTAATCTTTATTACTAGGAATAAAATGTGTTGTAATGTAATAACTAAACCTATTTATTAGTTTGGTTGTGAGTTATAACATTAAAATGAAACTTAGCATTTACTTTAGGAAATTTCTTACTCATACAAATATATTTCCTTAAAAATTGTTATTTTTAAATTTAAGAGTGATATGTGTTATATTTTATTATATTTTATTTTTATAATTGTTAGATGTATATGAAAAGTTTATTTACTTGAAAATATATTAAGTTTTGAAATTATTGTACTTACTAAGGAATAGCTAATACAACCTTTTAAAGAGTAATAGTTATTCCTCATTTTGAAGAATAGCTATTCATAAGGAATGATTATTCTTTATAATAAAAACATAACCAAACTAAAGAATAACTAAATCATAGGAATAACTATTACATTACAGTTCCTATTACAGTCTACCAAACATGCCCTTAGTTTTTGAAGAACTTTGTGAGGGGAGCCTATAAAGACAAGTGGATATCTATTATTAATATTAATAAGCATGTCATATAGAGAGCATATGCCGTTCTTAATTTTTTTTTTTTTTTTCATTATGAAAGGTAGCCTCCATCTTATGTTTTCTCTTATTTTTCTATTAAAGACTATATTTTCTTCTTCTTCTTCTTCTTCTTTTTTAATGAATATTGAATAGTGGAGATAATGATGTTGCATGGACATGAATAATTAAAAATTTGTTGAGATGTTATATATATATATATATATATATATATATGTGTGTGTTTTCGAATGAATGAAAAAAAAAAAGTGGTACTTTATTATTATTTTAAGATTTTCATGTATGGAAATGCAAGTGCTTTCATTTGTAATTTTGTAATATACATGACACATTTTCCATGCCTTTCCATTTTTTTTTAATTTGACACATACAAAAATGTTGAAACTAATTTTTAAACATGTTAGATTCGAACTAATTAAGCAATGAATTTTTGGCCCCTTTTTAGTCTATTGTCAATCCTTTGTGTGAGATATAAATACCATTATTTCAAATTAGAGTTTTGGTGTGTTGTTTGAAAGAGAAAAATTGTAATGACGCATTTTGTATTTTTTCCTTGAAAATAATGAAATCACTGCAATTTTGTAGACGTGAGCAAATTACCAAACTATATAATCTCTTATATCGTGTGATTGCCTTAAGCATGTGTTGTTTTTCTATATATTCTTTCGCAACAAATTTGAGAATTCATATATATTCCCAAACATATAGGGGAATGTTCAAATGATCAATCTATTAAGCAATTTTGGAAGAAATTTTAGAGTTGAATTTGCCATGGAAAAGAATCAAATATTTCATGTGGAGAGTATGTCAGAATTATCTTTCTACAACAAAATCTGTAAATAATTTTTATATATTGTACGTCAACAAACCTACACTCGTATGTATTAATATATTTCTAAGGGTTTATGTACATATCTCATGTAAATGACTAGTTGTATTTCTAAAGGTCTTTTTTATTTTTTTGATACAAGATAGAAATTCTAATTTAACCTAATCTAAGTGTATATGTGTGTGAAGTTTCCTCCTGAAGACTTGAATCTTGGCTCTTGCCCTCCACATTCCACAAGAACTTATATTTGTGGAGTGAGAAATGACCAACGTACCAAGGGTGTGTGGTAGTATTTTTATTTTAAATAGATTTACTGTTGATCCTAATCAATGTCACAACTCTCCTCTTCTGAGGGAGTCCTTGTGATGCAAAACTAAGATAATTTTTCAATCAGATGGTTTTGAGCTATGACTTAGATGTGGTTGTCCTTCTAACTCATATCTTCAAGGTCTACTCATCGATTTTCTCCAAACATTAGAGATGAAGCTGAGAGATCTAAGGTTTATATCCAATGAATTGTATCTCAATGAAAGTCATTAGGGATTTTCTTGAGCGATCAACTCTTCATAGGTGCATGAAAGAGTGAGTACATTATCATCTATATATATATATATATATATATAAAACCGAAGCCTTTGCACTAAATAGTGAGAGAGTCCTAACATGAGTCTCTCTCTCTTTTTTTCCCATCATTTTAATTTATAAAAAATTTTAATTTTTTAAACTAAATAGTGAGAGAGTCTTAATAGGAGTCTCTCTCTCTCTCTTTTTTCCTTAATACTAACGTTTTTTTTTTTTTACGTAAGTCTTTTTTTTTAAACATAAAGCGAGTCATTTAAAAAAAAAAAAAAAATTCTAACGTGAGGTCTAATTAAAAAAAATATAATTATTTTTTTAATCCTAATTTTAACGTAAGTCTTTCAAAAAGTTAAAATTTTCGGTTTTACATTATATATAGATAATAATAATGATATGACAATTTCTAAGAATATGAGAATGCAATATGTAGATCTACTATCAAGATAACATAGATTATATTAGTAGTGGATAGTAGATTTAATTGCAGTTGAGTATTATGTGAAGTTATTACTATAGAATAGCCCACGCCGGAATGTGTTATGTGAAACCAATGATATGAAAGAAAAAGAATTTTTCTAAATCATTATATTGAACAAAAAATTACTTATTTTCATTCATTTTTAAATTATACATTTTTAAAAGTTAAGTCATACATTTTTAAGTAAAATAAGTATTTTTAATTTTTATTTAATTATCCCGTGTATCGCACGGGTTAGCGACTAGTTTTTATAATTATGGTACCCTTTTTGCAACCAGAATAAAAGATTTAGATTTAAATATCGACTACACAAAAAAGCAAAGCCATAAATGTATTGATATGATGATAAGTGATTACATATGGTGAACACCTAAGGGTGGTAATATTTAAATTTAGGAACACCAAACAATCTTGTGTTTGCAAATTAGTGTTTAGTATAAATGACTTTGTGTCAAAGTAGGTCAATTCGTTTTGACATAATTAATTAGTGGATCCATTCCATGTGACTTGCTTAACCCATAACTAACTTAATATGACATGATTCATATAAGTCAATGTTGTTTTTATTTAGCACAAATTTAAATTTTTTAACTATAGAATTGAATAATTAAAATAATTGGCTATTTAGATAAATTCTTCATTTTAGTTCACTTGTTAGCCCAAAACATATTTATTAAACGAGTTAAAATGGTTTTGTCTATATCAACCCAACCAAACCTATATATTACAATCTTTTTGTGTTTACTTGCTTAATAGAAAGGCCATGATAAAATTAGGGGGGCCTTAGCACGATTATTACATGAGTTTGATTATAATTAATTCAAATAGTTGAATAATTTACTTCGACACAACATGAACACATGAATTGCCATTACAATACATTTCAAATCTATAACTTCATGAACACTTGAGTGATTGGCTCAATAGATCTAAAGGACACAATGTATATTCAAAGGTTCTTAGTTCCATCTCCTGTACTATCAGCTAATAAGAATTTCAAAATTTATCGAGACACACAAATTTCTTATTTATATACAAAAATAAAAATTAACCAATAAGCTTGTAACTATTAAAAATTTCAAATCTTATAAATTATAAGGTAAATTGCATTAACATATCTCGAGTTAATGCTAACTAGGTCCAAAACTAAACATTTTGTTCTTTAAAGCTAACTTAATCCTTAAAATTTTGTCAAAAAAATGACCCATTGACCTAACAATTTTTAAGGGGAGGAATTAGCCTAAACCTTAAGGAATTTACCTAAATTATAATATCTGGTAAAACGAGAGGAACAGTGCTGTTCGGAAATTTTGAGCTGACTGTTTTTGTGTGAAAACAGATATCTTGAGTTGAACTTCAGGAACTCTCGAGTCATCAACGACACTCGAAACTGCTTGGCCAGTATCACCGGCAGAAATCAGCCCCTATCTCTTCACTCGGAGACCTCCCAAATTTCACTGTAAGTTACGTTTTTTTCATCTCTCTCTCTCTCTCTCTCTCATTTGTGTTCTGTCATTTTCAAAATCGAAAGCCCAGAACAAAGATCCCAACCTTTCCTTGTTCTGTTCTCTGCTACATGTTCTTAATTCTTTCTCCTCATCGAAACCCAGGTACCAAAAACCTTTCTGTTCAGGAAAAATAGCTTCACTTGTTTTTTCGGAGATGCACACCATCTGTTTGATATAAAGCTTCAAAGAACAAGTATTTTCCACAACAAGAAAAGTTATCATTTTGTTTCATTATATTGGGTATTCTAGAAGTTGGGGTTTTCTTTTTAAATTCTAAGCATCACTGCCCTATACTTTTATGGCTATTTTTATTTGTTTAAAGCAATAGAAATTTCACACTTCCATTTTATTTCTTGAAGTCTAAAGTATTGTTTAGTGGCTTTAGCAATGAGTGGAATTGTATGTGTGTGTCTATGAATAGAGGGTCAAAAGACTATTCAACTAACCTTTCAATTAATAAGATCCAGAAACTTACTGCTCGATCCACTCACTAGCATTGGCCTACAGTCTATACTATCCCACCTCTAAAGAAGCAGATACTCTATGGATTCACAGAGCCAGAACACTTCGTTGCAACGGCTTCAAAATGTGGAGAAGGTAAATAATAATATTGCACAACAAATTTCCTTTTATTAGCATATCTAGGCAAAAATGATTCATTTTTCGGCATTTTTGTTTTTGATGGATTGGTATCATAACAGGAAATCGTTAGGGTCTTGGAGCTGGCAGGTGGGGTAATGGATGAGATGGCCAACCCAACTGGACCAAGAAAGGAACTCATCAATAACCACTGCCTCGAGTTCATGCAATTGATCAAGGTCCGTCTCTTTTTCAACATGAACTTTATATCTGTAATTGTATATAATGTCAAATTTGTATGCTGGGAAGCCTTTGTTGTAGTTCCACTTTTAGCTTATGAATTCTAGTTCTAATGATCTCAACAATAGTGGATTGTATTGGATCGAAAGTTGGATAAAGGGTATGCACTAAATTCTGAATGTTATACCAAAGAAATTTGCATTCAGGGGAAGAGTGTTTCTTTGGTAATTTTGTATACTATGCTGGAAATTTGATTGGGTAATCTGTGTGCATGGTGAAAATTTGGTTGAAAAATTGGCAAACGGTAAAAGATTTGGATTTTTGGTACTAGGGAATTCAGGACAGGTTTGGGTTTTTGACTGGACTTCTGAATAGTCTGATAATATATGACCTACGTTTTATGCTCTTCAAAAAACCAGTTAAATGTGGTTTGCAGAAGATGATATGAGAACCTATATTTTGGTTTTCTGTTGCTTTTGGGGCAAATTCGAGTGTATCTGAACTGAAGGTCATGTAGGCCACGAAATGTTGATAGCTGAGAAATTTTTTGTTCTAGCCATTGGTTGTTATGCTATGGAATAGGAACTTCTCACGTTGTCTATGATTATAATGTCAGTGAAAATATCATAACCATCGTGTGAATTTTGTTTGGAGACAAGACATGCATTTGTAAGATGTCGTTTATATGGATAATGACATCTCTCTTTCCTGGGTTGTTAAGACTTTTCTAGGATCTTTATATGAATACTTTCTATTTTATATATGTTGAGGACTTCTGCACATCCAACTGGAGAAGTCCACTTGCACTGCACTTTTAAATCCGCATGCTTACATATCTTTAATCAAATGATGAAAATGGAATTTAGGTTTAGATTGATTGTTTGTCAATTTGTCATGTGATTGTTCGGTGTGCTGTGGATAATTCTGCAAGATAGAAAATGTTAAAAGCAAGTTCAACTGAAAACAATTTGTGGACATTGCAATGACCTTGAAGCGTAATTCCAAGAAAAAATGTACTTTGTGAAGAATGGAGTAATGTTAAGGGAAGTTATTCCTAGAGATAATTTTGGATATTTGATTGAAGTATATAAAATATCTTCTTCTTCTACTATAGGATGGTTGAATAGTTGTCAAAATAATGAATATAATTTAAGTGTTTGTGAGTGTTGAATGTTTGAGTCTTTTTATGGACATGAGTGGGAATGATTAGAAAGTGGCTTCACATAGGTTAAGTGTGACGTTTTGGTTATGGATAGAATTTTGGTTTGGAGGAAAGTTCCTCTAATCCATTATGTCATTATGTGGTGACTGAACTGAGTACTTTTAGTTAAATGACCAATTTAAAAATCATGTGATTTGTTTAGATGATTTATGTCATCTAAACAAAATAAAGAAGGATGGTCATTTGAATTGTCACATAGTAGATTGGAGGAGATTCCTCTAACCCAGTTTGGAGGAGAATTTTGTCCTTTGGTTGTGATATGGTGCACTCTAAGCTACAATTTTTTCTCATCCCTTGAACTTTTGAAATGGATTTTTTAATCATCTTCAAATATTGAAGTTGTAGGTCAAAATATGTAATTTTCTTGTTTTCTTTTCAATCAGGACATCCAAGTAACACTGCGTGATGAAATCAAAAGTGCTTGTGAATACCGTCCATTTGAGAAGTGTGATTACGGTTCGAGAATAACTAATGAGATCTGTTGCAAGAAACTGGATTATGTCATTTCACAGTTGGATGGAATGAAACAAACCATTGATGAATATCATAATGCAGTTTGAAGATGCATGATACAAGAGTAGTTGTAGGTATGTTGCAGTATGTGACTGTTTGCCTCCTTTTTAGGTTTTTTTATCACACTTCCCAGTGTATAATGCTTCAACAGGAATGTTTCCAAATCCTAATTTTAATATTGTATGGTTTAATATTCATTTTACTGGATTGATAGAAGGAAAGAGGAAAATCTGGACTGCAGCTTGTTGGCTTAAATACAGTAAGAATATGCAGATGATTCCCTCAATTTTCATTAACTTTCTTTTAGGGGATTGGTGGAGGACATGAAATTTGTTCAAGTGATTGTTCTGTATTTATCAGGTTACTTTAGAAGTATATAGGATGGAAATTTTTTATTTTATTTTCTAGAGACTTTTGGTTCAGTATAATGATTATCAGATCTAATATTGCTGTATTATGACGTTTAGTCACATCTATTTCCTTTATATCTAAACTTTGGTCGTTTATTGTTGGTAGAAGGATACATTTTTATTTGAGCATCATGTGAGAGCAAGAGCATGCGCCTCCATACCAATATCATGTGAGAGCAAGAGCATGTGCCTCCATACCAATATCAAGTGGGGAGCATCTGCGGATGTTGTTAATATCTGATATCTTACTTGATGTTCATTTGTGGCGACAATGAAAACCGAGCATAAAAAGAGAGTGACAATGCAGGCGACCAATGTTCTGGACATGGCTGTCTTTGAAATAAATGGGTTATGACCTTTTAGACAATGAGAATTGTGGATAAGAGGAAGAGGTGATAATGGTAGGATTACTTTGATCTGGATATAACTTTCATCTATCTTAGGAAATCAAGATTGAGATTAAATCATTAATATTTGTAAGGCAAAGAATGGAGTTTAAATTGTTAATAATAATAACTTTAACTATAGCAGTTCCATGTGAAATCCTTGTTTTGAAGGGTCCAAAAAGAAGTTTGTTTGAATTGTCAACTGGGAACAATGGAATTGGAGTTTGCTATTAATTCAAGTGTAAAAGTATGGTTTAAAACTTTCCTATAGGAAATGTCTTAAAGTCATTTTTTATGAAACTAGCAGAATTTGCAGAAGACAAATTAATTTCTTAAAATTTGTCTGCAAGCATGCATTAGGTTCAGACGTGAATTAAGTGCATATTAATGCAAGATACTAACTTTTACGAAGTAGTTAAATGATTTTTTTTTTTTTGATAAACAGTAGTTAAATGATTTTGTCACAGATGATATTCTGCTGAAATATAATATACAACAGGCCTTTTTTCCCTCTCCTTCATTGAGCAAAAACCATCTAAAGAAACCAAACAAGACCCTAAATCAAGCTCATGCACAAGACCTCTGACCAATTGAATTTGCATTTATCTGAATCTCTTCTTGGCTAAGCGGATAAGGCTCGGGCGCTTTGTGCAACACACCTAGGTTCGAGTCCTGCTGCCTGCAGGAGTTCGTTAGTGGGTAAACTTGGTGAGGGGTGTACTCACGCAAAGTGAGGTGACTCTCACACGGTCTGGCCCTAAGGTGAAATTCTCCAGGCTGTCCGGCTCTCTACCCGAGGGTGTAATATAACCATAAGTCCTCCCATTTTTGTTTTGTTTTGTTTATCTGAATCTCTTCAGTTGTTGTAAATAATAATAATAATAATAATAATAATAATAATAATAATATTATATCAAGCTCATGCCAAAGCCAACTTTTCAACTCAAAATTAACAAGAACACCAGGCAGCACCATTTTCCAGCCAAACTCAAGTCTTCTGAAGTCGGGCTCCATATCAAGCTTGAAGGTTTTTGACTTTTTTCAGTGGTTCAATGAGTTGGGTAGCTTGGCCCTGCCATTTTTGTTTACTTGTTATTACAGCAACTGCAACATCCCTGTTACTGTGTCAGCAATACCAAAATTGGTACAAGCATTTAACACATTGTTTTCAGCTCCATGAAGGTGAGCTTGATTTATTTGATGTGGAATACCATATGTCCATCATCATCAATATAATTTGATTCCAAGCTCCATTTGCTACGTCTCCGATTGTTCCACCTTAACTTGTCACAACTTACTGTATAGGACTCCGACATGGGATACAGAAAGCTTGAAGCATTGCATGAGAATCGATAACGGTTTTGCATTTCTTGGTAGTACATACGCTCAGCACGTTCCACATGCATGTTTTCAATAGTGGAAAACAAGTTTAGCAATATGACAAGGTCGAAGATTAGCAAGAGAGTAAGAACTAGAAACCTTGAGGTTGAGGACATGGCCATGTCTATGAAATGAGTCTGGCACTTTTAGATCATAAGAAATGGGTGAAAAAAATAGGGGAAGAAAGATTTTGATGTGTTGGTTTTAATCCATTTTAGGAAAAGTTTTAAGGTCAAGGATAGAATTGTAGTACTTGTAACCTAAAAAAATGTTCTATCAATTAATGGTAATTGACTTAGCTCATTCAACAGCCTGGTTCAGAGAGACCAAATAAAGAGCTAGTTTGAGCTGGTAAGTGGTAACTGAAATATGCAAAGTTCCTTACTTTAAGCCCACTCATTAAGCTTGGCAAGTATTTCATGTACTAATTTTAGCATAACTATGGTGGAGAAAATTATTTATACTTTAAGAGTCATTTTTCCTTATTTTACATGGATGATAGATCTCACAATCACGAAAACCAAATTTGGTAATACTAAGTCCAAATCCGTGTTTGGATTTAGTCATATTTTTTGCTTGTTCCCTATTTAGGCCCCCCAACAAAAAAAGAAAAAGACTTAGATTGGATAGTTGCCTTATGTTTTGAACACTTGTATAAGATATATGCCCCCCTAATTTTTCTACCTAGATGAAATGTCTAGATTTTGTTGAATGTATGTTTCCACCATCACAATCTCCTCTACTAAAATCTCTAATGTCCTCGTTAGGACTCACTTTGTAAGGTAGTGTCTTAAGCCCACACGGGATTATCGGACTGGTTCTAATACCATAAGTAACGATAAAAAAAAAAGCGTTAGCCACATCTGTGCTATACCTCAAAAGGACTAGTCACAATTGAAGCTCTTTGTAGTTGTTAATAAAGTCCAGATCTATCCAGTAAATACTCGTTGTGGGACTTATCACACACTCGCACATATCACACAATCAATCAAATTGGGGCATTACACTTAGCCCTCCAGTCTAAAGTTGATCCCATCAAACCCCTCACAAGTTTGGAAATTGTAAGAACTTCAAGCTGATTTAATTTTCATTTAAGAACCTAAACATCAACTTATGGTACTCCCCGGGCCCGCTAACAACGAGCTCTTAGGCTAGCTAATTAGTATGATTTAATTTAGTGTGCATTTGGACACACTTTACTGATTGCTTATTTATATATTGAAGGCTACCTATAAAATAATACGGGAAACTTTTTGTCTTTGTTTTTGTGTGGAATTGCCACTGCCAAAATAAGCTCAAGATGCTAAAAAGAAAAACAAATTTTATTTGCCAAAGCACTATTAAAATCAAAAGACTGTTGGCAGACCTCCTAAACTTAATACTACTTGAACCAACTTAGCCATGCACAACATCTTGGCAGTAAACCAGTAGCACTAAATAGTGTAGGGACTTGGGAAAGAGAAATTTCACTTAATAATTATGCTAAAACTTTGTTATTGGAGATGTATGTGCTGGAGGATGACTTAACTACTGTAGTTGTGGTGAAATTCTTTGACTAAGCAAAACCTACTTTAGCTTTATATATATAGGAAAAGTTATGAGTGAGATATATTATTATCAAAAAGATGACTATGAGTGAGATATATATTGTCAACAGAATAAAGTACAAACTGAAAACACTATAGTACAACACAACTACTGCTTATAATGTAACTCTAATAACACTAGAGAACAAAGGAGTCAATTACATTACATCCTACCAATCAAGCTACCAAACTCAATCCAACACCGGCGAGGGGACTACTCAACAACAACAACTCACTTTGTTAGGAAATTAAGATTGAGATTAAGAGAAATTCAGAGAAATGCATTTTTCAATTGGTCACAGAGCTCTTCTGCGTGAGCTTGATTTTCAGAGTCTTGTTTGGTTTCTTTAGATGGTTTTTGCTCAGTGAAGGAGAGGGGAAAAAGGCCTGTTGTATATTTCATTTCAGCAGAATATCATCTATGACAACATGATTTAACTACTTCATAGAAGTTAATAAATATGCACTTCAAGAGCGTCTCAACTTGATGCATGCTTGCAGACAAATTTAAAAAAGTAATCTGTCTGCTGCAAATTCTGCAGTTTCATAAAAATATAACTTGGACATTTCCTATAGGAAAGTTTTAGACGATACTCATACATTTGTATTTATAGCAAACTTTAATCAATTTTTTCCCCCTCGCAGAAAAAAGAGCCTTAGAATTTAGATGGCCCTATTGGGCCAAAATTTACTACTCCATGACCTAGCAGATTTCAATTCCATTGTTCTCAGTTCCCAGTTCAAACAAACTTCGTTTTGGGCCCTTCAAAGCAAGGATGCCACATGGAACTGCTATAGTTAAAATTAACAGAATTCACAATTTAAACTCCATTTTTAGTCTTACAAATATTAATGATTCAATCTCAATTTTAATTTGAGTCAAGTACATCACATTCTTAACACTGCAGAAAAAAAAGAAAAAAGTAAAAAAAAGAGTGGCATTCAAAGATCAAACTTTTCTCTCTTAAAACCTTCTAGTCCCAACCAACAAACTTCCCCCAATTAGCTTTTTATATTTATATCAATTGATATATGTACCAAAGAAGATATGTTTTAGTTAGTGACAATTTGTTTGATTTACTTAAATGGGGCGAATATAAGAAAAAGACAGACTTTTGATGAGTTTGGTTTTGAATTTAGCAATTATTTTACAATATTTTTTCACAATGTTGATATAACAACTGTTTTTCACAATTGTTGATATGCAATGATATATTGATATTAGGTGAAAGTGATGTTACACTTACATCAATCACAATTTGTGAATTTGAAAATTTGTGAAGCTAACATTATTTCTTAGTAATTCTAGTTTGAGCTATGCGAGATGAGATTGCTTCAAATTTGATCTGATGGAGTCATGTATTTAATGAGAGTACATTACCAATTTCTCAAACAAACTGATTATAAAATAAAAAGCATATCAAATCCAAATCTATTCCTTGAATTATTTACAATATGATAAACATAGATACTAAAAAAAAGAGATTTTAGCTAAGAGAGCTCTACAAAACTTATACAAAGCAAAAAGTCCAACTAAAGAAAAATGCCATTATTAAAGCAAACATAACCTTGCAGCAGTTTACTAGAATGAAAAGCATGAAACAAACACCTAAAAAAAGAAAAAAGAAAACATGAACAACCATTTCAATTAGGACAACAACTACCAACAGAAGATGCAATGCTCATGGTATCATCATCATCATCATTAGCGCTTAAGTTTCCTGCAATAGAACCATTGTCTTCCCCATCTGCATCTATTATACAACTCTCATCACAACTTGGAGTGGCATTGGGCCTCTGAACTTTCTTGAGAGGAGAAAAATCAAGACATGGGGTTCTTTTAGCACCTGGACGAGACCAAATCTTCCTCAAGAACTCAGCATTACCTTGTTTATGAGTCCTGTCCTGATCAAAAAATTGGTTTTGAAGGACACCCCACTTTTCATTTCTCCAATCCTGTGGCACCCTTAAATTAGACCTATGGATAGTGAATTCCTTATAGTCTCCACCAAGTTGCCTAACCTTGAAGTTGTCATCACCTAGAGACTCCAACAATGTTGTTGCTATCCAATCATTGTCGACACAATACTCAGCAAGATCACCAATTTCCATATCACCCACAAACTCCATAAGTGGTGGACAAGGTCTAACAATGCAAATTGGAACCATCTTCTCCACCTTTCCACTACTGTACTTGACAGTAAACCAATGACCTTTTTCATCTTCTACTTTTGTTATTTCAGCAAGACACCATGCACCTACTGGCTTAGCCACCCTACTGTTCAATACCTCAACTTTGCTCCCTACAATGTATTTCATCGTGGGTGTAACTTTCTTTGATAAATTCATGGGTGTAAACTCCACAATGCAATCACACGCAAGAATATAAGAGAGTTTGAAGCTGTTTTTCTGTTCTTATAAAGCTCTCCAAAGACCAATCATTAAGAAAATTTCGCAACAATATATCTGCAGGGCATTGGAGGATTAAAGATTCTCTAGAGTTTGTATTTAACTCAATTACACAGTTCTTAATATCTTAACCATTTATCGTAAGAATTAATCAGTATGTATTAAAATGTAAAGGGAGTGGCATAATATAAAACCATTTGTTTAAACTTGAATGGTTGAGATTTTAAGCATAGAGTAGAATTAGATTAGAACTCTGTGTAGCTTAAACATCCTATTCCGGATGAAGCGATGGTGATCGATCAACTTTTTTCGCTCTCTCTTTTACGGTTTTACCATAAATTTAACGAAAAAAACCAATACGTGTATATATAAATGTTACGTGGTGGATTCAAATGGGTCAATTCAAATTATTCAATCCAGGATTTTCTCCTTCTTGTTAGCTAATTTTACTTATCTATCTCTCTCTAAATACGTTTTATTTATTTTTATTTAATTTTTTTTTTAAAGCTCTATCTTGATATATGTTGTGTTGTTTTGTTCTCTAAGTAATTTGTGTCCTTTTTAAGTTTTAAGATTCAGTTTGTCTCACTCTCAGGAGGGTAAATCTACTTTCTTTTATATATATATATATATATATATATATATATATATATATAATATATTATGTATCAATCATACTAATATACTAATACTATGGGTTCAATTAAAAAAAAAATCATACTAATATATAACTTTTTTTACTAACGTGTTATTTTTAACAAATTATTATTTTTGGACAACTAGTAGGTTGTTATTGGTAAAATACTTCTTTCATATAAACATTAAACATGTGACATTCACCATCTTTATTATCCATCAATTACATTATGCATATTAAATCAATTACATCGCTTGTGTTGCATGGTGTGCGTGTGTTTATAACCAGCTCCGCAACTGTAACTGCCGCTAACAGTTTTAGAATTGGCGTGTTGGTTTGAATGTGTGCTATCAAAAAAAAAAAAAAAAAATTACATTATGCTGCTACTTTCAACAAGTCTTTTTTTTTTTTTTTTTTTTTTTGAGAAACACACACACACACATATATATATAGGGGAAGGGTGATGAGATAAAGGAATACAATCACACGCTAACACCAAATTTTTTTTCCTCAAAAAAAAAAAAAAGTCTTTTGTTTTGTGAATTTATATAGGAAACCACATTCCACATACACCGTCTTTATTATATAACAATTACAACATTCCATTTATTTAAAAATAATAACAAAAACAACTCCCAAAAAAAAAATATTGATTAAAAAAATTATGAAAGTTTTTGTGTAACTAAACTTGTTGGTAATGAAGTCCCAAAGGGTTTTTTTTTTTTTGAGAAACAAGACTATGCAGCATTATATTATTGAAAGTTGGCTAATCCAGCATGGAATACAAGAAATGCTTGTGGTAAAACATCTTTTATCCATACTACAAAATCTAAGATATGCAAGGCATACAGAGCTAGATTGTGAGCTACCTTATTACCTTCTCTCATTGTATGAGAGTAATGTAATTTTGTAAAATGCCTAGAATAGAGACGAATGTCATCAATCAAAAGCCCATTAGAGGCTAAATTTTTTTAATATCCGTACTCTCTTATGATAGGGCGTCACTTTAGTAACTAATTAACCACACTTGAGCATGACAAGGTATTTCTACTCAACATCTAATATGTATTGTACATCAATGCACTTTTAGCTTTATGATTCTCATTATTTTCAATTTTTTGCTTTTGTAGATTAATAATGCAAAAACTATGTATAAAAGTAATAGCGAAAATGCATTTCAATTGGAACATTGGTGGAGAATTTGAGGAATGAAACTAAGTGGTTGAATGTAAGAGATAATGCGAAGGTCCACACAAGACAGCTAGCCACACAATTTTGTCATACTTTTGCAAGCTCAATAAATCTAAATGAAGATAGTGATGAGTTGAACTCTGGCGAAACCTTGGAGAGACCCATAGGTAAGAAGGCCGAAAAGGAGAAATTAAATAAAAGAAAGAATTGCGATGATGTGGTCCCAATACTTTCCTCCCAATTGGATGAAATCAAGGAAGAAGAGAGAAGAATGCATGAGGAGAAAAAAGAAAGTATGCGCATTGCATTAGAAGAATGAAGAGAGTTAATGCGCATTGCATCCAAAGAACGAAGAGAGTTGATTCGTATCAAGGAAGAGAAGAATGAAGTAGAAAAGAGGAAAGTGGAAGATGAAATTATGATGAAAGATACAAGAATCATGGATCCTAAGCAAAAATAATATATTCGTCTACGTCGTTTGGAAATCTTGGAAAGGTTAAGGTCTAAATTTTCATCATAATTTGAATATTATTATTGGCAATATCTAATCAAGTAATTTTTTGTATAGTGCAAAGACACTAGCACATGGTTGACATAGATGATTTGATGTTAGACATCTCTTTTGTAGTATTTACTTGTGCAGGGAACATGATTATTCAATCTCTAATCATGTTAGATATATTTTTGTAGTCTTCACTTGTGCAAGGAAAATAGCAATGTTGTAAATTTTGTATTGTGCACGGACAATAACACTTTGATTATTCAATTTAATTTGTGATTCTATTGTTGTCATTCTGTTTTGGGTGAAGCAATGTTTCTGTTTTTGTCATTCTATACAAGATAATTTGTGCAAGGATAATAGCACTCAGATAATTTGTCATTCTCTTTGCTTGTTTTGCTTGTTGAAGGTGGCTGTACTTGTACTTGCTGCCATGGTTTATGGTTTGTGTATGTCTGGCTGTACTTGTACTTGTATGTTGGCTGGATTCTTGCAATTGAAGCCATTGATGAAGACTGTTTGTTTTGCTTGTATAGCCGTTGGGTAAGTGTCCTGGAGATTATCAAAATCTGCTAATTAAGCAGATATAAGATGACAATGCATAAGAGAACTTCAAAGGAATGCAATTTGAAAATTTTAGTCATGTCTAACTTTAGTCATGTCTTTTTCCTTTTTTTTTTTTTTTTTTTTTTGGATGTTGTTGATGGTTCCCTATGTTTCTTTAGAATTAATTAATGATTCCCTTGGTGAGGTGAGGTAATTAAACTTGGCTTTGTGTTGAAGGTCAGCTTGTTTAATTTCTAATCTCATTGACTAATAGCCAGGTGGTGTCTTAAGGATATATATAAGAAATAATGTTTGGGAAAAACAGCATTTTGCATGCATGTATGGAATAAACACTGCCATAATGTTTCTTCACAAGTCTGTTTAAAAATGAGAAGTCTCCCCCAACTTGGAAGATCGGTGGCTGAACTTTATTAGTCATTTCTTTTTTTAATTTGTTAATGGTTCCTTGTGTTTCTTTAGAACTAATGATTCCCTGTATTTCTTTTATTATTGCCAGCTTGGTGAGGTAATTAAACTTAGCTTCTTATGTTGAAGAATGAAGATGGAAACCTGCTCCGTCCCCAACTTGGAGGAGGTGGCTATAACTTTATTGATTTTTCTCGCTGATGATTCCCTATGTTAATTTATTTAGAATTGATAACTTTTTTTTTTTTTTGAAATTTTAATGCTATATATATATTCCGGCAGTCGTCGGAGCCACTATTCCGGTGGTTCGGTCACCGATTCTAGCAATACGGTGGTCGAAGACATCGATTCAATAACGGTTGTTGGAGCCACTATTACAATAATCGACCCACTGGTGATGGCAATATGATGGTCGGAGACACCAATCTACCAGCAGTCACCAAAGCCACTATTTTGGTAGTTTAGGCATCGACGACGTTCGTCGAAGCCACTATTTTAACAATCCACCCACCGGTGGGTCACTATTCGGAGATATGGTGGGCGGTGAGACCAATCTAACGGCATTCATTGGAGCCACTATTTCGGCGGTTCAGCCATCAAACCTCCACTACAAGCGGCTCCATTGGCCTAGCCATCGGTGTTGGTAGTTTACTTAAAATATAAGTTTAAATTAAAAAAGTATGACTGATGGTGAACCAAGAATTGAGCCAACTCCTAGCTTGTCCATAAGGGTCGTCTAGGTCCAGAACACAAAAATGGGCATTCTTTATATAGCAGTCGTCCATGATAGGGTCGTCCATCAAAGAAAATGCTTGGATGACCCCCAGACGGAAATTCCAAAAGTGTTTCTCTACGCGTCGATGAAGTGAGTCACACGTTCCTGTTTCAAGGCATGAGTAAAAATTGAGGTTCACTACTACAAGTTCCTACTAGGTACTTCCAATAACGATTATGGAAAATAAGATCAAATAATCTAACTTCCATAGCGGTTGTGGAAGTTAACCCCGAACCTTTTGGCCTCCTCAAAAATAGGGGAAGTTACTAGACAAGTAACCACTTTAAGTGTACGCTACATAAGCACTCATTTACATCAAACGAAGGTAAGTTTTTATTATTCCCAACAAGTTGGAATTCCAAAATTTTAGAGAGAAATTAACTTAATCATCAGAGGATTCTTGGTCGGCACACCCCGGTCACCTTTGATCGTGTGTTTTTCTTTCTAGGCCTTTCAACAAAGCTGCTAGATCTTGGAAGCCCAGAGCGTTCAGCCTACTGAATTTCTTCACATCATCAATGACCATTAGGGAAAATAACAAAAAATTGATGAAAAACGAAATTTTATTGAAATATCTTGTAAAATAGATAAACTGATGTGGGTGTGTTGTAAAAGTGATAGTGTAAAATAAAAAAGGTAAGTCTTTTTTTTTTTTTTTTGGTAAAATAGCCGGAATCTTTTAGAAAAGCTAATGCGGTTGCTCTTAAGGTGAAAAAAAAAAAAAAAAGACTGCCAATTTTGTGAGTTACAACAATAGATCTTTATTATCTAATGAGAAATGTCATTGTGTACAATGGGAAGCTAGAAAAGAAAGGCAGTCCCCAATCTTCTACTAGTGGCAACACACCCCTCTTGTTGCATTACAAAATTGCAATGCTATTTGAAAAGACATACCAATTATTGAAGCTTCTAAACTGTAAATTGCATTGCAATTTAAGAGGGGAAAAAGTTAGTTCACTGTATATGCAGATTTCTTCTTCTTTCTTCTTTTTTCTTTTCTTTTTTTTTGCAAACAATTTCTTCTTCTTTGTTATTATATATAGGCAGAGCCTATAAATTTGTGAATTCCACATGTTACGAGGGAACAACGTATGCATGTGCTCAATAAGATAATTTTGCTTGTTTGATTTGACCCTCTGAGGTTGATAGGTAGAATTGTGCGTTAATAATTTATGTTGTAGTAGTACTTTATTTTCATTCGGCCATTAGGGTGTATCATTTCTTACGAGATATTTGGAAGAGGGGAAAGGGTAAAGATCGGGTTCTAATCTTTAGGAAAAAATTTTACACATATACTTAAATTAGATTAAAATAGAATTTTATTCAGAAAAAAAAATCAATAATTAATACAAAGTCTACAAAAAAAAAAAAAATGAAGACAATTAGGGATTATTATTAATTGAAATATAGAGAGTCTATGGCTACACTATTATTAATCTGTAACTAGAAAATGGTGAAATCTATGGCTATGCCTATACTTTCAGGATCTTCCTCAACAAGTATTGAGAATTAATTTCAAGGCCCATTTGGCAAATTAGGTGATGGTGAATTTATTTCAAGCCCCATTTGCTTTGTCCTTAACTCTTTATATTCCAAATCCTCATTATTATTTTCAGCACCTGATCCACTTCTGCATTGCTGTGTCTTCTCGCAACCTCTTTGATAAGGGTTGGATTGTGGAGGCAGACAGCTCGAACCAGTGCAAGTTGGTTCATCGCCATTTATTATAGCTCCATATTGAATAAATTCAGCATTTGCAGCTTCAATGAAGATCATTGAGCAAAGCAAGAGAGTGGCAATGGTGGTAACCAATGCTTTGGGCATGGCCATGTCTTTGAAGCAAATTACCTCACTGTTAATGAGAATAAAAGTGCAAGATAGAGAGGAGATGGTGGTGAGAGGAGGACTGGTTCAAGAGGGGTTTAGATGAAGCTTGAATTTAATGGGGGAGTTTCAATTGGTATGAGAAATTAAGATTAAGTTTCAATTATTAATTCTCTTTAATTACAATAAAAGTAACTTCACCCGGCAACATATTTATTATATATGAAATGGCTAAGTTAACAAGATTTTTTTTTCTTCTAATTTTATGTTTTTGAGAAGAAAATTAATACGAATTTTGATTAAATCACTAATGTAGTATCTAAGAAATGAAATCTTAACTGTGAAATAGACTCTCTTTATTTCAATTAAAATATAGATACTGTGTTTCATTTTGCTAGAAACTAAGAATTAAGTAAAATAAAATAAAATTTAAACCCTTTTAGGCCTAATATTTCATCTTCAATTTTCGTCAAAATTAAGTCTTAAATTACCAAAATAAGTAGTTATAAATAAGTCAAATTAACAAATTCAAATAAAGTTTCAAAACCCAAAAAACACATATATTTGGTTGAAAGTTTTATCAACATTATTTTCATCAATTTAAGCTTTAATAAGAAAAATGTAGAACCCAACTCAACAAAACCCCCCCCCCCCCCCCCCAAAAAAAAAAAAAAAAACCAATTCAAGGTATTGTGTTTGTTTTGACGAAGCAACAACCTTAACCGCAATTCATTCTCGTACTCTTGTACGACAACCGTTTTTCACTCGAAGACAAGGGGGTAATAAGGTATTTTACAAGCCTTGTTCCCAAAAATTTGCAAAAAAAAAAAAAAAAAAAAAAAAAAAAACAGAAAAATACAAAAAGTCAAAAGAGTCGTATAAAATTGCAGAGATGAAGGTTGCTCCATTTGCAAAGCCAATTACAGCCTTAGCAATCACTCTGAGTAGCACCATTGGGTTTGTGTTACTATCCCGCTCACACCAACAACCATCTTCTCTAAAGTCAAAGACCCACGCACATTCAATGGCTAACAATCGAAGCTTTATTGTTTGGCTACATGGATTAGGGGACTCAGGCCCAGCCAATGAACCCATCAAATCCTTTTTCACTTCCCCAGAATTCAAAAACACAACTTGGTCTTTCCCTTCTGCTCCTTCCAATTCAGTCACTTGTAACAGTAAGTTTGAATCTTTGTTTTTGTTTTTTTTTTTTTTTTAATTGGTTTGATAATAAAGTTGTTGACTTTGATTATGACTCTGCAATTGTATGCTCAACCCAACTGAAATTGAAATTTGTAAATGTTAAATGTATTGGTTTTTTCTTATATAGGATTGGACTCAAAGGGGAATTTAAGTAGTAGTATACTGATGGATTCAAAATTCGAACCAAATTCGGATAGTATACAAATACACAAACACAAACTACCTATATAATGATTACAAATTTAGTGTTTCATTTCACCAACTAAACAATGAACATGGCTTCTTCTTCTTTTACGTTGACTTTTTTAAATTGTGTTTCTATGATTTCTTAGTTCAAAAAACATTTTTCACTGCTGAAGAAAAAGGGAGTCTACTGCTCTTACTCGGATTTAGTGTTTGAGATTTTGAGCCGGTCAACTATAAAAGATATTGGGAGGTGCAGGCTAGTTTCAAAAGCCTGGAACTTGCTAACTTACAAGTTTCAAGCAAGAACATTCTAAAAAGACAAAAACTGGATTTTTCATTCGGGGTTATGCAAGAAAACCCGTTTCCGAGTTTGTTTCCATCAATGCTTTGGATTGTGACTCTAAACTTTCTCTTGACTTCTTGCCCAGTCCTGTACAATTTGAAGCCTCCACTAAACAAGGTATTCTATTGTGCGTGAAGAGTTCTGAAACAAGAATTTTGGGAGTACCTGAGTATTTTGTTTGTAAGCCGAGCACAAAACAATGGCAGCAGATACCGAATCTTAAAACACAGTATGAAACCAAAAGATGTGTGATGGTGGTGCTTAGATCAAATCCATTGCGCTATAAAATTGTTTGGTTTTCAGAACCCAAGTTCTCAGGCATCAGGGACAACTCATGCTATTCCCTTTGAGACATTTGACTCGGCAACATGGGCATGGAAAAAATTAGAAGATAGGGTAAGGTTTACGGAGTACGAGTTCTTGAGACTTGAGCCTGCTGTGTCTGTTTGTGGTTCATTTTATTGGCTTATGACTAACAACCAGATATTCACGTTTCATGAAGATATGGAAAGTTGGACCATATTTGATATCCCTAAAAGTTTGTGCGAGAGAAATTATTTTAGTTACATGAAACTTGTAGAGTACCAAGGGAACCTTGGGATGGTTTGCAAGGATATTGATTTTATACAACTTTGGGTGATGGAGACAAAAACAATAAAATGGAGTCAGAGAAAAACAGTGAGCTGAGTGGTGGAATGGAGTACTTGTCCCACAGCCTTCTACAGTACTGACATTGCAGTCATGAAGGGCTGTTACAGTGTAATATTCTGCAACTTTAAACGGTGCAATTCGAACGTGTTCAACATGCAGAGCCATCCAATAGAAATTCTTCCGTTAGAAGTTTTCCCCTTTCAATCCGACTTAGAACCTGTTAGTTTGAAGAATACCGACTTAGAACCTGTTAGATTGAAGAATAATGGTCGGAAGGAATATTTATCTATAGTTCTTTGTTGGATTTTCTTGTTTAGTATAATTTTTTTTTATTGTTTTTTTTAGGTGAGGGATATTTTTATAAATATATCGATGTGGTAGTTTAATGTTCTTTGTTTCAGTTTAAATTTGGATTTTAATCATCATTCATATTTGCAGAACATTTTTTTTTTTTGGGTGATTTTGTCACGTTTTCTTATCTGTATCAATCCTTGTTCAAAAAACATTGTTTAAAGGCCTCAATGCCATAGAGCCAATCTACTATCTCAAGGTGGTAGACTCGCCTTGATCAAATCTGTGCAGCCTTGCCTGTAGTTGGATGGTATAACCTAGCAAGTGCTGATATTTGCTTAGCAATTTTTGATAAGTAACGAAATTTTATTATCAAAAAAGAGAATTTCCAGGTATACCGGCAGTGTACTTGAGAAGCAGTACATCAATCTCTCAAATTACAATGCTCTAACATATCTAGTAAATTAGAGATATTTGCCTAGCAATTATAGAGCACCTATCATCCTACTGTAGTCCAGGGGTCTCAAGGCCATTATAGTTTCTGACTTAATCAAATTTTTTATTTGGATTATTCAAAGGATACTGAAAAGGGAGCATAAAGGTACGCTAATAACAACAAATTGAAATGAAAAAGTATAATTTCTTTTTTAGTCACTTATGCACTGTGATATGTGCCATCTTGACTTTCAAGACATGAGATTCATAGCTTATAGAGTAGCAAGAAGTCACCCTAAAGAAACTGATGTAATGGCACAATAAATTAGACTTTCAGAATTATGATTCTTGGCGGTACTTGTTCATGTAAATTCTTCTATTCATACAATTTTTGCTGAAAACTTCAAATAAAATAAAATAAAGACATATATGCCAGTTTCATTTGGTTTGTTGATGGTCATTGTATTCTTAAAATATTCAATCTTGATTAACTTCTGAAGTTGCATGTTGTAAATTGCAATAAAATAATTTTCTTGCTATGGCCTTTTTCCTTTGTGAAAACATGGATTATTGATCTCTCTTTGGCTACCGTTTTCATTACTAGAGGGATAAACATTTTGCCTCATTATCATAGAGTAGAATTTTTTTGTTTGTGTTTCATCATTCTGGGTTGAATTTGTTGGTCCATGGGTATCCTTTATGTTTTTCCCTCATTGGTTCTTCTAGAAGACATATTCAGGGAGTTTAAGGTTTTCTGCATGGCTTGTAAATGCAAAATTTTCACATCAAAGTAGAATAGCAGATATAAGGTCATCCCTGGAAAATGCCCTTTGGTCTATGAATTAAAATGATATTAATAAAAAAGATATTGTTCCATATATTCAGAGTAATTTCTAACCACTACAAATAAATATAATCATTTCAAGTCTTTGGGATGTCCAATTATGCTGTTATTGTCCAATTGAAATGTTGCTTTTTCATTATTCACTAGTGTGTAACCCCGTGCATATGCATGGGTATATTTAAAAACAATCACAATTATATATTATATATATGATTATGTTTTTTATGGTTTATTATATTGGAATCCTCGTTTTCTACATTAAATTAACTAATTTGACACAAAAATTTAAAAATTTAGATTAGATGGGACACGTGGAATAAAATTAAACTCTAATTGAAATTCAATTTTTACCTAAATTAACTCACTTGGCACAAAATTCTAAAATTTAGATTAGATGAGACACGTGGCGTAAAATTAGACACTAATTGAATTTCAATTGAAAATTTAATTGGATTTTCTCTCTGTTTTACCTATTATTATATTTATAGATTAGTACCCTTCAATTATCTCTGGGCCTTATCATAGGGAGTATTACTTTCTTGGTGTGGCTTCCTTGATTTGTATGTTAATAATGAGTAACATCTAGCTATAGAGCATGTATCAACATTGGCATAACAAGTTAAAGATTTACTCATTCTGATGAAGATGTTTTAATATTTTCTTCATCTTAATGCCATTCTGTCTTTGCTTCTCCTTGTAGATGGTGCTGTGATGCCTTCATGGTTTGACATTCATGAGATTCCTGTGACAGCTGTAAGTTATGCTTCCCTCTTTCTCTTTTTTGGTTTATATGGTGAGTTACATGCATACACTGTGGGTCTTGAACCTACAAGCTATAACCCCACCTTCCACCATACTCTTACAAGGGAAGGAGGTGTTATTTAGCTAGAGCTCATTAGCTTGTTTTTTACTGCTTAAATCTCTATGTGAGTTCAGTTTGCACGATGATATATGTATATGAAATCAGTAAGTCTAAGTACACAAAGAAGGGTTTGGCTTACTTACAATACTTTTTTAACTGTAATCTCCTTTTGTTTTAATGTGAAACTGTCACGTCACTTACTAACTAAATAAAAGGTGGAGATTGAGACCTACTACCACTTACCATTGTATATTTAATTCAAATGTCCAATTAAAAAAAGTACTGGAGGTAAGTCAATCCTCACAAGAATTTTACTACAAATTTCACATTTGTTGAGGTGGCAGTTTGTGATTGGTGTGGAATAAAGTGATGATAGTAGTGGTCCCATGTGGGAATAATGTTGCACCAATTTTAATCTGCCACTGCAACAGGTTTTGAAAAAAAGTTGTGAAATTAATTATGTCTATAGCATTGTTGATATCAAATTGAATTGAACCAAAAATTGACTTTTTTTTTTTTTTTTTTTTTTTTTTTTTTTTTTTTGTGTGGTTTTGTTGGAAACAAGCTCCTGATAAGGGATTTACTGGTAATTCTTGTATGAAGTAGAATTCTGTTCGATGGGTTGCTATTTATGTTGTGATAGTAGAATGGTAATTGACTATTTTTAATATGCAGAGCCTCGTTTATGATGGCTTTACTTATAAGTTCATCTAATGCTAATGCTTGATGATTGGCATCATCAAGCATATAAGTTATAAGTTCATCTAATGCTTGACTTGGCACTTATTTATGCATGATCAAGTGGAACAAGGGTCTTAATAGGAGTAGAGCCCAGCTAGCTTAAAGTGGTTCAGTCAACCTTTTGTCAGAGGTGCCACAATCTTCTGAGACAGTACTGTTAACTTCAGAAAAATATTAAATAATGTCTTGAGATTTTCTGAAGGTCATACCATTGATGTTTGATTGTATTGTTGGCTTTTACTAGTCTCAATCTGACACTGAACCAAATATGTCGCACCACTAGTGCAAACGTGCATCTCCACTTGAATCTTTTATGGATTATCAGTTATTAGAATTTGTCAGTTGCTCTTGCTATAGTTAAAGTGATGTAGTAAGGCTTAATGAATCTCCAGGAGGGGATTGTGAATTGCTTTGGTACAATACTAGTTGATATGCTAATTTGTTGCATTTATTGAAGACTATTTTGCTGACATGAATCAGAATTCTCCAAAAGATGAAAGTGGTGTGCTTAAAGCGGTTCAGACTGTGCATGCAATGATAGATAAGGAAATAGCTGCTGGCACAGATCCTAATAATGTCTTTGTGTGTGGATTCAGTCAAGGAGGTCTCCCTCTTCTCATTGCTCTTCAATACGACCCCCCTTGCCACCCTCCTCTCTCCCCCCCCCCCCCCCCCCCTTCCCCCCAAAAAAAAAAAATAAATAAATGGACACAGAAAAATATTGTATACTTCATTGATTTTAGTTAGTGTTTATAATATGCAAATTTAAAATACTCTTTTGCAGGTGCCTTGACATTGGCAAGTGTTCTGCTGTACCCAAAAACTCTAGGAGGAGGTGCAGTCTTCAGTGGATTTGTTCCTTTTAGTTCGTCTGTAGTAGAAAAAATTTCATCAAATGCAAAGAGGGTACCTTTCTTCAAAAACACTGTGATGTGGTTTTAGACTTAGGTTAAAGACTTTATCTTTTCTTTATATTTTTTTAAGTGTCTTCTTGACTTGCCATTTGGATGCATATGAAACAAAGATCTTATTATACATTTTGTAGATAGGTTCTCAATCATATCATTGAGGGATGGTCAAGCAATGGGATAGTGGTTGATGCATAACGCATTTGAAAGAAAATAGGAAATAAAAGGATAGGATAGGAAACCCTAGGCTTCACTATGTAGGGGCATGGAAGCACCACCAAGCCGAAGAAATTTTCATCAGAAGATTACCATTCCAAATACAATTTCTCGAACCTTTCCTGGAGCCTCTTTTTATTGAGCTTTAGGGATTACATCAAGGCACAATTACATCCCATAAAATCCTCAATGAATTAAAGCCTAAATTCAAAATTCATATATGAAATCAAAAATAAAAAATTGATTATTGCATCAGTGGCTTAATACATTTGGTTCAATACTCACTTTGTCCTCCCTAGTTGGGGGGGGGGGAGGAGGTGGGGAGAATGGGTTTGAGTATTAGTGTAGAATTTCTAACCTTAAAAAAGGAAAAAATGAAAAATAAAAAAAAGAAGAAAAAGAAAAAGAAAGAAACCCTCACTCTGTCCTCCATCTTGACATATTCATCTCCTAGTTTAGCTATGGATTGTCGTGCATTTTCTTTTTAAATCAAATGTAATCTTGTTATTTGTAATGAGAATAATTGCTCATCTACAAGTTTCTCTAGTGCATCAACTATGGTTTGGTGGCATAGATTTTAATTTGGTGATAGGTTGCAGTTAAATAGTGTTGGATTGCTTGAAACTCGTTCACTAAAATAACTTGTATGCATTGACACTAACAACTCTGTAGACAGAGTTCAATGCCTGATGTTTGCAAGAGTTTACTTAGGTCTGAGGATCTACATGGCACCTACTAGCACATTCTAGTCCAAGTAGCAGATCTTACTAGAATCACCCAACTGTATTTGCTAATTCATCTCACTGCTATAGAAAATCCCCCTTTTTTTTAATATTCTTACCAGTAGGCCCATCTGATTTAGATTCAACTAGTCATATCTGATAGTAGGCCCCACTGCCATAGACGCATATCTGGATCATTTGGAAACTAACACTTTGAGTTAGAAGGCTGTAAGACAAATTTGTATTAATTCTTTATTTAGATTTGCATGTAACTCTTCAATTTACTTGTGTTTTGGTTATGAATCTGAATGTATATGCAGACGCCTATTTTGTGGTTCCATGGAATGGCTGACACAACTGTATTGTTTGAAGCTGGACAAGCTGGCCCTCCTTTCCTTGTAGACGTTGGTGTTAGCTGTGAGTTTAAGGTAATACATCCTAATATTGCAATATTTTTCTTAAATTCTTTCTTGATTTGC
Source organism: Lithocarpus polystachyus (assembly GCA_033629205.1). NCBI lineage: Eukaryota > Viridiplantae > Streptophyta > Magnoliopsida > Fagales > Fagaceae > Lithocarpus > Lithocarpus polystachyus. Next base: position 85,728,980 of record CM066166.1, read on the forward strand.
TTAGGACTCTTGGAAATCTTTTATTCACAGGCTTATCCTGGTCTTGACCACTCAATAAGCAACGAAGAGCTGCGGTACTTGGAATCGTGGATAAAGACACGTATGCCGGGTTCTTCTTAAAGACTTGGGTGGAACAAGTCCTGTTGTATGCATTGGTCTTTGGTATTCTGATTTGTCATACAATTTTTACATAACGAAACTTGAACTTTCAAGTTACTTCACATATAATGATGAACCTAAATCTAAAAGCTATTTGAAATTACTTTTAAAATATGCAAAGGTCCCTACTTTAAGCCCACTCATTAAGCTTGGCAAGTATTCATGTACTAATTTTAGAATAACTATGGTGGAGAAAATTATTTTATACTTTAATAGCCATTTTTCCTCATCTTACATGGATGATAGATCCCATATCGAAAAACCAAATTTGGTAATACTAGGTCCAATGTGTGTATGGATTTAATCATTTTTTTTGCTTGTGCCCTTTTTAGGTCCCCAACAAAAAAAAGAAGAAGACCTGATTGGAAAGTGGCCTTTTTCTTTTGAACACGTATATAAGATATATGCCCTCAAATTTTTCTACCTCTATGAAATGTCTAGATTTTGTTGAATGGTACCGGGTTTATAACTGAGCTACATGCATTCATTAAAGTGAGAGGTAAGTGGTTGAAACTTGAAAGTTCTTTGATTTAAGTTAATTTAACTTAATCTCCTTGTTTTTAAGCAGTCAATTAAATTATTATTATGTGCTAATAAAAGTATGTTTTCTCTTCATCTTCCTATAGGTATTAGAGAATTTCAATCTGATTTTTTTTTTTAAAGAACCTAAACATCAACTAATGGTACTCCCCGGGCCTGCTAACAACGAACTCTTAGGCTAGTTAATCAGTTGAGTGTCTTTAGGAGAGAACACCTTTAGGAGAGAACTATTGAGTGTCTTTTTTGGATTCTCTTTCTAGAGTGGCTCAAAAGCTACAATTATACAAGCGCTAACTTATATCTGATTTACCTCTAGTTGCGTTTGGTATTGAAATTGGTAGCATTCACACTCCGGCGTGCACTAGCGTGTCACCATCTTGAAGTTGTTAAGACTTGGAAGAGACCCCATTTGCAAAATACCTTTGGAAAGAAAAGAGTTAATGAGTAACTTTGTGGATTCTTTCCACGCTGAAGGAATTTTTTCTGCTTAATAAAAGATCTAGAGCTACTCTAGCATTTGACCACTTGTGGGACATTTACGTTTTGCTTTTTGCTTAATGCAAATTGCACTAGATTATAAATACAAAGTTAAGATAAAGAAAACTAGAAAAGGAAAAGCCACTCTCCCAGCAAGGCGAAAGATTCACTTAACCTGCTAACCAAAGCCATAAAGAATCTGCTCAAAAGAGAGAAAATTTCATCATGTACCAGCAATTGCTTCAACAAATGTATCTTATTTCCATCAATAGGTCGTAGAGGCATTTTAACTAACAGTTAATTGCATTTCAATTAGAGTCATTTCAAAGACCGGAAGACACTCACAAAATTAAATGATACAGAGGAACCCATGGATAAGTCACACAAAAATACAAAACCCACAAACAAACCCACACAATTCCATTGAAATTTTGTTCATGCAAAATTTGGCCACACCCAACAAAAAGGGAAAACACACCAACACATTAGAAAACTCCAAAAATTTAAATACAACTCACAGTGGTCTGACATTGGCATCTCTCCCTCACAGTGGTGACATCAACTTTGTGGTGGATAGACTCTCGCAGCCAAGAATGTCACAGTGATAAGGGTTGTTCTAGAAAGTTTGTATCACTTTGTCCGAATAAAGGCTATTCTAGAGAGTTTGTGTATCAGATGCTTCGCATAAATTGGGGCAATTGGTGGTAGATTTAAAATCTAAGAGCTTGAGGACGAACTTGGGGTATTGATGAGGAAGAAGTTGGGGGCATTGATGAGGAAGAAGAAGGGAGATCTTCTTGTAAGATACGACTGAAGAGAAATGCCAGATTCAAAAACTAACCGTTGCTAAATGCACCGTTGTGTAAAAAATAAGCCGCGTTTTTTTTCTTTTTCTTTCAGCTATAGGCCCCATGAACAATGAGAAGGGACCCACAAAATTAAGCAAAACGCAGAAATACAATCAATTTTTAGCTTGCCAAACGCACGCCTAGTGTGCATTTGGATGCACTTTGTTGATTGCCTATTTATATATTGAAGGTTAAGTAAAAATTACGGGAAACTTTTATGTCTTTGTTTTTGTGTGGGGCTGCTAAAATAAGCTCAAAATGCTGAAAAGAAAAACCAACTTTATTTGCCAAAGCACTATTAAAATCAAAAGACTTTTAGCAGACCTCCTAACCTTAATACTACTTGAACCAACTTAGCCATGCACAAAATCATTCTTGGCAGTAAACATAGTAGCGCGAAAATTGTGTAGGAACTAGAGAAAGAGAAATTTCACTTTAGTAATTATGCTAAAACTTTGTTTTTTGAGATATATGTGTCGGTGAATGAATTAACTACTGCAGTTTGTTGCTGTGAAATCCTTTGACTAAATAAAACCATAGTTTTAGTTATATATAAATAGGATAACTATGAGTAAAATATATTATTATAAAAAAGATGACTACGAGCGAGATGTATTATTATAAACAGAATAAAGTATAAGCCAATAAAGTTTTTATCGAGTAGATTTCTTCCATGTTCTTAGACAGGGCAATAGACCAGCTCATTTACTAGCAAAACATGCTTTAAGCATTGCTAACTTCTTTGTTTGGGTTGAAGAGATTTCTTGTTTCATCGAACAAGCTCTTAACCAAGATGTAAATGTTGCTTTTCATTTTTAATAAAAGTCTTTGTAGTCTTCCCATCAAAAAAAAGAAAAAAAAAGAAAAGAAAAAAAGTATAAGCTGAAAACACCAGTACAACACAACTACTACTTGTAATAGAACTCTAATAACATTAGAGAACAAAGGAGTCAAATACATTATAGCCTACCAAACTCAATCCAACACTGGGCGAGGGGATTACTCAACAACTCACTTTTGAGTTTTGAATAAAATATATTAAATTGCACTGATTAACATATTCAAAATAGTAACATTAAATAACCTATAGTAGTAATCCTCGAACTATTTCAAACTATAACAAAAAAATATCTAAGTATTCCATCAATTTCAAAATACACATTTAGCTCCACAAGCACCTCATTTTTGCACATTTAACCACAAGAAATGTCGTTCACTTTTGCACTTGTGCATTCTTATAAAATTTTGTAATTTTTCAAGATGTCTTACTTGCAAAAGCCATTGCCTCTACTAACACTCAAAAACTGTAACTTCATGTAACTTCATTGAGTCCAACCTAAAAAAGTGCACAAGGATATTAATCTACTAGAAACAAGAGCAAGGAATTTTCAGCTAAAAACTGACTTCCAAAGGGCTGAATTATTTTTTTAAAAAGTTATTCTATAATTTCAATACATATTAAGGAATAAAATAAAGAGTCATCATTTGAGCTTTAAAGTTATTTTTGTGTATGCAGGCCATTCTGTTGGATACTTTAAGTAATAAAAATTGAACCAAGTTAAAATTTGCCTTCTAAGTCCTAATATTCACAACTAGTAATAGTTAGACAAAACCAAGTTAGATTTGCCAAGTGATACGGGTAAAACAAAGACAAAACCAACTTAAGTTCGGCTGGATTCCAGCTTCATGAAGGCAATTTGCAGTCTACAATCAAGTCATTAATCTATAGTTTTATATGTAAATTGTAGTCAGAAAAGGGAAAATGATTATTTTGTTGGGGAAAATACATGTTTGTATCACATACAAAACATACGCAGCGGAAAATTAACGGATCTACTTCATTCGCAATTGATAACATGCACTATGAAAGTTTCAGAATTTAAGAACAAGAAAACGTACCTTGGTGCGGTGAAATTCAAAACCAAAATCAAAAGTTCTTGGGAAAACTTTTAATCTTCACTCCAATTCCACTTAATGCCCAAGATGTGTGGTCTCTCAATCAGTTTCCAAGGAGAAAATAAGAGAGTGTCCAACACTCACATACAAACCATTTCATTCATTATGTAATCTTGATGAAAAACACTTATGAAAAAACTCATGAAAAGACTTATGAAATTCTGTATATTTCTCTCCTTATATATAACTGATTATCTAATTGGCCTAGCCTTTTGGGCCATTCCAATTGGGCTCTAGTGTGTGGCTTGGAGTGGGATCAAAAGGGAGCAAATAAGACTCTAACTCCAATGGGCCTTGGGTTTTTCTGTCAACTCTTGACAAGTCCAAAGTTACCATTAATTATATTCAATACCACTATATGAATATAATTGCACTCTAGATCTTATTAATAAATTATATCCCAAGACTTTATTATACATGCAACTCCTTCATTAAAATATTCGTAGTAATACAAAGTCATGAATATAGACTGCCACTTTGAAGATTACTACATCTTAATCCTTGAGTACTCGATTTAGTCCTTAATGTTATTCATCATATATTTATGAAATCCAATTCTATAAATATATACTTTAGTAACTCCTTACTAAAGTGGTTGGGCCCAACTCTCTGAATAACCAATCCCATTAAACTTATCTCAAGTGAATATTTTATATCTCCGTTAAGAGATTATGAATTCCATCTTGAGAATATATGTTCCATCAACACTAAATGCGGCTGCCCAACATACTGAGGTTTTGACCGTAACTTATAGATCTCACTCTTGATATATCAAAGCAACCTACATCTCGTGATCAGGTCCATTATTCTCTCAGGATTTAGAGTTGATGTAAATAGAAGTCATGAGATTTATTATTCATTTGATAGTCGTTAGGAGAATAATAAATCTCACAGTGGTCCAGTTCAATATGTCTTAACTCTTAAAACATATCAAGATACCAACTAGAAATCTCCATTTCCATGATCAAGACAAATCATCTTAGTTGATATGTTATAGTCTTCGCAGATGAAACACCCAATTTCATCACCGACTACGAACTACATTCTGAGTTTACAAAGAACTTGCAATTTATATCTTCTGTGACTTTTCACATAAATCGCATACTATGCATCTCATGGACTAAGATAATGTCCTATTAGTTCATTTATAAATAGTCTCATATAATTAAACAATTTAATTATTTATGACATGCCAACTAATTGGATTTTAGGGCATAAACCCCAACATATTTCACCTCATTTGGATACCCTTTCTTATTTCTACTCAACATTGTCTACAAATTAGGTGCTCCAACCACAATTACCTGACCTGACAGGTTGGCAAACAGTAGCATTCTAAATCATGTTTTAAAATATGTTTGATATCTGCAATCAAGTAATTAATCTAAAGTTTTCATGTACGCAATTTTGCAGCCCCTTGCGTTCTAAATCATGTTTTAAAATATATTTGATATTTGGACACCACAATAATGGTAATCATTGTGCACCAGTTCAAATAGATTGAATGATCTGATGTAGTTTGAACTAATCAAGCTATCAAGCATTGACTAGCAAGCTGTTAAACTTTGTGCTTATTTCCAGAAAGCAAATGCAATTTAAAAAAAAAATTGCAAAACCAAATGTAATCTTTTGAATTTAGTTATGTTAGAGATATATTAGACATATTAGCCCAATGTAATAGGCCCAAGCCCACTCCTGCTTGTACTAGTAGTCTAGGGTTTAGTCGCCTATATATACTCATGTTAGGGTTCATTGTAACACAGGTTTTTGTACTATACTCTTACATAATAAAGATGTAGCCCTTAAGGGATTCCTCCATGAATGTAGGCCGACAAAATTGAACCACGTAACCCTTGTGTTCAGTGTATATATTCTATGCTTCCCCTTCCGCATTCACTATAGCATATACAACATGGTATAACACATTGCATCGCTAATAATACATTTAACATGGTATTAGAGCCAAATTTCGTTCTTGGCATCAAACAAAAATCTCTACACAACAAAGAAGATTCTCACGTGCATACCACCATCTGAAGTCACACATGTTTGTCTGCTGGATCTAGACTCCACGGCATCTCACAGCCACCATGGCTCTATGTTGTGTGAAAATCCAACAACCAAGCAAGCCGAGACTTAACATATCAGATCTGTGCAATTCCAAGCTACACCTGATGAAACCAACACCACATACGTGCTCCACGACCTCCCACGATCAAAACCCAGAAATCCGGTCACCCAAAGCCCTACCATGCGCCGCAGTTGTCTCTGAAAAATCTCCCACGCGCCGCCTCAGATTCCTGACTTTCAGTTCGTCTTCAGGGAACACGCGCCGACCTATCAGCCTTGTTGTCCGCCGATCTAGGAAGCACGAAAATCTGGTCCTCATCTAAGCATTCACGCACTCTCACGCGCTTCCAGGATTTCTGGTATCTACTCCACGCACCGGTAGAATTCGCATGTGCCATTCATGCGCTGACGACTGTGATGATGTCATCAGGACGTCAACAAATGCCACGTCAACTTGATCCACGCCAGCCCTAGCCACGTCAGCAGTGTCGCCTCGTCAGCACTGTGTCACCTAGCTGACCATTGACTCGGACCGACCCGACCCAGACCACCTGGATCTGACCCGTGAGCATGAACCGTTGACTTTGACCAAGATCTGTTGATTTTCTTTAACTTTGACTTTTGACCGAAAGTTAAAATTTCCGAAAAGGCCTATCTTGCTCAGTTTTTCGCGTAGATTCCGATTTTGGACTCCGTTTCTTCATTTGAAGTTCCGAAGTTGGTCAATTGGCACATTCTTCATTGTGGTTTCTTCAAAGGCATTGTTCATAGCATCTTCAAGTGATCTTCTCATGCTTATCCAACCTCAAGCCTTCATCGAGCTGTTGGAAAAAATACATGTTCGTATCACATACAAAACATACGCAGCGAAAAATTAACGGATTTACTTCATTCGCAATTGATAACATGCACTATGAAAGTTTCAGAATTTAAGAACAAAAAAGCGTACCTTGGTGCGGTGAAATTCAAAACCAAAGATCAGAAGTTCTTAGGAAGACTTTTAATCTTCACTCAAATTCCACTTAATGCCCAAGATGTGTGGTCTCTCAATTAGTTTCCAAGAAGAGAACAAGGGAGTGTCCAACACTCACATACAAACCATTTCATTTCTTGTGTAATCTTGATGAAAAACACTTATGAAAGATCCATGAAAGGACTTATGAAATTACTTTATGTTTCTCTCCTTATATACAACTGATTATCTAATTGGGCTAGCTTTTTGGGCCATTCCAATAAGGCTCTAGTGTGTGGCTTGGAGTGGGACCAAAAGGGAACAAATAAGACTCTAACTCCAATGGGCCTTGGGCTTTTCTGTCAACTCTTGACAAGTCCAAAGTTACCATTAATTATATTCAGTACCGCTATATGAATATAATTGTACTCTAGGCCTTATTAATAAATTATATCCCAAGACTTTATTATACATGCAACCCATTCATTAAAATATTTGTAGTAATACAAAGTCATGAATATAGACTGCCACTTTGAAGATTACTACATCTTAATCCTTGAGTACTCGATTTAGTCCTTAATGTTATTCATCATATATTTATGAAATCCAATTCCATAAATATATACTTTAATAACTCCTTACTAAAGTGGTTGGGCCTAACTCTCTGAATAACCAATCCCATTAAACTTATCTCAAGGGAATATTTTATATCTCCGTTAAGAGATTATGAATTCCATCTTGAGAATATATGTTCCATCAACACTAAATGCGGCTGCCCAACATACTGAGGTTTTGACCGTAACTTATAGATCTCACTCCTGATATATCAAAGCAACCTACATCTCGTGATCAGGTTCATTATTCTTTCAGGATTTAGAGTTGATGTAAATAGAAGTCGTGAGATTTATTATTCAATTGACAGTCGTTAAGAGAATAATAAATCTCACAGCGGTCTAGTTCAATATGTCTTAACTCTTAAAACATATCAACATACCAACTAGAAATCTTCCATTTCCATGATCAAGACAAATCATCTTAGTTGATATGTTATAGTCTTCGAGATGAAACGCCAAATTTCATCACTGACTACGAATTACATTCTGAGTTTACAAAGAACTTGCAATTTATATCTTCTGTGATTTTTCACATAAATCGCATACTATGCATCTCATAGATTAAGATAATGTCCCATTAGTTTATTTATAGATAGTCTCATATAATTAAATAATTTAATTATTTATGACATGCCAATAAATTGGATTTTAGGGCATAAACTCCAACACGAGCTTCCGCCTTGAGTTTGAGAGGGGGTGTTAGAGATATATTAGACATATTAGCCCAATGTAATAGGCCCAAGCCCACTTCTGCTTGTACTAGTAGTCTAATGTTTAGTGGCCTATATATATTCATGTTAGGGTTCATTATAACACAAGTTTTTGTACTACACTCTTACATAATAAAGATGTAGCCCTTAAGGGATTCCTCCGTGGATGTAGGCCGACAAGGCTGAATCAAGTAACCCTCATGTTCTCAGTGTTTTTATTCTATGCTTCTCCTTCCGCATTCATTATAGCATATACAACATGGTATAACACATTGCATTTCTAATAATACATTTAACAAGTTACAAATATCTATTTAAAATTATTAATAAATAGAAGAGCTCCCTTGCATAGAAGACCCGCACAACATGACAACACATCAATGAAGCCAGAAAATAGCAATACCTAAGAGGGTTTTCAATGAGATGAGGAGAAGCGGCGAGGGCGAGGTATCAGTGGCTGTGCTAGCACGAAGACACACTAGTGGCTGAGAAGGACATGTAGCTTGGAGGCAAGAGGTCACCATCGCCAACAGAGGAAGGCGGCGTCTAGGGTTTGTCAATCTCTCTCTCTCCCTTCTCTCTCTCTCACGCCGTCGTGCTTTTGTTAAACAAAAATCAGATTTGTTTTCTGTTAGGATTAATGCCCTTAAATCCTATTGTAATATGACATGTATGATATTATGTATAACATTATGTATTAAATGATGTATGACTTAATATTATGATTAATAAAGTTTCTTTATTCTTATCTAAAATAATGGTAACATGAATATTCGAAAATTATCATATAGTCTATGAGATGCATAGTATGTAATTTATGTGATTTAGTCACAGAAGATATAAATCACAAGTTCTTTGTAAATTCGAAATTTTGGTTCGTAGTTGGTGATGAAATTGGGCATTTCATCTGCGAAAACTATAACATATTAACTAAGATGATTTGTTTTGGTCATGGAAGTGAAGATTTCTAGTTGATATGTTGATATGTTTTAAGAGTTAAGACATATTGAACTGGACCGCTGTGAGATTTATTGTTTTCCTAACGACTGTGAATTGAATAATAAATCTCACAACTTCTATTCACATGAACTCTTAATCCTGAGAGAATAATGGACCTGATCATGAAATGTAGGTTGCTTTGATATATCAGGAGTGAGATCTAAAGTAACGGTCAAAACCTCAGTATGTTGTGCAGCCACATTTAGTGTTGATGGAACATATATTCTCAAGATGAAATTCATAGTCTCTTAATGAAAATATAAAATATTCCCTAGAGATAAGTTTAATAGATTCAGTTATTCAGAGACTTAGGCCTAACCATTTTAGTAAGACTAAAGTATATATTTATGAAATTAGATTTCATAAATATATGATGAATAACTTAAAAGGATTAAACCAGGTACTCAAGGATTAAGATGTAGTAATTTACAAAGTGGCAGTCTATATTCATGACTTTGTATTACTACGAATATTTTATGAAGGAGTTGCATGTATAATAAAGTCTTGGGATATAATTTTGATAGTCCTAAAATAACCCAACTCCAAGCTCGTCTATAGAAGTCGTCCAAAGAAGAAACAAAGATGACTTAGCCCATGAACCTCGTCCATGTCAGGGTCGTCCATCCATAAAGACTCTTGAAAGGCCTACAAGGACTTCAGACGTGATTACCACATGCAATCCCTGGACGAGATTAATACACTTGTTCCAGAACGTAAATGCGAAATCAAAGACATTGCCATGAAACTATCTTCGATGACAGTTACAGAACGTATGACCAAATAATGTAACTTCCATAGCAGTTATGGGAGTTAACTCAAACCTTCCGACCTCCTCCAATATAGGAGAAGTTATCAAGTAAGTAACTGCTCATAGCATGCACTATATAAACAACTATCACCGATGAAAAGGTATGGAAAATATTTTCCAAGTAATTTAGAATTCTTAAAGTTGAGAGAGACAATGACTTCATCATCGGAGGGTTTTTGGCCGGTCCACCCTGGTCACCTCTAATAGTTTGTTCATCCTTTCAGGTTCTTTCTAGATTATCTTTTCGCTATCGAAATCTGAAGCATCCAGCCTACTGATTTTGTTTTGCATCATCAGTTGGCGCCATCTGTGGGAATCAAAACGTAAGGTTGTACTTTACAATTCTTTTCCGTTAACAAAAGGTTGTATGGTTCAGACAAGGTCAAGGGCTACCAGCCCAAGCCACCAAGAAAGTAAGGACGCTTCCAGCATTCCTAACCGTGATCGACAGTCAGCGTCAGTCGCTCAACAGCCTGCAATCCAACATATACAATCCATGGTAGCCGCCATGGCAGAGTTAACTCGTCAGAATCAAGAGTTAACAGGGAGATTCACTTGCGGAGGCAGCGTCAAGAAAGGTTCGAGGAAAGACAAGCCCAGAGTCAAGAGGGTAGGGAGAATGCCGAGTTCGAAGGACATTCGAGGGGTACCGCTTCACGACGGGTGCTGCACTTGGAAAGGGAAATGGACCAGATGCGTAAAGCCATGGACGAAATGAAGGAGAACATGAGAAGGGCAAATTCCGTGGAAGACTTGGTTCATCGGATAGACTCCCTTTTTACGGCTTCCATTAACAGTCATCCCCTGCCCGCAAAGTTCAAAATGCCTTCCTTAGACTCGTATGACGGGACGCGTGACCCATGCGATCACATCGCAACCTTCAAAACTACAATGCATCTCTAGGGGGTTCCGGACGAGATCATGTGTAGGGCTTTTCCAACTACACTTAAAGGACCGGCACGAGTATGGTTCAGTAAGATACCTCCAAATTCTGTAAGTTCGTTTGAAGAATTAAGTAAATTATTTGTCAACAATTTCATTGGAGGACAGAGGCATAAGCGCTCCTCGTCCAGTTTGTTAACAATAGAACAGGGGGAAAATGAGAACTTGCGGTCCTTCATTACTTGTTTCAACAAAGAAGCCTTGACCGTGGACGAGATGGATGATAAACTGCTACTAGCAGCCTTCCATAATGAGGTCAATTCTGATTTATTCATCCATAAGCTCTATGAGCAAGAGCCTCAGACCATGGCTGAACTCGTCCATTTGGCCTAAAACTTTATGAATGCAGAAGATGCAATCATAGCCAGAAGAAGAAGAAAGCCGAACGAAGGGAGGGAGACATCCCCCGTCATTTGGAACAAGCTCCTCGTCCAAAGAAGGCTCGCACTGGGGATAAAAGGGATCAAGACAACAGAAAGCCAGTTTCATCTTCAGGAAGAAGTCAGCACTACACGTCTCTGAATGTTCCACTTGACCAAGTGCTCAGGCAGATCAAGGACATTCCGTCCCTGAAATGGCCAGAAAAGATGAAGGGAGATCCCAACAAGCGCAATAGGAATAAATATTGCCGTTTTCACAGAGACCATGGGCATGACACGGACGAGTGTTTCGATTTAAAGCAGCAGATAGAAAACCTCATCAGGCAGGAAAAACTGAGAAACTTCCTTAGACGAGATCAGAAAGATGAAAAGTTGAAAGGAAAGATGGAGGAGATGCCGCGACCACTGCTGGGAGAAATAAGAGTGATCATAGGAGGAACCTCGACAGGACAAACTTCTAGGTCGCGAAAGACATACCTAAAGGTAGTGCAGAACGTCCAGCTCTCAGGGCAACCGATCAAGACGAGGAAAACTAAGGAATAGGCTATTACCTTCACGGATGAGGTCGCTGAAAGGGTTCACCACCCCCATGACGACGCGATCGTTATTACTCTGCTTATTGCGGGTTATACAACCAGAAAGGTGTTAGTTGACAATGGCAGTTCGGTGGACATACTGTACTACCCCGCCTTCCAGCAAATGAATCTTGGACGAGACCTACTTCGTCCAATGAACTCACCTTTGGTGGGGTTTAGGGGAATGAAGGTACAACCCATGGGAATAGTTACGTTGCCTGTGGTGGCAGGGGCACATCCGCGGTAGATAACCAAAGAAGTAAAATTCCTCGTGGTGGACTGTTCGTCATCGTACAATGCCATCATCGGGAGTCCAACCCTGAACAGTTGGAAGGCAGTAACCTCTACCTATCACCTGTCGGTCAAGTTCCCTACAGAGTATGGAGTAGGGCAAGTGCAAGGAGATCAGCTAGCGGCAAGAGAATGCTACTTAGCAATGTTGGCCATGGACGAGGGGGGAGCAGACAATGAGTATAGAAAAAGAAGAGTTGTTGCAAAGCCTACCGAAATACTGGAAGACATTCTTTTGGACGAGAATGATCCCAAAAGATTAACTAGAATAGGAACAAGTATGAGGAATGAAACAAAGCAAGACCTCGTCCGCTTCTTATGGAGGAGTGTTGATGTGTTTGCATGGAGTCATGAAGACATGCCGGGAATTGATCCAAGTGTCATCACTCATCGGTTGAACGTATGCCCGTCTTCCAAGCCCGTCCGTCAGAAGAGAAGGGTTTTTGCTCCAGAACGGGACAAAGCTATTAAGGAAGAAGTTCAGAAGTTGACAACAGCGCAGTTTATTCCAGAAGTCTATTACCCATAATGGCTGGCCAATGTAGTGATGGTTAGGAAGACGAATGGCAAGTGGAGAATGTGTGTGGACTTTACTGATTTAAATAAAGCTTGCCCTAAGGACAGCTACCCCTTGCCACGCATCGATCAGCTGGTAGATTCAACAACTTGTCATCAGCTGTTAAGCTTCATGGACGCCTTCTCAGGATATAACCAAATAGAGATGGACGAGGCAGACCAGGAAAAGACATCCTTCATAACGAGCCAGGGGTTGTTTTGTTATAAGGTAATACCCTTTGGTTTAAAGAACACTGGGGCAACTTATTAAAGGCTGGTTAATCACATGTTCCAACCGCAAATAGGACGGAATGTGGAGGTTTATGTAGACGATATGCTAGTGAAGAGTTTGGACGAGAAGAACCATTTGGACGATCTCCAAGAAACTTTCGACACACTCAAGCGGTACAATATGAAACTAAATCCTAGCAAGTGCACTTTTGGAGTTTCGTCAAGAAAATTCTTTGGATTCATGGTTTTGCACAGAGGGATTAAAGCGAACCCTGACAAAATTCAGGCGATCATTGACATGAAACTGCCAGAAAATATCAAGGAAGTCCAATCACTCACTGGACGAGTTGCTGCACTCAACAGATTTGTCTCTAAAGCAACTGACAAGTGTTTACTATTTTCAAGGTTCTTAAAAAAGCTTTCGAGTGGACAGACGAATGTCAAAAGGGCTTTCCAAGACCTCAAAAGCTACTTGACTACCGCTCCGCTGTTAAGCCCGTCCGTACCTGGTGAAGAATTATACTTGTATTTGGTGGCGTCCCTGCACGCAGTAAGCTCGACGTTGATCAGAGAAGAAGGAAAAGTACAGAAGCCAATCTACTATACAAGCCGAGCTCTAAGAGGGGCAGAAGGACGATATCCTATGATGGAAAAATTAGGCTTTGCTTTGATTATAGCCTCGAGGAAGTTGAGGCACTATTTTCAAGCACATGTCATTAACGTCTTGACAAACCATCTGTTGAAGAAGGCAATGAACAGGTTAGAAGCTACAGGACGACTAGTCCAATGGGCTACTGAACTTGGGAAATTTGATATCAGGTACCTACCAAGGAGCGCGATAAAAGCATAGGTATTGGCAGATTTTATAGCAGAATTTACTCCAAATGTTGAAGGTTTAGACGAGCCGGACAGCATGCGAAGATGAGTCGTCCATGTGGATGGGTCCTCCACACTACATGCAGGGGGGATAGGAGTTATTTTGAAATCCCCTGAAGGAGATAAATTTAAGTACAAGGTTCGCCTACAGAATGCAACAACCAACAACGAAGTAGAATATGAGGCCCTCCTGAAGGGGCTAGAGTTGGCAAAGTCTTTTGGAGCAGAATCATTACTCATCCATGGAGATTTTCAGCTGGTCATAGGCCAAGTGAATGGGACGTACGAAGCCAAAGAGGAGCGCATGAAGAAATATCTAAATAAGGTGAGACGCCTTGTGAAGAAATTCAAAGAAGCCAGTTTCATTCAAGTCCCAAGGGAAAAAAACACGAAAGTAGATGCTTTAACAAAAAAAGCCTCGACAGGTGGGGCTTTAGACGACTTTGACGAAATTCAATATATGCCAAGCATAGATCTTCCGGAGATGCATCAGATAGATAGCGAAGAAAATTAGACAACTCCAATAATGGCATACTTGAAGGATGGAAGGCTACCAGAGGGAAAAGACAAGGCCAGGAAACTAAGAATCAAGTCGGCTAGGTACGTCCTCATAAATGAGGTGATATACAAAAGAGGTTTTTCTCAACCTTATCTAAGGTGCTTCGCTCCAGACGAAGCAAACTATGTGTTAAGGAAAATTCATGAAGGGGCATGTGGTAACCACTCGGGAGCAAGAGCGCTAGTGCATAAAGTTGTTCGCGCAGGATACTACTGGCCAACCATTCAAGCAGACGCAAAGGCCTATGTCAAAGTATGTGACCAATGTCAGTAATTTAGTAATGTCCCTAAACAACCATCAAAGTATCTTACTCCTATGATGGCCCCGTGGCCATTCGCACAATGGGGACTGGACATTTTGGGTCCCTTTCCACTTGAAACTAGGCAGATGAAGTTTTTAGTGGTAGGTATTGACTACTTTACTAAGTGGATAGAAGCAGAACTACTAGCAAAAATCACACAACAAAATGTTAAGAACTTCGTCTAGAAAAATATTGTGTGTCGATTTGGGGTGCCAAGGGTATTGGTATCGAACAATGGACGATAGTTTGACAATGCACTCTTCAGGGACTTCTGCGAACACTTTGAAATTCAGAATCATTATTGCTCACCATCCCACCCTCAAGCAAATGGCCAGGCTGAAGTAGCAAACCGATTCTTGTTGAAAATCATCAAGACTAGGCTTGACGGGGCAAAGGGAGTATGGCCGGATGAATTACCGAGTGTATTGTGGGCTTACAGAACAACAGCGAGGACCCCCACAGGGGAAACTCCTTTCAAACTGTCTTACGGAAGCGAAGCAGTCATACCTGCGGAGGTGCACATGGCCAGCCATAGAGTGATGAAATATCAAGACAAAGACAACAGGGACCAGCTTCGACTTAACCTCGATCTCATGGACGAGGTAAGGATGAACGCGGAGCAGAGAACAACAATATATAAAAACTTGATGGCCAAACACTATGATGCCATGGCCAAACCCAGGCACTTTAACATAGAGGACCTCGTCTTGAAGAAGGTTTCCTTGGCCACCAAAAACCCTGCCCATGGAAAGCTGGGACCAAATTGGGAAGGACCTTACAGGGTTATCAACTGCAAAAGGCAAGGATCCTACTATTTGGAAGCCTTGGACAGACAGAAGCTAGAACACCCTTGGAACGTTGAACATTTGAGAAGATATTATCAATAAAAAACAACCATGGATGAGCGTCGCCATAGGACGGACGTCATGGATGTTTGAAGTAATTGTTATTTTCTAGTATTTGCTTACTACTAATGTTTTAGATGTGTATTACTTATGAACGAATTCATGTTTAAGTGTTTGTAATTCCCTAAAAGCGCTAGTTCTTAAGCATGTGCCATACCTGTGGACGAATATTTACGAAGTGAATTTCTAAAGTATATATGTGATGTATCTCTAAGTATATCTGCATATATGTATGAAAATAAACTAAAGACGAACAAAATCCTTGGACGCAAGGATGTATCGTCCAAAAGCTTTCCTTAAATAAGGATAGCAAAAATAAGGCACGCTTGTCCAAACCGAGAGACGAGTTGATGCCCCAACGTGTTAAACCAATCATGGACCAGGGATTGCTCAACCCATCCAATGGATATCAACTAAAACAGCCAAAAATTTGGACGAGTCAAAAAAGTTTGCTTTTAAATAAACAAAAAACTAGCAACTCGTCCATAGACAAATGCTCGTCCAACAAATAGACGAGGAACAATGTTGAAATCAACAATGACAACACCATTCGTGGACGAGCCATTCTGAATTCAAAAAGTAAAATTGACCTAAACGTGGACAGGCCTTTATCAAGGACGAGCCAAAACGTTATTGGAATGCAAACTAAGTTCATCCATACAATGAGTAAATGAAAAATAGAACAAACATTCATTCATTCATTAATAAAAAAAAAAGGGGGTGGACAACCTACGTCCAAAAATCCCTTAGTTGAAATAAACAATTGTTTAAAGTCTCGTCCTAAAACTGTGGACGGAGAAATTGTACTTAAATTACATCCAATGATTCAAAACAATGGACCGGATAAAGATTAAAAAAAAAAAAAAAACATAAGTGTAAAGGTTGTCTTCATTGGGGGGGATCTGTGCTAGGGTCGTCCTGAACTTGCTGAGTGGTGGCATCATCCTCGATGTTGATATCCTTTGAGCTCATCTGAAGAAGAGAGCTTGTAGCAGCACCACCAAGGTTGAGCTTGATGGAACTAAAGTCAAGGTTAGGGAAATTCTCCATGACGTCCATTCTGAAGTCTTCAAACCCAACTGCATAGTTTGCGTCCAGGGAATCAGTGTACTCCTTGGATGCCTTGAACTCTGCAACCGCGTCTCCCTTAGCCTTCTCAAGAAGAGCACTCAACTTATCATTCCTCTTTTGAAGATGATCAAGACGAGTGTCCTTCTCTATGACATCAATCTTCAACTCCTCCACATGGTCCTGCATCTCCTTCACTTCGTCCTTGGCCTTGCCCGCCACTTCAGCTCATCTTTTGCTCTCGTCCTTGACCTCCTGTATCCTCTTCTCCAGCGAGATCCTCGTCTTATCCAATTCTGTTGCTTGTCTGGATGTAGCGATGAACTTAGATATGGCCTGCGCAAAATTTATTTTTTAGACAGCATAATTAAGTATTGATAAGACGAGATAAAAAAGGGATGAAGTTTACCTTGAAGAGGTCATGAACACCAGAGTGCTCAAAGTCCTTCAAAGACATGTTGTAGCAGGCCGCCACGTCCTGGCCAGTCACAACCCTTTCAAACCTCTCCCAGGCTAAGTCTTCATCTTCAAGAAGGTTTGGAGAGAGTCGACTAGAGGGCTGAGACGAGGCAGGCACTTGGGCTGTAGACGGCATGTCCATGGACGGAGGATCAAAGAGCTCGTCATCAATATTATGAACATAGACGGGAGGCTGCTGGGCAGGAGGGACAGAACTAGGCTTGACAACCCTAGGCTTGGAAGACCCATGCTTAGCTTTTTTCTCCTTGCGTCGACTTGAAAGATTCCCCAAGTCAACCCCCTTAGACAAACTTTTCCTTTTATCACCTACTGATGGACGAGGCTGCGATTGGACTCCCTGTACAACTCCCTCGTCCACCACGTCCTTGCCTTTGTTTTCTTTCATTGTAGCCATTCCTAAAAAAATAAAAAAATATAATAAATAAAAACAATATTATTAATTATTAAAAAAAAACACACACTTATGTCTACGGACAGTAAGCTCATGAGCAGTGGCTTCAGCAGATGGCTCAGGACCCAAACCCCAAGCAGCAAGACGTCTCAGGCTCACCAGAAAATGGAACGTCCTGTCAGCGTACAGACGAACCTTTTGAGTTCGCTCAATATAGAACTTGCTCAAGTGAGGCCGTCTAACACCTACAAAAAAAGAGAAAAGCGTTAGACGAGAACAATCAAACTAGATATGTATGAACACATCAGGATGGACAACCTCAAACATACCTTCAAGACGAAGGTTCCCTAACTCTCCTATGTAGGGACCAAATGGATCCCTGCCAACCTCAATTGGTTTCCCAGCCCAGGGGCTAGAGACGAAGAAGAACTCCGTCTTCCAGCTCTTGTCTGAGGTGACCAAAGACTTTATCAATCTATAGTTTCCCCCCTCTAGTTGTGAATTGATGGAAGCCAAGGGATTGATTAATCTCAGAGGGTTTATAGCAGTAGAGGAACTCGTCCACAGTAAGAGGACGATCCCCCCCAAAAACCTCCCTCCATAAGACTTGCATGGAAACAATTAGCCTCCATGTGTTAGGGTTGAACTGACAGATGGCCAAGCCTAATCTAGTGAGCAACTCCCTAGCAAAGGCATTGAGAGGCAACCTCAAACCCCCCAAGAGGTAAGCCTCATAAATACCAACTCCAAAATGAGGTTGGCAATACCATTCCCCACGGACTGGTAACCTAGGGTTTAAGCTATCTGGGATTTGGTACCAAGCCTTGAGGGACTAACCTTTTGCTGTCCGTCTTGGACGGAATATCTATAGCACAACTATAAACTACCTCAACCTCGTCCTGGACAGTGGACGAGGAAGCACTCGTGCCAACCCTTGACCCAGACTCGGTTCTCATCCTAAGTCCTTCCTGAAGAACCTCCAAAGGAACTCCAGGGACGCCTGACGTATACTCGTTTGAGGTATTCCCCCTACTACTACTATTGTTGCTAATTACTATTATCACTTAACCCACTAAAGCTACTTGGTTCATGAAATTCGTCTATGGCTTTCTCAAGGCTATTACTAGACGAGGAAAGGACAACCTTAGTCATTTTTTGGGAACTTTAAACCTAAGGACAAGAGTGAGGAAAATACCTGGATCTAAGTGATGACTATGGACGCGAGAAACTTCTAAACGAGGCGCTAGGACGAGGAGTGTCACGGAAGAAAAATTTCAGAAATGAGGGGGGTAGCTCAGGAATTCCACTATTTATAGGCGAAGACTTTAGTACCTGAAACGACACAACCAATTACGAGCTGACATGTGGCACACTCCTCAAAAAATGAGTCGTCGTGAACTTTCACTAGTGAGATCGTGCCACGTGACAAGTTTACGCAGACATAAATACACGCATCCAGAGAGCAACACCATGTCACACCTCCTAGACGACCCACGGACAGGGGGGCAACTGATAGTCCTAAAATAACCCAACTCCAAGCTCGTCCATAGAGGTCGTCCAAAGAAGAAACAAAGATGACTTAGCCCATGACCCTCGTCCATGTTAGGGTCGTCCGTCCATAAAGACTCTTGAACGGCCTACAAGGACTTCAGACGTGGTTACCACATGCAATCCCTGGACGAGGTTAATACACTTGTTCCAGAACGCAAACGCGAAATCAAAGACATTGCCACGAAACCATCTTTGATGACAGTTACAGAACGTATGACCAAATAATGTAACTTCCATAGCAGTTATAGGAGTAAACTCCGAACCTTCCGACCTCCTCCTATATAGGAGAAGTTATTAAGTAACTGCTTATAGCATGCACTATATAAACAACTATCACCGATGAAAAGGTACGGAAAATCTTTTCCAAGTAATTTAGAATTCTTAAAGTTGAGAGAGACACTGACTTCATCATCAGAGGGTTTTTGGCCGGTCCACCCCGGTCACCTTTAATAGTATGTTCATCTCTTCAGGTTCTTTCCAGATTATCTTTTCGCCATCGAAATCCGAAGCATCCAGCCTACTGATTTTGTCGTGCATCATCAAATTTATTAATAAGGCCTAGAGTGTAATTATATTTTTATAGTGGTATTAAATATAATTAATAGTAACTTTGGACTTGTCAAGAGTTGATAGAAAAGCTCAAGGCTCATTGGAGCTAGTGTCTTATTTGTTCCCTTTTGGTCCCACTTCAAGCCACACACTAAAGCCCAATTGGGAAGGCCCAAAAGGCTAGCCCAATTAGATAATCAGTTATGTGGAAAGAATCATACAGAATTTTATATTAAAATGAAATGGTTTGTATGTTCATATATGTAAGAGAGAGACTCCTTCATAATCTCTCAAGAACAAACACATAGAACTGATTGAGAGACCACACATCTTGAGCATCAAGTGGAATTGGAGTGAAGATTGAAAGTGTTTCCAAGTGCTTTTCTTCATTTGGTTTTGAAATTCACCATACTAAAGTACACTCTCTTGTTCTTATATTCTGGAATTTACATTATACATGTTATCTATTGCGAATGAAGTAGATCCGTTAATTTTTCCGTTGCGTATGTTTTGTATACGATACAAACATGTTATTTTCCTACATTTTCAACCAAGTAAGTTTAACTTAGATTTGATTTCAACCCTGTTAGTTTGCTTTAGATTTGATCTAACAGGGAAACTAGTTTTTTTTTTTTTTTTAATTAAAAAAATGTCACGTCATTAAAAAAATGTCAAGTCATTGTTCCATTTGCTGTGTAAGTAACACTACTATTAATAACTTGTAGTGTTACAAATATCTATTTAAATTATTAATAAATAGAATCGCTCCCTTGCATAGAACACCCACACATTATGACAACACACTAGTGAAGCCAGAAAACAGCAATACCTAAGAAGGTTTTCAATGAAATGGGGAGAAGCAACGAGGGAGAGGTATCGGTGGCTGTGCTAGCATAAAGACACACTAGTGGTTGAGAAGGACACGTAGCTTGGAGGCAAGAGGTCACCGACGCCAGCGGAGGAAGGCGGTGTCTATAGTTTGTCAATCTCTCTCTCCCCCTTCACACACT
The DNA here is from genome assembly GCA_033629205.1 of Lithocarpus polystachyus. Classification (NCBI taxonomy): domain Eukaryota; kingdom Viridiplantae; phylum Streptophyta; class Magnoliopsida; order Fagales; family Fagaceae; genus Lithocarpus; species Lithocarpus polystachyus. The sequence continues at coordinate 85,749,777 of CM066166.1, forward strand.
CTCTCTCTCTCTCTCATGCCGTTGTGCTTTTGTTAAACAAAAATCAGATTTGTTTTCAACCAGGAAAGTTTAACTTAGATTTGATTTCAACCCTGTCAGTTTGCTTTAGATTTGATCTAATGTGGAAACTAGTTATTTTAATTTTTTTTAATTAAAAAAATGTCACGTCATTAAAAAATGCCAAGTTATTGTTTCATTAGCCACGTAAGTAACACTATTAACAGTAATTAGTAAAAAGACTAAGACAATTCATTTTTTTAAACTTGAAGGACCAATTATATTCTGAGAATAAATTTGAGGGATCAACATTATAGTTTCGCTTAAAAAATTCCCACAAGATGAGTTAAAGGAAGCTAGAGGAGCTGGTGTAGGACTAGTTCAGGATGGGTTTAAAGGAAGCTTGAATTTAATGTGGGAGTTTCAATTAATATGGAGAATTAAAATTAAGTTTTAATTATAAATTTCCTTTATTGACAATAAAAGTAACTTAACCAAGTAACATATTTATTATTTATGAAAAGGCCAAATTAACAAGACTTGTTTTTATTTTTTTGGTTTTATGAAAAGAAAATTAACAAGAATTTTGATTGGACAAAGTATCCAGAAAATGAAATCTTAACTGTACATCATGTTCTATTTAGTTAGAATTAATTGAAAAAATCAAACATAAATGATTGTAATTTATTCTTGCAAAAAAATTGTTATTAACACATTTAGGTATTTCATCTTCATCAAAATTAAGTCTTAAATTACCAAAATAAATCAAATCAACAAATTCAAAAAAAAAAAAAGTTTCAAAACACAACAAATACATATATTTGGTTGAATGTATTGTCAACTTTATTTCCATCAATTTAAGCTTTAATAATAAGAAAAATGTATAACCCCAACTCAACCCACAAAAATCAATTCAAGGAAATCCGTAATTGTGTTGTTAAAATCTGTGGGCTAAATTTTAAAAAGCCTTAGTTGACGAAGCAACAACCTTCTTTTTTTCTTTTTTCTTTTTTTTTCTTTTTTTAATTTTAAGAAACGACGAAGCAACAATCTAAACGACAATTCATTCTCGTACTCTAGTACGTACGACTACCATTTTTCACACACAGACAAATTTGCGGGAAAAAAACGAAAAAACAGAACACACACGGAGTCAAACAAACGCTCATAAAATTGCAGAGATGAAGGTTGTGCTATTAGCAAAGCCAATTGCAGCCATAGCAATCACCCTGAGTAGCACCGTTGGGTTTGTGCTACTATCCCACTCACACTTACACCACCAACAATCTTCTCTAAAATCAAAGACCCATATACATTCAGTGGCTAACAATCGAAGCTTTCTTTTCTGGCTACATGGTTTAGGGAGCTCAGGCCCAGCCGCAGCCAATGGACCCATCAAATCCCATTTCACTTCCACAGAATTCTAAAACACATGCCAGTCTTTCCCTTCTGCTCCTTCCAAACCAGTCACTTGTTACCGTAAGTTCTTCTCCATTTTACATTTACTCAATCTTTCTTTGTTTTTTTTGTTTTTTTTTTTTTTTTTTTCCTTTTTTAGTTTATTGTTTTTGGTTTGATAATAAAGTTTTTGACTTTAATTTCCTAAAAAAAAAAATTTTTTGACTTTAATTGTGACTCTACTTATCTAGTATTACCAATACAACATGGATTAGGATTCCAAATTCGAATCAAGTTCGGGAAAATATTTTATTTAGTATAGAGTATTATACGACAGGGATTAGGATTCCGAATTCGAACCAAGCTCGGAAAAAATTTATTAGTATTACGTAGTATACAACTAGGATTCAAACTAACTATATAATAATCACAACTCATAACCTTTGTCTAATCAATAAACATGGCTTCTTCCTCTTCTTCTCCTATGTTGTCGTTTTTTAAGTCTACCTTCATTGTTTTTGATGATTCTGAAAATCGTCAGTGAGTCATACAGTCCTCACGTAATCGAGATAGAACCTGCAAAATAGAAACAAAGAAGAGCTTGCAGAGAGTACCAATGTGATACTGGCCAAATACCCTCTGAAGGTTAAGTTAGAGACCTTTTTACAGCTCTAAAGTGCCAGAGTTTGGGTAAATTATGTGTACCTCCCAGTGAGTGGTTTGGTGTGCCTATCCTCCCGTCAGGCTCCAATTCTTGTTGTCTTCCGTCTTCTGTCCTGCCGTGCTTCCTTCTGTCTTTCCCTCTTCTTAGGCTTCTCTTCCCAGGCCAACAGTGTGTTTTTTGCGTTCATGTACTTAGTAGTCCCGTAGAGTACGTCCGACAAAGTCTTTGGGTCGTTTTTGTATAAAGAAAATAGAAACTTGCTCATCTGTAACCCATTGGTGAAGGCAACCACGAGTATTTTGTCGTCAGCTTCATCAATCGAGAGGGCCTCTTTGTTAAAGCGAGTTATGTAAGACCTCAGCATCTCATCCTCTCATTGTTTGATGCTCATCAGACATGCAGTGGACTTCTTATACCTATGCCCCCTGATGAAGTGCGAAGCAAACTGTGCGCTTAATTCTTTGAAGGTGCTGATGGAGTTTGGCGTTAGCCTACTGAACCATATCCTTGTGGGACCCTTCAGCGTAGTTGGAAAGGCTCGGCACATGACCTCGTCCGCCACGCCTTGCAAGTGCATCAAGGTTTGAAAGAGTCTAGGTGATCTAAGGGATCCTTGGATCCGTCGTAGGCTTCTACCTGCAGCATGTGGAACTTTGGCAGAAAAGAGGGAATGAATTGACGGATGCCGTGAAGGGTGAATTCATCCGATGGACCAATTCGTCGAGGTCGCTAGACACTCGTCTTCTGAGGGCGTTCATCATGAAGTCCATTCGTTCCTTCATCATCTACATCTCCGTGACTATGTATGGTGGAGCCGTCTCTGCGGCGGATGGATGGCTTGTGTCCTATCGCTCTGGTCTGCTTGGAGCGTTGCTACCTTCCGGCCCTTCTTGGTCCCTTTTCTCAGCGTTGGTGCCTTCTTAGTCCTCCTCCTGAGTGTTGAGCCCTACGTTCTTTTGGCGCAACTACTCCTCTAGATCATGGTTTTGCTTCATGAGGCGTTCTATGGCCGCGGCGAGAGTCTGAACTTGTCTCTCGAGGGCGGTGGTACGTGGTTTGTCTTGATTATTGTTGGTGGTCGCCATTGAGCGAGTAAGTACCATACAACTCTTTCATCGGTTGGCACCGTCTATGGGAAAGGGTCTTTTAAGCCATACTGTCGCCTCCTAGAAAAAAGAGTTGCATTGTACTTACTCACTCGATGGTGACCACCAACAATAATCAAGACGAAACACGTACCACCGCCCTCAAGAGATAGGTTTAGACTTTCGCAGTGGCCATAGAACGTCTCACCAAGCAAAACCATGATCTAGAGGAGTAGCTGCACCAAAAGAACGCAAGGCTCAACACTCAGGAGGAGGATCAAGAAGGCACAAGCGCTGAGAGAAGGGACCATGATGCGGGAGACGCAAGAAGATTATTTTTTAGTATTATTTATGTTTGCAAGTCAATTGTATTTTTATGTTTTAGATCTTATTAGTTTATTAGGCTATTAGTATTTTAATTTAGAAGTAAGGGTATTTTTGTAATAAGGCAATTAGGGTTTCCTAGCCAATTAGAATTAGGGTTTAGCAATCCTTTATAAGCAACCTATTGTACTCCTTGAGAGACAATTGATATTTTGATGAATGAAAAAATGGCCGTTTGGTCTTTCTTTGGTCTGGTGCTGACTCCAGGTCTACCCTAGGTGCTGACTCCTAGTGGTTTCCCTGCTTGGTGCTGACTCCAAGCAAGGCCTAGGTGCTTAGGTGCTGACTCCTAGGTCATATCATTTATTTTATTGTTGTTTTGGCTTTATTCTGGTTGTCCTGCGTCAATTTTGGTATCAGAGCAAACACCGTTCTATTGAAGCCTCACCGCAGAACCAGAAAAGTATTTGAAAAAAAAAAAAAAAAAAAAAAACAGTGCCCGTGTTTCTCATTCCATCAAATCACAATTCCGATCCACAAGAAGTTAGCGCCGCCATCAGCCTCCATCACCAGCCGCGTCCTCATCACACCGGCGACTTCCAATTTCGTTGTCCAGCGCCACCACAATGACGATCCAGCCTTCAGACCGCCATCTGCTCACCTGCTCCAATCGACGCCAGACCATCTACGTCGACCCGCGAGCCCGATCCTGATCCTTGTCAGTGTTGCACCGCCAGAAGCCCTACATCTCGTGCGCCACTGCCAGACTAAACTCCAATGCAGACCTGTTGTTCTCGCGCAAGCCTCACCTGGGTCTACACATTTGAAGTTTTGCTGTTTGTAGACACGTGACTTCACTTTCAAAGCCAGCCCATCAGCCCTAAGTGGGCCACGCCACTTTGGGTTTGAAGTTTCTTTCTTTTGGTTTAATTTGCTGATTTATAATATTGTCAATATATTATTCACGTGTATACCAAAAAAAAAAAAAAAAAAATGACTTCCTTTCCTAGTGAACGTGAGAAGCAGCTTAAGGAGGTTGGGAATAGACTCCTTAACCCTCCTTCCTCCGTTGATGACCTCCTTACTCTTCTTGATGAAGTTGAAAATTTGTTAGCATACGTGGAGCAAGTACCATCCAAATCAATGCGAGATGCACTTTTTCCCTCAGTAAAGGCTCTGATCAATAGTAAACTTTTGAGACATGCTGAAATGGATGTGAAGGTTTCAGTTGCATCTTGCATTATTGAGATTACAAGAATAACAGCACCAGATGCTCCATACGAGGATGAGCAAATGAAGGAAATATTTCAGTTGATTGTGGCAGCATTTGAAAATATGTCTCATGTGTCTACTCGCTCTTATAAGAAGGTGACTTCAATTCTTGATATCATTGCAAAGGTCAAGTTATGCTTGGTGATGTTGGATCTTAAGTGTGATGCATTGGTTGTTGAGATGTTTCAAAGTTTCTTGAAGATGATTAGGTCCAACCATCCACCTGCTGTACTTTCAGCCATGGAAACAATTATGAGTCTGGTTATAAATGAAAGTGAAGACATTTCCTTGGATCTTCTTAGTTCACTTTTTGCTATTGTAAGAAAGGCAAATCAGAATGTTGCACCTATTTCGTGGACATTGGGGGAGCAAATAATCACTAGGATTAATGCCCAGCTAGGAAAGATAATGACACCCACTCAAAAACTACCTAGCAAGCTTGAGGGTGCACATGATGTGAAAGTTGAAGTTGTTGAACGTAATTCTGATCAACCCTCCACAGTCCTTGAAGATCTACATCTTGGTGACGTCGAAGAGGTTAAAACTACAGTGCTTCCTATGGTTCATAAGACTTAAGAAGAGATTATACTGATTCCACACATTGATTTTGTTATTCCAAATGAGTTTGACATGGTGGAATTCAAGGTTTTTCTTTTCTCTATGCTCCCTAAGGTGATTCCAGACTTGAAGCAAGCATTACTTGTCAGCATTCTAATCCTTCAATGCTTTAGAACTCGAGGTCGAGTTTTCTCCAACTAGAGGAGAATGATGCGGGAGACGCAAGAAGATTATTTTTTAGTATTATTTATGTTTGCAAGTCAATTGTATTTTTATGTTTTAGATCTTATTAGTTTATTAGGCTATTAGTATTTTTGTAATAAGGCAATTAGGGTTTCCTAGCCAATTAGAATTAGGGTTTAGCAATCCTTTATAAGCAACCTATTGTACTCCTTGAGAGACAGTTGATATTTTGATGAATGAAAAAATGGCCGTTTGGTCTTTCTTTGGTCTGGTGCTGACTCCAGGTCTACCCTAGGTGCTGACTCCTAGTGGTTTCCCCGCTTGGTGCTGACTCCAAGCAAGGCCTAGGTGCTGACTCCTAGGTCATATCATTTATTTTATTGTTGTTTTGGCTTTATTCTGGTTGTCCTACGTCAGACCAAGCGGGGGCGAAGCCACTTGGCTCCTTGGGGGGGCCATGGCCCCCCCAAAATTTTTCAAATTTTCACTAGAGTATGTAAAAAAATTACATGGCCCCCCCAAAACTTAAAATCCGGCCCCCCCATATTATTCTCAACAATTTTTCTAGAGTTTTAGTCCAATACAACTTCAAATTAAGCAAAAAAACTTGGCCTGCATCCAGCCCCACCAGCCAGCCCCAATTCCCTAATCAAACAAAATTATTCTTTTCTAAACCATAGACACTTCCAGCCTAGCCCAAATCCAAAACCTAAAATACCTAATTAAACAAAAACAAAAGGCATCTTCAGACTTCAATACTCACCGTCTGAAAAAAAGAAAAAGAGAGAACAGTCTAATATACTTTCACGCCTCTACCTTAGTTTTTTACCTTCTCAGTTCACGCCTCCAATAGTCTCACGCTCACGCCTCTGCCTTAGAAACAATCTCCTCGCTGGCTCACCGTGATGCCACTGCCTCCACCAGCTAGCTAAACTAGCCTTCATTGCCTCAACCTCAACTCAAGCCCTCACTTCAATTCCTCAAGGCATCTCATTCATTCATTCTCATCTCAGTTCTTTCCTCGACTTCTCTTTCTTTTTCTCTACAATTGAACTAAATACTGATAGTAGAATAGAAATATCAAATACGTGTATGTGATTTCCCTTTGCCAACAAAGCAATTTATACTTATTTGACTTTGTCTTTTGACTTTTGTGTTGTTGTCCCTTGAGTGGAGGCCGGGTGGGGCTTGCATTGTATAGTTAGGTAGTAAAGCAAGTAAATTATAAATGAAAAAAAATTAATTTATGGAAGGAAATTGGGGTGAGGGCCGTGAGTCTGTTTATTGGTTTTTAGTCATTACATTATACATGGCAGTGGGGTGTTGTAAATTTATTTGGTTTATGTTGTTTGTTTATACTTTTGATTGATTTGTTTATTTAGTTTTTTTTTTTTTTAATCTTAAAAGGTCGTTACTTAACTATAGATGTATTTATATTATAATTCATGTAAGAATGAATTTTATATGATAATTTATTATCTCTCTCTCCCAAGTTAGTTTATCATTTGTTGAATTGATTTTTTTTTTTTTTTGGATTGAAATTAGGTGTCAAATAATGAGCAAACGACAAACAATTGATGCATTCTTTAAGAAAAAAAGATATTAGTCATTCAGAATTAGGACTTCTGTAGAAACAAATGTCAATACTTCAATGTCTAATGAGCGTTCCTCCAAATGTTCAAGAATTGAATCTAAAGGGATAGACTGTGATCCAAGATCATGTAAACAAATATATGAATTCCCTGCCAGTGAACAAGATGAAATTCGACGTGCTTATCTCATAGTTAGTCCATATCAACCTAGAGACATAAAGTATCCATAAAAAGGACCGAAAAATCATTGCCGTAGTGTACAAACCGGCCCCCCCAAGTAATTATTCCTGGCTACGCCCCTGGGACCAAGAAGGGCTGGAAGGTAGCAACGCCCCAAGTAGACCAGAGCGACAAGACAAAAGCCGTCTATCTGCCGCAGAGACTGCTCCACCATACATGGTCGTGGAGATGTAGATGATGAAGGAACGGATAGACTTCATGATGAACGCCCTCAGAGGACGGGTGTCTAGCGACCTCGACGAATTGGTCCATCGGACAGATTTACCCTTCATGACATCCATCACTTCATTCCCCCTTCCGCCGAAGTTCCGCATGCCATAGGTAGAGGCCTACGATGGATCCAAGGATACCTTAAATCACCTGGAGTCTTTTAAAACCTTGATGCACTTGCAAAGCGTGGCGGATGAGATCATGTGCTGACCCTTTCCAACTACGCTGAAGGGTCCCACAAGGGTATGATTCAACAGGCTGACGCCAAACTCCATCAGCACCTTCAAAGAGTTGAGCGCATAATTCGCTTCGCACTGGCAAGTTTTTGTTTTCTTTATACAAAAATGACCCAAAGACTATGTCAGACATACTTAACAGAACTACTAAGTACATGAACGCGGAAGACGCGCTGCTGGCCCTGGAAAAGAAGCCTAAAAAGAGGGAAAGACAGGAGGAAGCACGGCAGGACAGAGGACGGAAGACAACAAGGACTGGAGACCAATGGGAGGATAGGCGCTCCGAACCACCCACTTGGAGGTACGCATAATTTACCCCAACTTTGGCACTCTAAAGTTGTAAAAAGTTCTCTAACTTAACCTTCGGAGGGTATTTGGCTAGTACCACACCGATACTCTCTGCAAGGTCTTCTTTGTTTTTGTTTCGCAAGTTATTTCTCGAGTACGTGAGGACTGTATGGCTCATTGACGATTTTTGGCATGCCGAAGAAAAGGCAGCCGAAGAAAAAGGAGTCTCCTGCTATTACTTGGGAGTTAGTGTTTGAGATTTTGAGCCGGGCAACTTTGAAAGATATTGGGAGGTGCAGGCTACTTTCAAAAGACTGGAATTTGCTATCTTATGATACAAGTTTCATGCAAGAACATTCTAAAAAAACAAAAAGATTTCTAGATTTTTCATTCAGGGTTACACAAGAAAACCCGTTTCCGAGTTTGTTTCCATCAATGCTTTGGATTGTGACTCTAAACTCTACCTTGACTTCTTGCCTGGTCCAGTACAGATTGAAGCCTCCACTAAACAAGAATTCTGTTGTGCATGAAGAGTTCTGAAACAAGAAATTTGGGAGTACCTGAGTATTTTGTTTGCAAGCCGAGCACAAAACAATGGCAGCAGATACCAAATCCTAAAACACAGTACAAAACCAAAAGATGTGCTATGGTGGTGCTTAGATCAAATCCATTGCACTATAAAATTGTTCGGTTTTCAGAACCCAAGTTCTCAGGCATCAGAGACAACTCATGCTATTCTCTTTGGTGCGAGATTTTTGACTCGGCAACATGGACATGGAAAAAATTAGAAGATACAGTAAGGTTTCCTGAGTACGAGTTCTTGAGACTTGAGCCTGCTGTGTCTGTTTGTGGTTCATTTTTTTGGCTTATGACTAACAACCAGGTATTCGCGTTTCATGAAGACACGGAAAGTTGGACCATACTTGATATCCCTAAAAGTTTGTGCAAGAGAAATTATTTAAGTTACATGAAACTCATAGAGTACCAAGGGAACCTGGGATGGTTTGCAAGGGTATTGACTTTATACAACTTTGGGTGATGGAGACAAAAACAATGAAATGGAGTGAGAGAAAAACAGTGAGCACTGGAGTGGAGGAATGGAGTACTTGTCCCACAGCCTTCTACAGTACTGACATTGCAGTCATGAAGGGCTGTTACAGTGTAATATTCTGCAACTTTAAACAGTGCAGTTCGAACGTGTTCAACATGCAGAGCTATCCAATAGAAATCCATCCGTTAGAAGTTTTCCCCTTTCAATCTGACTTAGAACCTGTTAGTTTGAAGATTAATGGTCGGAAGGAATATTTATCTATAGTTCTTTGTTGGATTTTCTTGTTTAGTATTAATTTTATTTTGTTGTTTCTTTTTTAGATGAGGAAAATTTTTATAAATCTATCAATGTGGTGGATATTTTTAATGTTCTTTGTTTGAGTTTAAATTTGGATTTTAATTATCGTTCATATTTGTAGAACTATTTTTTTTTTTTTTTTTTTTTTTGGGTGGTTTTGTCACATTTGCTTATCTATATCTATCCTTGCTCAAAAAACGTTGTTAAAAGGCCTCAATGCTATCGAGCCAATCTACTATCTCAAGGTGGTAGACTTGCCTTGCTCAAATCTGTGCAGCCTTGCCTGTAGTTGGATAGTGCAATCTAGCAAGTGCTGATATTTGCGTAGCAATTTTTAATAAGTAAGGGAATTTTATTGATCAAAAAACAGAATTCCCAGGTATACCGGCAGTGTACTTGAGAAGCAGTTCATCGACCTCTCAAATTACAATACTCTAACATATCTAATAAATTAGAGATATTTGCAATTAGAGAATCTATCATCCTACTGTTGTCCAGGGGTCTCAAGGCCATTATAGTTTCTGACTTACTCAAATTTTTTATTTGGATTATTCAATGGATACTGTAAAGGGAGCATTAAGGTACGCTAATAACAACAAATTGAAATTAAAAAGTACAATTTCTTTTTAGTCACTAATGCACTTGTCAAGACATGAGATTCATCGCTTATAGAGTAGCAAGAAGTCACCCTAAAGAAACTGATGTAATGGCACAAAAAATTATACTTTCAGAATTATGATTCTTGGTGGTACTGTTCATGTAAATTCTTCTATTCATACAATTTTTGCTCAAAACTTCAAATGAAAAGAAATAAAGACATAGATGCCATTTTCATTTGGTTTGTTGATGGTCATTGTATTCTTAAAATATTAAATTCTGATTAACTTCTGATGTTGCATGTTGTAAATAGCGATAAAATAATTTTCTGGCAATGGCCTTTTCCTTTGTGAAAACATGGATTATTGATCTGTCTTTGGCTACCGTTTTATTACGAGAGGGATAAACATTTTGCTTCATTATCATAAAGTATAATTTTCATTTGTGTTTCATCATCTTGGGTTGAATTTGTTGGCCTGTAGGTATCCTTCATGTTTTTTCCTCATTGGTTCTTCTGGAAGACATATTCAGGGAGTTCAAGGTTATCTGCATGGCATGTAAACCAAGTTTAGATGCAAAATTTTCACATCAAAGTTGAAATGCAGCTACAAGGTCATCCCTGGAAAATGCCCTTTGGTCTATGAATTAAAATGATATTACTAAAAAAGATATTGTAACATAAATTCAGAGAAATGTCTAACCACTAAAAAGTTATATAATCATTTCAAGTCTTTGGGATGTCCAACTATGCTGTTATTGTCCAATTGAAGTGTTGCTTTTTCATTATTCATTAGTTCCCTTTGATTATCTCTTGGCCTTATCATAGGGAGTATTACTTTCTTGGTGTGGTTTCCTTGCTTTGTATGTTAATAATGAGTAACATCAGCTATAGAGCATGTATCAACATCGGCATAACAAGTCAAAGATTTACTCATTCTGATGAAGATGTTTTAATAATTTCTTCATCTTAATGCCGTTCTGTCTTTGCTTCTCCTTGTAGATGGTGCTGTGATGCCTTCATGGGTTGACATTCATCAGCTTCCTGTGACAGCTGTAAGTTATGCTTCCCTCTTTCTTTCTTTTTGTTTAAATGGTAAGTCACACGCATACATTGTGGGTCTTGACTCTTGAACCTAAAAGCTACAACCCCACCTTATACCATACTCTTACAAGGGAAGGTGGTGTTATTTAGCTAGAGCTCATTAGCTTGTTTTTTACTGCTTAAATCTCTCTTTGAGTTCAGTTTGCACAATGATATATGCAGATGAAATCAGTAAGTCTAAGTACACAAAGAATTTCACAACAAATTTCACATTTGTTGAGGTGGCAGTTTGTGATTGGTGTGCAATAAAGCGATGATAGTGGTGGTCCCATGTGGGAATAATGTTGCACCAATTATAATATGCCACCGCAACAGGTTGTGAAATTAATTATGTCTATAGCATTGTTGATATCAAATTGAATTGAACCCAAGGACTTTTTGTTTTTTTTTTTTTTTTTGGTTTTGTTGGAAACAAGAGGCTCCTGATAAGGGATTTACTGGTAATTCTTGTATGAAGTAGAATTCTGTTCAATGGGTTACTATTTATGTTGTGATAGTAGAATGGTAATTTTCTACTTTTAATATGCAGAACCTCATTTATGATGGCTTTACTTATAAGTTCATCTGATGCTAATGCTTGATGATTGGCATCAGTCAAATTGACTTGGTACTTATTTATGCATGATCAAGTGGACAAAGGGTGGTCTTAATAGGAGAAGTGCCCAGCTAGCTTAAAGTGGTTCAGTCAACCATCTGTCAGAGGTCCCACAATCTTCTGATACTGTACTGTTAACTGAGTCAGAAAAATATTAAATAATGTCTTGAGATTTTCTGAAGGTCATACCATTGATGTTTGATTGCATTGTTGGCCTTTACTAGTACCAATCTGACACTAAACCAAATATATAGCACCACTAGTGCAAACGTACATCTCCACTTGAATCTTTTAAGGATTGTCAGTTATTAGAATTTTTCAGTTGCTCTTGCTATAGTTAAAGTGATGTTGCAAGGCTTAAGGAATCTCCAGGAGAGGATTGTGAATTGCTTTGGTACAATACTAGTTGATATGTTAATTTGTTGCATTTATTGAAGACTATTTTGCTGACATGAATTAGAATTCTCGAAAATATGAAAGTGATGTGCTTAAAGTGATTCAGAATGTGCATGCAGTGATAGATAAGGAAATAGCTGCCGGCACAAATCCTAAATAATGTCTTTGTGTGTGGATTCAGTCAAGGAGGTCTCCCTCTTCTCATTGCTCTTCAATATGGCCCCCCTTGCCACCCTCCTCTTCCACAACCACCCCCGCCCCCCCTGCCCCCATTCCAGAAAAATGCATAAATAAATGCACACAGCAATACATCTTTACATCATTGATTTTAGTTAGTGCTTATAATATGCAAATTTAAAAAACTCTTTTGCAGGTGCTTTGACACTGGCAAGTGTTCTGCTGTACCCAAAAACTCAAGGAGGAGGTGCAGTATTCAGTGGATGGGTTCCTTTTAGTTCGTCTATAGTAGAAAAAATTTCACCAAATGCAAAGAGGGTACTTTTCTTAAAAAAACGCTGTGATGTGGTTTTAGACTCGTTTTTTTATAATTTTTAGGATCTTCTTGACTTGCCATTTGGATGCATATGAAACAAAGATCTTAGAAAACATTGTGTAGATAGGTTCTCAATCATATCATTGAGGGATGGTCAAGCAATGGGATAGTGGTTGATGCATAACGCATTTGAAAGAAAATAGGAAATAAAAGGATTGGATAGGAAACCCTAGGCTTCACTATGTAGGGGCACGGAATCACCACCAAGCCAAAGAAGTTTTCATCAGGAGATTAGCATTTCTCAAACCATTCCTGGAGCCTCCTTTTATTAAGCTTAGGGATTACATTAAGGCACAATTACATGATTACATCCCATAAAATCCTCAATGAATCAAAGCCTAAATTCAAAATTCAAAAAGAAATTAAGTTCAAAATTCATATATGAAATCGAAAATAAAAAATTCTGAAATAAAAAATTGATTATGCTCCTCGCATCAGAGGTGTAATACATTTGGTTCAATATTCACTTTGTCGTCCTGGGGGGGGGGGGGGGGGGGTGGGAACGGGTTTGAGTAGTAGTGTAGGATTTCTAACCATAAAAAAGAAAAAAAAAAAAAAAAAAAAAGAAAAAAAAAAAAAAGAAAGAAACCCTCACTCTGTCCTCCATCTTGACACATTCATCTCCTAGTTTAGTTATGGATTGTTGTGCATTTTCTTTATAAATCAAATGTAATCTTGTTATTTGTAATGAGAATAATTGCTCATCTACTAGTTTCTCTAGTGCATCAACTATGGTGTGGTGACATAGATTTTAATTTGGTGACAGGTTGCAGTTAAATAGTGCTGGATTGCTTGAAACTCGTTCACTAAAACAACTTGTTTGCATTGACAATAACAACTCTGTATACAGAGTTCAATGCCTGATGTTTGCAAGAGTTTACTTAGGTCTGAGGATCTACATGGCACCCTACTAGCACATTCTAGTCCAAGTAGCAGATCTTACTAGAATCACCCAACTGTATTTGCTAATTCTTCTCACTGTTATAGATAATCCCCTTTTTAAATATTCTTGGTGTTTTATGTGTATCAGTAGGCCCATCTGATTTAGATTCAACTAGTCATATCTACCACTAGGCCCCACTGCCATTGACGCATATCTGGATCATTTAAAAACAAACACTTTGAGTTAGAAGGCTTTAAGACAAATTTGTATTAATTCTATAGTTAGATTTGCATGTAACTCTTCAATTTACTTGTGTTTTGGTTATGAATCTGAATGTCTGTACAGGCACCTATTTTGTGGTCCCCTGGAATGGCTGACAGAACTGTATTGTTTGAAGCTGGACAAGCTGGTCCTCATTTCCTTGTAGAAGTTGGTGTTAGCTGTGAGTTTGAGGTAATACATCCTAATATTGCAATATTTTCTTAAATTCTTTCTTGATTTTGTTTAGGACTCTTGAAAATCTTTTATTCGCAGGCATATCCTGGGCTTGGCCATTCAATAATCAACAAAGAGCTGCAGTACTTGGAATCGTGGATAAAGACATGTATTCCGGGTTCTTCTTAAAGACTTGGGTGGAACTAGTCCTGTTATATGCGTTGGTCTTTGATTTTCAAGTTGTCATATTACATAACGAAACTTAAAATTTCAAGTTACTTTACAATTCACATATTATGATGAACCTAAATCTAAAAGCTATTTTAAGTTACTTTTGCTAAGGCAAATTCAGACTGCTGAAATTGATGGTGGAGAAAAACATAAAATGCTATTTAACCGTGACATTAGTTTGTCATTAAATTAAGTGGCACTAAAATAAATTTGTCCAAGGAATTCTTATGGAAAATGACTTGATTCGCAGTAGTTATTTTCCAAAGAAGAAGAAAGGGAATTAAGAACACAGTCTAGAGAGAAAGTAGAGGAATTTGCATCAATGTTAAAATGGTTGTCTAGTATTTATACTAGGATTCAAGAAAAGCTCAAAATTTGGTTCTCTAATCAATTAACCATTTGTACAACAATATGTAAATTGACTTGTCTAATTGTCTTGCACTTGGTTCTTGATACTAGTGTTAGTTATATCTATGATTATCCATACGGGCGGTATTCTTCTCTATTGGGCTGGTCTTGATTGGTCTTGGGCTGTGTTGCAGTTCTGGGCTCATTATAGAAGTTACACATGGACAGTCGTGTAAATCTTGTCATATTGTTCGTGTTAGAGCCCCTTTGGTCTAATTCATTTCTATTGGTTTATTTTGTTTAAAAATAAAGCTAAGCAAAGATATTATTCTACCTAAAAAAAACTGAGGATTTAAAAAGCTGAAAATTCCCTTTTTTAGGATGAAAAAAAAGTTAAACCATGTAATTAGATTGTTTTAGTTTTGGGAGAGTTTTTTTTTTTTTTTTTTTTTTTTGAGACGAATTTTTGTTGTTTCAATTCTACCCAAATCGTATACTATATATACTACACTATATAATAAAATTTTGGCTTAAAAGCTGTAGTTGCGACAAGTGACTACTTTTACTAATTAGTAAATTAATTATATATTTTTTGTTATGATATATTTACTCAATTAAGGGATAATATTTAACAACTGTCTAATTTAAGTGAAACTTTATCATTTAAATTTCAACAAATTTAAATTTTATTTAAAATAAAAGTGTATTATAAAAAATTTATAAACTTATATCCCACACAACACAATAATTTAAAACAAAGTTAAATTCTATTCAAACTAAAAGTCTATTATAAAAAATTTCTAAACTAAATCCCACACAACTCACACTTTTGTTTTTGTTTTTTTCCTCAAGTTGCATCTTATTAAATTAATATTTTATTAGGATATTATGCTAAAAAGCTCTTGATTAAAGGATAAGATTTAACAGTAATTTAATTTAGATAAAGCTTTATTATCTAAATTTTAGAAATTTAAATTATACTCTAACTAAAAGTCTATTATCAAATTTTTTAGAACTTATATATTTAGCCATGACTTTTCAATATAATCCCTCTTAACCAATAAGTCATCTCTATAATTAAATCTCACACAATACACCCCATATATATATATATATATATATATATATATATATTTATAATGAAACTTATGCTTATTTTTTAATTTAATAAATTAATTTTACTTATTGTTCTTTGTTTCGGAATTTGCGTGCAAGATATTATGCAAAAGGAAGTTTACTATAAAGGAGCAAAACAATGGACACCCATTTAAATTATTGATTCTCTTATGTAAGTTTTTATTTATTTATTTCTTTTGATACTCTCAAATTTTGAACTCTTTTGTGTATATTTTGATTTTCGGTTTTGGTTATATATTCAATTTGATGAACTATTTTGTTTATTATTGTTTGTGCTGACTAAGGGATTGTAGGGACACAATTTTGAGTTACCGGCCCAACGTTGGATAGATTAGCCCAAAAGGGCCCCTAAGCAATGAATTTGTAGAGAGTAGGTTGAGAAGGACTGGACTAGGAATGATTCAGCTCTTCAAATGGTTGGGACTAGCTCCTCCACCATGATCAAATTCTGTTTTACACTTGCAATCTTATATTCGTTCTACGTCCGAGGCTCTCTCTATCTTTCGTTCTCTCTTTTTTCTTTTTCCACCCCTCTTTTCCAAAGATCCCTTTATCTTCCTTTTTTCTCCCCTTTTATACTTCCTCCCCTCCTTTCTTAGCCATCCACGTGTGGATCGTTTCCTTCCTCTTTGGACACTTGTCACCCAGTTTTTTCCAGAAGTTGCTTCGTAGAAGCAACGAGACACTTTGCTACTGTTCAGATGTCCTCTCCACATAAATGCGGCCAGAAGATTAGCTGTGGGGCATTCAATGCGGGGTTGGCAGCCTTTCTCCTTGATATTTTGGGATATTTTCTGGATGTGTGGATCTACTACGTTCGACAAAGTCAGTGGAGATTCTTGGGGCACTTTTCTGACCGGCCGGTTTTCAAGGTTTATCTATACCTCGACCGTTCGAGGTGTTAATGTTCTCGGACAGACGGTCGATCTCTCCCAAGTCTTGTTCAGATTCCCCTCCGCTTATCTCGGTCATTATAGATCAGACTAGGTAGTCCTCGGCGTGCAATTTTGGTCCAACACACAGGCCTATGATTCTCGTTATTTGGGCTCCACACCTAGGCCCATCATCTCTGTCGATATTTTTGCCCCCACAATAGCCCCTCGAGATGCTTCTTTTTGGGCTCTCGGACAGAAAGGAGGATATCGATGCCTCGTTGCTCGTGTCTTCTACCTTCCGGACTGCTTTGGTTAGTAGAGATGCCCCTTTGACTTCTAAGGGCGCGTTTCTGACGGTGCAACGCTCGAGGCGCTCCTTCATTAAATATTTGCTGCGCCATGTTCCCCACGTTCAACGGTGCGATACAAATTGGACGGCCTGGATTTCAACCAAGACATGGGCGGGATTTTTACCGCTTCAGATGGTCTTTTTGATATAAATATTCTTTCATTCGATCTCTTTTCCCTTTACTTTCGCATTTGCTTAACTCCAGAGCATATTCATTGAATCCTGTCAGCCGTTTCGTTACCCGTGTCACTCCTAAACACCAAAGCCTGTCCGAGGAGATTTCCTTATATTTCTGTAAGTCTTTACATCCTTATCCTTTCTCTTTTTATATTCTAGTATATATTTTCATCGGTTTTCCGTCCCCTTTTTCACCTCGTCTTCTTCTCCCCACCTTGAATATTCTGAGTTTGTTAATATTCTGAAGGGATGGGTAGATTCAAGGAGTTAGTAGATTCTGAAGAGAGGATTGCGAGGTTTAAGAACGATTATAAGATTCCTGTCGGAGTAGACATTAGGTATTGTGAGGAGGACGATTGGCACACGCAGAGGCGAGAGGGGGAAGTTGTGATCCCTATGATCGCGTTCATAGAAGGAGGGATGAAGATCCCTATGGGTGAGGTTATGAGAAATTACCTTAGCGCTCATAGGTTGGCTCCCACCCAGTGTGCTCCTAACGTATTTAGAATTCTGGGTTGTGTAGATGCTTTAAACGAAAAGTTAGGTTTGGGGTTGACACATCACGATGTCAACTGGGTTTATAACCTCCACCATCTTAGGGGTCAGGGGTATTATTTAAAGTCGCGACACCCCGAGGTTAGGCTAATCCAATGTTTACCCGAATCCAACAAGGGCCTAAACAAGGATTTTCTGATTGTTTCGAGCGATTGGCATGACGGCTTGCATTGCCCGACTAGGGAGGGGGAACCAGGTGGAGTTTTAGTATAGGAAGTTTTGTTTTGATTATCTGTTTAGTAACATTGAGTTTGATTTTAACTCTCCCTCTTATTTTGCAGATAAGCACGCTGCTATACCTCAGCTCGGACTAGTGAACCAGGAGAGTCTGGACAAAATTCTCAAGGCCAAGGTGTTTCAGCATTCAGACGGCCAACTCAGAGCAGCGCACATAATACTGGGCTACAAACCCATATCGTACAGTTTTCAAGCACCGAAGTGCGTGATACGAGCCAAAGATCCTCGCCTCCACAGGATCAGTGTAGCGGCGCCTGGATTCCTCCTTCCCGAGGGTGCTTCTATCCCAGCAGGCGAGCTACCTACGTTCCCAATACTTGACGGGGTGCCCATAACCGCTCCGTCTCGACCTCAAATCAAGGAAGAGGAAAAGGAAGAGGGTGAGAGGGAAAAAGTGTTGGTCGAGGTGTCAGATTCTGACGAACTCTTCGAGGTTTTCAACCAACCTTCATCTCCAGAGATAACCATTTCCGAGGATATGGGAATTCAGAGGAAGCCCAGGTCGTCTTTACAAGAGCTGTTGGAATCTCAGCCCGGGAAAGAGGTTCCGAGCAAGTCAGCAGCAGCCAAACCTCCGGCTCCCCTTCCCGTCCCACCGCCTCGGGTTGATCCTCCCGAGCACAAACGAAAAAGGGAGGACAAGGGGAAGGAGGTTGTGGAAACGGGGAGACAGCAGCCTTCCCAAGAAGTTGACAATGCTAGAGGAGGGAAGCATCCCAGGCAACATCAAATGAGGCCGACCCAAGAGATGGAGAGGCGAGGTGACCGCAGACATGCAGAGCCGATCTGGGCCCCGCGTCTGGAGCTAGATGGGGCCCTTCTGACCGAGGAAGCCTCTATTCGGGACTCTCAGGATGAGAGGGCCGGATACGTGGCGGATGCGGTGGAGCAGTCCTTGCTCTTCCCCAAGGACATGGCCGACCTCAGAATGATGAGGCAGCATGAGGTGTTTGTAGGCCTCAAGAGGGACCTGGCGATGGTGGGTTATGCACTTTCTTGTACTTAATACATGTTTATCTATCTTTTTCACTCACTCAATTTATGGTGTTTTTGACTATCTATACTTGCACATGTTTATACAGGCGGTTCAAGCCACCTTCTGTGCCGAAGAAATGGTGAGGCTCGCTCATCGCCAGGCCAAAGAGGAGGAGGCGAGGAGAATCTCCGCGGTGGAGACTTTCCGGGTGGCCGAGAAGAGCCTCCAAGAACTGAGAGTCAAACTGGCCGAAGAGGAAAGAGGGAAGAGGAGTGCCATGGCCGCTCTGGACAATGCTGAGAGGCAGGCCGAGAGCCAGAGGGTACTTCTCCGAGGTGCCGAGGACCAGCTGGCCTCTTCCAAGCAACAAGTCATCGCACTCCAGAAGAAATTGGAAGAGGTCCAGAGGGCCAAGGAGCTGGCCGAGAAGACGAAGGATGAAATGATGAAGGCAAAGGAGGATGTTGAAAGAGAGAAAGATGAGGCCGAGCAGAGGGGATACGACATCGGCGTGGCTGAGACCGAGGATGCCCTTAGGGCGGAGGTCTCGGGGGTGTGTAGGAAGTACTGCTCCGAAGTATGGATCGAAGCCCTCAACCAAGCCGAGGTCGAGGCTTCATCCATGCTGAGGAAAGTAGAAAACATCTACTATCCCCCAGCCATCCGAGTCGATTCCTCTGTTGGTCATCCCACAGGCCCTCCACCCGATGTGACCGAGCAGTCGGGGAATGGTTCGGATGCGGCTTCTCTCCCACTCTCCGCTCCCGAGACCCAAGTTAAGGAGGCTGAAGCGTGCAAGGAGGCTGCTCCTGATGCCACTCAACCACCTGCTACCGTCGAGGAGCCCGCCGAGAAGAAAGAGGCACCCAGGATGGAGCTTGTGCTCGCCAGTCTCCCCATTCCTCCTCCGGGTGACCCTAAAGGGTCGGATCCGAGCATTCCCGCGGGTGCCACAGAGCAGACCAAGGCCCCCCCAGCCGGGAAGATAGTGTTGAAGAAAAAGTAGGCCCTTGTGGGATTTTTTTGATGTTGTGCTTCCTTTTAGTTTCTGTTTCTCTTCTTTTTTATTGTACTTTCACTATCTTGTTTCCAGTTTACATTAATGAAAGGTGCAAGTAAATTTCCTGATTCTGTGGTGTTCCACAAATACAATGATGTATTTATTTAATGTGTTATCTATTATTATTGTTGTTTACTACTATCGTTGTTGATTAGATTTATTTTTGCCTTTACATACGGTTCTTCTAAAGAGTGACTAAAGATCATATGCTTCATCACGATAAACCGTTGATTCCATCAATTATGCGAGCAATGAGAATGGGGTGAGTTATGTCAACACGTATACAGGTATCCCAAGCGGTTCTTAGGAGTTCATGCTGGGACAGAAGATATCTCTTTGTGCTGAGATAGCCACTTATGAGTGCTTAGGCATCTCGTGAGCGTGTCAGCCTAGAGCTTTGCCTTCACACTTGGTTCGTGTTAGCAACTTAGGAGCCGAGCAAAGGTTTAAAATTATTGTGTGCCCAGAAGGATTAAATGTTACACTAAAGAAAATTTCCCCCTTCTCCCTTTTTCCTTAATCAAGGGGGGTGGATGATCCGAGAAATCGGGGGTAGCTCGGTTCTGTTTAATGCTTAGAAAAGAAATGAATCGTATTAATTTTTCCAAGGCAGATGGTCCGAGGAGTCAGACATAGCTTGGATCAGTTTAATACTTAAGAAAAAAAATGAATAACATCAATTTCTTCAAGGCAGGTGGTCCGAGGAATCAGGCATAGCTTGAATCAGTTTAATACTTAGAATTAATGAATAACAGTATTAATTTCTTCAAGGTAGGTGGTCCGAGGAACCAGGCATAGCTTGAATCACTTTAATACTTAGAATTAATGAATAACAGTATTAATTTCTTCAAGGCAGGTGGTCCGAGGAACCAGGCATAGCTTGAATCAGTTTAATACTTAGAATTAATGAATAACAGTATTAATTTCTTCAAGGCAGGTGGTCCGAGGAACCAGGCATAGCTTGAATCAGTTTAATACTTAGAATTAATGAATAACAGTATTAATTTCTTCAAGGTAGGTGGTCCGAGGAACCAGGCATAGCTTGAATCAGTTTAATACTTAGAATTAATGAATAACAGTATTAATTTCTTCAAGGCAGGTGGTCCGAGGAACCAGGCATAGCTTGAATCAGTTTAATACTTAGACACGTGATAAGCATAACCGAGAATCATACAAGATATAATTGAGTAAAAGATAAAGGGCACTTTTATTAATAGTAGTACCTTTTCAGGTTGTTTATATTCCAAGGATGCAACACTGTTCTGTTTTCTAAATCCTGCAGGTAATACGCTCCTATCCCGGCTACGGATATGATTTGGTACGGCCCCTCCCAGTTTGGTCCCAGTTTTCCCCAAGAGGGGTTCTTTGCCGAGCCGACAACTTTCCTCAATACCAGATCCCCTGCCGCTAAAGACCTTGACTTTACATTTGCATCGTATCCTCGCTTGAGCCTATGCTGGTAAGAGGCCAACTGGACCATGGCGCATTCTCTTCTCTCATCAATCAGGTCTAGATTTTTCTCAAGTAGATTATCATTGCTATCCGGAGTGAAGGAGCTAGTCCTTAGTGTAGGGAAGCCCGTCTCCAACGGAATAACTGTCTCGGCTCCATAAGTCAATGAAAAAGGGGTTTCGCCAGTAGACTTCCGAGGAGTGGTCCTGTAGGTCCACAGTACATGTGGCAATTCTTCGACCCATTTGGCCTTGGAGTCGTCCAGCCTCTTCTTTAGTCCATTTACAATAACTTTGTTCGTGGCCTCGGCTTGTCCATTCCCTTGAGGGTAGGCTGGGGTAGAGTAGCGATTCGTTATTCCTAGTTTGCAGCAGTATCTTCGGAAAGTTTTGCTGTCAAACTGAAGTCCGTTGTCGGAGACGAGTGTGTGCGGGACTTCGAACCGGGTGATGATATTCTTCCAAATGAACCTCTTCATGTCGGCATCTCGGATATTGGCCAATGGCTCTGCTTCGACCTATTTAGTAAAGTAATCTGTGCCGACGACTAGGTATTTTTTGTTCCCCGCTGCCCTGGGGAAGGGTCCAACAATATCCAAGCCTCATTGGGCAAAGGGCCACGGACTGGATAAGGGGTTAAGCTCTCCTCCCGGCTGATGTATGCTCGGGGCGAACCTCTGGCATTGGTCGCACTTCCTCACATATTCCTGAGCTTCCCTATGCATGTTGGGCCACCAATACCCCTGCGTGAGGGCTCGATGAGATAGAGATCTACCCCCCGTGTGACTCCCACAGATTCCTTCATGAAGTTCCTCCAGGAGAACCTCAACGGCCTCGGGATGCACACACAGTAAGTACGGTCCAGAGAAGGACCTTTTGTAGAGTTTCAGATCCTCGAACAGCCAGAACCGAGGTGCCTTTCTCCGTATTTTATCAGCTTCCAACTTCGTTTCAGGCAATAAGTCATCTTTGAGAAAATGCACGATGGGGTCCATCCAACTGGGAGCCGCTTCTGCCTGGTGAATAGTTGACATCACCTTCCCCAACCGACGGGGTTGTAAGAGATCCTCCACAAGAATCACCCTCGGCAAGTCTTGTGCCGAGGATGTTGCTAACGTCGCAAGGGAGTCGGCATGTGCTTTTCTGCTTCTGGGGATCTGCATCAAGTTGAAAGACTTGAAACCAGATTGTAAGTGTTTAACCTGGTTAAGGTATTCTTGCATTCTTGGGTCCCTGGCCTCTAGTTCCCCTCGGACTTGGCCTACCACCAACCTGGAGTCCGAGAATATGTTTACATCTTTTCCTCCCATTCGCTGGATCATGGCCATCCCGACTAACAGGGCCTCATACTCTGTCTCATTGTTCGTGGCAGAGAAACCAAGTCTTAATGACTTTTCGATCGTGATATTCTCGGGCGAGATTAGAACCAGCCCCACTCCGGATCCTTTATGATTCGATGCGCCATCAACATATAGCCTCCATGGTGACACCCGCTCTATGGAGGTCACTCCAACTGAATTTTCATCCATGCGATGTTTACTTTCATCATCTTCCAATGGGGTCTCGGCAAACTCAGCTAGAAGGTCGGCGATGACCTGGCCTTTCACGGAAGTGCGGGGCATGTACTTGATGTCATAGGCCCCCAGCTTAGTCCCCCACTTCGCAATTCTTCCTGTATAATCAGCGCTTCGAAGCAAGGCCTTGAGTGGCAATTGGGTCAAGACAACAACCGTATGTGCCTGAAAATAATGCGGCAATTTGCGTGTGGCATGCACCACGGCTAGGACGGCCTTCTCCAACGGCAAGTATCTGACCTCGGCCTCATGGAGAGACTTGCTAATATAGTACACGGGTCTCTGCACCCCATTGTCAACCCTTAGTAATACCAAGCTTACCGCATAAACGGTCACCGCGATGTAAGCAAATAAGACCTCATCCACGTCCGGTCTGGACATTATCGGTGGCCGAGACAGATAGTCTTTCAATTGCTGGAAGGCTAAAGCACATTCCTCAGTCCACTCAAAGTCCTTCCACTTATTCAATAGAAGATAAAAGGGTCTGCATCTGTCAGCGGACCGGGTTATAAAGCGATTGAGGGCAGCGATCATTCCGGTCAGTCTCTGCACCTCTTTGGGATTCCGAGGTGGTTGTAAGATATTAATGGCCTGGATCTGGTTTGGGTTCACCTCAATTCCACGGTGAGTGACCATGTAGCCTAGGAACTTCCCCGAGCCTACCCCGAAAGAACATTTAGAGGCGTTGAGCCGCAATTTATGTCCTCTCAGGATTTCAAAAATGCATTCAAGGTCGGCGATGTGGTCGGACTCTTGTCTGCTCTTGACTACCATATCATCGATGTAGATTTCGATATTTTTACCCAGCTGAGGCTCGAACATTCTGGTCATCATCCTCTGATACGTGGACCCCGCATTTTTAAGTCCGAATGGCATCACTTTGTAATGATAGTTGCCAATCGGCGTGACAAAAGCCGTCTTCTCCTGGTCTTCCCCGGCTAGGGATATCTGGTAGTATCCTTGGAAGGCATCCAAGAAACTCATCCGGGGATGCCCCACGGTTGCGTCCACCAGTTGATCAATCCTAGGCATGGGGAAGGGATCCTTTGGGCAGGCTTTGTTCAGATCCGAATAATCCACGCAAACCCGCCATTTGCCATTCTTTTTCTTCACTACTACGGTGTTAGCTAACCAGTCGGGGTAGAACACTTCTTTGATAGCCCCAGCCTGTTTTAGCTTATCCACCTCCTCCCTAACAGCATCAGAATGTTCCCTTGAGGATCGCCGAGGAGGTTGTTTTCTAGGAAGAGCAGACGGACTTACGTTCAGATGATGGCAGATGAAATTTGGATCCACTCCCGGGGCCTCATAAGCATTCCAAGCAAATACATCGATATTGCGTCTTAGGAAATGCAATAGCTCCTCCCTATCTTGAATAGGCAGCTGGGCGCCGATTTGAAAAAATTTCTCCGAGTCCCCATCAATAAGAACTTTCACCAGATCCTCACACTTCGCCTCCTCGGCCCCTACGTCAGATTTTGGGACCGTTGACTTTAATTGCTAGGGATCCTCGCTGGCCAGGTCCGAGGACCCTGATTCTGGTTGGTGCATAATGGCCGCTACCAGACACTGCCTGGCCACGGTCTGACTCCCGAGCAACTCCTCAACTTGGTCCCCGGATGGGTATTTGATTTTTAGGTGAAGGGTGGATGAAACTGCCCCGAGGGCGTGGAGTCAAGGTCGCGCCATGATAGCTGTATATGGTGAGAAGGCATCCACCACGATAAAGTCTACCTCCACCACCTCCGAGCCAGCCTGAACAGGCAATCTGATCTGTCCCCTCGGAACAACTACTCTCCCATCGAAACCGACCAAAGGTGAGTCATAGCCGGTCAGATCCTCATGCTTGAGATTGAGGCCCCTATACAGGTCTGGG
The DNA here is from genome assembly GCA_033629205.1 of Lithocarpus polystachyus. Lineage (NCBI taxonomy): Eukaryota > Viridiplantae > Streptophyta > Magnoliopsida > Fagales > Fagaceae > Lithocarpus > Lithocarpus polystachyus. The sequence continues at coordinate 85,774,579 of CM066166.1, forward strand.
TACATAATTTCAGCCCCACTGCCTTGATCTACCAGTACTCTTTTCACATCATAACCCCCTATCCTAAGAGTTATCACCAATGCATCATCGTGGGGCTGTATGGTCCCGGCCTTGTCCTCGTCCGAGAAGCTCAGCATGGGTTGGGGGTTCAATCTGGCCCTCTTTGGCTCCTGCCCAGGATCCCCAGGATACACTCCAGCCACCGTCATTATCCTGGAGGGGCACGACCCTGTCCTGCCAGGTGCGGCGAGGATGACATTGATTGTTCCTAAGGGAGGCCTGGAGGAATTATTACCTGGAACCCCTACGCCGGTCTGGCCTCCCTGTCCGTTAGGCTGAGATAGGAATTGTTTCAACCTGCCCTCTCGGATCAGTTGTTGCAAATGGCTCCATAGAGTCCTGCAGTCCTCGGTCGTATGCCCGGGCTCTCTATGATACTGACAATGCAGGCTCTGGTTACGTTTCGAGATGTCTCCGCTCATCTTGTTCGGCCATCTGAAGTATGGCTCGTTCTTAATCTTCTCCAAGATCTGGTGCACTGGTTCTCGGAACACAATGTTAACTGTTTGGGTGGCTCTAGACCCAGCTTCCCTTCCAAATTCTCGCCGAGGTCGGTTATTACCGTAACGATCCGACCTGAAATCCCTTCTCTCCTGAAGGATAACCTTACCCTTCCCTTTCTCCCGCAACTGATCTTCCTCGACCCTTTTATACTTGTCAATGCGATCCATGAGCTGGCGAACACTGACCACTGGCTTTCCTGTCAGGGACCTCCGTAAACCATGGTCGGCTGGCAGACCGACCTTAAAAGTTCTGACGGCCACATCATCGAAGTCACCCTCGATCTCGTTGAACATCTCCCAGTACCGATCCGAATACGTTCTCAGAGTTTCTCCTTCTCTCATGGATAAAGACAGCAAAGAATCCAGAGGCCGAGGAACCCTACTGTTCGTGATGAAGCGGGATCCAAAAGCTTGAGTGAGCTCTTGGAAAGAGTTGATGGAACCCGTTCTGAGGCCGCAAAACCATCTCATCGCCACAGGACCCAAACTGGACGGGAACACCTTGCACATTAAGGTCTCGTTATGAGAGTATACCGCCATCTTCTGATTAAAATAGCTAACATGCTCAACTGGATCGGTACGGCCGTTGTAGAGGGTGAATGTTGGTTGGGTGAACCGCTTGGGGAGTCGCCCTGCATCAACCCGGCGTGTGAAGGGTGATCTGGATATCCGATCGAGGGCCTTGCTCATTGCGTCGTTTCCCAATCCCCTAGAAGACGCGCCTCCGCCCTTGCGTTCTCGGCGATTGTCCTCCTCGTAAGAGAAGGTCTCGCACGGGGGCGTACGTGACCTGTGCCTGTAGTTGTCATCTCCCTCTCCATCGGAGGAAGGATCAGAACCTGAAGGGCTTCTCTTCCTTCGCTCCCGTCGCAACTTCCTCTTCAAATGATCAATCTCCTTCTGCATGGCTTTAGCACGGTTGTCCTGCGAGACATGGCTATCGCCCCTAGACTGACCCTCGCCAGCACAGGTGGTATGCACGCTTCCTTCCTGGCCTTCCTGGAAGTGCTCTTCCCTTTGAGATCCCAAAGATTCTTGATGGTGTGGACCTGAGCCAGCCATGTTAAAGAACCTAACTATTCTAGACAACTAGCCCTTCCCACAGACGGCGCCAATTGTAGGGACACAATTTTGAGTTACCGGCCCAACGTTGGATAGATTAGCCCAAAAGGGCCCCTAAGTAATGAATTTGTAGAGAGTAGGTTGAGAAGGACTGGACTAGGAATGATTCAGCTCTTTAAATGGTTGGGACTAGCTCCTCCACCATGATCAAATTCTGTTTTACACTTGCAATCTTATATTCGTTCTACGTCCGAGGCTCTCTCTATCTTTCGTTCTCTCTTTTTTCTTTTTCCACCCCTCTTTTCCAAAGATCCCTTTCTCTTCCTTTTTTCTCCCCTTTTATACTTCCTCCCCTCCTTTCTTAGCCATCCACGTGTGGATCGTTTCCTTCCTCTTTGGACACTTGTCACCCAGTTTTTTCCAGAAGTTGCTTCGTAGAAGCAACGAGACACTTTGCTACTGTTCAGATGTCCTCTCCACATAAATGCGGCCAGAAGATTAGCTGTGGGGCATTTAATGCGGGGTTGGCAGCCTTTCTCCTTGATATTTTGGGATATTTTCTGGATGTGTGGATCTACTACGTTCGACAAAGCCAGTGGAGATTCCTGGGGCACTTTTCTGACCGGCTGGTTTTCAAGGTTTATCTATACCTCGACCGTCCGAGGTGTTAATGTTCTCGAACAGACGGTCGATCTCTCCCAAGTCTTGTTCAGATTCCCCTCCGCTTATCTCGGTCATTATAGATCAGACTAGGTAGTCCTCGGCTGGGCCATGGTCCTCGGCGTGCAATTTTGGTCCAACACACGGGCCTATGATTCTCGTTATTTGGGCTCCACACCCAGGCCCATCATCTCTGTCGATATTTTTGCCCCCACAGGGATATATTAAATATAATCCAAATAGGAATAATCAAATTCATTACATATCTCATATTAAGAAATTAACATAAAGTACAAAGAGAATTTCAAAATATTAAAATAGATAAACATTGATAAAGTCTAAACTCTAAACAATCATAACGTAATTTTATTTATTAAAATTATTTATTTATTTTATAATTTATTATTATTTATATTTAATAATTTAATTTTAATTATTTTAAAATTTTTGAGCTTACATATAAACCTTCATCAAATCTTGCATCACAAAGGAATAATACTAGGAATATACCTAATAAATCCAGACGTACTAGGTTCTGATCTTCATGTAGACCTGGCCAGTTAACTTTATCATTTGTACCTAGAGAAAGAATCCTCCTTTTTTTTTTTTTTTTTTGAGGGGGAGAAAGAATCCTCCTTTAAGCGGTGATTATATCAAGTAATTAGTGCGAGCTTGTACATCATAATAACCTTTCATGTGCATGAGACAGCAATTATTAGCTGCCAAGTGGCACATGATAGTCAAATTAAAACTGTTGAATTTTTTAGCAGGAAAAATAAAATAAAATAAAGACTAGCCATTCATAATGAGCAAATCATCCAAATTAGCACTCGAAGATATGGCAATTACATCATTTCCGTATGGTAAGGATTTGTTGAGATTGTGCTGTATTATCGGTTTTCATGTTTTCCTCAGACAAAGAACTTAAAATCTACTCATATAAATGAGTATTTTTCGTACATTTTTTATAACATGAACTATTTAATAGAATAATAATCATGCAATTTGTTTAAATAATTTAATGAATCATGCTTTTAAAATACTCGTGGATGGTTTTATAATCAACATGTAATCCTCCTTTAATTTAGATTGGAGGAAAGCAAATGTACATATGAATATACCCTTCTCAAGTAGTCTTGAGACCCTAGACCAAGGTCTTTTTGTCCAAATGGTAAGTCCTATTTCATTAGGATGGAATGGAGCTTATCCTATGAGATAAACCAAGGGATTTGACTCATCCAAAAATCCAAGCAACAACCTTAAACATATTATAAGTGAAAAGAGTAGACTTAGCATGCTCCAATTATTTATCTACTTTTATCTTTTAATGTTTTTTTTTTAAATAAGATATTTGAATTTCATCTGCAGTTATTATTTCTTTGTCTAACCCTCTCTGATTTATTACTTTAATATCTAACATCCCAAGCCCCTCATGTTGTCAACTATTTATCAACTTTTCATGATTTTAAAACTTTCAAATGTTGTATTCCTTTGGGTTTGTGTGAATGAGAGAGAAAGAGAGAGGGAGAGAAGATAGCCTTAATGTGATTAATTGGCTTACACTTCAATCTCTAACCCACCAGGCATATTGGATAAATTCATTTTTTATTTTATTTTAGAAAGGAGATAAGTTGATGTCATTTATATTAAACTTGATTGCAATTTCACATCTCTATTTGTTTAGCCAACTCTTTCTTCTTCCTTCTCTCTCTTTGTTTGGACAAATTTCAAGTATCTTTTTTTTTCTCTATTCATTTAATCAAATGGCCAAAACTTAAATTAATTATTACTATTGTTATTTGGATTTAATTTAATATCCCAATCCATAGTCAAAAGGTCCAATCTTTTTTTCTTTTTTCTTTTTTTTTTTTTAATCCAGAGAAGGCTATGTCAAACATGTGTAAGTTTCATATTCTCTTTTAGCCAAATTACAATTTTAGTCCCAACACATTTTGTTTTTGTTTCAATTTTGTCCTTGAACAACTAAAATTAAAATAAAAATTTCTTTTCACAACTTTTAAAATCAAGTTAATTTTAATTTTTATGAATACAAATTGATTAGATTTTAAAAATTGAAAAATAGCATTGACACAAAACTGAAATCACCCGTTGTTGATTAGAGTACTATGTAGTTTGAAAAACTCGTTTTGAGGCCACATTGTGCTTTCAAAGGAACAAGTCAAAAATACAAAGCCAGTACAGGTGCATCTCTGGCTTATGGCACCTAACACAAGCCAAGCTTGACTATCATATCAAATCCCGACCACCAATCCCCTCTTTCACCAACCCTAAGCGTATAAAGGGGGTCAGTGAAGTGCTAATACTCATTTCCAAATAAAACAAAATAAAAAATGTTATAATCAATCAAGAGAAAGTTTAGGGTTGAAAAAACGTAATGGGTTCATTTACGAGATTCATGCATAAGTAATAAATTACTGTTTACTGTCCAGCGTTTTAATAAAGAGAAATGTTATCTTCACATCATTTTCTAATAATTTCACAACAAATTCTAAATAATAGGTTGTTATTAGCTATTATGGGTAGACAAAAAAAGTAATTTAAATTATGTATTCAAATTAAAACATATAACATTTAACAGATTTAAAAAAAAAATTAAAGCATATAACAATTTATCACGTATGATTTGTTGTGAAATTTTTTTGTAAATTATGATAAATAGTGTGACCATAAAAAAAAACTCATAAATTAAATACCAATTGATTCGAAGGTGCCAAAATTTTCACAATAGTGAAATTGGCAAATTGTTATTGATAATTGGGAAAAGTTAAGTCTGTTTTTCATTTTTTTTTAATAATTTTTTAAAAATAATTTATTAATAGATGCTCTGTTTGTTTGTTTGTTTGTTTTTTTTTTTTTTTTTTTTTTTTTTTTTTCTAAACTAAAACCTAGAGAGCAGTGGAAAAAAAAAAAAGGGTACATACACAAGCATTGAGTAGTACTCACAAATCTCAAATTGCGAGGCCTAGAGAAAGCAAGAGTGAACTCTATCTTTTTGCTAAAAAGAGTGAAGGACCCTACCCTATCAGCTATCGTCGAAAGAAAGTGGGTCCCACTTTCATCGCTTGCAATAATATTCACTCACTCTGAGACTGTACCATCTGCCACTATGTCCTTGCGTCACACGTGAACTTTCCCCTCCTTACACGTCACCAATTCGATGCTCTCTCACACACAAATAAATAAATAAAACCTTAAAAAAACCTCATCAAACTTTCAAAGTCCAAAACTTACCATAACTCTCTCACACCCTCTTCTCTCTCACCTCTTTTCTTTTTGGTCTTTGTTTCTCTTTGTCTGAAAAACCTAGCAAAGCACTTTTGAGTCTTGAGTTTTGTCCTATATATATTTTTTTGACCATGAAGAAACTGTATCGCAGAGGCACAGTTCATCCGTCACCACCAATCATCTCCGACCACCTGTCCTTCCTTCCCGCCACCATACTAACCTTAACGGTGGCTCTTTCGCCTGAAGACCGTGAAGTCCTCGCTTATCTTCTCTCTTCCTCTTGTTCCAACTACAACTCCGTCACCGTTAACTTTAACGGCTCACCTCAACAGCAACAACAGCGCAACAGGGTTGTCGCTAAACGTGGCAGTTTGAGCTCCGATCACCCGCCGCAGTTCAACTGTAACTGTTTCCGTTGCTACACGAGTTACTGGGTCAGATGGGACGAGTCGCCGAATCGCCAAGTGATTCACGAAATCATCGATGCGTTCGAGGCCGAGTTGGCTCAGAGCAAGAGCGGCAAAGGGAATAGGAAGGAGAGGAGGAATAGTAAGAGAGGGTGTAATAGTGGGTCGAGCGAGTTGAAACGGTTGGAATCGAGTTCGGGTAAGAACGAGTTGAGCGAGTCGGACTCGGTGGGTGCTCATCATGAGGGTGGTGGTAATAATAATAATGGTGGGGAAGGTTTTGTTGGGGGTGGTGGAGGTGATGAAGAGGAAGGGTTGGATAAAGGGTCTGTGAGAAGGTTGGTGAGTTTTATTGGGGAGAGGATTTGGGGTGTTTGGAATCAATGAATCTGAGAGAGAAAATGAAGGAAAGTGAAGGAAAAGAAAATTAAGAGGTGGGTTTAGTTCTTTTCCTCTATAAATTCTCTCTTCTTTTTTTTCTTTTTTCTTTTTTTGGGTCTTTTTGTATATTACCCTTAAAATGTAAAAATGGGGTGGTGTAATTTTGAATCAACAAGAGTTGGTTTATTTTTATTTTTTATTTTTCTCCTTTGAATTATAACTATATAAGACACCAATATTGGTGTTCCTGTTATTTTGGGGTCTTTGTGGTTAATTTTCTATCTTAATCTCTCTGTGTATACATGTAATTAGTAGTTATGAGCAAAGCTGGTTAATTTTCTATGCATGAATGAATTTAGGAAGTTTTAACTATATATGGGTTTTTTTTTGGGGGGGAGTAATCCTATCAAGTATTCAATTTTTTTAGTTGAATGATCACTCTCTTTCTCAGTTTCAAACTCTGTTGGGTTCAGGGTGGTACTCAATAACTTGAATTAAATTACTTTGTTAACAAATATGCAAATATTTTTAGTTGAATGATCACTTTCCCTATGTTTCTTTCTCAGTTTCATTCCCTGTTGGGTTCAGGTTGGTACTCAATTACTTGGAAACTTTGTTCCTAAGTAAAAAAAAAAAAAATTTGTGTTTTCCAAAAAATTGGGTCAAAGATGAATTTTAATTAATTGAAATTATGGTTTGGTTTCATTATTTTGATCAATTTTGAATGTGGAAAAGATGAGAGACAATAAAATAAAAATAAAAAGAAAATGAAAATCAAAGGGTTTTTTAATGAAAATGTTTTTTTTCCAATAAAGATGGAAAATGAAAATCCTTTTTTTTTTTTTTTTTTGGTGTGGTTGTCCCTTGGTAAAATTTACTTTTCATGGAAAGCTTTGTGGGTCAGTTTACAAAAGCGTTCTGGTACAAATTAGGAAGAAATCGGCGCAGTTAACAGTTTCGTTATTTTATAGACATACAACTGCGTCGTTTTTATTAGTATTTTCGTTATTTAATAGTTTCAAAATGGTCCCCATATTTTGTCATAAATGCTGGAAATTCTCAGACAAATGCATGTGGCTACCTACTTTTACGTTAATAGCCCTGTGGCTCATAAAGTGGGATCCACTGTTTCTCGAATTGTACGAGTGGTACTTTGGGTACTTGTGAAAAAGGAGGGTATAGTGGTCATTGAAAAAAAAAAAAATTTGATAAGATATAAGTTGGTGTCGCAATTGACGGGGTCGGCAAAAGCAAGGCCTCGATTAAAGCAAAGGGGAGCCCCAAAAAAAGTCCCCACTAATTACTGGAGTCCAAACTTCTTTTTGTTATTCCCTAAGGTCATTTGTTCCTTCCATTATTGTAATCAAACCCCTTTTTTTGGGCCAAATTATCCCCCCACCCCAAATCAACACACAAATTATTTTTGTGTACACAAAATATTAAAATACTTTCTTTTGTTTATAATTAACCATTAATCAGTTAGTGTCGGAATGAAAATTGCTTATTTTCTGTAATATATCTGTATAATTGCTTGTTTCGGTAGTTTGTCAGTATAATGTGGGATAAAAAAAGTTTAAAACAAATTTATTTTCAAAAATATGAAAGTTAAATTATTTGAAATAAAGCTGTGAGCTTGTGACAAAAAGTAGAATAAGATTCATAAATAGTACATAAAATAAATAAAAAGTTAACTTATAATTCCTTCTCAAACTTACATTAAAATGTATACAAAATGCAATATTTTTCTTGATTTTTTTTATAAACATTATACTGGCAAGTTATTAATGACGCATGATAAAAATGACGTCAATTATAAATTTATATAAGAATTAATAATAATTTATTCCTTAACAAGTGTTGTTGTAATAAGTGTTCTTGTAATATTAGTGTTACTTTATAGAGAGTAATTTTGATTAGTTGTTTGTGTTGTTCGGGGTATAGAGAAAAGCTTTAAACCCCATACACCAACCCAATGAGTCGATTTTGATGTTGATGATAGGTTCTTACTTATTCCTATTTAGTTCTTTATGCTTTTTTGTGGTATAGAGCAAAGTTTAACACCACTCCCTCCCAACCCAACATACAACCCACTTACTGAGTCTAAGTTAATGGATGGTGATGATAGGTTTTGTTAGAGCAATGGTTACTTTTGTCTTTTTTATTTTTGGCTAATCTAGAGCTTTGGTTAATCAAGTCTTACTTTATGAATCTTAACTGACCTTTTCAAATAAAAAACGGTGCTTTTTTCTTAATGGGACATTTGGACGCATTTTGAGGGATGACTCATATTGATGAAAAAGTAGTGGAGAGAATTACATAAAAACTTAAAAGTTGAGCTCAAAAAAAAAAAAAAAAAAAAAAAACACTTTAAGTTGCCAAACATATGTGTAAATTACGTCTAACATAGAAATAATTACTTTTATCTTCACAAATAATGCTTTTAATAATCAAGTGAATCTACGAAGATTGTAAATTGCTAATTTTGTTTGGTTAAATATGTATTAGGTGGAGAGTTGTCTAAAAAAATCTCATTTCTAAAACCATGCATGTGATGTGTCACTAAATCCAACTTCAAACTTTGATTAAAGTTAGAATTACACAAACATCATAAATATTATTATATTTTGTTCAAACTCTAGCCCCATTCGAAGCGATACAATCAATAATGAATCACCTTTGAGCGCGTGCTAATTGTGCTGCTTTCATGAGCATTAGTATTACACCTTTTAGAACTCCACGAAAAGTTGCATAGTTCTTAGTTCTTACCAATACTTATATTGTCTTTTACTTTCTTCCTTTTTTTGGTTGAATATTTGTCTTCTACTTTTATCATCTACATATATAGCCACCAAAGACATGCATGAATGGATGTCTATTTGTTTATCGTGATCAAAATTGGCAATACTTAGATAACATGCTTAAGGATCTGTTTAGTTAGACGTTTTGAAAAATTAAAAAAGTGTTTTTAAAACTCAAAATTTTGTTTTGTAACTATGACTCCTTTTATATATATATATATATATATATATATATATATATAAAAGGAGTCATAGTTACAAAACAAAATTTTGAGTTTTAAAAACACTTTTTTAATTTTTCAAAACGTCTAACTAAACAGATCCTTAAGCATGTTATCTAATATACACAAACGGTCATTTAATTGGACCTTAATTCAAAATTTAGTTCAGCAAAGCTAATAGGTTATGGGTTTTTTTGGGTAATTTAGTCAAGAAGGAGCATAATAGTTTTTTTTTTTTTAGAAAGAGCAGGAGCATAGTAGTTAATTTTATATGTTTATGAAATTTTGCACCCATGTCTTTATCTACTTGCACCCTTTATTATTAAAAGCTACACTAAATTGACAAGGGTATCTTTGGAATGCGAATCTGCCTACTTTGAATTTAGCCAATAAAGAAAGAAAGAGGGGGACAATGGGCCCAAGTCACGGTACCTTAGCACATATTCCCCCTACCATTTAAATCACCCTATCTAGCACACATAGATACATACATTATGGTTCATTGATTCCCCAATATTATTTACAATTTCCCTTTGTTTTTTTCCAATAATATCTCTTTTGGTGCTCAATCTTTTGCTTGTCACAATACGGGAAGACAGAGAGGGAGAGCTTTAATTTAATGGGTATTAAGGGAATGCAAGTTGTGGGGGAAACAAAATGGATTAAAAGCTTTAAAATTGGAGACCCAAAGTTTTGCTTATTAAAGAAATTTGCTCAACCAAGCCCTTTTTTAGTTTTGTTAAAAGAACACTATCAAGTTTAAGCTTATTTTAGGGGTTTTGTTGCTTAACAAGTCATGCTTACAACTTACAAGACTCCACGATCGAAGCTTGACTATATTATACGCGTAATTGCCTAACTAATAACAACTAATAACCCTAAACATTAGTGGGTCTTGATAAAATATTGAATAAGCTTTCGAGAGGTTTTGCTAATCACTAACTAGCTATATTAATAGAAATAGGATTATATATATATATATACGATTACATATTTTAATCTAACTAACAAGTTTAATGTTTCAAAAGTTCAATCAAGCTTATAAACAAGTATAACGAAACTCCCACCCCTCCCCCCCACCCCCCCCCCCCCCCACGCAAATAGGATTTGACTTTCAAGGACACATAAACATATATATTATATACGCTTGAACGTATTTATAGTACCTATGATCAAAATGAAATATAAAAAGACATTCATGTGTATATTAATGTAACATGTTTGTTACAACAAATATCCACAAAATGATAACATATTTGTTATATTTGTTTTTCCTCAAGACTTTATTGTTTTTTTTTTTTCCATGAGTTAGCCTTTTTATTTTCCAAGTTAAAATTCCATTTATGAATGAATTGACACAAAATATAAATTACGTAAATTTATGTTATTAACTGATTACCCCAAAATTGTAATTGCTTATTACGCAAACTTTTATTAAATAAAGGACAAAGTTTAACTACAAAATTGGTTGTATTTTAAGGCTATAACCTTATTCAATAAAATAAATATTATTACATATTTTGAAAATCTAACTGTTAAATTGCGTATTCTTTACGCTTTTAGTACACACGTAAAATTTTGTGTCAATCGGATTTTATTTACTATATGATCTATAAGCTTATATTTAATGCATAATTTTAAACTTCAAAAATTTGTAATTTAAACAATTTATTGATGGTATAGCTATTAACCTTTAATTTTTTAAAAATTTTGCAAGCACGAAGAATATAAGAAGAAGATGTAATTCGATGGTTGATTTGTCAAAATTCACCTTCAATAAAAAGATATTGAGTAAGTTTATAGCCTAAGGCTACAATCAATCTTGTAACTAAACTTTGTCCTTAAATAAATTGTTACAATAAATATATAAGATCCTTTTAAATTTTTATTTATTTTATTGAAAGTTAAAATTCTAACTTCATTATTTTCTTCTTTTTAATTCCTACCTTTATTTTATTTTATATAAGTCTTGAATCTTAAAAAGACATTAATAAAATAGGTAAGATTTTCTTTCTTTTTTTGTTTTTATTTTCTTTCTTTTATGAATGAAAATTTTCATATAAAAGCATTTATTATAAGTATGAAAAAATAATTGAAATATGAACAACAAATACATAAAAGAATTCACTGAAAATAACAAAAATAAGATCAAATTTTAATTAATAAATGAGGAGGTGCAAAACTGCAGGCTACAAATTAGCTATTTATATATGTTCTTTTGGTAGGCTAGGAGGACAAATGCCCCCTCTCGACCCCTTGATTCTATTTATGGGTAGAAGTAAAATCACTGAACTACAAAATTTTTGGTGCACCAAATATATTAATTGAGCTCACTACGAGCTAAAACTTAATTTAAACAAAAACAGATAAGCAAAGGTCCAAAGCCTAAATTGGAGTGTGGAAATTTCTCTACTTTTTAATTGAAGAGTCACTTACTTCTTCGTGCTAATTAAATTCACAATTTGGAATTGGCTTGAGTAGATACACCCACGCTAGGCAAAAATACCCATGAATAGTGATAATAGGAATGGGTCAACGAATCTTAAAAAAAAAAAAAAGCATGTTAGACTGTCAAAACCTATACGAGTAAGGAAAAAGCTAGCAATTATAACAAAAAATCTGCTACTTTCAACTTCTAAACTCTAGTTCACGTTAAAGTATGTGACAGGGACTGAGAGAGAGTCATAATCAACACGTATTTGACTTAGCCTCTGGCCTTTTACTTGGTAATAAGACGAGCTCTTTTTTACTATACAAATGCTTGACTCTCCACTTTTAAGTCCAATATCAAGAACAAGAGTTGTATCCACACGATCCATTGGTCAATTTCATGACAAGTCTAAAGTAAAACTATCTAAACTATTCAATTAGTAGACAATTTGCGTGAGAAAGTTCATAGTAGCATACAATTTTCCTTTTTTTTTTTTTTACAACAAAAAAATATTAGGATAAAAAGGTTACAAAAGTTTTACCTTAGATTGTATTTATAAACAAAATATTATAGCCCTTAAAAAGTTTGGTTTCGAACTCAAAATTTGATAAATATCATAAGATTTTAAGAACCACTGAATCAACTCTTTAGAGTTAGTTTGATCTTATTGATATATTATATAGGCAAAATTTACTATCTGTCTAGATATTTTTTAGTTTTTAGTAGTTTATTTGTTTAATATTTATCAAAATATATAAATTTTTTATAATTTTTATGTTAAATGTATAAGCTAACTTAAAAATTAAAAAAATATATATAAACTATTTTGTTACTACTATTATTAATTAATTAATTGAGAAGAAAAGCTAAAAGTTGTGACAAACAAACACTAATATCATGGACCAATAGCACCTTTACGTGCAGATTCCTTTTGACCTATCATTAAATTTTGAAAAACTCGGTCCTCATGGGAGACAACATATCAACATACTAACACAAGAAAAATGATAGTGGGTTGGGCCTATTGGGGGTCCTTAATTTAACATATTGGTGTTTGTATGGATAATTCATGTTTGGGCTGGGCCAGCCAGAATTTTGTCACATGCCATTGGAGTTGGAGGGGAAGGAGGTCTTGCCATTCTGTCAGAATATTATCTTCTTGTCTAGGAGAATTTTTAATCAGATTTTCCCATGGTATAAATCATACCTTAGACGACATTTTATTAGGACCAAAACCAAATACAAAACTTACTAAAAAAAAGTAAAATAAACAAGGATCAGGCATCAAATCAATCAAATATTTAGATCATTAATATCATTTATACATTGCAATAACTAAAACAAGGAATCAAAACTATTCTTCTGCATCCTAATAAGATTAAGGCATACCAACAAGAATTGAACCCACCGCTTGGTAGCTCCTACTTGGGTGATGAAAGATGGTATCTCAATACAACATTTTTACTTCTTTATTCTTTCTTTCTATTTAAATTTTTGGATAGATGAGCATATTTACTCTTTCTTTGTCGTCTAATTTAATTCATCATATTCTTAGTCAAAATCAAGCACATATAATCAACTTATTGAGCTACCAAGTTGTTGGTCCAAAATCCAAATCACTTCTTGTGGAGTAGATTGATATGCCTACTGTGAAACACCAACCTTGTAATCTTCAATTACAGTAACAACAACTGGTTGAAAAGAACATTAAATATGTGCAAATTATAATGGACAATTTAATCTGCTAAAATGATGACCTTAATACAGATAACAACAATACCTTCTAATGGAGTTAGGCATGTACAGGTATGGAAGAGCTGCTCATTGATACACAGCCTTTCAAGCATTCAAGAATGGCATTTCGGCTGACCAGCCCTGAGTGGTGAGTAAGTGGAAGGCCTTCCTTGACACATTCATCATGCTTCTCCAAAGCAGAGACAATATCACTGAAATCTGGCCGCTTTGAGGGGTTTCCTGCCCAGCAGCGCTTTATGAGGTGTGCGAGTGCAGGCGGACAACTAGCTGGGAGCGGAGGACGTTCATTCTGCCAGTAATTTATACATGATAAATAAAATTAGCATCAAGCTGTCTCATGAACCATTGTCACTGAGGTACTAACAACTATATCAAATTTGGACACACATCATGATCCTCCTAGTATGTGTCTGATTGAGCACGTAACTTTATGCATATTTGTTTTAGATAAAAGGGCATTCAAGTCCTATGTGTAATTTCTATGCCTCCTTTTGATGAAAATTTAGGCCAGAAGAGCCACATAAATAGATATTAGGCTGGTAAAGGGTCCTCAAGCAAGAGAGGGGAGCAGTGCACTTTTCATCCTGGAAGTTCTCAAACTCCAGTAGATATAGTAACATGATTAGCTATGCATATTAGATATTCCATGGGGATTTTTATTCTTCATTCTGTTAAAGTAGTTGTATAGGCATATAACAGCCAGCAGCTGGCCTTTGCAGACAAAAGATTAGCAGATGTGGCAGAGTAACTGAACTAACTCTGTGTGTGTGCGTGCACTTAGTCTATGTAAAGGAGAAAACACAGTCATGATTATAAATATATATATATATATATATATTTTTTTTTTTTCTGTTGGTTTTACTTCAATAGATTCAACAAAAGTATGTGTTGAGCTAGTTGGATGTTGTCCAGAGGACTTCTATTATGCCAATTGACTTATCCCAAGGCAATTATACAATCATGGTTTAAGTGCACCACTATGCAATTGATAGAATGTACTTATTATAGTCAACCAAGAGGGAAGCTCAGAAATCCAAAGTTAAGAGAAACTTAAAACTAAATAGGAGTAGTTAAAGAAAGACATCAGAAATACAAGGAAAGAAAAGTATGACATTGTAAGAAAGGAAGAGTGAAAATTCTTATATAAAACTAGAAGGAAGGATTTGCATTTAGATATAGCTATCTGACCTTATCAGCCACAGCAAAGGCAGCCTGCACCGGCGTCATTCCTTGAAAGGGAAGCAAAGCTGTTGTTAGCTCCCATAGCACAATCCCAAAACTATACACATCAACTTTTCGAGTATAAGGTTTCTCCTTGATCATCTCAGGTGCCATCCAACGGTAAGTCCCCTTGTTTCCCTTAGTTTCCTGGCTCTGTGTTTCAAGACATGACGTACCAAAATCTGCCACTTTAACCCTCATTTCATCATTAAGAAGCAAGTTATTTGATTTGAGATCTCTATGAATCACCCCTTGTGAATGAAGATATTCCATTCCTCGGGATATGTCAAGAGCTAACCTCAGTATTGTTTCTATTGAAAGAGAGTATGGCTCTTTCTTGTTAAGGTACATCCTCAAAGTTCCTTGTGACATGTATTCAGTGATGATACAGTAAACAGGAGGCTTTTGGCAAGCTGCAATAAACTGCAAAGAAGATGAATTAACCAATTTGGCAATATGAGGCTCCTAAGTTCAAAAAGCCCTTCATTAAAAAAGAACATGTTGAATGAAAGGACATTTTTCAATCATGTGTAAGTGTAACATTCTTTTAATATACGTAAAACTGACCCAATTAGCTTCCATTGTTCATCCTAGATCTAGTACTAAATAGACTCACACAAACTCTGGAAATTTGATGAAAATTTTAGGTTTTAATGCACTTTGATGTACCTTTTGAAAATTTTGGATTGAACTATATATGTTCTCTCTGAGAACATTGAAGAGGAACAAGTAATTGACTTTTAAGTGAAGCTAAAATCCAGCATACCATATATATAACCGTGGCCATAATGATCAAAGATAACAAATGATTATTTCACTTGGAATTGGCCTTAAGAGGAAACTATTCAGTTTCAATTCTTCATTTAGTCTTTGCAACAACCATATTGAACATAACAAAACTTGATAAGCAATTTCATAGATGTACAGTATATGTGGCAAGTTCTGCTGCATAGAGTAAATAGAATTATAAGCAATCATAGGACAAAACTCTTTTCCTCTCTTTCATATATATTCCATTTCAAAACGAAAAAAGAAAAATAAAGTTACGAGAATAGATACACCAAACTAAAAATAATGATGATGATGATAACAGTGAATAGTAATAAAATTACTTGTTCAATTTGAGAATGAAACCTTACCTGCACTATATTTGGATGAAAGAGACGTGAAAGCAGGGCAACTTCAGACTTAAACTGCTGCTCCAAAAAGGCTCTAGTGTCCTCCTGGTTTGGGATTCTAACCATTTTAACAGCCACAGCTCTCTGCTTGTAAATTCCACGGTAAATCCTACTATGAGCTCCTGATGCAAACTTGTTACCAATAAACAACTGTGAAAGATCTGCGGTCCATTCCTCCTGATCCTCCTTTGCTACCTCCCAAGTCTCCACATTCTCAGAGTCCAATATCATAGACCATGAATCCAAGCTATCAAATCTCTTCCTTTCCATGCTTTCCATCTCAGAATTCAACATGGTCTTGGACGAGGAAGGGGTTGACATAGCTTTGCTCTTCGACTTTCGAAGGCTAGGCACGTGGAAACAAGAGATTGCCATTGAAGAATCTCTTATAGTAAGCTTCTCAAAAGCCTCAATAATATGAAATGTCTATGTGAAAATTATAGAGAATAATGACTATAGTATCAAAGCAAACAGTCAAAAGGAATAAGAATTTTCCTTCTGAAAGTGTGAATTGATTTGAGGAAGTGCATGAACTGATTGAGAAACATGGGTTCCAAAGAGAAATGAAAAAGAAATTTGGGTTTTCATGAATTATCCAAAATAAAATAGAACAATAAAATTAAAGACTACTACCCGTCAAGTTCTTCAGAGATAGACCATAGCACTAAGACCAACTGACAGTCTTTGATGGCAAACATTTGTACATTTCTATACTAAAGCAGTAATGAATCAATGAAAACTTCATGAAAATCTATATGGGAACAAAAAACAAAGAGAGAAAGATAGTGGGGTCTCATGGTTTCATGAAAAAAATGAAGGTTTTGCAGAGAAAGAAAGAAGAGGACGCAGATTTTCACGGTTGGCTCTAATAGGATCAATAAGGATTAGGTCTTTTGGCAGCAGAAAGATGAATTCAAAGGCAGAGATTTCAGGGGTGTCCCGTGATTACTTGGTTCAAAAGGTTGACACTTTTTAATAGAGAGAGAGTGAGTGAGCGCTTTTCTCTAAACTGAATCAAACTCCTCCTGTTTCTTGTTTCTGTTTGTGTTTCTTTTTTGCATCATCAATGCTAAGTGGCCACAGTGGCACAGTGGCAAAGCAAAGGATCATAGATTTAAGTTTGTCATGTCAGCTTTGCAATACTTAGGAAACTTGGCATATTTGATATATCCCATGCCTTTTAACGGTAAAACAAACATCTTCACACTACAAATATAAAGTCATACAAGTGGCATGTACACGTGGACTTAGGAATAGTTGACACCTGGCAAAACAGTAGGCATCTGATCAAAGTGATGTAGAGCATGATTCTAGTTGTCAAACACTGCATGCATGATGTAAATTGTTATGTTGGTTGATGAGTAAAAAGCAAAAGGGCTATCATTGACTCTTTAATCTTTATCATGGTTTTGGATCCAATAAAATGTATTGGCATATTAGTCCAACAAATTGGTATCTTAGTCATAAAAACTTATAATATACCATGGAATATTACAACAATATCAATATGTTCTTTCTGTTAGTATTTTTTTTTTTTTAAATCTTGTTGTTAATGCACACATTGTTTTTGGACAAGAATGAAAGAGCACATCGTTTTTAGATGAGTGTTGGAACCGTATATAAGAGTAACCGCATCAATTTGTGCAAATTTTACGTCTATTTTGCAAGAAAGACCCTACTTTTTCTATTTTACACATCCACTTTTACAAAATATTCACATCAATTTATCTATTCTACATATTTATTCAATAAAATATTCATTCTTTTTTCATTTTTTATTATTTCCTTCCCTCTCCTCTTTGGAACCCTCTCACAGACCCAACACAAACCCAAAATCACCCACACCCAGCCACCAACCACCATGAACGATCAAATAGAACAAACCCCAGATGGAATTACAAAGAGAAAAACCCAAATACAAGATCGTTGGACTCATTGCTAAAGCAACAAGAAACAGGAAACTAGTTCATATAGAAGCTCGTGCACAAATCACTGGCGTTCATTACTTTGTCGGAATTCACCGTCTTCTCTGTCGAATCAAAGCATAAACGAGTGTTGTAGGGTTCCACATTCGACGAAGTCAAGCCAATGATTCTCCTTTCCTTCGAGATCGACGCCTTGAGCAACAAGATCGACAATCAAACCCACTGATCAACCCCATTCAACCCACTGATCAACCTCATTCAACTCGAAAGGAAGCTAGAGGAAGAGAGAGAGGAAGAAACCCGATCAAACAGCGAGAAACCCAACCAAACACGATCAAACAATGATCAACGAAAGCTAGAGGAAGAAAGATTTATGAGATAAGAGAAAGAGAGAGTTGTGAGCCTGAGAGAGTTGAGAGGAGAGAGAAACAAATACTAAAATAATAGATAGACGAACTACAGTAACCGTGTAAATATACACGATTACTGTAGTTAATGTGTATATTTACATATTTTTACACCCACTGATGTGGGTTTTTTTTTTGCTCAAAATGTGTAAAATGGATACCTTTTTTTATTTATTTTAGAAGACTATACGCAATACTAATGTGGTTGCTCTAATGAATGGAATATATTTGACATTATTGTAATAATTAATGGTGTAAATTGCAAAATTTAAAAGTTAGGGAAGATTGTAAGTGATCCAAACTTGATTAGTGTAAACTGAATTTTGACCTTCATAGTTCATAATATGGTTCGTTGGTCATAACTCATATGGGTGTTTAGCACAAGATAGATACTACAAGCTCTCTCATGTCAATGTTATTGTTTTGGCTTTCAACTGCATATTATATGGCTAAAAAAACTTGAAGATCGTTGGATTTGGTTGTTCATTTCAGTCCACAAAAAAAGGAAATCAATAAACCATTATTTATTGACTGCTTATAACTATTTGATAAGATATTTCCTAGGTCGGACACAAGTTGCAGTAGCTAGCTTGCAGCAACATGTGAATTGGCACGGCTATGATATTACATTCCTCAACCTATACATCAATCCACGAAAAGATTCATAAACTGTATTAGATGACTTCAGGCTTATGTAAACTTTAGGACATTTTATAACTTCTTCTTTGTATGTGCGCGCGCGAGAGTGGAAATTTTTTATTTTTTGTAAGTACTAAATCTATTATTGACACTAGTTCAGCTACAAAAAGAGGACCAAATAAAATTTGATAAGGGAAAAAGAAAAAGAGGCTGATTAACAACCATGTATTTTTAAATGTTTAGACATGTGATTAATAACTTAGCATATATCCCATTCTTTTTAGACCGAAAATTCTATAGAACTTCTTAGGATAAGGTATCCACATTTAAAAATACATGGTTATGATCATAACCATGTATTTTTAAATGTTTCAACATGTGATTAATTTCAAATCCCTTCTCACTTATCTCATGAGGATTTCTGTACATCTCCACTTTCTTACTCTCCATATCGAGCTTGTCTTCGATCACATTATGTGAAATATGCAATGGAATGCTACCCTTTTGCACTAGAAGTAGCAAGGGAGGGGAAAAAAAACATTATAACAACTAGCTACCTATTCTATGAGTTTGGGTAGCTCATAGAAAGCATATATGAGGGTTGCTGACCTTTGCATTACAGTTTTTTTTTTTTATTGAAATCAAGCTTAGCCACATAAAAGATCAAGGGAAAAGAATCACCATCAAAGTGCTTTATTTATAGCTATATTCAAAGAAGCAATGCTAGAATTACAAAAAAATTCAGGCTCAGTAGCAACATTATTTCTAACCAATCTTAAAAATAAAAAAATAAATAAAACTAATAGATAGCTTAAACATGAATTTGATTCCAGGCCCTTCTTATTTGACAAAATGAGTCTCCAAACTCTCACCTAACAAAGTTGTTTGCGATCCCTATTTTATGTCATCCGTGGAATGCGTTGTCTTTGTCAGCCATTCTGCACTGACTGTGTTAAAAAGTGTTTTTACTTCTTCTTTCCAACAAATTAAAAATAAAGTTTCTTCATGAAAATGCGAGGCAAGACCGTCGTTACTTTCCTGCAAAATGCCAAAGGTAGAATCGACTAGGAAGGATCTGGTTTTAGTTTTGTCCGCTTTTTTGAATACAAACGGCAACACCCTTGTTTTTTCTTTTGGTCGGAATGGTACACCTAGTTGTCCACATATATTTTTTCTTAGAAAAAACAAAAATATACTTCACATGTTAGACCTGGCACCAAAGAAGATAAAAATTAAACATTTAGTACTGCTTGATGTAAATAAAAGTTCTATTAATTGTAAGATCATATAGAAGTGATATTGAACCATCATAATTTAAAGCATTCACATCCGGAAATTTTATCTCATCCTATTTTACTATTACAAAAAACTACTTTATCAATTATACCATACCATTTTATAATACTCCCAGCATCCTATTTCTTATTTCCATCATCTTTTCATTAAAATATTAATTTCACAACCTCTTTCGCTCTCCTCCTCTCCTCTTTCTCTGTCTTTTCCCTCAGTCTCTCTTCCTCTTCATAAATCTGGGTCAAAAGATCACCACCATAGCGAACACATTGCCACCCCCCATACATCCCAGCACCACCATCGAATCATCAAACCAAAAGCAAAACCATGTTAAAAAAAAAAAACCCACTAACGGAGACCAATCGAAGCCAACAATAGAGCCACACACACAACTCCATGCCGACTTTTCACAGCCACCTAAGCTCCACACCGATTTCCACTAGGGGTGGCAAAATTGGACACGACCAGCGAACCCGACACGAAATTAGCAGGTTATGGGTTGAGGCTTAATGGGTTCGTGTCATATTCGGGTTGACACGAGGGACCCGTTTGATAAACGGGTTGGGTTAGGGTTCAACCTATGGAACCCGTTTAACCCGTCTGACCCGTTTAATTAAATAAAATTTTACCAATATACCTTTCAAACCTTAGGTATATAAACTTATTAGTTGTTGTAGTTTATTTTCTTTGACATATTGTGATAGATTATTTATGATATTGAGATATGCTTTAGTTTTGAATGATTATTTGTGATGCAGTTACTCATTAATTTTGAATTTTATATTTAAAATATTTATTTGTTTGTTTTTTCATAATTTTTTTTTAATTTTGATAAAATTAGATAAACAGGTCGACACGATTGACCCGTTTAATAAGTGGGTCGTGTTAGGGTTGAGGAATCTTGACCCGTTTAATAAACAGGTAGGGTTAGTGTTGACCCATATAGTCGGATACATATGAGTTGACACGACACGAACCCGACACGCGAACACGAATTGCCACCCCTAATTTCCACCACACCGAACAGCAATCTCCACACCATAACCCACCTGACCCACGCCAAACAAAACCCACCACCTGAACCACGCAGCCAAAGAAACCCACACCAAAATAACCCACACCTCCAAAGAAACCCACCACCGATATGCCACGATCTCCACCACTAACCCACCACAAACCCATTAGATCAAAGAGAGAGGCTTAGAGTTTGGGTGTCGATCTGCCACGATCTCCACAATCAGACCACGCCAGATGAGACAGTGGAGACAGTAGCCAACGGCGGCCTAGGCTTAGGCGTTGCTGGGTGAGACATGGCCTGGGCTTGGCGTTGCTAGGCGATGGTGGCCAACGGTGGCTTGAGGGAGAGCAAAGGAAGAGGGAGAAGTCTGAGAGAGAGAGAGAGAGAGAGAGAGAGAGAGACATGGGAGTCAGTTTGAGAGAGTGGAAGAGTTAGGGACAGTTGAGAGAGAAAAAAAATAAAATAATAGTTTTTGTTTTAGAATTGAGCTACAGTGCGATTCTACATTTAGAATCACACTGTAGCACAATCCCAAATTTTTTTGCAATAGTAGCTTTTTACAAGTCCGGATGCAGATGTTGCTTTGGGCTTTTATACTAAATTGAACCAAGATACGGCATATAGCATTCAACAATGAAGGACCACAAAGACCTCCAAATTATTGGTTGAGTTAGATCAGAAGTATGGTGAACCTAATTGTTTAAGTTCAGTTTGGGAAAATGTTTGTTTGTGCAGCAAACAAGCTAAGCTCAATTCCAAATTTAGACCAAACCAAACTCTAACATAATAATGTATTCGTAAACAAGCTTGTAAACATAAGACTCGATTAACTATATATAATACTATATTTTTTTATATATATACTTGAGAATGGATTGTGTAAATTTGTAAATAGGCTTGTATGATATCAAATTATTATTTTTTGCTTATTGATAATATGATCAGTCCATTCTTGGTAAAAGTTCACTAATTTGTGAAGGGTTACAAATTTTAGTCATGATTTTACTATATATGGGGAAAGAATAAGTTAATCGAATAAATCGTAAACAAACTTAAGATTGTACCACAAGAAAATAAACCAAACTTGAACATATAATATTGTTTTGTGATGAGCTCAAATTTAGCTCCTTTTCAAAATAAAATGAAACGAACAAGTTTAAACTTTTAATAACTCAACTCATTTACAGCCCTACCCACAAGTGAGAGTCATCAATATTCAATTAACCTAGCACTTTGACTAACATACCCCTTATGGGCACCAACTCACAACTGATAATAGTTAATTTATTGACATACTTAATCGTAAATAGTATTTTATCAAATTTAAATTTAAAAAATATTATATTATATATTTGAACATCATGGTGATAATTTTTATTAGTGTCATTATCCGATCTAACTCATTTTGATAATTCTCTTATTCATTTGAGGGATTTTCATCTAAATTTTTTGTAACATTGTTAGTAACGAATTTATCAAGAGATGATATTTGAGATTCAATTAATTGTTCTAATCTTCTCTCCCTTATAAGTTTCCTAATCAGACTAATATTTTTTAGTAAACATTTATAATTAAAAAATATTTCCAAAAAATAAATATCATCTACAATATAAAATAATAATATGACCCAAATAGCTTCAACATGTTCATGCAATTATGAATTAAACACGTAACTTGATGAATTAATAATCAAATTAAGATTAATTTCATATAAAGAATCAAATATTATGGTTAAGTATAAATCTAACAAAAAGTGAATTTTTTTTTAGTAGGTTTACTTTACGTTGGGTAATGTGATGCGTTGTTAAGGAAAATTGAAATCTAATTTTTAATTTTAATTTTGAGAGAGAGAGAGAGAGAGAGAGAGAGAGATGTGTGATTGTGTAGGAGAGTAGGTGATTAATGTTGAAAATCTTCCAAACACGAGATTGATTTACAAAAATGAAAGGCTCAAACTATTAGCGAAATTGATCTTTTAGAGCCGGGAGCCAACACTGCTTAGATATGGCATTTATTGTTGGAAAAAACGCTGAGCATGCTTAAGCACATATAACACAATAAAAGTATTCTCATCAAACATGTCAAAAAAATAGCATTTATCATTTCAAAACACTACTTTATTTATTTTAACACTCCACTTTATAATACACCCAATATCAAATGTTTTTTTTTTTACCACTTCATTAAAATATTATTTATTTTAATCCAGTGAGAGAGAGAGAGAGAGAGAGAGAGAGAGAGAGAGAGAGAGAGAGGTACATGCACACAGCACAAGAGAGAGTAGGAGAGAGAAAAAATAATAAAAAACTCTAGAAACTTGCTATAGTAGGGTGTCAAAGATGACACTCCACTATAGCAAAGATGTCAAAAATTTTAAAAATAACATGCTTGATGTGAATGATATTTTAAGGGGATAAGAGCTAAAATTATGATTTAGTATTTTTCACATCTTTGATGTGAATACTCTAAGTCAATATAAACAATATAACATATATAATTCAAAATTTAGGCTTATTATAAAGCCTTCTACACGTGGCCGAAAAGATAACATATTAGCCCAAACCCAAAAAAAAAAAAAAAAAAAAAAAAGGAAAAACGTTTTTTCCTTTTTTTTTTTTTTTTTTTTTTTTTCAATCTCACTCTTCCATTTCCCTCTCATCTTTATCTCTTATGTTCCTCTCATTTTTACTCCTCCAAGCTATTCTCCTGTTCATCACTAAAGAGTGTAATTAACTTCTCATCTGTTGCATTTGGGCTAGGGTGTGCTTGGACTGCATTTTTCACGTAACTAGCCGGTGCCTTCTTGTCATAGGTAGGCCTGAGCCACATAAGGGTAAGCCACCAAGTTGTATGGCACATAGGGCCAAAACTCAGCTCTCTTTCCGGTGCTCTTCACCTTCTTTAAGACCTTGTTCGGCTCCACATAGCCCGTCACGACTACCCGGCTTTGCTTTCGGTAAACCTCCACAGATTTTGCACCTGAAAAATTAAAAGAAAAAACAAAATTAATTTCATATTTCTAATAAACTATTGCTCAACTAGCACTTTCTATTTTTTTTTTTTTTTTTCTCTTCTTTTTCCCTCAGTAGATGGAAACGTTGATGGGGAATAATGGCTAGGCCTTACGTGCCACTCCAACCCTCCACGTTCAGCTATGGGATTGCTCTTTTTTTTTTTTTTTTTTTTTTTTACCATCAACCACTCCTTTTTCCCTTAAAAAGAGTACTTAAATCCCTTTACTCTAAAAATTGATATCAGAGCTTTCATATCTGGATTTCTAAAAATTTACTTATTTTGTATTTTAAAAAGTTGTTTTATCTATTTTACTAACTCATGTAACAATAAATCCAACATCTTATTTCTTACTTTGTATATACAACATAATAAAATAACATAAAACAATAGAGAGAGAGAGACAAGAATGAATGAGAGAGTCAAAGAGGAGAGAGGAGAGAGAAGTGAGAATAAAAATGAATAAAAAATAAATGCAAACTTGCTACAATAGTTGTTATAAACACAACCTTATTGTTCACAGTTGCTAAAAGTTTTTAGCAATACGCACATGGGTAAAGCTCAATTTGAGTGTGCGTCCCCCCCCAACCACCCCCCCACCCCAATATGCTAGTGCTCTAACAGACATATGTCCTTTCGTGCACACTAGCATCAAGTACTGTAAGAAAATGCAATTTTGACACATTAGAAAGTTACTTTTCTATTTTAACACACCACTTTAAAGCATTCACATCAGTCTGTGTATAATAAAAAAAAATGTGTAGAATTTATATAGTTTTCCCTAAAAATGACACAAATAAGATATAATTCTGTTAATTTACAAGTTTATTACAGTAATTGTATAAATTTACACTGATACTATTCGTTTTGCATTCAGTTGTTTATTCTTTCCTTATGTATCTCGATAATAAAGGAAGAAAGTGGATGATGGTTGTGTGTAAAGAAAAAGAAACAATTAAAAAAAAATCAAGAACCACCAAAAAATTTAGAGAGAGAACCATTTTTTTATTTTTTGTGAGGGAAAACTATGCATAGAATAGAAGAGCTAGTGACAAATTTATAGTAAGAAGGTGTGAACAAGAAGAGACAAAAGTAATGGAAGATGAAGGGGAAGAGGAAGAACGATATTAATGTAGAGGGTAGTGGGGAGATGAAAAGGTAAGGGAGAGAGAAAGATTGAAGAAGTAGTGGGGAGATGAAATGATAAGGGAGAGAGAAAGGTTAGAGAAGTGTAAATATTAAACAAATAAATGTGAAAAACAATTATAAGAAAATTGGAAAGAAAAAAAAAACCCTAAAGCTTGAAAGGCTTCAACGTTGTTGTTGTTGTTGTTTTTTTTTTTTTTTTTTTTTTCCTCCCCTTTAAGATGAAAACGCTCAAATAAAACCCTAAAGCTAAACTGAAAAGGCTTTGGGTTATGTTTGATAGTGGAACTAAATAAATAAAAGGTGGGCTGAATTAATTATACAGATTTATTATAGGGTGATAGTGGAAGTAAATAAATAAGTAAAGGGCTAGATTTATTATAGGGTGATAGTGGAAGAAAATAAATAAGTAGTAAGCTGCATTTATATGACTGAAAATTGTAAAAACTATTTTAAAATTGTAGGACAAATTATATATATATTTTTTAAAATGACATGGCAGCTGATGTGGCGTAACATGAGAGCACCAGCATTAAACGCTATGCTTCAGCTTTTAGTAATATATAGATTGAACCAAGATATGGCATATAGCATTCCCAATATGAATGCTCTTATTAACTCAATAAATTGTAAAAACATTGATGAAAGTTTTTACTTTTAGTCTCTCATGTTACTTAAGATTTAAAACTCAAAGGTAGTTATTAGTAGAGAGATACCAAAGTGAGCAAGCCAAGAGTATTAGTATTGGTGGTGCTAAAAAGCTATATTGCTATTTTTAGCACCACCAAATACAAATTTATGGCTATATTGGTGGAGCCAAAACCAAATAATTTGGTTCTACAGCTACAGTGCACAGCTAAGTGGTTGTGCATGGTAGCTCGCTCATAGGTAAAAAAAAATTTATTATTAAATTCTGTGTTCACACTACTTTATATTAAATATATTATTTTATTCATGTGTTCACGCTGCTTTGTAGTGAATATATTATTTTATTATATTTTTTATCTGTATATATTAAGAGGATTCAGAAAGTTAGCTATTGTTTTTTTTTTTTTTTTGCTGTCAAAAATACCCCTAAATTAATTAAACAACAACTTAAAAATGGAGTTAAAATAGTAAATTGGCAAAAGAAAATTAGTAATTTTTTTTACTGTCAAAAATACCCCTACCTAAAACTTAAAAATGGGGTTAAAATAGTAAATTGACAAAAATAATAAACTTCTACTTCTACGTTGAAATGCCTTCCTGCTTCTAATAAACTCTTGCTTTTACGTTGATTTAAATTCCTACTTCTACTCACTAACTCCCTACAAAATAAGATCACTCTTTTGTTAGTTTTAAAACTTCTCTAATCTACAAAACTCACTCCAAGTATTCTATTTTTTTTTTTTTTTTACTTCATCACACTCTTAGTATTTTTTTTTTTTTTTTTTTTGTGATTAGAAAAAATAGAAATCTCAAATTATAATAAATATAAATTATTAATCTTTATCCAAAATATAGAAGAGCCTTTGCTAAAATAAAACCGCTGATATTGGATGTTTTTTAAAGTGAGAAGGTAAGATAGATAAAGTATCTTTTTGTAGAGCCATATTACTAAATTTATGGCTCCACCAATGTGGATGCTCACCCTTTTGTTAAGTCTATATGTATTAGTATTGGCAAACTATATCAAATTATGAATTTTGTTGTATCTTAGAGTTGTAATTGAAAATCTAGTCGAAGAAATAGAGATTGCTTAAGAAAGTGAAGTTTTTGTAACCTCAAAAACAAACTCATTCATAATTAAGACCACACGAATCAACAACATAAAAGGGTCAATAACTTGTGTTGAGGACTCTTTTTTCGGCCCACGTGGCACTATTTCATTGGCAACCCATGCCACATCGACATATTATTGACTTTTTGGGTAAATCTATTTAAAGCCCAAAATAAGCTCATATTTTATTCAACTACATGGATTGGGCTCACATGGCCTGTGAGATCCTTACTTCAAGAAGCGGATTCATGGTCCACATTTCCTTTTCATCAATTGGGATCATAACCCCACGACATCATCAACGTTAACATATGGATTGGGCTTAAGCAATGAATCAAAGATCATGGCCCATATTACCTTCCTTACACTCATGGCAAGTGGTTTCTTCAACAAGAGCCCATATTTAAGTAAAATGACAACAAAACCCGAGGTACGTCATCTCATCTCCGGCTTATGATCCAAGCTGATAAGTCTCTTTAGGGAAAATTTGGGAGTCGTGGTTTGGAGGGCCAAGAGGTATGTTCAATAAAGCTCCAGCGGTTCAAAGTTGATAAAAGAAACATGTTGCTTGGCGTGTCTTCTCCAACTCCCTGAACTGTGATGAGTCTGTGTGTAGTGGGTAACATATAGTAAGCATTTCTTATCACATAGCACTTAAAATGATATGATTCCTCATTACTCTTTTTCTAAAGCTTAATATTCATTATGTGATAAATGCTCAATACCCCAAGCCATCTAACTGCTGAGAAAATAAATGTTCATTCAATCCCCAGCTGTTGCTATACAAATTTAGAAACTTCATTATATTATTCTACCTAAATCTCATTACTACTTTCAACTAACCTCCAACTCAAACACATGACCTAATCTGATTGGCTATCTTTTATCTCTCTATATAAACAAAATATTCATGATATCTTTGATACCCAACTGCTGTCTGCCACAATCTGAACATATATTTCTCTGCCAGCTGCCAGAACAGAGCATCAAATACTTTTTTTGCCCACCAGGATTATGTCACAACACAATGAGACCTTGACTAAATCTCTAAATTTCATTAACCTTCAACCAATCCTTCTATTACTTGCTAGAAATGTGCTGTAATGGAACCTTGAACCAAAACACAAACACACAAAAAAGGAAACATTTCCAGCTAAATCCCAGCAGTACATTCAGCACTTGACACCTGGCTGGAGGTGATATCATCAGTCATTTAATGTTGAAATCCCAGCAGCCAGCTGCTATACCAAAAATAGCAAGATGCCCTTCAAAGAGATCTTACCATTTTTCAGCCAAATCCAAGAAATAAATGCTGAATGACCTCTCCAGCAGTCAGAAATCACCTAGCTGACCTCATTTGCTTCTGCATAAAGCAAACAGCTTTCTTGTGACAACTGTCACAGCTTTTCCTAACAGCTGGAACAGCTTTCTGTCATAGCTTTTCCTGACAGCTGGGACAGCTTTCTGTCACAGCTTTTTCTATCCTTTTCTGTCACAGCTTTTTTTGTCACATCTTTTCCATCACAGCTTTTTCTGTCATAGCTTTTCTGTCACAGCTGACCCAGCAGCCTGGGCATTACATTTTTTTCCTCATTTGGCTAAAATCAAAACCAACTAAAGAAACTACATTTCCCTTGCTAAAATACTTTCCTTTTCTGCTACTCTTTCCCCAGCAGCTCTTACCCGAAATAGCAAGAATACCTTAAAGCTAAACATACCATTTTTGGACCAAATCTTAAGATGGATTCTCTGAAGATTTATTGCTATTTGGGACAGATTTTGGCTGAGATTCTTTGCTAAAATACCCCCTAAAACTCAGCTTTAAAGGGACCCTTCATGAACACCTTAAGGGGACAACAATAGAAAACCCAATGGAGGAACAACTCTCTCATCACCTTATCTATTCTCTCAAAGCTCTAAATGGAGTTCTAAACTCCTGAGTTTTTAGTTTCAAAAATGAGGAACAAACTCTCTAGCCCTTAGCTCACAAATACTCTTCATAAGTCTTCATACACCCTCTAATAGAAAATCCCAGTAGCTTTGCTAAACACACCACAACTCTTCTAAGCTCCACTCTCATACACCTCTCACTCTGAAATTCTACTGTTTTTGCTGCTCATAAACACATCTCCATACTCTTTTCTTACAAAATCTTTCCTCTTGGAAAGTAGTCTCTACTACTCCTCCAATAAAAAATCCCAGCAGCTTTGCTAAACACACTACAGCATTATTACCTTTCTTATACTCATTCTCTCACTCTCTATATTCAGAAAATACACCTATCTTACTGCTCCTATCTCCAAATACCAAAATACATCTACATGCTCTCATCTTACAAAATCTTTCCTCTTGGAAAGCAACCTCTACAACTTCTCCAGCTATTATAATCTCACATGTTTACTGTCTTTAACCTCCATATCTCACATACTATCATATATCATACATACTACAAACACTACATCCCACAAAACATCTATATCTTTCATTATCTCTACATTTCTCAAGAGATGTCAAACATTCATACTAAAAGCCCTTCTCATGGAAGGCATAAACTTCTAATGTTAAAGCCCTTCTCTTAGAAGGCACCAAAATCTCATATCAAAGCCCTTTTCTTAAAAGGCACAATTACTTCTTACAAAAGCCCTTCTCTTAGAAGGCACAACTAGTTTTTGCATAAAGTCCTTCCCTTAGAAAGCACAAATACTCCGTACAAAAGCCCTTCTCATGGAAGGCAATACTATTTATAATATCACAACAATTAAAAGAGCATTGTTAAGGGGAAAAGTCATTTAAGTGCATGATAAAAGGGGCAAGCTTAACCAGCCCCTACACACAGCTAGGCATACTCTCTTTCCCTCCAGTTGCACCCATTTTTCCCCCTTAATGTTGAAGTTATCATGGCAAATTACCCCTCTACTGCTGGGGTCACTCTGCTAGAATATTATCAAGAAGCTATACCGCTGGGACTGCAAACCATCAGAGATAAGTTTTTCTGCTTTTATATCTTTAAATTTACTTCATTGAATACATGATTACTTCACATTTAAATACATATTACTCCATTCAAACTACTATTACAACTATTAACCAAAGCTTAAACTCATTTAAATGCATGATAAAAGGAGCAAACTTAACCAACCTCTACCGCTAGCATTCTGCTAAAATCCTATCAGCCCACTGATGCTACACAGCTGGAGCTATAAACCATACAAAGATAAGTGACTTTGTTCCCACATCCTTTAGTTTACTTCATTAAGTACATGACTAATTACCTCTAAATAAATACTACTTTATTTCAACTGTTATTACAACTACTAATCAAAGCTATCATACCAAACACATATTACATATTTATTTGACCATTATCGTGATTCTTAGACTTTGGTTTTAATGGCTTGGTAGGCTCAAAGTACGCCGGTAGCCGTTGGACCACGTGGCCCAATGTTGAGTTCCGAACGCAACTTCCCAAAAAGAATCCGGGCCTAATAAGGTCACCCCTCTAAAGGACCACATGTGGCTGGGAAACCGAAAAACGCCCCCGAACATTGGCGACTCCACTGGGGAGTTGCTTGTATCGCTGTATCATGCCCCTAAAGTCTGGAATCACATGTCATAAGGGAGAACTCAACTCTAAATACTCAAAATCTCTTGACCTAGCAGCTCACGGCGCTGTGTCACAACAATGTTATCTCATATTTATTCACGAAAATGCTATTCCACTTGTCTCTCTGTCATTCGGGCAGCTCCATGGCTTCAACAGGCTTATTATGAGCTTATTGACCCCATAAAAGAAGCTCCTCCATCATTCCAGCCACAGAGGGCCTCAGCAGCAGAAAACCCTCTTACTGTTGGGGATATCCAATCTTATTCATCAAACCAGCCACAGAGGGCTCAACAGCAGAAAACCCTTTTACCGCTAGGGATATTCACTCTTATCTGTCATACCAGCCACGGAGGGCCTTAGCAGCAAAAAACCCTCTTACCGCTAGGGACATTCACTATTATCCAACCACAAAGGGGCCTCAACAGAAGAAACCCCTCTTCCCACTGGAGATATTCGCTATAATCAGTCATTCAACCATAGAAAAGCCCCAGCAGCAGAAATCTCTCTTATCGATAGGGGTTTCCGCTATTATCTGTCATTCCAGCCACAGAAAGGCCCCAGCAGCAGAAACCTCTCTTATCACTGGGGGTCTCCGTTATTATCTACCATTCCAGCAACAGATGGACTCCGCCGTAGAAATTCTTCTTACCGCTGGGCATATTCATCTCTTCAGCAAGAGAGAGCCTCATCAACAAAAAAGAACTCTCCATTTGCAGAAATGTGTACCATTATTTCAAGCAAGAGGGGGCCTAATCAACAGCAACCCTTTTTACCACTGGACATGTTCATCTCTCCAGCAGTAAAGGGCCTTAGCAACAGATTACCTTTCACTAGCTGCACTATTACCCAGCAGTTCAACATCAGAGGGCTTTATTAGCAAACCCTCATACAGCTGGGCAGATCTATTATTATCTAGCAGTCCAATAAGAAAGGGTCTAATCAACAGCAACCCTTTTTACCGCTGAACATATTCATCTCTCCAGCAACAAAGGGTCTCAGCAACAGATTACCCTTGACTAGCTGCACTATTACCCAGCAGTTCAACATCAGAGGGCTTTATTAGCAAACCCTTGTACAGTTGGGCAGATCTATTATTATCTAGCAGTCCAATAAGAAAGGGTCTAATCGACAGCAACCCATTTTACCGCTAGACAAATTCATCTCACCAGCAACAAAGGGTCTCAGTAACAGATTACCCTTCTCTAGCTGCACTATTACCCAGCAGTTCAACATCAGAGGGCTTTATCAGCAAAACTTCATACAGCTAGGCAGATCTATTATTATCCAGCAGTACAATAAGAAAGGGTCTAATCGACAGCAACCCTTTTTACCCCCGGACACATTTGTCTCTCCAGCAGTAAAGGGCCTTAGCAACAGATTGCCCTTCTTTGGCTGCACTATTACCCAGCAGTTCAAACTTCAGGGGGCTTTATCAACAAACCCTTATACAGCTGGGCAGATTTATTATTATCCAGCAGTCCAACAACAAAAGGCCTGATTAGCAGCAAACCCTCATGCTGCTAGACATATTCATTGTTATCTATCACTTCCATAACAGCAAGCCTCATCAAGTAGAAAGCCCTCATTTTGCTGAACAGTCTATTTTCTTCCCCAGCGGTAAAATCAAAAAGCCCCAGCAGAAAGCACTTCTTCAGCTGGATGATTTATTACATCTCAAATCCCTATTTATCCACTCACCAAATACAAAATACTCAAATAAACCCCATAAATACTTCCCACATATTACCCAAATATTCTCCACATTATTACCCAACTTGAGCTCCCACAAATACTCTCTATACAAGCCCCATATATTATTTTGGGCCCACACAAATACTTACCTTACCATTACTATATTGAGTCACAAAATTATACCATCTCTATAAAAAGCTCAAACTTATTTACCTTGTGGGCAAAACCCAAAAAGCCCAATAAAACCCTCTACAAAGCCCGTTGCTATACGACACTCTTACAAAGCCCGTTGCTACACGGCACCTCTAAGCCCGTTGCTACACGGCACCTCTAAGCCCGTTGCTACACGGCATCTTCTAAAGCCCGTTGCTACACGGCACCCTAAAGCCCCTAAAACCCGTTGCTACACGGCACCCTAAAGCCTGTTGCTACACAACACCTCTAAGCCCGTTGCTACACGGCACCTTCTAAAGCCCGTTGCTACACGGCACCTATCTAAAACTCGTTGCTACACAGCACCTTCTAAAGTCCGTTGCTACACGGCAATATTTTTACAAAATCTCAAACTATTTTCTTAAGCCCAAATAATAATTTGGCAACTATTTACTTAAGCCCAAATAATAATTTGGCAACTATTTTCTTAAGCCCAAATAATAATTTGGCACTATTTACTTAAGCCCAAATAATGATTTGGCACTATTTTCTTAAGCCCAAATAATAATTTGGCAACTATTTACTTAAGCCCAAATAATGATTTGGCACTATTTACTTAAGCCCAAATAATAATTTGGCACTATTTTCTTAAGCCCAAATAATAATTTGGCAACTATTTACTTAAGCCCAAATAATAATTTGGCACTATGTTACAAAGCCCAAATATTATTTTGGCACCTATTTCACTTAGCCCAAAAACTCTTTTGGCACTATTTTACAAAGCCCAAATACTAATTTGGCACTTTTTTACAAAGCCCAAATAATAATTTGGTACCTATTTTACTAAACCCAAAAACTATTTTGGTACCTATCTTACAAAGCCCAAATAATATTTTGGCACCTATTTTACTAAGCCTAAAAACTATTTTGGCACACCAATTTTACAAAGCCCAAATACTAATTTGGCACTATTTTACAAAGCCCAAAAAATAATTTGGTACCTATTTTACTAAACCCAAAAACTATTTTGGTACCTATCTTACAAAGCCCAAATAATATTTTGGCACCTATTTTACTAAGCCTAAAAACTATTTTGGCACACCAATTTTACAAAGCCCAAATACTAATTTGGCACTATTTTACAAAGCCCAAAAACTAATTTTGCACCTATTTTACAAATCCCAAATAATAATTTGGCAATATTTTAATAAAGCCCAAGTATCATTTTGGCACTATACCCATTTTTGCAACTATTTCTAAAGCCCAAAAACTATTTTGGCAACTATTTCAAAAGCCCAAATACTATTTTGGCAACTATTCCTAAAAGCCCAATATTATTTTGGCAACTATTTGCAAAAAAAAAACTACTAAAAGCCCAAGTACTACCCTTGGCAATATTTTATCAAAAGCCCAAATGCTAATTTGGCAAAATTTTACAAATATTCAAAAGCCCAAATACTATCCATGGCAATATTTTATCAAAAGCGCAAATACTAGTTTGGCAAAATTTTACAAATACTAAAAGCCCAAGTACCATTCTTGGCAATTTTCTATCAACAGCCCGAATACTATTTTTGAAAAATTTTACAAAGCCCAAATGCTATCATTGGCAAAATTTTACAAAAGCCCAATACTATTTTGGCAATATCTTATCAATAATCCAAAACTACTACTTTTGACAAATAATTATTTCATAAAAGCCCAAATATTATTTGACAACCAATATTATATTATGCTCAAAGCCCAAAGTTAATACTTTGGCAACAATATATTTCAAAAGCCCATGATTCAAGTCCATGGAAAAACCATTTTATCAATGGAATTCAATCCCATGTTAAAAGCCCATGGTTCAAGCCCATGACAATTACTTGTCAAAGCCCATGGTAAATCTCATGGTAATTATCTTTATCTCACTAAAATCTCATGGCAATTATCTCTATTTCACTAACATACAGGTTATCATTCGAGGCCTACATTCAAGAAGTGGAGAACTTTGCAAGAGAACTTTCTTAATACATCTCGGATCATGCCAACATTTTGCTGCACTACTATTCAACCTACTCCCATTGCTGGGGAATCTTTGCTAAAAAATGTTCTCATGAAGAATTAAGGATCACTCTTGCTACCTTCCACAGGAAAAATCAGATCCAAGGCTTACTTGAATACACCCAGCAATTCCATGGCACTATTCCAAACTACCTATTGCTGTGTCTTCACATTACAGAATCTACCTAGCTGCTGTAGAGGTCTGAGAAGTTACTGCATCAACAAAAGCCTTGCACTGCTGGGCAGCAATATGAGTACTCCACAGTACCTGTTACTTCTGATCATAACCGAGCAAATGGTGAAAAATGCAAGAAGCCAATGACCAACAATTTGACAAGAATCCACCTACCGCTGGGAAAGATGAAATAGTTTTCAAACTCTCTAAGTCCAACAAAGAATCATCTACCAACATTGTCAAGTGGCACCCTTGATTCTTACTAAAGGCAACAAGAGGTTCAGCTAAACTTACTTCCTAAACACAAGGGGGAAGCTACCACCATACTATTCTACTGCTAGATCCAGACCATTGCCATAAATCTGGTATTTCTCATCTTACCGTTGGAACTCATGCCAGCCATACTTTCCTAGAAGCTGCCAATACTATTTCCTGCATAGTGACACAAAGATCAGATATTTTCAATCATTATCATCTACTCAATAGTCATTACATTCAGCAAATCACAAAGTCATCCAGAATGATGAATCACGTATTCAAATCAAGAAAAGATTACGCCAGCAGAAAATTGACACACACCCAGCAGCTTGCCTGGGCAGACAGAACAGACCCCAGCTACTCATGTTCAGAACTCCAGCAGATTCATCAGTCTATATAGCTGCCCCCAGCAGACAGACTTACTGATCTAAGCATGCTCAATCAAGCAATCATCATACAAGATCATCACCACAAGTACCTACACTATCTCAAATAGCAAAGTGCCAATTCCACTACTGAATTTTCAAGGTACTCCTCACTTGCTAATATATGCTTATCCAAGGCCTCTCTACACTTGGGGGCTTGGTCTTGTCCATCCAAAATTCCATCTCTAGGGGCTGCAATTGGATATTTATCACAACAATATCAATGGAGGCATTTCCACCATACATGTCTATTAGTCCAGCAGCAACCAACTTTTTTTCAAGAACACATTACTTATCAACTCCGCACTCTCACAAAATTACAAGTAACAAATGAAGCTCTATTCATTGGAGTACTATTATATCAAGCCGTGAAAGTCCCACGCACCCTCTTCAAAGCCGTGGTAGTCCCACGCACTACACTATTGGAATCATAGCGGTCTTATACTTCACACCGCTGGAATATTTTCAAACGTCATTTTACACTTGGGGGATTGGTCTCTCACTATCTATTTGAGAGGACTACACATAGATCTACATGAAGACCAGTCACCCTACCGATTAAATCAAAGCTACTGCTCCAGCTATGGAACTTTCTGCTGCATTGAATCTGCACATGCCCAGCAGCACCTATTTTGTTACCTAGCAGTACTATCAGATTCAACAATATGATCACCACTTATGGCTCTATCAATACAATCATGATCATGTAGCCAATCCTATAAGTGGCTATTCAATCTCTATGCCCCCTAAAGCAACTCTTCCAACAAGGATGGAATCTCAATGGAAAGCTCATATTATCTTGGCCATCTGCTATGATGTCAAAATACATTCTGGATTGCCCCAGCCGTAAGCTTAGCGTCCAGACTTTCAACAGTAACAACTTCAAACCGCTGAATCAAGAGTGGTATCCTCACCAGCCGTAACATTGAAAGTTGCTCTCATATTATTTCTAAATGGGCCAACCACAGTCACAACTACAAGAATGAAGTCAACTCTAAATGCATCAACTTCAACAAACTCGAACCAGCAGCACCACATCCAGCTGCAACATTACCTTGCTGCCTCCACTCCAGCAGCACCGCACCCAGCTGCAACCCTGACCAACTGCAACATTGCCTTGCTGCCTCCAATCCAGCAGTAACATCCCCAACAGTCAACAATCTCGGATTGCCTCATCTAAAAAGGTCTTCAAGCAATTTCATTACTCGTGCATGCCCTTGCAGTACAAGCCCATGCACTCGGGGGGCTAAATGTTGAGGACTCTTTTTTCGGCCCACATGGCACTATTCATTGGCAACCCATGCAACATCAACATATTATTGACTTTTTGGGTAAATCTATTTAAAGCCCAAAATAAGCTCATATTTCATTCAACTACATGGATTGGGCTCACATGGCCCATGAGATCCTTACTTCAAGAAGCAGATTCATGGTCCACATTTCCTCTTCATCAATTGGAATCATAACCCCACGACATCATCAACGTCAACATATGGATTGGACTTAAGCAATGAATCAAAAATCATGGCCTATATTACTTTCCTTACACTCATGGCAAGTGGTTTCTTCAACAAAAGCCCATATTTACGTAAAATGACAACAAAACCCGAGGTACGTCATCTCATCTCCGGCTTATGATCCAAGCTGATAAGTCTCTTTGGGGAAAATTTGGGAGTCGTGGTTTGGAGGGCCAAGAGGTATGTTCAGTAAAGCTCTAGCAGTTCAAAGTTGATAAAAGAAACATGTTGCTTGGCGTGTCTTCTCCAACTCCTTGAACTCTGACGAGTCTGTGTGTAGTGGGTAACATATAGTAAGCATTTCTTATCACATAGCACTTAAAATGATATGATTCCCCATTACTCTTTTTCTAAAGCTTAATATTCATCATGTGATAAATGCTCAATACCCCCAGCCATCTAACTGCTGGGAAAATAACTGTTCATTCAATCCCCAGCTGTTGCTATACAAATTTAGAAACTTCATTATATTATTCTACCTAAATCTCATTACTACTTTCAGCTAACCTCCAACTCAAACACATGGCCTAATCTGATTGGCTATCTTTTATCTCTCTATATATACAAAATATTTATGATATCTTTGATACCCAACTGCTGTCTGTCACAATCTAAACATATATTTCTCTGCCAGCTACCAGAACAGAGCATCAAATACTTTTTTTGCCCACCAGGATTATGTCACAACACAATGAGACCTTGACTAAATCTCTAAAGCTTCATTAACCTTCAACCAATCCTTCTATTATTTGCTAGAAATGTGTTGTAAGGGAACCTTGAACCAAAACACAAACACACAAAAAAGGAAACATTTCCAGCTAAATCCTAGCAGTGCATTCAGCACTTGACACCTGGCTGGAGGTGATATCATCAGTCATTTAATGCTGAAATCCCAGCAGCCAGCTGCTATACCAAAAATAGCAAGTTGCCCTTCAAAGAGATCTTACCATTTTTCAGCCAAATCCAAGAAATAAATGTTGAATGACCTCTCCAGCAGTCAGAAATCACCCAGCTGACCTCATTTGCTTCTGCCCAAAGCAAACAGCTTTCTTGTGACAGCTGTCACAGCTTTTCTTGACAGCTGGAACAGCTTTCTGTCACAGCTATTCCTGACAGCTGGGACAGCTTTCTGTCACAGCTTTTTCTGTCACAGCTTTTCTGTCACAACTTTTTTTGTCACATCTTTTCCATCACAGCTTTTTCTGTCATAGCTTTTCTGTCACAGCTGACCCAACAGCCTGGGCATTACATTTTTTTCCTCATTTGGCTAAAATCAAAACCAACTAAAGAAACTACATTTCCCTTGCTAAAATACTTTCCTTTTCTGCTACTCTTTCCCCAGCAGCTCTTACCCGAAATAGCAAGAATACCTTAAAGCTAAACATACCATTTTTAGACCAAATCTTAAGATGGATTCTCTGAAGATTTATTGTTATTTGGGATAGATTTTGGCTGAGATTCTTTGCTAAAATACTCCCTAAAACTCAGCTTTAAAGGGACCCTTCATGAACACCTTAAGGGGACAACAATAGAAAACCCAATGGAGGAACAACTCTCCCATCACCTTATCTATTCTCTCTAAGCTCTAAATGGAGTTCTAAACTCCTGAGTTTTTAGTTTCAAAAATGAGGAACAAACTCTCTAGCCTTTAGCTCACAAATACTCTTCATAAGTCTTCATACACCCTCTAACAGAATATCCCAGCAGCTTTGCTAAACACACCACAACTCTTCTAAGCTCCACTCTCATACCCTCTCACTCTGAAATTCTACTGTTTTGCTGCTCATAAACACATCTCTATACTCTTTTCTTACAAAATCTTTCCTCTTGTAAAGTAGTCTCTACTACTCCTCCAACAAAAAATCCCAGCAGTTTTGCTAAACACACTACAGCATTATTACCTTTCTTATACTCATTCTCTCACTCTCTATATTCAGAAAATACACCTATCTTACTGCTCCTATCTCCAAATACCAAAATACATCTCCATGCTCTCATCTTACAAAATCTTTCCTCTTGGAAAGCAACCTCTACAACTTCCCCAGCTGTTATAATCTCGCATGTTTACTGTCTTTAACCTCCATATCTCACATACTATCATATATCATACATATTACAAACACTACATCCCACAAAACATCTATATCTTTCATTATCTCCACATTTCTCAAGAGATGTCAAACATTCATACTAAAAGCCTTTCTCATGGAAGGCATAAACTTCTAATGTTAAAGCCCTTCTCTTGGAAGACGCCAAAATCTCATATCAAAGCCCTTTTCTTAAAAGGCACAACTACTTCTTACAAAAGCCCTTCTCTTAGATGGCACAACTAGTTCTTGCATAAAGTCCTTCCCTTAGAAAGCATAAATACTCCGTACAAAAGCCCTTCTCATGGAAGGCAACACTATTTATAACATCACAACAATTAAAAGAGCATTGTTAAGGGGAAAAGTCATTTAAGTGCATGATAAGAGGGGCAAGCTTAACCAGCCCCTACACACAGCTGGGCATACTCTCTCTCCCTCCAGTTGCACCCATTTTTCCCCCTTAATACTGAAGTTATCATGGCAAACTGCCCTTCTACCGCTGGGGTCACTCTGCTAGAATATTATCAACTCTCAGAAGCTGTACCGCTGGGACTGCAAACCATTAGAGATAAGTTTTTCTACTTCTATATCTTTAAATTTACTTCATTGAATACATGATTACTTCACATTTAAATACATATTACTCCATTCAAACTACTATTACAACTATTAACCAAAGCTTAAACTCATTTAAATGCATGATAAAAGGAGCAAACTTAACCAGCCTCTACCGCTGGCATTCTGCTAAAATCCTATCAGCCCACTGATGCTACACAGCTGGAGCTATAAACCATACAAAGATAAGTGACTTTGTTCCCACATCCTTTAGTTTACTTCATTAAGTACATGACTAATTACCTCTAAATAAATACTACTTTATTTCAACTGTTATTACAACTACTAATCAAAACTATCATACCAAACGCATATTACATATTTATTCGACCATTATCGTGATTCTTAGACCTTGGTTTTAATGGCTTGGTAGGCTTAAAAGTACGCCGGTAGCCGTTGGACCACGTGGCCCAATGTTGAGTTCTGGATGCAACTCCCCAAAAAGAATCCGGGCCTCATAAGGTCACCCCTCTAAAGGACCACACGTGGCTGGGCAACCGAAAAACGCCCCCGAACAACTTGTTTGTTTCAGTCCTAATTTGCACCTTACTTGTTGGAAAAAACAAAGGACATTATAAGTTGACTTTTGGGGCTAGTGTTTTCCACTTGGTCACCATATCGCCATCTTCATTGTGATTGATTTTGTGCTATTAGTGATAATATTTTTTTACATGCCATATATGGTTTAACTGTTTACATGCATAATTGATAAATTCTCATAACTAGATAATTTGTTAATTCATTCATAATCAACAACTGGGGTCTAAAAACCTAACACCCGGGTTGTCAAGGGGAAGAGCCAAGGCTCAAGAGGAAGGGTTACACCTAAATAATTTTTGAAGACAAATTTGATGGGGCAAGA
The DNA here is from genome assembly GCA_033629205.1 of Lithocarpus polystachyus. Taxonomy (NCBI): domain Eukaryota; kingdom Viridiplantae; phylum Streptophyta; class Magnoliopsida; order Fagales; family Fagaceae; genus Lithocarpus; species Lithocarpus polystachyus. The sequence goes on from CM066166.1 coordinate 85,815,135, forward strand.
TTATTCTTCCAATTAGCTTCACTAATTAAGTTCAGGTTTTTTTTTTTTTTTTAATGCTCCAGATTCCAGAATTGGAAAAGGAAATATGAGGGGAAAAACTGCTTGTGCAACAACCCACCTTATAATAATGATATTTATCATACCTAATTCATCTTGAGATTAACCATCAAATCCATCAGTACTTCAAGATCTATGGATTCAACCATACTTCTTATTATTTCAGCTATCAAGACATTTTGGGCAATACAAGTACAACCATACCACATAAGTTTCAAGTGGAAGTTGGATACTTTTAATTTCCCAAGAAAATTGTCTGCAGCTTAAACTCTCACCCACCACCAATTCGGGATAAAATTGTGGGATTTCCTATGCTTTTCACTTTTTTTCTTTTTTGGATGTGAGGGTTTAGGTTGTGAATAGCGGATTTTTTATTCCTAGATTCATGTTTAGGGTTTTGGCTTTTTTTTTTCTTCTTATTATTCTTTTTTAGAAAAAGAAAAAACAACAGATTTTTTGACAGTTTTTTATATTCTTCATAAATATTGTATTAAAACTTTTGTAAAATGGTTTATCAACAAATGTTCTAGAGACACCTCTTAACATATTCATTTTTTTTAAGAAGTGGAAGCGAAAGGAGGAGTATTGAACTCATCATGAGTTTAGCTTGTGGAAATCTAGACAATGGCATAGTGTCATTGAGTCACAGCGCTCTCAAGGTATAGCTTGTATGCTTTCCAAAAAAAAAAAAAAATGCTTGTGTGATCGTCGGACACATTAAAAATGGATGCCGAAGTACTAATGTAAGATCATTGGGCTACAAAGGTCAAACATGCTAGGACCAACCCAAGCATCAAAGGGCAAAATATTTGGTGGAACTAGACGACAAGCCCAATATCAAATCATTTTGGTAATTGGGTGTTAGGATTCGAGGCCCTTTTCCTTTTCATAAGTTTGGGCTGGCCCAAGGTAACCGGATTCAAGATTGGGTTTACAATTTTAGATGTACACTGTGATAGGTGGTGTGGGATTATAACCAAAATTAGTGCTCGAAGTAACATATAAAAATGAGCTGAATTTTTGGGTTAAAAAAAATTATTTTAATAGGATGAATGATGAAGGTCAAATTAATTGATATCTTCATGGTTGGCCCCAGTGAAAAGTTCAATGAAAGTGTATATTCCCAATCAATTGGTGATTGGAAAACTATTTTTTACTAATTCTTTTCAATTTATTGATTTCATCTTAATCTCTTTTTATTCACATTTTGTTTATATTTTTTGAAATATCTAATGTTAAAGATCTACATGGTAATAATATGCTTGATTTTTTGCCACATTTGATACAACTTGCAATTTTAGTTCTAATATCACATGAGCTACTTAGAACTCGCCGGCAACATGGAACCCAGAGCAGAGAGTAGATGAGGAGAGAAAAAAAATGAGAAGGAAGAAGGAAGAACAAGAGAAGCCAAAGAGAGAGAAAAAGAAAGAAAGAGAAAATGTTTTTTAAATGAAAGAGGAGAGAGAAATTTAATAAAATAATTTTTTTTTTAGCTTTCATGAACAATACACATCTATAATGGAGCTAAAAAATATAGATTTAGCTCCACTGCTGGAGCATAGTTTTGATGTTTGAGGAGCTAAAATACAATAATATAGCAATATACCACCACTGCTGTGAGTGCTCTTAAAAGAATTATGAAGATCAGTCATGTTACAACTATTTTGTGCATGGGCTATATTGGGCACTTACATGGCCCGCTTACATGGCCTATGTTAAGCCAATAGCATTTGATGCTATTGATAGGAGGTGTTAAGATTAAATGCTGAGGTGAGTGGGGGATATACTTGGTACGAAAATCCATTTTAATTATTAAATAGAAAAGTAAAGGCTTGTGACTTGATTTTAGATCCCTAGGATGAGAGGAGTATTAGAAAGAAGATGAAAATTTCATAATAATTTTATCTAGAAATAGGAATGAAAAAATGACATAATTTACACAGGTTTTTACAGAGTTATACTGACTGTAAATGCTCGCTTTTTTAAAAGGAAAAATCTAATAAAGTTATTGTGAGGTTAAAAACCAATAAAAACCACCACCACCACAAATCATTACTAGTCACAATTAGGCTCAAACTATTGCAAGAAAGTCAAACCAATATAACCATATCCTATACAACTATATTTGATGATTAATTTCCACCACAATATAGTATTTATTGTGGCAATTTTTTGGACTTTCCAAAATAAAAAAGCCATTAAGTTAAAAATAAGGATTAATTTGTTCGAGGAAAGCTTGTTTAGATTAAGGGAAATTATTATGTACTCTCGAAGTACCATAAATGCATAGTTCCTCCTCTCGCATGAATAGTGGGTCCCACTAATTAAATTCATAATGGGACTTACCATTCATGTGAGAGGAGAGGACTACGCATATATGGTACTCCGAAAGTATCTAATAATTTTCCTTAGATTAAAGTGGAGCTATTGCTAAAATAGGGAATATTACTTAATTGATGGGATTTTAAGTGAAGGTGCACATTTGTTAGAAGTTATTTATAATTCCTCTTGACATTTGTTTGATAAAAAAGGAAAGTATATTTCCTGTCAAAAAAGTAATCAATTTTGCTCCTAAAATTGTCTAGATCTCCTATTCATATGTTTAAACATATGTTTAACTTCAAATTAATTTTTCTCAACTCTACTTTTTATAATTTTTATCATATGAGAAAGGAGGATGTTCAAGAACCAAATTTTAAAGGAGGATGTTTAAGAACCAAATTTTAGTATGGAATTAGTGTTTACCTTTCAAAAATATTGTTACTTACATGTTTATTAACATTTATATATATATATATATATATATATATAATGTTTATTAACATGTTTAATACGTAGTAAGTGAAACATTTTACTCCAAAGTTTAGAAATTGAGTTTAGTCCAAAAAGTAGAGGGGCATCATGATCTCAAATATGAGGCCTTCAACAATTCAACCTTCTTCACAATCATAACTTTAAGCCTTCCATTTGGAATCATAACTCCCAACAAAAAAGTGCCCACTGTGAAATGAATGTGGCTTGCGTCACTGATGAAGCTCACTAGGAAAACTATGTCCAAAACAAAGTTAATATGTTTGAATCCATTCTCAAATTTATTTATATACTAAATTTGAAATGATTTACCAACAATGATATTACAAGTTTATTTTACCATTCCAAATCTGTGATTGTAGCTGTGCTTAAAGTGATATCCTCTTGCTTGCTTATCGAATCTTGTTTTACCATTGTTAGTAACATTATTAGTTTTCTGCCTTGTTTTGTTTCTTGCAAGTTTAGATGGGTTAGGAGGAGCTGCAATTCTGCGGCTCATTCAGCTGCTAGATTAGCGCTCAATTCCCCCTATCCGTTTTGTAATGTTATTGTTATGCTTATGTTTAAACATATGTTTAACTCCAAGTTAATTTTTCTCAAATCTAATCTTTATAATTTTTTATCTATCATATGAGAAATTGGATATTTTGAGAATCAAAATTTAGTAAGAAAATAGGGTTTACCCTACAAATATTGTTACTAATATGTGTAATAAATAGTTTTCATTCATCAGAATTCAGAATTGATGCATTTTACAATTACAAAAATACCTAGGTGTGTGATGAATGAATATAGAATGCCTTACCCCTTTTGTGATCTATATTGCAAGCATTATTTGAGAGGGTCAATAAATCCTTCAATTGGAATTTGAAGAACAAAACTTTTAGGAGAGCTATTTTGTCCTCATTGATTGTTCAATTAATAGTGTTTTTGGTGGGCATTAAAGCTATTATCAATCTCGGCCCTAAGAATGTTCATAACTTCAACAAAATTGACAACCTTGTATCTTCATGCGGCTATGTTGTAGCAGTATTTCTTGTGCGTGAATCTAATAAGCAAATCCACCTACTGATAGTATAATTTGTTAATAATTTATTGCGCTAACCTTTGTTTTTTATTTGGCAGGACATAAATTAGAAGTGATGGCAATTAATTTATCTCATTCTCAATTTTATTTCAAACTTCATTTTGATCTTTGTTCCAATATAAAACTAGTATGTAGCCCCGTGTATATGTATGAGCATAATTAAAACAATCACAATTATACATTTTTTTAGAAGTTATTCAAATTATACATAATTTTAGCTTACACTTTTTTTTAACCATATATTTGCAAAATATGTAATGGTTTCTCATTACATATATATGATTTAGAATTTAATTGAATTTAGACTCTTCTGGTTTTACACCCAATAATTCACTTGCCACAAAAATTTAAAAAACAAATAAAATAAATGGACACGTGGTGAAAAAATTTAGACTCCAATTGAAATCTAATTTAGAATCTAATTGGATTTAGAATTTTCGATTTTTACATTCAATAATTCACTTTGCACAAAATTAAAAATTATATGAGACACGTGACACAAATTTGAGAATCCAATTAAAATCTAATTGGATTTTTTATGAGTTTTATAGATTCGGTTATAACTTCAAATTTGGTCATTAATGCTTAATTTCAATAAAATGGTATTACATGAAGATCATAGTTGCATTGAATGAAAGTCGTCCCCTCCTGCCAACCATCTTGTAGTTGCACATTGTAGAGATTATAATAATATTTGTAATGTTATTGTTATGCTTATGTTTAAATATATGTTTAACTCCAAATTAAATTTTCTCAAATCTACTCCTTATAATTTTTTATCTATCATATGAGAAATGGTGTAGTTTGAGTATCAAAATTTAGTAAGAAAATAGGGTTTACCTTAAACAAATATTGTTAATAATATGTTTATTAGCATGAATAATACATAGTAAGTGAAATAATTTATTCCGAAGTTTAAGGATTGGGTTTTATGGCATCTCTTCTTCTGCATCAAGGACGGAGCCATTCATTGGCATGGGGGGGGGGGGGGGGGGCAATGGCCCCCCCTAAATTTTGAAAAAAAATCAATAGTATATATAGCTACCTAAATTTTAGCAATTTGACTCAATAAAATTAAACTTCCCCCTTTAAACCAAAGAAAAGACTCATAAAAGAAAAGAAAAGAAAAGAAATGGCCCATAAAACATTACTGATCTAAAATTCAAAAAACAAATTAGATAGCCCAAAAATATTAACTCAACAACAAAATCAATAATAAAAAGATAAAGAAAACTTAGCCCAATCAACAAATTTTACCAAAAGATTAGCCCAGCTCTTAAAAATATTAGAAATAAAATCAATGTGAATCTTACATACCAAATCATTCCATTAAATTCCAAAGAAAAAAAAAACACTAAACTAAACGTGAGAGACAAAGAGAGTGAAAGATGCAGCAGCTGTGAGCTTGAGTGTTGAGACTTGAGCTCTTGACAATGAGTGTCGAACCTGATGAGCTTCTGAGATCGAGCAGTGTATAGATGCAATAACGGTGAACGTCTTAGATCTAACAATTAAGGGAGTAACAAACACAACAAAAGATGGTTTAATTGTGATTTGATTTGATTTCTAGACTTTAATAGTGATTTGATTTATAACTAAGATAGCACGTGAAAAGCTTTGAAAAGATTGTATAAAAAAAATAAATTTTTTCTAAAACCAAGATAATGGGTAATGGCTGTAACCCACTATATATAAATAACATGCTTTTTTTACTTGACACTATTTTTTGTTTGTTAACTTTTTCTCTTTTTAAGTATTTGTTTACTTTAAACTTTATTTACATTTTTTTTTTTAGGTTCGTGGAGCATATTTATTTGGTTTTTTTGGTTAGGGATTAATTTCTAGTAAAGTATATTTGTAAGACATGAAAATAGCAAATCATCTTAAAAATAAATAAATAAATAAATAATGGTTTTACTTCAATGAAATTGGTAATACTTCATTGTAGCGTAATGAATATAATGAAAGTGAATGAGCTTATATTAAGCTTGCCCCCCTAAGATTCGATTCCTGGCTCCGTCCCTGTTTTGCATTACGAGTTACTTAGATTAATTCGATACTACACCATTTTCCTCTAATCCTATACCATTAGTTCCAAGAATATATAAGCAAATATAAATTTTATATATATATATATATATATATATATATATATATATATAAGGTGCCACCACCCAATTGACGATTGCACCCATACCTCCACCTACACCCCTATACTTGTTGGATAATATTCGTTGCTCATTTTTACATAAAATAGTTCTTAGGTTGGGTAAATATACTAACATTTACAAAACAAAAAGGTGTAACATTCAACAATCCAAACTTCCTAACTAGTTATGCCTTGTCTTTTCACCTTCAAAAAAATTTAATCCTTACAAAATTGGGCCACATGTCAAATCGTCTGAGTCATCTACCTATTGTAAGTCTTTTAAAGCCATACAGTGACACCATAGGAAAATTATTAATTTACAAATTTAAATGTGAATATAATCACATAATTTAAAACTGGTTATCATTTTTAATTTGGTGAAATGCGGTTTTTAATTATATGACAATATATACAACTTTAGATATATAAAATTAAATTTTTATTGTAGAATTGATCCTCTCTATCTTAAAAGCAAATAGATGTCAAATAAAAATATTAGCTAATTAGGCATACAAAGGCTAATCCAAGAGGCAAAGTGCAAAATATTTTGCTGAACAAGACGGCAAGCCCAAAAACAATTGCATTGATAACTGGGATATACAATGAGCAAACCCAAGATACTTCCCACGTTTTATTATCTAAATTTAGGCCCAGATCATTCCATTAAGCATCTTTGAGCCCATCCAAAGCTAGTTCTACAGAGTGATTAACAATTTTCGATAGATGATGATAGGTGGAATAGGATCGAATTAGTGCTCGACATCTGTAAGTATATACTACGACATAGATAATTAAACATTTTTTTCTCAAAAAAATAAATAAAAAATTAAACATTTATTTATTATAGTGTTAAAGTAGATTAATCACATTTATTGTCACGTTAGTTTGTAAGTATTTTTGGGTAAAATTTGTAGTAGCTAATTTAACATGAGTAACGCTACAGACACAAACTATTTTACAATATTTTTACAAATTACTGATGTGACAAATTCTTACTAGTTCTAACGTGGACCTATCACTAACATCACATTTTTACTTATAATAACTATTTGAAAAATACTAAAACCACATCAGCAGATTATAAAAATGTTGTAAAATAGTTTGTGTCTGTAACATTACTCATTTAACATTTCTCACATCCACTAAGCAAAAAGCTATAGCTTTTCTTGTGATCTTGAAACTTTATAGGCTAAATTGCAAACCACACCCCTAAAGTTTGAGAGTGTCTGAATTTCACACCCTGATATTTCAAAATTTAGATTTTATCCCATAAATTTAAGGGTGTTTGAATTTTACATCCTGAAATTTCAGAATTTAAGGGTGTAAAATCCACACACCCCCAAACTTTAGAGAGTAAAATTTAAATCCCAAAATTTCAAAGTATAAAATCCAAATTCTTAAGTTTTATAGTGCAAAATCCAAACATCCCAAAACTTTAGAAGTATAATTTGTAATTTATATAGATTTATATTAGATTTAAGAAGTCAGGTCAAATAGGTAACTAAGCAAAAATGATCAAATAATTTTCCCCTGCCAAAGGCCTTGCAACTGAATTGGCACCTCCCCATGTACAAAGTGCTTGGGGGTCTAGGGGGAAAGGGTTCGAGCTGTTAGATTTGCAACATGTTGTAATTATTTCTAAAAAAAAAATCCTCCAAATTTATAATTATTTTCAAAAGCATGCCGCAATTGTTTTAAGCAAAGAAAGCCTATGTTGACGCTTTATTGATGGAATCCTTGTACATATCCGATTCTTATTAGGGCTATAAATGAACCAAGTCGATGATGAACAATTCGGGTTTGATTCGATAAAAAGCTTGCTCATGTTTGTTTGTTTACAAATAACTATGCGTAAGCCTTAGTCTTAGGCTCGTTTAATAAACAAGCCGAGTCCAAGCAAAAAAAATTGTTTACAAACAAACTCGTGAGCTATTAGGCTTGATACACAACAATTCAAGCATAGACTCATTTATAAGTTTATATGTGTTAGTTAAATATATTCATTACACATATCTTAATAATAACATGGCCAACATAAGACCACTGCCTATATTACCTTAATTTTTTCCTTTCGTTTATATTGATCAAGAACCACTTTAAACTATAGTTACATTTAAAAATAAAAAATAATAATTAAGTAGGCCACATATTATCCTTTCCTATTAATCATCTAAAGTAAAGTTATGAAACATGTTAGTATTTTCTCATTCATAATAGTTATAAACAGGTATTTTTATAGTCCTTTACCATCTAACGTGAATTTAAAAATTGTATTTTGAACAATTGCTGAAGCTGTAGACAATGAATGATGAACGAATAAATTTAATTATGTAAATTATTAATTTGAATAATAGCTAATCATAAGTAAGACTAAATGCATGATAAAATGAGTATACTATTTTCTTTTTCTTTTTTCTTAATTTTAGAGATTTAAGCATTTAATAATGTGATTTTTTAGATCTCAAGCTCAAAAACTTGACTTGAGCTCGAGTTTGAACTTGATATTAAGCTTGAGTTTAGCTTGGCTAATTAATCAAGCCAAGCCAAGCTCAAACTTTTTGGCTTACCCACGAGCCCAAGCTTAAACACTATTTTTAGGCTTGTCACAAGTTCAAGTCAAGCTCGAACTTTTAATTTTTTTTTATGAGCCAAGTTGAAACACGTACTACTCAACAAAACTTGGCTCGTTTACGGCCCTAATCCTTTATATAAGCTGACAACTTAGAATCCGGAAGATTTCTTGCACTAGGAATTTGAACACTGCTCTTTTGTTTGGATCAATTTGGAGTCAAATTTTGTAACCCATCACTTACGAAAATGGGCATTTTGTTTATGATTCTTTAGTTTAAGAGGCTTCCAAGCCGTGAACTCAAAGTTTTGGATGACTTTCGATCAAGCCGTGGACTTAAGTCTTCAATATCTAAAAAGGGCTTCTAAGTTGGCTTTCAAGCCGTGGACTTTTTAAGTTTTGGATATACCAAAATATCGCCTACCTACGCCCTCACCAGGTTTCAATTTAGTGGATAAATTCGTAAAAAAATCCTACAACTTAAAACCTCCCACTAAATCCACTTTCTTAGCAGTTTACAATCTGTTTGGTATAATGTGCGAGTACGGAAAGGTTTCAAAATTTCCCCCCTGAAGAAGGCTAATTGCAAAAATATTTTCCTTTCTTCTTTCTCAATCAGGTAACAGAATAATCTTCTCTTCCCATGATTTTACCTTCATGTGTATTTTATTTTGGTGAACCGTGTTCATGGTCTTATTCTCTCCTTTTTCTCTTTTGCTTGCTTTCCATAGATTGTGGCGCATCACAAAGCGCTAGAGATACTCCTCTTTCTAAGCACGTATTTCTTTCTTCTTTAAAAATTCCTTCTCTCTTTAGGTATGAGACAACTATCCTTTGACTTTTTTTTTTTTTTTTTTCTACGCATACTTTTTTTTTAATTATTTTTTAATATTATTCAATATGGCATGAACATAACTTTTGGAATCTATAAATCCTTCTTATACCAGGTAATATTACTCCCATAGATTGGCTGATCCTTAATCTTCCTTCTGCCCTTTTATTTTTATTCACTAGCCGCAACCTTTGTACCTTATTTTTTTCTTCTTTGTATGAAACTAATTTATCCTTTGTTAATTCTTTGCATGCAGCAACTTATCCATCTTAGAATAACCAGATATGTTTTGGTTCTTTAATTCTTATCTGATATGTTTTGGTTTTTTTTTTTTTTTTTTTCTTCTTTATTTTATGGGGTTGATAATTTTGATAAAAAAATAATTTAAAAACAGGATAAATGAAGATGTGGAATGTAATTTGTTTTGGGTTTTTTTTTTTTTTTCTTTTCTTTCTTTTATCTATATATTCTATATATAAAACCGAAACCTCTGAAACTCCCACAATTTTCCACATCATCATTTTAATTTTTTTTTTTTTTAATTTTTAAAACTAAATAATGAGAAAGTCCTAACATGAGTCTCTCTCTTTTTTTTCCTCATCATATTAATTTATAAAAAATTTTAATTTTTTAAACTAAATAGTGAGAGAGTCCTAATAGGAGTCTCTCTCTCTTTTTTTCTTAATCCTAAAGTGTTTTTTTTTTTTTTTTGCGTGAGTCTTTTTTTTTTTAACCTAAAGTGAGTCTTTGAAAAAAAAAAAAAAATCTAACGTGATGTCTAATTAAAAAAAAATTATTTTTTTAATCCTAATTCTAACATAAGTCTTTCAAAAAGTTAAAATTTTCGGTTTTACATTATACATAGATAATAACAATGATGTGGCAAGCTCTAAGAACATGAGAATGCAATTTGTAGATCTACTATCAAGATAACATAAATTAGATTGGTAGTGGATATTAGATTTAATTGTAGTTGAGTATTATGTGAAATTATCACTATAGAATAACCCACAACGGAATGTGTTATGTGAAACTAATAATATAAAAGAAAAAGAATTTTTCTAAATCATTATATTGAAAAAATTAGTTATTTTCATTCTTTTCAAATTATACATTTTTAAAATTTAAGTCATATACCTTTAAGTAAAATAAGTACTTTTAATTTTTATTTAACTATCCCGTGTATCGCACGGGTTAGCGACTAGTGGGTTTATAAAATCATATAATAAAAAAAATAGGATAGATGAAGACGTGGAATTTGATATGTTTTAGTTCTTTAATTTTTTTACTAAAGCTACATTTTAGTTTGTTTGAATGTGAATCTGATATGTTTTGGGTTTTTTTTCTTTATTTTATGGGTTTGATAATTTTGATTTAAAAAATTAAAAATTAATAGATGAAGATGCGGTATCTGATATGTTTTGGGTTTTTTTTTTTTCTTTCTATTATGGGTTTAATAAATTTATAAATCATATAAAAAAAAAGGATAAATGAATGTGTGGAATTTGATATGTTTTGATTCTTTAATTCTTCATAGAAGGTGCATTTCATTTTGTTCTACACAAAAAAAGCTGCTTCTTTCCATTAGGGTTTGAAAACATGAGGGCCAAGGTAATTGAATTATACACTCCACTTGGGTTTTAAAACGTGAATCTGATATGCTTGGTTTCTGGTGCAATAGGGGCTCCTTCCCATGTATGTGCCCACACTATAATGAGCAAATATTGATGTTGATTTAGTTTTTCCTTTATGGGTATATATACTTTTATTATATTATATACTTTTGAACTAAATAGTCCTTTAAATAGCACATTGTTGTATTGTAATTAAATTATTACTAATTAAATTATTATGAACATTGTTGTATTGTAAATAAATTATTAGTAATTAGATTATTATGAAATACATCTGTTCTATAGATACTGAATGAACATATAAAATATATTTCTCCAACTAATGTTGGTTGTATAACTATTAAAAAATATTTAGTACATCTCTCGGATATATCCAAAAATTCATATCTGCCAACTGCGTGCCTCATTGTATTTGCTAATGCACACACCTGTATAAATTGGGAAAGGATATTGAAAAATGAATAAGTGTGACCTTTTCGCTAAGAGAACTGCTACGTTCACAACATTTTTCATAACATTTTCACAACAAATCCTAGTTGGCAGGTTGTTACAGGTTTTAAATTTAAATCCAATATTGAAATTACTTTCTTACCCACTAGTAACAGCAAATAACAACCTGCCAACTAGGATTTGTTGTGAAAATGTTGTGAAAAATATTGTGGACATAGTATTTCTCTTTCGCTAAATAGGTGTTGCCCATGTTCAGAGTCTTTATGGCAATTACTAAAATGGGTCTTTAATATGCATTTTCACTTTATGAAAATTTATAAGATTTGCTCAAAGGATCTTCTTCCCCCTCCCCCCCCCCCCCCCTTCCCTAAAGCATCATCTTCCAATAATCGAAACACTAATTATAACATTAACAAAATTGCCAAAAAAAAGGAGAAAATGACGGAATAATAGCCCAGCAGGCGCTTACGTGTATGCTCAAAGACTCTTTTTTTTTTTTTTTTTTTTTTTTTTTGTAAAGGTTAATAGTTATCATTCATCATAATTTGGGGTTGATGCATTTTCCAATTACAAAAATACCTAGGTGTGTGATGAATGTATATAGATTGTCTTATCTCTTCTTTGATTTATATTGCAAGTATTATTTGATGGGGTCAACAAATCCTCCATTTGGAATTTGAAGAACAAAACTTTTAGGAGAGTTTTTTTGTCCTCATAGATTGTTCAATTAACAGCTTTTTTGGTGGGCATTAAAGCTATTATTAGCCTCACCCCTAAGGATGTTCCCAACTTCAACAAAATTGCCAACCCTGTATCCTTTTGTGGCTCTTTTCTAGCCATGTTTCTTGTGCATTGTTCTAACTTGAAGATCCTTCCCTTATGGTTTGTGACTATAGTCGTGGGTAGGAAACGCAACAAAAAATGGGTCTATAGTTGCATTTTTGAAAAACATAGCTATTGTGCTCAGCCTATAGTCGCATTTAAAAGAACGTAGCTATATGTCCAAAGCTATAGCCGCATTTTTATAAATGCAGCCACAAAATTACCTACAGTCACAGCTTTTAAACGCAGCCCAAACATGGTCTAGAGTCGCTTTTTTAAAAAACGCAACTATAGTGCTCAGCCTATAGTCGCGTTTAAAAAAACGAAGCTATAGGTCTCAGCCTATAGCCGCATAGTATAGGCCGCGCGTAAAAGCGTGGCTATAGAAAATGCTGCTATAGCCTATAGCTGCGTTTTTTGGTTCTTTAGCTGCGTTTTTTAAACGCGGCTAAAGCCTCTACTTTTTGTTTGTCTGGACATGAATTAGAGGTGATGGCAATTAATTTATCTCAATATCAATTTCATTTCAAACTTCATTTTGATCTTTATTTCAATATAAAATTTAGTCATAAGTTCAGATTTGGTCATTAACGCTTGCTTTCAATAAAATGGTATTATAGGAAGATCATAATTGCACTGAATGAAGGACATCCCTTCCCGCCAACCATCTTGTAGTTGCACATTGTGCTGCTTATTATTTTATTTGTAATGTTAATGTTATACTTATGTTTAAACATATATTTAACTCTTTTCTTAATCTACTCCTTTTAATTTTTTATCTATCATATGAGAAATGGTGTAGTTTGAAAATCAAATTCAGTACGAAAATAGGGTTTATCCTAAATAAATATTTTTACTAATATGTGTAATGAATAGTTTTCATTCATCAGAATCCTGAGTTGATGCATTTTTCAATTACAAAAAATACCTAGGTGTGTGATGAATAAATATAGAATGTCTTTTCAGTTTTGTGATTTATATTGCAAGCATTGTTTGAGGGGGTCAATGATTCTACTATTTGGAATTTAAAGAACAAAACATATAGAAGACTTGTTTTGTCGTCATTGATTATTCAATTAATAGCTTTTTTGTTGGGCGATAAAGTTATATCTGTAGTGCCAAGATTCATTCAAACTTCAGCAACGTAGCAAGGTTTTTTTTTTTTTTTTTTTTTTTTTTTTTTTTTTGCAGCTCTGTTTTAGCCAAGTTTTTTGTGTATAGTTCTAACTTGAAGATCCTGCTCCAATGATTCGTGACTTTAATAAGCGTTGAGTTAGCTAAGCTGGCCTCTGATTTTTTTTTGTCAACACATGAATTAGAGGTAATGGCAATTAATTTATATCATTCTTAATTTCATTTCAAACTTCATTTTCATCTTTGTTTCAATATAAAGTTCGGTCATAAATTCAAATTTGGTCATTAATGCTAACTTTCAATAAAATGGTATTATAGGTAGATCATAATTGAATTGAGTGAAGGCCATCCCTTCCCACCAACCATCTTGAAGTTGCACATTGTAGTGCTTAAAATTATATTTGTAATGTTATTGTTATGCTTATGGTTGAACATATTTTTAATTCCAAATTAATTTTTCTCAAATCTACTCCTTATAATTTTTTTATCATATGAGAAATATGGTAGTTTGAGAATCAAAATTTAGTACGAAAATAGGGTTTACTACCTGAACAAATATTTTTCCTAATTTATTTATTAACATGTTTTGTACATAGTAGGTGAAATATTTTATTCCAAAGTATAAGGAATGGGTTTTATTACATCTCTTCCTCTACATTATGAGCTAATTAGATTAATTTGATATTGAACCTATTTTCCTTTAATCTTATTGTTGGAAAATCTGGTTTTGCATCTCATACAAAACACATAGTGGAAGCAACAAACATGAATCTACTTCATGCATGAGAGATAACATGTAACCTTGAATTCTAAAACAAAGAATAGAAAGCGTACTTTGATACAGTGAAATTCAAAAACAGGACTTGAGAATACCTCTAATCAACATCCCAATTCCACATGATGCCCGATAAGAGTGGTTTCTCAATCAATCTTTATGTACGTTAATTCTCAAATAAAGTTCTTCTTCTTTTCATTGTAGACAAAAACTGTTTTCTTTTCTTTTCATCATACGTACAGAGTAACTTCCTTGATAGTTACTTTATTTAATAACTCTTATTAAATAAAAACTGATTATCTAATTGGGTTAGCCTTTTGGGCCTGCCCAATAGGGCTTAAGTTTGTGGCTTGAGATAGGACTAAAGGGAACAAATAAAACTCTAGCTCCAATGGGCCTTGGGCTTATCTATCAACTCTTGACAGGTCCAAAGTTATTATTAATTATATTTAATACCACTATATATATATATATAATTGCACTCTAGGCCTTATAAATAAATTATATCTCAAGACTCTAATGATATCATTTGACTCCTCTATGAAATATCCATAGTGAATAAAGTCATAATAAACTGTCACTTTGTAAACAACTATTTTATCCTTGAGTACCTGGTTTAATCTTTTAGTTATTCATATTTATTGAAATCCAATTTCAATAAATATAAACTTTAGTAACTCCTTACTAAAGTAGGCGCCCTAAATAACCAATCTCATTAAACTTATCTCAAAGGGATATTTCGTGTCTCTATAAAAAAAAAAAGATTATGAATTTCATCTTGAGAATATGTGTTCCCTCAACACTACGTGTGGTTACCCAACATACTAAGGTTTTGACCATCAATATTAGATCTCATTCCTGATATATCAAAGTAACCTACATTTTATGATCGGGTTTACTATCCTCTCAGGATTGAGAGTCTATGAAATTAGAAGTCGTGAGATTAATCATTCAGGTGACAATTGTTGATTGAATAGTTAATCTCATAGCAGTCCAGTTCAATATGTCTTAACACATCGACACATCAATACATCAACTAGAAGTCTCCACCTCTATGTTCAAGACAAACCATCTTAGTTAATGTGTTATAATCTTCGTAGATGAAACGCCAAATTTCATCACCGACTACGAACTATGTTTTGAGTTTACAAGAAACTTGTAATTTATATCTTCTATGACTAAATCACATACAATGCATCTCAAGGACTATGATAATGTCCTATTAGTTCATTTATAAATAATCTTATATAATTAAACAAATTAATTATTTATGACATGCTAATAAATTAAATTTTAGGGTATAAACCCCAACACTTACATCATGTAAGCAAATATATATAACAGTTGCCACCCCATTGATGTTTGCACCCATGCCTCTACCGACACCCCTATATCTTGTTGGATAATATTTGTTGTTCATTATACATGAAATAGTTCTTAGGTTGGGTGAATATACTAAAATGTACACACACACACACACACACAAACAAAGTATAACGTTCAACAATCCAAACTTGTTGGGACACCCTGAGTCATGCCTTGTCTTATCACCCTAAAAAAAAATTAAATCCTTATAAAATTGGGTCACATGTCAAATCATCTAAGTCATCTACGTAACAAGTTTGTTAAAGCCTTAAACCAAAAAAAAAAAAAAAAAAAAAAAAAGTTTGTTAAAGCCTTATAGTGACACCATATGAAACACCACAGTAAAATTATTAATTTACAAAATAAATGTGAATATAGTATCACATAATTTAAAATTGGTTATCATTTTTAATTTGGTGAAATGTGGTTTTTAATTATATGACAGTATATACACCTTTAGATACATAAAATTTAATCTTCACTATAGAATTGATCCTGTCCATCTCAAACACAAATCGATGTCAAATAAAAGGGGAAATTACACTTTAGTATATTACCACCTTAAATTATACACTAGATTACGCTTTGTACCTTAAACTATTCGAATGCAAGATTTGCACCCTAAACTATGACTCTTTTTACATTTTGCACCCAAACATTAGTTTTACTGTTAAGTTAAGAAGAAATTAATAACACATAACTTGCACATGACTTTTACTTAGGTTGCACACTGTTTAAAGACCAAAACTCTATTTCACAAACAATTAAAAAAACAAAAGTTTTTTTTTCCAGCTCTCTCTCTCTCTCTCTCTCTCTCTCTTGCGTGTGTAAGCTTTTTTTTTTTTTTAATTTTTTTTTTGTTCCAACTAATGGATTCAAGGATTGGAAATCCTGAAGATTGTAGCGAGGGTGGGTGAGGGTTATGTGTTCGCGCGTGGAAGTTGCTTCCAGTGGCGCGTTAAAGTCGTGTTTGATATTCTATGTTATGGGGTTGAAGTTTTATTGAATCTTTGTGCAATTTTCCACTTCGGAGTGCGTGAGATTGTGTACAGAGCAGTGTATATATAACGTAGGTATAATGTATGAACTATGAACATGTACAGAGAAACTTTATTTTGAGGAATGAGAAAGGTATTTACCCCTTTTTTATTATTCTATTCTTTGAATCTACTGTCTTGGGTTTCTGAGTACAATTAAAGTAGTGGGATTTTGGTTTTTTTTTTTTTTTTTTTTTTGGGTTTAGCTTTATTTTTGGCTTTATTTTCTGCTCAGTGATTTTTGCTGGTATTTTGGGTGTTTTTCTAGGTCTTTGGAGTTTGGAACTGTTTTTTTTTTTTTTGGGTATTTCGAAAAAGCATATAAGTTCCAAAAGGTAAGCCTCATGAAGCCCAGTGTTTAAACAGATACGAAGCTCAATCCACATGAGCTAGAAAAAAGAACTTTTGTTTTTAATTTGTGAAAAATGGTGTTTTGGTCTTTAAATAATGTGTCACCTAAACAAAAATTATATACAAGTCATGTACTATTAATTTCTATCTAACTTAACAGAAAAACTAATATTAGGGTGTAAAGTGTAACAAATATCATAGTTTAGGGTGCAAGTGTAATTTGATGTATAGTTTAGAATTGTAAAGTATAATTTCTCCTTAATAAAAATGTTAGTTTATTAGGCATACAAAGGCCAATCCAAGCTGCAAAGTGCAAAACATATTGTTGAACAAGACGGCAGGCCCAAAAACAATCTCTTTGATAACTGGTATATACAATTTCATGTATTATTATCTAAATTTAGGCACATATCATTCCATTAAGCATCTTAGAACTTCAATGTTTGGGCTGGCCCATGCAAAGCAAGTTCTATAGAGTGATTTACAATTTTAGATAGAAGCAATGATAGGTGGAATATGTCAGGAATATGAAATCAGAGTAATGTTACCGATACAAATTATTTTATAATATTTTTATAAACTGCTAATGTGGCTTTAACATTTTCCAAATAATTATTAGTAAATAAAAATGTAATGTTAGTGATGAGCCCAGATTAGAAATAGTAAGAATTTTCAACATCAATAGTTTGTAAAAATGTTGTAAAATAATTTGTAGATGCATTACACATAAAATAATTATTGTAATCCCTCTAGTTAGGTAGTTAGTTTGTTCGTTGAGATTATGATGAGTTAGTTAAGATTTGAGCACATATAGGTCATTTGATATATGACTTAATTCATAGAGCACATGTTCAACTAGCTAGCCAATTATCTTCAGCCATGTGAGCCAATGACATCAAAACTATTCTCCTATAGATTCCTAATTGTAATTCAACATATATATATATATATATATATTAATAGTAAAAACTGAGAGAAAATCCAATTAGATTCTACAATTAAAGTCTAATTTTGCGCAACATGTCCTAAATTATTTATTTTTAGAGAGAGTTTTATTTCTTAATTCTGAAGTCAAATGTGAGATCACATTATAAATATTCATTCAAGCGAGTTATTGAGTACAAAAATCAAAGAGTCTAGAATTAATGAACTAAAAAAAGAAGAAGAAAAAAGTGTTCATAATAACAAAAATTAAGAAGTAATAAAAAAAATTAAAATAAAATAAACAAACACAAAAAATTTACATTTTCTACCTAATAATATTCTTACAAAACATTTTAAAAAATAAAAAATATATATAAGAATGACTATCAATAGTATTTAAATTATATATGTAGGAATTATATTATGCATCTTAATGTATATCTTAAATATATCCATGTATATGCATGTGATTACAAGCTAGTTAAATATGATTGAAGAATAAATCAATTGATTGCTTAGTGCACTCTCTCTCTCTCTCAATATTTCTCAATGAATGATGACTACCTCAAATTAAGTCAATTTTCCTATAATTCTCATACATCCCCACAATTCCTTCCCTTCCACATTAGGAACCACTATTTCTTTAGTGGTTGAAGTCTATAAGTATATATAAAAAGTGTTTATTTGTTGAATCTTTTTGTCATAAAATAAGGTATGAAATTACTGATATATTCTTAAAGGTTTTTCTGCTTATAACAAGAGGTAGGAGAAGAATTCTTAAAAATTAAAAAAAAAAACAAAAAAAAAAAAAAAACAAAAACAAAAAATCATCAAAAAGAGGAAGGAGAGGAATTTGAACCCAAATTCTCATCATGAAAGAGAGCAGGTAAAGCTAAGGATACTGCATAGACATTACAAAATAATGTGTCACCAATCATAAAAAAGTATTAAACATTTATTTGTTATGGTGTTGAAGTAGATTAATTAAATTTATTGTCAAATTAGTTTGTAAGCATTCTATGGTAAAAGTAGTAGCTAATTTAACATTTCTCATATCCATTAAGCAAAAAGCTATAGGTTTTCTTGTGATCTTGAAATTTATAGGCTAAATTGCAAACTATACTGCTAAAGTTTGGTGTTTGGACTTTAAACCATGAAATTTCAGAATTTGGATTTTACCTATTAAAGTTTGGCGGTGTTTGAATTTCACAACCTGACATTTCAGAATTTAAATTTTACCCCCTAAATTTTAGAGGTGTTTAAATTTTACTCCCTAAAATAGGGGTGTTTAGATTTTACACCCTAAAGTTTCAGAATTTGGGAGAGTAAAATCAAAATACCCCCAAACTTCATGAGGTAAAATCCAAAATTTGAAATATCAGGGTGTAAAATCTAAACATCCCAAAACTTTATTAGGAGTGTAATTTGCAATTTAGCCAAGTTTGTATTATATAAAAGAAGTCATGTCAAATTGGTAACTGAGCAAAAATGATCAAAATATTACCCCCAAAATTTATATTTATTTTCAAAAGCATGTTGCAGTTTGTTTAAGCAAAGAAAGCCTACAAGGGTTACCAATGGGTTGCTATAGAGAAAACCTCGAGAAGGTTATTTAAAACTTAATTGCGATGTTGTAGGAAGTGATTGGGTAGGAAATAGGCTGTTTGAGCCATTTTTGCTCAATCTGAGTGACTAGAGATTTGAAGCTTCAAAATATTATAATAGAGAGTGGCCACAATACAAAGCCTATGTTGACGCTTTATTGATGGAATCCATGTACATATCCTATAAGGCATAAGCTGACAACTTAGAAGCTGGAAGATGTCTTGCACTTAGAATTTGAATACTGCTCTATTGTTTAGATCAATAGGGAGTCAAATTTTGTAGCCCATCACTTACGTAAATGGGCATTTGATTTACACTGGACAGTGACTTTTTTCTGTCATGCAACCCAGCCCAAAAATTAAATCTTTTTTCAAATGAATTTTTTTTTTTTTTTTTGTGAGAAACCTTTTTTCAAATGAATGATTGCTAGCTTTAAAGCCTGGAACTCATACCCCATCTCAAAATTTTGGATATATCCCAATTCACACCGCTAAGCTCTTTTTTTTTCCCCACTTTGCTTCTGTTACTTCTATATCACTGTATGAGATTCGTAACATTGTGGTATGCCATGTCATAGTAGACATTGTGTTTGTGCCTTACACAATCATATATAGAAAAACATGGTACACGTTTGTTTATTTATTTACTTAATTCATACAAAACATAGACGACTGCCATTAAGATTTAGATAATTGCCCCCAAAATTCATCTACTTGGGATATTAATTTCAATTCATCAAAAAAAAATCAATTTTTTTTTATATATTTATAAATTAAGATTTGGAATTTGATATGTTTTGGTTCTTTAATTCTTCACATTAATTAGCTTTAATCACCTACGCATTAAACAATTTTTTGTGGATAAAATAATTTTTTGGTAAATAATAATTAATTTTTTTTTCTCTCTTTCTTTCATGTTATCCATATTCCTTAAAGTTAGGCATTTTTACCTTTCTTCAAAACTCCTCACATTTAAATTTCCTAAGTGGTTGTTACATTTTGTAATCTCTCTCTCCTAGGACTACGGACTAAGGAGTCTTATTTTCTTTTTTAATTTTTATTTTATAGAGTTTTAACCTATGACATCCACTTCTGGTGATTATGCTCATTATCATCAGAACAAGACGCCAATTGATTTTTGTTGTAGATGGGATTGAACCCCAGATCTCTTATTCAACCATCAGAGACTTTACTAGTTGAGCTAATTGGAACACACAAGAAGTCATATTTTCTATCATGAAAGGAATCAAAAACTGCCTCCTCAACTTCCCAACTAATACAAGCCAACCCCAAGATGGCAAAACCAGTCCACTATCAAAAGAAAAAAAAAATCGGTTGTTTTACAAAAAGGCTAACATTACATTTTTTGTTACACAAACAGTTTCTAAATACACAAAGTCGATGCTAATGGTGAATCATTTTCTACATTTGCCATTGTTTTGGTTTTTTCATTTTTATTTTTATTTGTTACCTACAACATTGAAAACATATGTTTTTTGTAACAAGAATCAATGGAGTCGATCAGGATTTCATACCAATGTACGAAGCTTTAGCGTCTTTGTTGGCTCCATTGACGACTCAGTAGCCAACTTCTCTAGAGAAAAGAAGTCCAAGTGAGGAATTGCCACGGTCATGCAACTTCATGAATTTAGTCCTTGACGTTATCTCTTGGATAGAAATTGCTGACGTGGCAAACAACCAAAATAAAATAATTAATTTTATTGCCACATCAACTACCACCTGGACTAACATGCCAGCATAATCTTAATCTATAATTTATTTAAAAGCAACTAATAAGTGAGTAACTTTTGGGATCAAAATCCCTAACTCGTGATTTCTTCATGTTTTGGTCTAGAGAGAAAGGTGAGGCACTACGGTGACTAGTGATGCCAAAGGTGATGCTTGATGGCGACAACAGGAGTTGAGGGCCGACTGAGTTGCCAATCTGCTAGTAATCTCTCTCTCTCTCTCTCTCTCTCTCTCTCTCTCTCTCATGGACCAAAACGTGAAGGGAGAGTAGAGAGGAACAAGAAGTTCAAAGACCTTTTTTTTTTTTATATTAGAACTTCAGACAACTGAAATGAAGTTGAAGAATGAATGACACTTTTCGGAAATGAAAAATGTCTTATTCTATGCTCAAAGGCAGAGACTTTTTTTTTTTTTTTTGGGGAAGAAAAAGGCAGAGGCTTTGAGAAAACCAAATTTATGTACTACACTAGCACTACTACAACACTATTTATTAGATTAAGGATGACTATGAGATACTTTAGCTTTGAAAGGTTGAAGTTGTTGGGTCCCAAATAATATTATCAACGATATTAGCAATCCAAAATAATAATCACACACAAGAACACAAAATTTACATGGAAAATCCTTTCTCTTTGAAGAGAAAAACCATAGGACAAACTTCGAATAATTTCACTATTATCAAATCAATTACAATAATTCTTGTGTATGTCTCACAGCTTAAGAAAAATCTCTCTTGTTTTTCTTTGCTCTCACACACACTCTCTTTATGTCTCGAAGGCAGCAACACTTTGCTCTGTCCTCCTTGGCTATCTCATCAAAGGCGGTAACCCTTTACTCTCTCCTCCTTGGCTATCTCATCAAAGGCGGCTATACTTTGCTCTCTCCTTCTTGCCTATCTTCTTGAAGGCGGCAATACCTTGCTCTCTTCTTCCTTTTGCGTTCCTCCCAAGCAAAAATCCTTTTTTTTTTCTCGCTCTTGGTTTTACGCTCTATTTTCCCTTAGGTCAAAGCCTTCAAATTCTTTATATCTTTGTCTATTTATAAGACTTTTTTTCTATTCCCTCTTAGTCTAGGAATACATTACTATTTAATAAGGAATAGACTTTCCTTCCACACACCAAGAAATAGTCTTTCCTTCCACAACAAGGAAACCAAAATTAATTTTTCCTTTTTCAACTAGGAAACCTAATTGACTTTCCTAGTCACAATTGGAATTTAACGCAATTTCCCAATAATCTCCACTTTGACTCGAATTCTATCAATTGTCCTCAACTCTCTTCTTTCCTCTTGGAATAGCTCCACCTTAATTAAAGCAATCTCTTCTCTTCCATCTTAATTCACATAAAGAGTCATCCACTAACTCAACAAAGCTATGATACCACTGTGGTCTTTTCCTTCACAACATTGTGTGCAACTGATCTTGATAGAGTTATTTGAATAACTCCAAATACCTGTCTATCAAGAAGGTTTCAGTCTCCATCCTTCATAGTTTAAGGTTTCATCCCTAAAAGAGGCATATGCAATTTCTTCCCATAGAGATAATCTTCAATTTGCATTCTGCAATACCCAGAGTCTGTTCCATCAAACTTCTCAATTCCTAAAACCTTGTCTTCTTTTCTAGCCATTGCTTCTACTCAAACCTTAGCTCTAATACCATTTGTTGGGTCCTAAATAATATTATCAACGATATTAGCAATTCAAAATAACAATCACACACATAAACACGAAATTTACATGGAAAATCCTTTCTCTTTGAATGGAAAAACCACGGGACAAACTCCGAATAATTTTACTATTATCAAATTAATTACAATAATTTTTGTGTATATCTCACAGTTAAAGAAAAATCTCTCTTGTTTTTCTTTGCTCTCACACACACTCTCTTTGTGTCTCGAAGGCAGCAACACTCTCTTTGTGTCTTTGCTATCACACACACTCTCTTTGTGTCTCAAAGGCAGCAACACTTTGCTCTATCCTCCTTAGCTATCTCATCGAAGACGACAACCCTTTGCTCTCTCCACCATGGTTGTCTCATCAGAGGCGGCAATACCTTGCTCTCTCATTTCTCTTGCGTTCCTCCCAAGTGAAAATCTTTTTTTTTTTTTTTTTTCTCTCTCTTGGTTTCACACTCTATTTTCCCTCTCCCCATAGGGAGGACCCTTGGGGCAAAACCTTCAAATTCTTTGTATCTTTATTTATTTATAAGACTCTTTTTCTATTCCCTCTTGAACTAGGAATACATTATGTCTTTAATAAGGAATAGAGTTTCCTACCACACTAAGAAATAGCCTCTCCTTCCACAACAAGGAAACTCAAATCAATTTTTCCTTCTTCAACTAGGAAACCTAGTTGAATTTCCAAGTCACAATTGGAATTTGAGGCAATTTCCCAATAGAAGCTAGCAATCGAGTTTTGAATTATGTTTGGATGGCCAGAAGCAGAAAGAAGGCACTATTGTCCTCACGTTAGGGATTTTGGATTTTAGGGAGATGTGTTTTACATTGAGTCTGCCCCTGTTTAACGAAATAAGCAATCTTTATTATCAAACTAAAATGATTTGATTAGTCTTTTTAAAAAATATTGACGTGGTGGTATAGGTGTCCGTTGATGTGGAATTTTATTTATTTATTTTATATTTTAGCCATTTGATACAACAAACTTTTCCATCCAAGAGATAATGGAGGGAACAAAATTGACACGATACTGGAAGGTTAGAGACTAAATTGACACAATTGAAAGGTTAGGAACCGAATTGAAACCATTTATTATTCAATACGGCGTGAACAGAACTTATGGAATCTATAAATCCTTCTAATACCATGTAATATTACTCCCTTACATTGGTTGATCATCAATCTTCCTTCTACCCTTTCTTTTTATTCACTAGCCGCAACCTTTTTACTTATTTTTTCTTCTTTGTATGAGCCTAATTTATCCTTTGTTGATTCTTTGCATGCACCAATTTATCCATCTTAGAATAACTTGATATGTTTTGGTTCTTTAATTCTTATATGATATGTTTTTGTTTTTTATTTTCTATATTTTAGGGGTTGATAATTTTGATTAAAAATTTTAAAAAACCGGATAAATGAAAATGTGGAATTTAATATGTTTTGGGGTTTCTTTTTTCTTCTCTTTCTGTTATGGGTTTAATAAATCATATAAAAAATAGGATAGATGAAGATTTGGAATTTGATATGTTTTGGTTCTTTAATTCTTTACAGAAGCTACGTTTCAATTTGTTTGAACGTATATCTGATATGTTTTGTTTTTTTTTTTTTCTTTTCTTTATTTAT
This sequence comes from Lithocarpus polystachyus, assembly GCA_033629205.1. Lineage (NCBI taxonomy): Eukaryota > Viridiplantae > Streptophyta > Magnoliopsida > Fagales > Fagaceae > Lithocarpus > Lithocarpus polystachyus. The sequence goes on from CM066166.1 coordinate 85,839,784, forward strand.
GGGTTTGATAATTTTGATAAAAAAATATTTAAAAATTGATAGAAGAAGATGTGATATCTGATATGTTTTGGGTTTTTTCTTTCTTTCTATTATGGGATTTATGAATCATACAGATATATATATATATATATATATATATATATATATATAAAAGGATAGATGAATATGTGGAATTTGATATGTTTTGGTTCTTTAATTAATATTCTTTATAGAAGGTGCGTTTCATTTTTTTTCTACACTACAAAAGCTGCTTCTTTCCATTAGGGTTTGAAAACGTGAGGGCCAAGGTAATTGAATGGAACACTCCACTTGGGTTTGAAAACGTGAATCTGATATGCTTGGTTTCTGGTGCAATAGGGGCCCCTTCCCATTTGTGTGCCCACACTATAATGAGCAAAAATTGATGTTGATTTTTTTTTTTTTTTTTGAGAAAGAATTTCAACTTATGGCGTCCACTCCTGATGATAGCTCTTTATTATCAGACCAAGACACCATTTGGTTTTTAGCGTAGGCGGGGATTGAACTCCAGATTTCTTATTTAACTATCAGAGATTTTACTAGTTGAGCTAACTGGAACCCACATATCGATGTTGATTTAGTTGTTTCTTTATGGGTATATATATTTTTATAATATTATATACTTTTGAACTAAATAGTTCTTTAAATAGCACATTGGTGTATTGTAAACAAATTATTACTAATTAAATTATTATGAGCATTGTTGTATTGTAAATAAATTATTAGTTGTTTCTTTATGGGTATATATATTTTTATAATATTATATACTTTTGAATTAAATAGTTCTTTAAATAGCACATTGGTGTATTGTAAATGTCAGTTCGTTTAGACCCCTTAAACCCAACAGATTAACCTAGAGAATTAGCCAAGTGATTAACTTAGGTAATTTAAACAAGTCTAGGTTAACACAAATAATCAAAAACAATAAAGCAGCGGAAAATAAATAACACAAAGATCTAATGACCCAGGAAAACCAAACCGGTAAAAAACCTGGGGAGGATTTAACCTAGCTATCCTCAAGGTAAAACTGAATTCACTATGAAAGAATTGAAGTTTACACAATAAGACTTAGACCACTAACATCCTATTGCTACCCAAGTGTAGGAAACTTACTACCACGACCCCATGATAGCTCTGAGATCCACGGACTCCTTCTTTCTTGAATTCTTCAGCAATCCACAAGCGCACTTGCTTGTATTTCTTGAAGATCTTTGATTCTGCAACTGTATGATTTACCAAGCTCTTGACATGAGTCTTGAGTTTGGAAACCCTAAGTGCATGTGAAGGTAAACACCTCCAGATCTCACAATGAGATTCACAAACACAGCAAAACAGAACTCTAAAAACGTGGCTAGGGTTTTCCCTTATATACTTAGGGCAAAACATAAAACCCTATACATTAAATGGACTAAGGCTGAGTTGGAAAATTCTGCAGAAAATCAATCTGCACGACTTTCGATCAATCGAGTCTAATTTTCGATCGATCGAGTCAGGCAGAAAGTGCACAGTGAATTCTGCATAAAACTCGATTCCAACTTTACATGAAGAGTCATACTTTGAGCAAGTCTAACACACAACTTAAAGAATGTTTTGATCATGGTTTGCCAACATTACAAATTGAAGTTCTAATACATTAGTTCCTAATTCTTAGAACCTAACAGTAAACAAATTATTACTAATTAAATTATTATGAACATTGCTGTATTGTAAATAAATTATTAGTAATGAAATTATTATGAAATACATTTGTTTTATAGATACTGAATGTACATATAAAATATATTTCTCCAATTAATGTTGGTCGTATCACTGTTAAAAAATATTTAGTACATCTCTTAGATAGATCCAAAAATTCATATCTACCAATTGCATGCCTCGTTGTACTTGCTAATGCCCACACATGTATAAATTGGGAAAGGATATAGAAAAATGAAGGCGTAAATGCACTTTTAGTCCCTACATTTTGACTTTTTTTTCTATTTTAGTTCCTACATTTTATTTTTACCACTTTTAGTCCCTAAACCAATTAACGCGGGATATTTAAGTCCTTGAAGCACCATTCCGTCACCAAACTAACTGGAAAAGCTGATGTGGTTGATGGATCAATAAAATAATGATTTTTTTTACACATTGATCAATAAAATAACAGGGAAAGCTCACGTGAAGCAATCTAGCACGTAGGTAAAGAAAAATCCCCAAATTAGTTTAATCCCTAGATCAACCTCTCTGTCTCTCTCGAACCATCAGCCTGTTAAACCATCTCTGCCACTTGAAGCCACCATCATCATCAACCATCTCTCTCCCAAGATCTTCAACCATTTCGAAGTCCCTGATCAAATGGAAGCAAGCTCTTCAACCAATTCAAGCTTGAGGAGAAGAGCTCCATTTAGGTGCTACTATGCTGAAAAACCAATATTAGTCATTTCGTGTATAGCAGACAACCCTGGCAGAAGTTTTTATGGCTGTCCAAACTCCAAACTACTAGGTATTTCAATATTTGAGTATTTTTTTAATTAATCATGTTTTGCTGTGTCGACCATGTTAGAAAAACCCAATTATGTTTTTTCTATGAAGTAGTTGACATTTCTTTGCTATGCTTTGTTACTGTTGGTGGGTTATTGATGTTATGCTATTTTAGCCTTGGAGTTATGAGTGATTCTTGGAATCTTTGAGTTGGGTGCTTGAAATGTTTTAGCTGTGATTCTGTTCTACGCTCTGTTTATGGAGATTATTGAAAATCTCAACCTTTGGGTAATTTGCTTAAAATATCTAAGCTATTCTATGCTTTCTACTCTAATTTTGTTGGCATTTCCCAAAAATTTGACAAATATTGGTTTTTGAGCTTTTGGTTAAGGTTTGTATGATAATAATGCTCCAGCTATTGGATTTGAGTTTGGCTTTCTGCTCTAATGTGCTGTTAAAAGTTTGGGTTGTTTATGGCTTTTTTAATTGCTAAGTAAAATTAATGAATATCAATTATAAAAAATAAAAAAAAAACCCTCAACTTTTAATCATGTTGGCAGAATGTAGGTTTTGAGTATTTCAATATTTGAGTAATTAATCTTTTTTTTTTTCTGTGGACTTAATAGACTGAGAGTTTCATATATGTTTTTATATTCATATGTTTAAGACACTCATTACTGTTCCTTCAATAAAATTCAAATACTATTTTTTTTTTTTTTTTTTTTTGGGTTTGGGAGGGAGGAGGGCTGAAAGACCAAATATCTTCATTCATCCTGTTTTTGCTGAAGTTGAGTTATTTCTTTGCTATGGAGTGCATGCTTAAATGATGTTGATCTTCAATGTTAATGTTTTCTTAAAAATTGGATTGCTATGGTTATATATAAACAACAATGTTTTTTCAATTTCATGTTAATTATACAGTCCTTATTGGTCATTAAGTAGCCTGATGGATGAAGAAATTGGTTTGCATTTCAGGTTGGGTGAAAGTGTAAATTCTTCCAATGGCGTGATGATGAGATATGTGAACATGGTAAAGTGCTTATCCTAGAGCAAAGGCAACGGATTATCAGATAGAGGCCGAGGTTGCAAGATTCTACAAGAGAGAGAAGTTTTACACTGTGGCTTTGTATTCTTCTTGGTGATATGTGGGATTTGTCTCTTTAATTGTATGAGTAGTTAGACAGGTCGTGGAAGTTTGGTTAGGTAGCAAGTGGGAAGTGTGGAAGTGTTTATGTTTGGTTAGGTGGGTGGTGGGAGTTTGGTTAGCATGTTATATAGACGGGGGAGTTTCAATATCCTGTAATTGCAAATGCATAGGGCTGGCAGTGTGTAAAATTTTTGGTTAGTTAGTTAGCATGGAAACACCTGCTGGTTTTTTTTTTTTTTTTGGTACCATTTCTGGAATGAAATGAATACCCCTGTTTTCTAACTATGTTTTTCAATGGTAAAATATTAATAATGATCCATTCTCTCCTTTGTAACATTTTTGCCACATTGAATGATTTGGAATTTTTGTGTGCTTAACATTTGTTTTGTATTCATCGACATGGGGTTGCCGGAATATGTGTATCTATGTTCCCTTTCCATGAGTTTGTCTCCCAAAAACAAAACATTAAATATTTTTAATTGTATTGTCTATCTGTTTGTTTGTTTGTTTGATCATCTGAACATGTCAGTCCATTCCCACTGCCTATGTGAACTTTGGCAGACCATTCTGGCTGCCTATTGTCTAGGCTCTACTTGCTGTGAAGATTGCCTAACTAATCTGGAATATCACCACTGAAGTTGCAACTAGCTAGAATTTTGAAAGATGGAAAAAAGCTTTAGTTATATAGAAAATAAAACATAAGAGAGTTGGATCATGGATCAGAAATATATAGGAAAATTAATAACTTTGTTTGTTTATTGGATCTTGCAAGATATTTAGCTTTTGCAAATCTCCCAAGCATCCAGAGAGGGAACCTGTGAGTCCTTTGTTGAAGGAAAAGTCCCTGAAATTTGGATAATATTAATATCACAACTATTCCAACTTCAATGAATAGACTACTGGACCTATATATTAATTAGTACAACTTACTATTAATGGAAAACAACACACACACAAAACAAAGGGCATTGTAGCACATTGTAGCACAAAAGGGACAAACACTTCAACTCACATTTGAAGCATACCATGACTGAAAGGCTTAATCAGTTGATTAAATCATAGTAAAGATACCATCCATACAGAAAGGAAACAAGTGAATAGGGCAACTTCCAAACCAAGAGCAAGCCAGTAGCCAGTTTAGTGTAATTACATCATCTCCTTCCCAACAAGATTTGGAATGATAATAGACTGTTCCAAGACAAAAAATCTCGTCACTCTTATCCTAAACTACCTAATTTCAGATTAAGTACAAGAAGAAAATAGAAAAACAGCAACTAAAATTTCTGCTCAACATCAAATAAAACAGCTGCTAAAATTTCTGCTGCATTAAATTTTTGCTACAGATAAAAACAACAGCTGCAGAAATTTCTACTGCTAAAATTTTTGCTGCAAAATTTTCTACTGCAGATAAATAAAACAGCTACAGAAATTTCTGTTGCTAAAATTTTCGCTGCATTAAATTTCTACTACAGATAAACACAACAGTTGCAAAAATTTCTGCTGCTAAAATTTCTGTTGCATTAAATTTCTGCTGCAGATAAAACCTGCTGCATTGAAAAAATTATGCTGCATCAAATAAAAAATATGCTGCAAATTTCTTCAAATAAAAATTATGCTGCATTGATTAAACATATATAAGGTTATCACTTTCTACAAAACAAAGGGCACTGTTCCATAGTTAACCCTATCATAATTACCATCACTTTCTACAAAACAAAGGGCATTGTACCATAGTTAACCCTATCACAATTACCATCACTTTCTACAAAACATAGGGCATTGTTCCATAGTTAACCCTATCACCATAAATACACAAAACAAGCAAAGAAAAAATGAACTTGTGCTCTCTTCATCTCCTTGGACCATGCATAGATGATTAACTCCCACCATGTCTGATTGCTTCCGTGTATCTGGATGCATTCTTAGAAGCCTTTAGAGTCTCTAATGTGACCACCCTTGTCTTTTTGTGCCTTGGATTTAGGTTGATGTTGCTGGAATTTTGATGTGCACCTAGATTCTGTGTGGTGCTGCCTGACTAGTGTGGTGCAACTGGAGTGGAGTTGTGCTGTTGTGTATATAAGTGGATAAATGTGCTTCTGCTGGCCTGAAATGGATTGGATGAGCTTGTCCTGGCATGAGGTGTTACATTTGGACTAAATTGGTGCATCTTGGTTTGAGATGGTGCAAATTGAGTGGCTGAGCTTGTCTTGGCCTGAAATGGTGCACCTGGCCTGAAGCTGGGCTTGCTAGACTGGTATAATGCACTTGGAGTGGCTCAGCTATGCATGCTAGACTGAGGTGGTGCACCTGGCCTGAAGTTGGGCATGCTGGATTGGTATGGTGCACTTGGAGTGGATGGGCTATGCATGCTGGACTAAGGTGGTGCACTTGGAGTGGAGCTGAAGCTGTGCATACTGGCCTACAAACAAGAAATTCACACAAATTAATATTGAATATTGAAAAGCAACTATTTCACACACATGTTCATATATTACCTTATTAGATGTACTGGTTCTGTTTGTGGTGCCTGGCAGTGAGGAGTTCCCTCTAATCTCATCCTTGCAACTTCTTCTATTATGCCCTAACTTACCACAGGCCTTGCAGTGCTTAGAGATGCCAACTCTCCTGCTTGTTGGCTCATTAGGTTTCCTTGCTCTCTTCTTCTTAGGTCTTCCAGGTGGTCTTTTTTTGATGGGAGGCTGAACTGGGATCACACCACTAGGTCTCCACAAATTCTGTACATTGATTGGTGATATGATTGGTTCATAGCAAGCCTTGTATGTGGAGACATGGTAACATGGGTAAACATACTGCTCAGCATCTTGTCTGTTGAAAAATATGCAGGTGATTACATGAGCATAGGGTATGCCACTTATGTCCCACTTCCTACAACTGCAGTGTGTTGTGGCCAAGTCAATAGTGAAACTTTGCAGACCATTTTTTACTTCAAATTGGGTCTGCCCTGCCCAACAAGCTAATCACCTACTGGCTGCCACTTTTTCCTTGTGCAACCTCTTCAGAACCTTGGCACAAATATCTGACTCTACTCTCAGAATCTTCTCTCTATTGTCTTGAAACCTAGTCATGAGATATAGCCCGATACACTCAAGCTACAAGCAAATACAAGTACAATGAAACTTTTAGATATTAATTGCAACGACTGCTAAAAACAGTACCAAACAATGAGCCTAATTAACTGTAGGTGATCACAAAGACTCATACCATGCTAATTATAGGCTTAGACCTGAATTTAAGAATCCAACTCTCACACATATTGTTTACTATAGTGTCAGTCAAAGCATCCTCACTAAACATGTGTTTGGCCCATTTTGTTGTTGAATGAGCATCCAACCAACTGTGTGCATCAGCATCAATCCCTTCAGCTCATCCATCACCCTATCAAACTCTTCTTTATAAGTTGCCTTGGCTGCCTTCCAAAACAGTTCTCCGATCAAAACACCAGGATGGTTCTTCCTGAAGTTGTTGTAGAGGTGCCTGCAGCAAATCCTATGTTCATACTGTGGCTAGTTATCAATGAAAGTTTGCACCAACCCCTGTCACAAACAGTATCAAAGGAAAATATGTCTTAGAGATAGATACAATGAGTAAATGAAGAAAAAAACAACCAAATAGAGAATAAACTACACACCTTCTGCTGGTCTAATATAAACACCCATCTCTTATTCTGACCTATGTCTGTAAGTAACAGATTGATGAACCAAGTCTAAGAGTCCTTGGTTTCAGCCTCTACCACTGCATATGCTAGTGAGAAATACTCCTCATTAGGATCTCTGCATACTACTGTAATCAATTGCTCCCCCTGACTTGTTCTTCAAATGGCAGGCATCCAAACCAATGAATGGCCTACATCTAGCCAAAAACCCTTTCTTGCAGTCCTCCAAACATATGTATAGCCTCTTAAAATAAGACACCCCACACACCAAATCCATCTCAGCTGCTAAATCACCATCATGGAAGGACATACCTTTATAAGTATGGTACTACCAGGACTGGCCTTCCTTAATTCCTCATAGTACTCCTACAGCTGGTTGTATTGTTGTGTATAAGCCCCATCAACATATTCTCGAGCCTTATCCCTAGCCCTACTTGCTTTACCTGCACTTATGTTTAGGGTATACTTGTCATGGACAGCCTCTTGGATGTCTTTCAGCTTGATATTAGGCTGTCTTTTCACCTTCTTCATCGACTTCTTCCCAATGTATGATGAAGTACACCTAGGATTCTTATAACTTCTAGAGCAAGTGTGTTCCAATGTCAATGTCCTTAGTTGGTAGCTCCTCTCCCTTGGCACCTTTATTAGATAAGCAACAAACTTGCACCCTTCTTGGCAAATAGCTCTTACCCTTTACAGATCATTTTTAACAAATCTGCTCCCCCATCCACCATGAACTATATAATCTGTTATAGCTTCCTTGAATTGCTTAGGTGTAGTAAACAACATATCTTTCTCAAAATAAATATGCTTAGCCTTAGCCACTGGCTTAAACAAAGGGAAGTTCCTCACTTGCTCTTTTTTCTGTTCCCTTTCATCTCCCACATATGTCCTGTTGTCATCCTCAGACTTATCATCACTATCATACCCAAGCTCATCATCAGATGATGATTCCACAAGACTGTGCAATTCCTCACTCTCATAATCAGAGTTCATTACACCAGCACCCATTTGGCCTGATTCATTAACATCAGCATCATCCTTACCATCCCAACTGTCATTACTATCTTCAACAAAGTCCATCACACCATGGTTCAACTTTACATCATCTTCTAGGCCACTTCCCCCACCATCACTTCCCACACTATCACTGCTATCACTTATATGAAATACCTCAGGTGGGTGCTCAATGATAAGTTCTTTACCTACTCTCCTTGAACGCACTTGAGAAGCAACCACCTCAATAGGAACATCAGCATTAACCTCAAGCTCACCCTCATTGTTAAAAGTTTGATCATTAGCATACATGCCATCACTAACATAAAAACTGTAAAAATCATTCCCATCATGGTCATCATGTTCACTGCCATCGTCATTGTCATAATAACCTGTAAAGTCTTACTCCAATGCCAATGGCTGCACACCCTCACCAGTATCCTGTCCTTCATCAACTAATATAGGGTCGTGTATTGAGTGCTCTACATATGAATATATTCATAACCCCTCACTAATTTTATCAAGTACATGGCATCACTATCATCAACAATCAAATGGAAGTCTACTAGTTCTTGGTCCACTCCAGGCATTTTATACCACAACCTCCTAACAGATGTGTACCCAAAGTCCTTACATATACTCTCTATCTCAACCTTAGACCTCCTTTCATGGTCATAATTATCAACTACATCTACTGCACCTCCCACATATGTTCGGCCATTCTCAGTAAAATGGCCACCATGATGCACAGATATATTAAATAGCTCATCCATTCTGCATGCAACATAACCCCAAAACCAATTAAACAATGCTAGTTACAGAACAAAATATATATTATATTTAACGAAACAACACTCATACCTAACAAAAAATTCCATTATGCATGCAGACAACACAACACTTAATCAAATATTTAAGTAACAATACAACACTTACTTCAATAGTTTTGTTATACTAAAAGAAACAGAGAAGAGTACTTTTGTCATACACGGGGAACACATGGACCACAATGTAAACCACAAACCAACACATGCAAACAAGGACCAACAAATAGTCAAAAAGCCAAAATATACAAAAATATTGTAGCCCTTACTAGGAAAAAGCCAACAAGCGTATTGTAAAGCTATTAATAAGGACAGAGAGAAAAGAGAGAAGACCTTTTCACAAAGACAGAGGTCTCCCAACTTTCATTTTCTCCACTCCATGAAAAGTGTGGGTATCAAGTGACAGTGATTGACAGATATGGTGGTTTTGAGAGATGGTTGATGATGATGGTGCTTCAAGTTAGCTTCTTTCAAAGATGGGTTTTGAGAGATGGTTGATGATGATGGTGGTTTGAGAGAGAAGTGGGATTTTTCTTTGTGGTTGATGATGATGGCTGTTCGGTAAAGGCAGAGAGCTTTACTAGGGATTAAGTCTGATTTGGGAAAGCCCTTTACCTGCACGCCAGAGAGGTTGGTGAGTGACATACACGTGTGGGGTGGGAAGCCATGTGTCGAAGTGGTGTGGCTGATTACTTTACCTGTGCACCAAATTGCTTCACGTGAGCTTTCCCCATTATTTTATTAATCCATGTGTAAAAAAAAAAATCATTATTTTATTGATCCGTCAACCACATCAGCTTTCCCCATTAGTTTGGTGACGGAATGGTGCTTCAAGGACTTAAATGTCCCGCGTTAATTGGTTTAGGGACAAAAAGTGATAAAAATAAAATGTAGGAACTAAAATAGAAAAAAGTCAAAATATAGAGACTAAAAGTGCATTTACGCCAAAAATGAATAAGTGTGACCTTTTCGTTAGATAGGTGTTGCCCATGTTTAAAGTCTTCATGGCAATTACTAAAATGGGTCTTCATTATGCATTTTCACTTTATGTAAATTTATAAAATTTGCTCAAAGGATCTTCTTCCCCCCCCCCCCCCCCCACCACCACCACCACCACCACCACCACCACCAAGCATCATCTTCCAATCATTGAAATGTTGATTATAGCATTAACAAAAATTCCAAAAATAGGTGATAATTACATAATAATAGCCTTTGAGCACACGTGAGCGTGCATGCTCAAAGGCTCTTCTATTTTTTTTTTTTTTTTTTTTTTTTTTGTAAAGGTTAATAGTTTTCATTCATCATAATTCGGGATTGATGCATTTTCCAATAACAAAAATACGTAGGTGTGTGATGAATAAATATAGAATGTCTTATCTCATATGTGATTTATATTGCAGGCATTATTTGAGGGGGTCAACGAATCCTCCATTTGGAATTTGAAGAACAAAACTTTTAGGAGAGTTGTTTTGTCCTTCAATTAGTAGCTTTTTTGGTGGCATTAAAGCTATTATCAGCCTCAGCCCTAAGGATGTTCCCAACTTCAACAAAATTTCCAACCTCGTATCCTTTTGCGGCTCTATTCTAGCCATGTTTATTGTGCATACTTCTAACTTAAAGATCCTCCTCCTATGGTTCATGACTATAATAGGCGTTGAATTAGCTACACCGACCTTTGCTTTTTATTTGTCAGGAAATTAATTAGAGGTGATGACAATTAATTTATCTCATTCTCAACTTCATTTCAAACTTCATTTTGATCTTTATTTCAATATAAAATTCGGCCATAAGTTCAAATTTGGTCATTAATGCTCACTTTCAATAAAATGGTATCATAGGAATATCATAATTGCACTGGATGAAGGTCGTCCCTTCCCGCCAAACATTTTGTAGTCGCACATTGTCATGCTTATAATTATATTTGTAATGTTAATGCTATACTTATGTTTAAACATATATTTAACTCCAAATTAATTTTTGTCAAATCTACTCCTTATAATTTTTTTTATCCATAATATGAAAAATGGGGTAGTTTGAGAATCAAAATTTAGTACGACAATAGGGTTTATCCTGAACAAATATTGTTACTAATATGTGTGATGAATAGTATTCATTCATCATAATACGAGGTTGATGCATTTTCCAATTACAAAAATACCTAGGTGTGTGATGAATGAATATAAAATGTCTTATCACTTTTGTGATTTATATTGTAAGCATTATTTGAGGGGTTCAATGAATCCTCCATTTGGAATTTGAAGAACAAAACTTTTAGAAGAGCAGTTTTGTTTTCATTGATTGTTCAATTAGCAGCTGTTTGGATAAGTTTTATTGGACTAGTGCTTATATTACTCTTACGAATGACCCTAACTTCAACAAAATTGACAAGCTCAAATCCTTTTGCGGCTTTATTCTAGCATTGGGACTATGATAGGCATTAAATTGGCTGCGTTGGCCTTTGCTTTTTATTTGTCTAGAAATGAATTAGAGGTGATGGCAATTAATTTATTACATTCTCAATTTCAATTCAAACTTCATTTTGATCTTTGTTTCACTATAAAATTTGGTCATAAGTTCAAACTTGGTCATTAATGCTTACTTTCTTTTTCTTTCCTTTTTGAGGGAATTTCAACCTACGACGTCTACTCCTGATAATAGCTCTTTATCATTAAACGAAGACACCATTTGGTTTTAGGTGTCGGGGATTGAACCCTAGGTTTCTTATTCAACTATCAGAGACTTTACTAGTTAAGCTAACTGGAACCCACCATGCTTACTTTCAATAAAATGGTATTATAGGAAGATCATAATTGAATTGAATGAAGGTCGTCCCTTCCTGCCAACCATCTTGTAGTCGCACATTGTAGTGTTTATAATTATATTTGTAATGTTATTGGTACGCTTAAGTCTAAACATATGTTTAACTCCAAATTAATTTTTCAATTTGGTAGTTTGAGAATCGAAATTTAGCACGAAAATAGGATTTACCCTAAACAAATATTGTTACTAATATGTTTGTTAACATGTTTTGTACATAGTAAGTGAAATATTTTATTCCAAAGTTTAAGGATTGGGTTTTATGGCATCTCTTCTGCTACATTATGAGCTACTTAGATTAATTCGATATTGCACCTACTTTCCTCTAATCTTACACCGTTGGTTCCAGGAATATGTAAGCAAATATATATATATATATATAAGTTGCCACCCTAGTGACGATTGCACCCATGCCTCCACCTACACCACTATACCTTGTTGGATAATATTCGTTGCTCATTATACATGAAACAATTCTTAAGTGAATATACTAATATGTACAAAACAAAAAAAATAACGTTCAACAATCCAAACTTGTTGGGACACCCTGAGTTATGCCTTGTCTTATCACCTTCAAAAAAATTCAATCCTTACAAAACTGGGTCATGTCAAATCATCCGAGCCATCTACCTATAGCAAGTCTGTTAAAGCCATACATACACCTTTAGATACATAAATTGGTCTGTTAAAATCGGTTATCATTTTTAATTTGGTGAATTGTGGTTTTTTAGTATATGATAATACTTACACCTTTAGATACATAAAATTAAATCTTCATTGTTGAATTGATTCCCTCCGTCTCAAAAGCAAATAGATGTCAAATAAAAGAGGAAATTACATTTTTCCATCCTAAACTATACACCAAATTATACTTTGCACTCTAAACTATTCGAATATACGATTTGTACCCTAAACTATTTCTCTTGTAACATTTTGCATCTTGACGTTAGTTTTATTGTTAAGTTAGGCAAAAATTAATAGCACATCACTTGCATATGATTTTGCTTTAAGTGACACACTATTTAAAGACCAAAACACCCTTTTCACAAACAATTAAAAACAAAAGTTTCTTTTTTTTAACTCTTTATCTCTCTCTTGCGTGCGGAAGCTTTTTTTTTTTTTTTTTTAAATATCTATTCTAGCTAATGGATTCAAGGATGGGAAGTTCTGAAGATTGTAGTCAAGGTGGGTGAGGGTTATGTGTTGGTGTGTGAAAGTCGTGTTTGATATTCTGTGTTATGGGGTTGAAGTTTTATTGAATCTTTGTGCAGTTTTCTAATTCTGAGTGTGAGATTTTGTATAGAGAAGTGTATATATAGCATAGGCATAATGTATGAACTATGAACATTACAGAGAGATTTTATTTTGAGGAATGAGAAAGGCATTTACCCCTTTTTCATTATTCTGTTCTTTGAATCTGCTGTCTTGGGTTTCTGAGTACAACTAAAGCTGTGGCATTTACCCCTTTTTCATTATTCTGTTTGTTTTTCTAGGTTTTACTGTATTTCTTGTTGTGTTTTCTGCTCAGTGAGTTTTTCTGGATCTATGGAATTTTTTTTTTTTTTTTTGGTATTTTGAAAAAGCATACGGGTTCCAAAAGGGTCTCATGAAGCCCAGTGTTTGGAAAAATATGAAGCTCAATCCATATGAGCTGGGAAAAAAAAAAACTTTATTTTTTTTTTAATATTTGAAAGAAAGGGTGTTTTGGTCTTTAATTAGCGTGTCACCTAAGCAAAAATCCTGTGCAAGTTATATGCTATTAATCTCTACCTAACTTAATAATAAAATTAATGTTAGGGTGTAAAGTGTAACAATGGTCATAGTTTATGGTGTATATCGTGCATTTGAATAGTTCAGAGTGCAAAATATATCTAGTGTATAGTTTAGAGTTGTAAATTGTGCTTTTCCCTAATAAAAATGTTAGCTAATTAGGCATTCAAAGGCCAATCAAGCTGCAATCTGCAAAGTGCAAAGCATTTTGTTGAACAAGACGGCAAGCCCAAAAACAATCGCTTTGGCAACTGGGATATACAATGAGCAAACCCAAAATACTCCATATGTATTATTATCTAAATTTATCATTCTGGAAAACATCTTTGAACTTCATGTTTGGGCTGGCCCATGCAAAGCAGGTTCTATTGAGTGATTAACAATTTTAGATAGAAGCAATAATAGGTTAAATATCTTTGGAATATGAAATAAGAGTAATGCTATAGACATAAATTATTTTACAATATTTTTACAAATTGATGATGTGGCTTCAACATTTTCCAAATAATTATTAGTTAATAAAAATGTAATGTTAATAGTAGGCCCAAATTTGAACTAGTAAGAATTTTCCGCATTAATAGTTTATAAAAATGTTGTAAAATAGTTTGTGATTATAGCATTACTCATGAAATAATGGTTGTAACCCCTTTAGTTTGTTAGTTAGTTAGTTAGTTAATTGAGATTAGGATGAATTAGTTAGGATTTGAGCACATGTAGGTTATTTAACACATGACTTAATTCATAGAGCACATGTTGAATTAAATAGTCAATTATCTTTAACCGTGTGGGCCAATGAGATTAGATCTACTCACCTATAAATACATAATTGTAATTCAACATTAGATATGATTGAAGAATAAATCAATTTATTGTTTAATGCATTTCCCCTCTCTCTCTCTCTCTCTCTCTCTCTCTCTCTATATATATATATATATATATATATATATATATGAATGGTAACTATCTCGAATTAAGTCAATTTTCCTACAATTCTCATACATCTCCCATAATTCCTACCCATCCACATTAGGTACAACTAGGTTTCTAACATAATAGGATCAAATTAGTGGTCAAAGTCTTAAGTATATATAAAAAGTGTTTATTTGCTAAATCTGTTTGTCATAAAATAAGGTACGAAATTACTGATATATTCTTAAAGGATTTTCTGCTTATAACAAGAGGTAGGAGAGGAATTCATAAAAATAATAAATAAATAAAATCATCAAAAGAGAGAGGAGATGAATTTAAACCCAAATTCTCATCATGAATGAGAGTAGATAGAGCTAAAGATACTACATAGACATTACAAAATAATATGTCACCAATCATAAAAAAGTAAACATTTATTTATTATGGTGTTGAAGTAGATTAATCATATCTATTGTCACATTAGTTTGTAAGCATTTTATGGTAAATTTTGTAGTAGCTAATTAAACATTTCTCATATCCACTAAGCTAAAAGCTATAGGTTTTCTTGTGATCTTGAAATTTATAGGCTAAGTTGCAAACTATACTCCTAAAGTTAGAGAATGTTTGGATTTTATACCTTGAATTTTCAAAATTTGGATTTTACCTCCTGAAATTTGGAGGTGTTTGAATTTCACACCTGACATTTCAGAATTTGGATTTTATCTCCTAAATTTTCAGAGTGTTTGGATTTTACTCCCTAAAGTGAGGTGGTGTTTGAATTTTACACCCTAAAGTTTCAAAATTTTGAGATGTAAAATCCAAACACCCCCAGACTTTAGGGAGTAAAATTCAAATTCTAAAACTTTAGGGTGTAAAATTCAAACACCCTCAACCTTTAAGAGGTAAAATCCAAATTTTGAAACTTTAAAATGTAAAATCCAAACATACCAAAACTTTAGGAGTGAGATTTGTAATTTAGCCAAATTTTTATTATATAAAAGAAGTCCTGTCAAAAAGGTAACTGAGCAAAAATGATCAAATAATTTTCCCCTGAATTTATTATTATTTTCAAAAGCATGCAGCAATTTTTTTAAGTAAAGAAAACCTACAAGGGTTACCACTTACCAATGGGTTGCAATAGAGAAAACCTCAAGAAGGTTTTTTAAAACTAAATTGCGATGTTGTAGGAAGTATGCTGTGTAATTGCCCAATTGGGTCGGAAATAGGCAGGCTTATCAGTTTCCTAAAGTTCTCCCCTGAAGTAGCAGAGGTTTGAGCCATTTTTTGCTCAATCTGAGTGACAAGGAATTTGAAGCTTCAAAATATTATAATAGAGAGTGGCCACAATACAAAGCCTACGTTGACGCTTTATTGATGGAATCCTTGTACATATCCTATATAAGCTGACAACTTAGAAGCTGGAAGATGTCGTGCACTTAGAATTTGAATAGTGCTTCATTGTTTGGATCAATATGGAGTCAAATTTTGTGGGCCATCACTTACGTAAATGGGCATTTGATTTGTGTTTCTTTAGTTTGCCGAAGCTTTACTTCTTCTCTTCAATATTTTTATTTGTTTATTTAATGCTAAATGGGAAGGAGCTCCACCACTGCGGTGTAGTTTGGTAGCAAGAGTTCTCGTATCGTTTACTTTTACATGATATTTGCCAGGAGTTGAGTGATTTTAATAGTGATGGTTCTACAAAACAAGTGTACTGTGCACACAGTTAAAGGAAGTAACCTACAACTAATTAATTATTGAGGCCCTAAGCTCATTGGCTTATATACTAACACATGGAATGATAGCCTCATCAAGACTTCAATGGTACACGTATTATCATTCTTACCGTTACGTAAATGAGTTCATATAAAAAAAATCTCATTTTTAATTCAGGCAAAATAAATAAATAAAAATAAAAAAAGTGGGAAGGAGATTCAAATTCAAATTTTCCTTCAAAAGTGGTATACTTTGAAGAGAGATATTTGTATAGTTGTTATTGTTTAACATATTTGGATCTACTTGTAGCCCCAAAAAAAAAGAAAAAAGAAAAAAAGCTACAAACCAAACCATCTCGAGTTTCAACTAATCGGGGAATAACAACAAACATGATAACAAGTCATGTCTATCAACAACAACAAACAATGCGTTATATCCGTACCACGAGGTGGGGTTTCTGAAAGGAACAGTGGGAGGAAGCATGGTCCATGGAAGAGTTACGAGAAATTTGAGGTATTAATTATAAAATCAATCTAAACCACTAAAAAAATAAAGAAAGAAAAAGAAAAACAAACAAAAACCCTGGGTAGGAATTGAAACCCAAGAGTATCACTGCATGCATTGCCGACTACATCTCTCCAGCTATTGAGTTTGTCATATTGTCACGCAATTTATAAGTCAATTAATTCACCTTCCTACTTAAAATCATTGCCCCCCCAATTATATATGTCAATCAATGCACCCTCCTCCCTTAAAATCACTACTTTTTACACACTAACCATATCAAGTTTGCCATAACAGGACACAACCTAGTGTCAAGTCAGTCTTGTTGTGACAATGAAGTTGTATCTTCTACGGGATAAGTCTCAACATTGACTTAAAAGATCAAACAAATTAAGTATACAATCTACGATTTTCAATTATATGTTAAAAATAAATAAACCTTAGTCACTAACCTATGCAATGCACGAAAGAGTCGAATAAAAGTTATAAATTTTCACTTATAAAAATTAAAACTTAAAAGGAAAAAAAAAATTCTTAGACCAATAGTGATAACTCTAACACCAATAGTGTTATATAGTCTCAACTTTCAAATGAATAAAATGACTTTGTTAGAGAGTGAAGACAAATAAATATACCAAATATTAAGTAAAGATTGCTTCAATCATCTGGCTTAAATAGTAGAACTTTTTTTTTTTTTTTGTTAACTTCCTTTGGACGCTTTTAAGCCAATAAACAAAACAAACCCTCATCACACACACACAAATGGGAGAAATTTGAAAAGAATAGATTTAGAAATATATGAATGTAAAAAAGAAGAAGAAGAAGAAGTACCAATTGAAAGGTAAAAAATAGCATCAGTCGAGTAAAAATGCAATAGATCATATATATGAAAAAAAAAAAAATAAAGGATGAGGTATTAAATTCAAGCTGAAGATGAGCTACTAATAACATATTACATTTCATAATTTATATCAAAATTCAAATTTATAAAGATGTAATTTATGCCTCTTAGCTGACATTTTCTTTACATACCAACAATAAAATAAAATTTAAAAAAATAAAATAAAGTTATAAATCAAAGTTTACAATTGTTTTATGTGTTAGTTTTTATTTATTATAGTTTCTTGATTACACCTAGCATCATTGTATATGAACACTAAAATACAAATATATTCATAACAGATTAATGGTGAAGTATGTCTGGTATTCCATAGCAAAAGTGATTCTCAACAGGATTTGAAATCATGAAAAAGAAATAAACTAACAAAAAAAAAATATCCAAAGATTTTCTTTCCTTTTCAAATTAGTGGTGAGGTAAAAAAAAAAAAAAACTACAGCTCCTCGATCTCTAATCTCTCTCTCTCTCTCTCTCTCTCTCTCTCTCTCTCTCTCTCTCTCTCTCTCTCTCTCTCTCTCTCTCTCTCTCTCTCTCTCTCTCTCTCTCTCTCTATGTATATTAGTATTATATATATACCTACCAGTCCTTCATTGAGGCATTACCTTAAAAAAAATCATCAACATTGCTAAAATCAAAGCAATAAACTCCAATATACAACCAATTAAAAAAAAAATTCTGCCCAAACTCCTTTCATAATTCATACCCAACAAAAGCTAACACGTATAAAAAAAAACAAAAAGGTGGAAAATTTTTATTGCCTTTAGCCTTGGAGTAAGGTTGCTCTCTAAGAAGCTTGGCTTGCTCCATAATGGTTTGCAACCACCAACAAATCAAGAAAATCTCAAACTAAATTGCTGTATTTTTTTGAGATTTTCCGGTTTAGGGTTTTGTTTTTCTCTCTCTAAACGTAGGATTATGAGTTAAATAAAAAGAGGCTGCATTAGGTTTGGGGTTAGTGCCATGGAGGATTTCGGGTTAGAAATAGTTTTTTTTTTTTTAATAATGCTGATGTGTAAAAATGTGGGCTGAGTTTGTGCTTGCGTTTGAGTGAGAGACAAAGACTGAGGAACAGTTTGAGACAGTTTAGGTTGTGTTTATGTATCGAGGGTTACAAATATAAAATCATAAAATCAAATTTTGTGTTTTATTATTATTATTATTATTATTATTATTATTATTATTATTGGGTTTTAGAAATATAAAATCGGATTTTTTTTTAATTTAAATAAAGCTGACGTGGAAATTTGTTGAGCTTAGCAAAAAAGTAGGAGGCTTCAGTTATATATATAAATATATATATATATATATATATTGATTATCTTACATCTCATAATTCTTATCCAATAATATCATATATAACTTGCTCAAAATTTTTATTGGATTATGTGGAATCTAGTTTTTATGACCCGATTCGATATAAAAGTGCTACAGTTTTAATTAGATTTTTTCTAAGGCATAGTCCATGAAGTAGAAGCTTGGGCCAATAGGCTCAAACTTTTGGCCCATTTTTAGCCTATTGTGGATCCTCTGTGCAAGATATAAATATCATTGTTTCAAATTATGATTTGTCGTGTTGTTTTGAAAGAGAAACATTGTACTGCCACATCTTATATTTTTTTTTGCTAGAAATAGTAAATCATTACGACTCTGTCGACATTGGCAAATTATTGAACCACATAATTTCTTGTGTCGTGTGATTTTCTTGTGTGTGTTATTTTTCTGTTTGTTGTTCCACCTCTCATAGATCTAAGAATTCGTGTATATTCCATTATTTTACCTCTTGAATTCTTTTTCTTTTATTTTTCTAAAATAGGAGTAGGCACAACCAAAAAAAAAAAAGTTTCCAAGTTTTTTTTTCTTGTTAAGAAGTAAGCAGATTCTAGGAGCAGATCATAACAAAATGAATGTATAGTAATATTATTTTTCCCTAAATTATAAGAATTACTACTACACAATATAACTCTTTTCAAAATTTCTTGCCGATCGCCAATGTGAAAGAGTTTACTCAACTCAAAATCTCAGTAACACTCTACCTCTCATCCACACTTTCTTATTATTATTATTTTTTTTTTTTTGGGAGAATCTTTCTCTGTTTTTTAATGACCAATTGAAGAAAACAAAGCTAGCATTGATCTCTAGCATTAATTTCCAATAAATACATTCATACAAGGCTGTATATATAAATATACAAATTCATTAATGGCCCATGCACGATGTCAAAACGTTTTTGATGCACATGTTTTTTTGCTTAAGAAAACAAAAGATCACCCACCTCCCCCTTTGACATAATGATCCGAAAGCGATGGCAATTATATTAAGATTTCAAAAGCAATTCAAGCAAGGTCTCTTACACTCATCGGATCGACTATCACTAATTATAAGATCAAGTCAAAGGTGTTTCTCCTTAGAATTAGAAAAGGGTCTCAACCAGCTCTTTATGTCATTGTTTAAGTCCTCTCTCTCCCTTGATTGATTCATAAGACAAAGTGTCCTTTTTAATATAGATTTATACCTTTGGCCCATACTGTTATTCTATTAACTTTTATATATGTCCCATGTAATCATTAATCATCAACTTTACATACAAATGAAATTTTTAGGTTAGCCCTTAAAAAAAATATTAATAAGAATTGACTAAACTTTGACTATTTAAGACAACTAGTTATGATGAGACCAAGTCATGATATTAGTAGACCCATGTTGAGATTAGGTTACAAAACCACCCAATTTATTGTAGGGAGAAGTAGAGCAATAATTCTCTCATACATTAATAGGGGCGTTTGGTTTGTTGTAATGTGTCCTTAATGTGATGCACATTATGATGATGTAACATTAAAGTTTTTGGTTTATTTTATTTTTTCTAATATTACTATAATTTAAAATTATAAAATATATCACAGCATCTTAATCTCATCACCTTCCTAAACAATGTAATGTTGTATTATTGTATTGAGATTACATTAATGTAAGATTATAATAATGTAATATTACGGCGTAATGTAACATCACACCAAATGCCTCCTAAACACGTGGAACATCATTATTGAGACTTACACATATTATACATGAAAATACTTTTATACTATGTATCAAATGCATGAAATATATGCCTCCTTAAATATAAGGAAAAGATTGGGTTTTTTTTTTTTTTTGTATTGCAAAGTATTTTATGTATCAAATGCATATGAAACATCTTTTTCAAATTGTGTGGAGTACATCCATGTATGAGACTCGCATACTTTGAAAGAGATGCTACATACATCTAATATATATAAGATGCTACATACATCTAATATATATAAGATACCACCTCCTTTTTATTGAGTTAGCATGGTACTCTAGGGACCATTATTTGGTTATTGAGTGGTCTTGTGCTACAGTGGTCCATTTGTGGGTAAGTTTAGTGTGAGTTTGGATAGAGCTGAAGTCCAAACTCACCTGTGTTTGCATTTTAAATAGTGGGTTCCATACACTGTTTACAGGGCCTGTAAGTACGGAATTTGACAAAATTAACTTTAAAACTAAGTCTCACGGCACTATTTACACATTTAAAAATTATTTTGCTACGGCAATTTCAATTTTTAGTTTTCAGTTTTTAGTAATACGCGGCACCAAACAGGAGAGTTTAAAAAACAAGCTGTCAATTTTTATGATGAAAAGCTAGCAACAAATGTAATTTTCACAAGACAAGAATCCTTTGCTAAAAAAAAAACAGAGGCTTTTAGGGGCAGAACGTCAGAACCAATCATCAACATGCAAGTTTGGCCCACGATAAATTTAATGACGAAAATACCACCCTTAGTTTTCTAAGGTAATAGGGTTTTTGAAATCATAAAAGTTTAGGCACAACTTTTTACAACTTTCTACAATAGATGAGTGTGATTGATAAAAATAAAAAAAAGGGGTAAATTCCACTAATATTATTTAAGTTCAAAACTTTTAAAAAACGACAAAATTAGTCTTTTATAGACATTTTTATCCTTGACTAGCCAAATCCTTTTCATCTCAGTCCCAAACCTTTCTCTCTCTCTCTCTCTCTCTCTCTCTCTCTCTCTCTCTCTCTCTCTCTCTCTCTCAGCCACACCCACGGCGGCTCCCTCTCTCTCACCCATACTCACGGCAACTGAAAACTCCCTCTTTCATGGCCAAAACTCATTCCTTCCACTACCATCTTCCACTTTCTTCTCAAATCAGTGCCATGGAGACATTTGACTAGGGATTTTTGAGCTTCACATCACCACTACTACTATTGTTCCATGCCAACAGCTTTAATCTGGTGCCAAACATGATTGGGTCTTCATTTTTGGGTTTGTATCTCTATTTTTGGGTTTGGGTTTGTGTGTCAAATGTCAATGAAACATTTGACAAGACCCACGAGCTCTACCACCCCCATCGGCAACACCAACACCAGTGGCTGTCGATCTCTATCCTCTTTTTCTATTCTAATTTTTTTTTTTTTTCTCTTTTGGTTTGGTTCTTTGTTTGTTTGGGTCT
The DNA here is from genome assembly GCA_033629205.1 of Lithocarpus polystachyus. Classification (NCBI taxonomy): domain Eukaryota; kingdom Viridiplantae; phylum Streptophyta; class Magnoliopsida; order Fagales; family Fagaceae; genus Lithocarpus; species Lithocarpus polystachyus. The sequence continues at coordinate 85,862,016 of CM066166.1, forward strand.
TGGTCAATTTACAAATTGAGTTTTCTTATGTGATATAAGGATTTAGTGATTTTTTATTTGGGTTTGAAATGGGGTTTGGGTATGATCATTTGTAGATTGTGTGGGTATTTTTTGATTTAGGGTTTGTCTCAAAATGGTTCTAATTGGTGATTTTGTTAGTGTGTTCATATGAATCTATGTATGATTGGTAATCTAGGATGATTTTTAGGGGTTTCAGGTTTTGGAATTTGTATGGTTAAGTGTGTATGTTTGTGTTCTATGAGATGGTGCATCTGTGTAGTGTGATTTGTGCTCAAATCCATGCTCATGTTAGTGTAATCACAGTGAATAGAAGAGAGGATCTGAGATGAGAAAGAGAAGAGTGAATAGTGCTAAATAGAGTTAGGGATAAAATTGTCTTTTAAGGACTAAGTTGGTCGTTTTTAAAAAATCTTGGACTTAAATGATATCAGCCCAAACCTTAGGGGGGTTTAGTGCAATTTACCCAAAAAAGTTTTGATAAGTTTATATAAAAGTTATTTTCCACATTTTTCAATTATTTCAATATTTGACAAAGATATATCCCTAAAGTTTTGAAATCCCTCTAGGAAATCTAGTGAGCACTTAAGCATATAAAAAAAGAAAGCAATTAATTGAAAGGCAAAACTCTATAATTTTTCACAATTATTGAGATGATATATTCGAGATTGGGTTCGAGGTTATGTCACTAAGGGCATTACCCAGGACTCTGGATTACAAAAACGTAAATATTCTAAACTAATTAATTTTATTAGGAAAAAAAATGCATTTATGGGATGTGTAAGCCCTTCACCCCTCAAGGCTCTAAAAATTGCAAGCTGAAACTCTATGTTTCACCTAACAAAAATTGTTGTATGCGTGTTGAATCCTCATTGATAATAAATTTCCTATAAAAACTTGAGACTTCAATTTTTGTATGCCAATTATCCACATAGTAACTTATGAACTTAAATCACCCAATTTCCCTTTCAGTCACACACCAAACAATCTCTCTCTCTCTCTCTCTCTCTCATGCACACACAACACCAAAATCAAAATTAGAAATTAGATTTTAGCTTTCTTACACTATGCCTCACCTTACCCACGATAAATTAAATTTCTTTTTTAATAAAAATAAATTTTTAGTTTTATGTTAAATTTTAAACATGAAATATGATTTTTGATTTTCTATATAAAATTAATCTCCATTTGATTAGTATTAATTTGTCGGGTTATACATTAAATCCATCTTTGTTTAGATAAATTGACAGGGTTAGATAATTCTATCATTATTAAGTGAAATTGCAATAGTAACTTCACTAATTTGAATAGCAGTTGTGTCTGAGTTCGAATTTTCAAACATGAATATAAAAATAAAAAAGTGTAAAGAATATGGGTTGTCTACACATTTTTTGCTCAAAAAAATATGACATTTCGATTCCTAACTTTTTTTTAATTTTTGAGTAATCAATAATATTTTATTAAAACACACACAAAAATAGTAATACTAGTATTTTAAATCGGGTTTATAATACATTATATAAATAAAGTACAACTACAAAATGACCTAACATTTGTAGTTATAGATGAGGGTTATAAACAGCGTACACTAGACACATATAACCAATATGAAATAAACATCTTTTTTTTTTTTTTTTTTTTTGGAATTCTAACTCTCTCTTTGTACAAGCCAACAAGGAAATATTCGTCCTCGTGTGTTTTTTCTCTCTCTCTTTTTTTTTTTTTTTTTTTTGGTACACCTTTTAGCTACTATTGAATTTCACCACCGACTCTCAAGAGTAGGGAATTTCCGAAGTTGCCCTACTCAATTTCTCATATTGTAGTCGCTAAAGTGAAGTGTTAAAACTTAAAACATGGTTAACAATTTTTTTTTTTTTTTAAGTGTGAACATGGGGCCCAACAAGTTGGGATCCTATGAAATTGAACCATCTTGTTAATAAGTGGAAACTAAAACTATTCAATGAGACAATAACCACATTTATTATTTGATGTCCCACACCTGATTCAATTACGACCGTCCGATGAAACAGTAGGACCCACATTAGCAGGATTTAAATGCCGAGGTCCTTCCCCCGTGGAAAACTGATGTTGAGTTGATTAAGATCAACCGCTAGGAGCCTAGGACCAAAACTGATTGATTCCCATTTATCACCTTTTTTTTTTTTTTCATTAAATGTTAAATGTGTTATGTTATGAGTTTTTTTTTTTTTTTTTTAGATACCGTACAAAACTTAGATATCTTACTCGACAGCAAAAAAATCTTACTAATTAAGCTGATAGAAATCTACCGTGTTATATTATAATTGATGTGTACTAAAAAAATATTAATGATTTATATGAAAATGATATTACACTAATTTCAAATTATTATATCAATAAATTATGAAAAATTTTGTGAAATATTTTGAGTATCTAATATTGTTATTTAATTTAGGTTAAAATGTTGGCATTGCTTCTAATTAATCCATTAATTTTCTAATTTTGCAATTTAAGTTATGGTTGGCCACATTTTTTTTTTTAAATATAAGAAAGTGGTGTCTTAGTCTCTGGCTAAATTAGTTCACTTTTTGCACATAGGAAACTCAAAAATCTGATAAATCGATAATGTGGTAGCTGAAACTTAGGACCTTCAAGTTTATGACATGTCCTGAAGTTCATTGAACTCATCACCTAGTGTTCTTAAAAGACTTCATTTTCATTGTCATCCTATTTTAAAATGAAATCTTTTTTTTCTTTCTATTTTTTGTCCCAAGGAACATAATTTTTTATGTGAGTTTACATTAAGATATTGATGGAAAAAGTATATTAATGATATTGTTGTAATATTCAAGGGAGTAAATTGTGAGTTCTCATAAATAAGAATCAATGTAGAGGTACCTTCAAATTTACACTATACAAACAGTATTAATAGGTTGAGGAATACAATATTTTTCACAACCGTTTATATAACATGTTTTATATTTGGTGCATACAAAAAGTGGTTTTAGTAACGACTACATATAAAAATAACAACTCCAATCACACTTTTCACCCTAACAAATTGTGAGAAAAAAAAAAAAAGTTAACCTCAATTAATAGCATTTTAACCCTAATTTATTTTTTATTTTGATTGTGTTTATTACTTGGCAAAAAAGTTTTTTTTTTTTTTTAATTTTTTAACCTTTTTTTTTTTTTTTTGAGAAGGTTAATTTTTTAACTTAGCAAAGGTGTGATTGGAATTAATCATGCACCGTTCAATCCATCCCATCGTTGAACAGAATGTAATGATACACAATATATGTAGAAGATCTTCTGGCAAGCAGATCTAAATTGTAGGACCCAATCACCCTCAATGCCAACATCCTAATGGGACAAATGGATGTAGTTTGACCACGACAGATGATAAGAAGAATAACAGGCTTTGAATGAGAAGATAATGTTACTATGAGGGTGCTCTCTTTTGTTATCAGTAAGCTTTGGTTTTCATTGGATTCATTACAAAATAGATGCTTACTTTTTTCATTGAATCATTATTTAGATGGGAATAACTTGCAAAATCAAGATTAATTCAAACACTTCTATTGTACCATTTTAGTCAAGCAAACAAAATATTTAGGGTTTTTTTGGATACCGCTTATTTTGCTAAAAATTAAAAACTGAAAATACTGTAACAAAATAATTTTTAAAATATTTGAATAGTGCCATGAAACCCATTTTTAATAAAATTTTTGTTAAAAAAAGAGGTTTGTGTATCCTATTAATAGTGCATAAGACCCATTAAAACTCTCACTACAACCACAAAACGCTAAAAAAAATAAATAAATAAAAAAGGAAGCGCAAAACGCAGACACGACCCTTTTCATCAGTACCCAAATGGGCACTTTAATATACAAAAACCTGGACGAAAGTGAGAAGATTTCGTAGAAGTTAGACTTGAGCATGACTTAGAGCCTAAACATTGAGCTTAAATAATTTATATGCAATAAAATCAGTTATTTTATTACTCTTATTAGTAATAAATTATTATTTTTTGTTTAAAATTATTGGGAGGGAAGGGAGATATTATCGAACCCCCAACACTAGTAGAGACAATAGAAGTTGTAGGTGCCATTGGCCTACAAAGTACAAACTCATTTCGAATGCCATAAATATGATATTTATCAGTTAGTAAACATTTATGGCCCAAATAACTATCCATACTCAAAGGTGTTTTTTTTTTTTTTTTTTTTTTAAAATATAAATTAGTGACTTGTGTTTTGGATAACTCTTTTTTTTTTTTTTTTTTTTTTTTTGAGAGCCTGGGTAACTCAATTGATAGTATTTTTTTTTTTTTTTTGTTATTAAATAAGAGGCTTGAGTTTTGAATTCCGCTTACACCAAAAATTAATTAATTTTTTAGTATAAAATTATATTGCAAGTTTGCAACTACCATGAAATGTGTGTCATACGTTCGAATCCAATTGTATTTATTATTTTATATATAGAAAAATAATGATTGATCATGAATGTTAAATGTCTCAATACATTCTTTTTTCATAAGGGTAATCATTACCTAATCAAGAGAGATTTTATCATAAAACAGGTCTTATTTTAATGAATAATATTAAGTCCACAATTTTTCTCACAACTTGCCCACATAGAAACTCATGAGTGGTGGAGTTATGGACCGACCACTTTTACTCCATCACTCGTAACTTGCTATATGAGCAAGTTATGACAAAAGTTATGATTTTAACACTTTTCCTATTTTCCTATTTTAATATGTGATGGTGTATCAATGGCTACACCCATCCTTCGGAGAGGAACACAATCGACAGCTCTCTGCACCTGCAACACAAATGAAAGCTAGGTAGTGGCATTCTAATGCCTAAATTAGTATCTATTTTTCAAGATAAAACCTTAAGTGTGCTTTTGCTAACTGCTTTTTTTGTGTTTGCGTTTGTGTTTCCTTGTGTCCCGTGCACTGTTCACGGGACTCGTAAGTACGGAATTTGACAAATATCATTTTAAAACTGGGTCTCACAGCATTATTCACACTTTTAAAAATTATTTTATTACAGTATTTTCAACAATAAATTTTCAGTTTTCAATAATAATCGGTATTCAAACAGACCATAAATTTGATAGATTTCAGACTTAAAGATCGTTAATTTTCAAGAATTGCGTATTTCCATTTAGAGATCAGTCTTCTACTAGGCTGTTAATCATTAAAGACCCGTTTGTTACCGTTTAAACAAAATCTTTTAGTGTTTAAACAATATTACATGTATTTGCACACTTTTTCACCTATACATATTTTTAAAAAATACAAATAATGTTACTATAATAACATTATCAAACGGGGCCATAAATAGTGAGTTTTTCCAAATATCCTACTTGCAATCGTTTCTTTTTTTTTTTTCTTTTTTTTTTTGCGTGGAAAATTGTTCCACTATCTTGAGCCAACCGACAAGGGCTTTAAAAAAATTCACTCTTAAATTCAATATTTTAATATTAATTTGTTAGTACCTTTTTTTTTCCATAAAGATCTTGGTCAATTTAATTTGAGAGTCACACCTACAAAACTATCTGTCTATTTATTCCATGAATTAATTATCCTAACACCCATTTTAACTCCAGCCCTTATTAACAACATTAAAAAAAAAAAAAAAAGGCTAAAGTTGAGTCCAAGACTTTTTTTTTTTATTTACAAAGGAGGATTTTTAGACCTCTTCAAATATCTAACTATTTTCTCAAGTATATACAATCTCCCGTTTCATATGCATCGGGTTATTAAAGGGAGAATTCTTATAAAAGTGACCCTAAAATATTGGCAAAAGACTCATAAATTTCATAAGATCTTAAAAATTATTAAACTAAACTCATTGAGGTTGTTAATTCCAAGATTTGATGAAGGAAGAAAAGAAAAGATCCAAGAATACAAATATTTTCATAACTTCTTATTATAATTGTGACATGACAGTGTGTGAGCGGTAAAAAAGAAAGTGGGTGTAGTGTAAGAGTGAGAGATTATGATTGTGGTAAAAATTAGGAATTATTATATGCTACAGGAACAAAGAAAAAGGTAAATAAAAATGACTGCATAAAGTCCCATCATGTCCCATCAGTTTCACACAAAAAACCAAACTAATCAAAGTCTTCTCTGAACTCAGCATCAAAACACACATACAGTTTACAGTACTGCCATTTCAAGACATAGGACACATCCGTCATTATTCAAACTCCTCAGTCCCTTTTCTGCCATTTCACTCACACACACACACACACACTCTCTCTCCCTCTCTCTCTCTCTCTCTCTCTCTTACTTCCACCTACACACTCACTCACACTCACAGAATTCTCACACTCACTTCACAACTACTCAACACATCTCTCTCTCTCTCTCTCTCTCTCTCTCTCTCTATCTTTAGAAACAAGAAGGAGAAATGGGTAGTCGAATTCAGTCGCACCAGCTGAGCAATGGGCTGTACGTGTCGGGTCGACCCGAGCAGCAGCAGAAAGATAAGCCCACAATGGGTTCACGCGCCGTCCCCTACACGGGCGGCGACGTCAAGAAATCCGGCGAGCTCGGCAAGATGTTCGATATCCAAATTCTGGAAGGCCCGGGCCCACACCCACCTCCGTCTTTGAAATCCTCACGCCCGTCAACAAGCGGGTCGCTCCGATCCGGATCCGGGTCCACCTCCGGTCCACTGAGCTCCAAGCACACGACTTCCTCCGGCCCAATGACGAGAAAGTCCTCTGGGCCCATGCCGCTCCAGCCCACGGGCTTAATCACCTCCGGCCCGCTCGGATCATCAACTGGGCGTCGGTCGGGTCATCTGGACTCCGGGTCCGGGCCGGGGAAACCGAGCTACGGTGCGGCCGTGACGAGCTTGGGTTCGGGGGCGGAGGTGAGGGTGGGGATTGGGGTGTCGAAGGCGGCTGTTTGGGTGTTTGTGGTGGCGGTGGCGATGGGGTTGCTGATTGGGGCGTTTCTGATGGTGGCGGTGAAGAAGGCGGTGGTGCTGGTGGCGGTGGGAGGAGTGGTGGTACCGGTGGTGGCGGTGGCGGTTTGGAATTGCGCCTGGGGGAAGAGAGGGTTAGTAGGGTTCGTGAGAAGGTACCCTGATGCTGAGCTTCGTGGTGCTCTTGATGGACAGTTCGTCAAGGTCACTGGGGTAATTTCACTTCCATCTTTTTCTTTTTCTTTTTCTTTTTTAAATTTTATTTACTACGTATTTATTATTATATTATATATACGTTGTTAATGGAATCTAAGTAAGATTATAAAAATTTTTTGGGGTTTACATTTATTAAGGTAACACATGTCAATTAAGGACCCAACCGAATCCTAGGACCTTGTTGTGGTTATTTCGTAATGATTAACAATGGATTAGGTGTAAAAAAAACTCTAAATATTATTTATTTAGTCCGTTGAAGATGTATAGCAGACCTCCAAAGTTCTAGGGATGTGGTGATGATGATTTTGGAAAGGAATATGGGTAGTTTAGTTGGGTGAAAAAAGAGAGAGGCCTAAAATAGAAAGAGATTTCTTTGTTTTTTATATTTACTTTTAGGCTTATATATGTGATGTGTGGACTTGGATATGGAATTATGGATGGATGGGTCTTTTCTTTTGACTAAGGCAATCTTTAACTGAGATTGACATTTCTGCTATTTATTTATTTGGGTTTTGTTTTGTTTTGCCTTTTGTTTTAAGATTCCTTAGCTTTGGTTTGATAATGATGTTATGGATTTTTATTAGGGAAAGTGGGTGAGATATTAGATATTGCATATGAGACCCAGTATTTGTTCTTGGGTTTGAATGCCTTGCTTGCACCTTGCATGGTGTGGGATTGCTTTGCAAGTTAGGAACTTGTTGAATGTACTAGTTTGATTGGCATTTGAACTTGTCCGGGGGGATGATATGTTGCAGGTGCGGGTTAGAATTTGGAAGGGACCACATTTTGCTTCTTTGGTGGTAAAAGGATATAGATTTCAGTAAGTTGACTGCCAAACATGGTTTTGGAATGGGGATTTAAAGTAGGAGTAATCTTTTGTTCTACCCTGATAGTTTTACTGCACGAATGCATGTAAACTACTTGGAAGTCATGAATGCCAATTGACTACAGACACCACTAGACTTTGCCAATTTCTTAAGAGGGTCTCCAAGATTGATTTCAAGATGGGCCTTTTAATGTGATTTATACCACTGAAATGACAATGTTGGTTCATTTAAATGAATGGTCTCTTTCATTGTTAATGTTGACAAGCTGACGTAATGTTTCATATTTTGTTAGATGAAGGTGGAAGACTTTGTTGAACTTCAAGCCACCTTGTTTACTCTGGTCCACCACATGAACAATGCATTCTTTTTCTTCTTCTTTCTACTTGTTACTGGGGTAACTTCTCTCTGTTTATTTTTTAGATAGGTAGATGGTATGGGGGGTGGATGAGGTTGGGGTTTGAACCACAACCTGTTTGATCCGGACCAAACTGGTCCATCACAGATGGTTCTGTTGGAATACTACATTGGATCTGGGGTTTAGTTGTATTTCAAAACCTGCCTAGGTTTGGCAGGCACGAGAGGAACCCGGTGAAAATGATCCGAACAAACCCCCCCTCCTCAGTGTCGTGCCTTACCCATTGTTGCCCGCCTAGTCCCTTTTTCACCTCACCCACTATGCCCCTCACCAGCATCACACAGCGTCAGATCTGGCCTCATTGTCACAACTCACCTTTGATTGGTGCAAAACTGAGTCAAATTTGGCGTCGGATCATTGTCACCGCATCAGATCTGGCCAATTTTGCTTGATCTCCCTCCTTTGGCAACCGCTCACCCACAACCTAGGGAAACCGAGCAATCTGACTGCCAACTCAAAGAGGAATCTTGATCAAGAATCCAGCCCATTTTGGTTGGCAATAGTTTGAATCTTCTGCACCTGATTGAGATTGGATTGGATGATGGTTATGCAAGAAATTAGAACTGATACAACCTGTGCTCAGCCTGAACTATAGGGCTATCACTTGAATCCCTTCTCTGATTTTAATTTGGAAAGCGTAAGAATCATGTTGAAAATATATGGCAGATTCTGGTTGAGATTTGAAAGAACTTGGATGGAGACTCAGGGAATTGTATTGGGTGGTGGCTAAGTGAAAGAGAAAATGAAGGAACGAAGAAATTATAGATGTTAGAATGTTGACTTTGTCAATATATCTGGTTTCTAATTCCATGATAAAGCGGTTAGGTTGGTTGATATGAATAATAGCCATAACATGAAAATTGAAGTAACAACTTTATGAGGAAGAATATCAATAAGTTGTATGGGAAATCCTGTCAGATAGTCCGAATGGCAGAGGATTATTCTTAGAAAATGAATAGAGAAATATAATTTCTATAGGATTTACTAAGCTTGATTTAGTGGATGTCCACTCCTCAGGATACTCAAATATTCCATCTCCTGATATCAGAATTATGTTCTGCTCAAACAGGATCATTGTGAATGTTGAGTATCTCATTACCAAGTAATCTCTCCAATGTGAGTTTAGTGGGAAGATACTTTTTATTGAAGCATTTAGAATCTTATCAAGTTTTGGAAGTTCTGTTGTCAGTCAGACAGCTCTATATTCATCTCCTGCAGCAGAATACGTGAGCTGCTTTCGATATTTTACTGGTTGTAGAAGTTTCTTATCAATATACTTGTGCAGTTTGACTTTTATATGATTAAATAACTATATTCTTAATATCTTGATTGAGAGGGAGGAAAAAAAAAAAGAGGATAATTTTTCTGTTTTTCTATTTTTCAGTTTATTCTTTTATATAAGTTATTTCAAGTGAAGTAATGTATCATATTTCTCTTTTTATGTAGGTTGTTACTTGTGGTAGTATTCCTCTTGAGTCATCCTACCAAAAGGTACCTAGGTGTGTATATGTGTCCACAGAACTCTATGAATATAAGGGATTGGGTGGAAAATCTGCAAATCCTAAACACCGTTGCTTGTCATGGGGATCTAGACATTCAGAGGTTAGTTTTTCCTATTGGCTTGCTTCAAATAATGGTTTGAGGATCAAAAATTGGTAATAATATAGTTACTTTTAATGAACAGAAATATGTGGCTGACTTTTACATATCAGACTTCCAATCTGGGTTAAGAGCATTAGTAAAGGCTGGTTATGGGGCTAAGGTTGCTCCATTTGTAAAACCAGCAACTGCAGTTGAAGTCACAAAAGAAAACAAGGATTTATCTCCAAGCTTTTTACGTTGGCTAGCTGACCGCAGCCTCTCTAGTGATGACCGTATAATGCGCCTCAAAGAAGGGTATGCCAAAGATTGTTCTGTCATGAGCTTTCTAGTATGCATTGTGTTGAGAATTATAAGATTAGAAGTTGAGATTCTTAGATCTTCAGTTTTCATGCTTTTTACAATTGAATGCTTCATGAGGATGTTTGTTGTCTTTCAGGTATATCAAAGAAGGGAGCACTGTAAGTGTAATGGGGGTTGTTCGACGCCATGATAACATACTTATGATTGTTCCACCTTCAGAGCCTGTCTCAACAGGCTGTCAGTGGGTCCGTTGCCTTCTCCCTACCTATGTTGAAGGATTAATTTTGACGTGCGATGATAATCAAAATGCTGATGTGGTTCCTGTGTAAAAAAAATTATCTTGTATTTATGTTTTGATAAATTCCCAAGTAAATATTGGAAGGGCGGAACTGATGGAAATATGCCACACCGCCTAAGTACGCTGTTCTTTTCTGTCCAAATTTAAGTGTGTAAATTGCCCTAGAAGATCAGAGCAAGAAGCTGAAGATCACGTAATAATAATTGAACTCTAGTTGGTGGTTAAGATGCCACAAGCTCGGATGCTAATGGAGATGATGGGGGAAAATGGATTTCCACTATCAAGAAGTTAGAAAATGTATTGTGAGGAAGCTGCACAATTTGATTTTTGCTAATTTGATATGTACATAAGTCGAGTTGATGAGTTGCGGTAAATGGTTCAAAATGGTTTGCTATTCTCAATTGTAGCATAAACCGGAGAATTATTAGTATTTATGTATTGAGTTCTGATTTTAATTAGTCACTGTTTGATGGTGTGAATTGTTTCTGGGGGGATCTTGTCAATATTCATATTCATCTATTCTTGGTGGAATTATTACTCTGACATAAATGTAGACCTCACTGCACGTGAGATTTACATTTATGCGAGAGAAAGGTGTAATCCACTGAATATATTGAATAATTTATCCTATTCTTGATATGTACCAATAAAGTTTTCCATTCGAGTGTTAGAACTTGTACCGAGAATAATAGGGGTCTTACTTCTTATTCTTCTTCCTTTTGAGTTACTCATTGGTAGACTTGTTTTCTAGAGGTATTGAAATGTATGATGGCAGACAGCTTGAGAGAAACAAATAATAAATCTTACATGCTCCTTATTATTAGTTTTCTCAAATATTTCAAGAAGTTTACCAAGAATTTTGTAACTAAATTGGTTCACATCTTAATTTTCCATAGAGGTATTTATGATTCAGATTCCCAAATATTGATGTATAAAAAAAAATTCAATAAATTATTTTGTAAAAGATTGTAATATTTAGTTATTTTATAGACAGAATAGAAATATACTAAGAGTAGTGTAGTGATTTGATCACACTATATGTGTTCACAAATTGAAAATTGCATGATATAGTGGTTGATATAAATATGCATGTTTCATGCTTACTAAAAAAATGTGTATATCTTTCAATTATTATTGTTTTTTACATTCTTGATTGTGTAAATTCACAAATATTTAATTTTTATGGTTTTTGTATCAATTATTGTCAAAGCAACTAAACATAAGTAAGAATGTCATATTCTAGAAATATTATTATAGTAAATTATTTGTGCGATGTACAAATTATTTTGTAATATTTTATGTAAGATGGTTTTGGAGAATGTTACAAATATATTATAAAGAAAAAGTAAACTAAATTAGAATAAATAAGCATATACATTTTGAGATATTAAAAATTAGTTTAGTAACTTCACTACACTTTTGTAGCATTCTTAAGGTAATATTTAAAAAAAAAAAATCATGAAAACAAATATAAATGCAAAAAAGTAACAAGATCATGAAAATCAAGTAATTCGAGTTGTGTTCACAGACTGCATACCATGAAACGAAAGCGTGCACAACTCTCTTACCTTCATCCACTCATCAATAGTGTGATATTAAGATATGGTGTGGGCAAGTGTGTATTCATGTGTCTTATTGATAATTTAAAACTATGATAGAATGTGACTTTACACTACGCACCAAATATTTCCTCTACTTATATACCCAAAATAAAAATTATCCAATTAAATTACCCAAATGTACATCATATTTAAGCCCCTAATTTAAAAAGAAAAAAGAAAAAAATTATTTGTAGGGGTTTTGGCAGCTTGATAGTAATGAGAGGCTAGTATGATGGAGGTAGCGGTTAATAGTCCTTATTTTTTATTTTATTTTTTTGCTTTTGTTTTAAATACTAATATCGTGGCTCAAGCAATTAATGAGATAACAATAAAAAAAAGTTGATGTGAACTTTTGAGTAACGAAAAAAAAAAAAAAAAAACTTAATGAAAAGAGATAAAAAAAAAAAAATGCTGAATGCAAAATTAGAGCACCACAGGGCAAAACCTCATACACTCTCGCATGAGATATCTGCTTATATATATATATATATATATATTGATTTGCATTATAGCATTTTTTCTATTTATTAAATTTGTTCACAGAAAAATTGGACTATTTGAAAAGGTAAGGCCTATTCAATAGTAATGTTCAAACTAAAACGTGTTTAGTATTGATGTTTTATTTAGAGTGTTTGAGTTACTATTCTCAAATTATGGTGTTTAAAATTAAAACATGTATTTTGATTTAGTTTTCAAGTAATATTTTTGAATGGTTCTTTGTAAATAAATTGAAAATTGTAAGGCCTATTGGCAAGACCAAACTCTCTCTCACACATTTAGACCCTTTTTTCTTTTTCTCCCACGGGCCCACCTTTTTATTCTTCTCTTCTTCTTCTTTTTCTTTCTTTTTCTCTCTCCTTAAATAAAATAAAATTCTTTTACTACACTATCATCACTTTTTAAAAAAGAATATATACATTCCAAACACACAATTATTTTTTTTCACATTTTAAAATATGTTATTTGAAATATGACACTAAACACATGTTTTGCATTATGAATATTTTAAATATGTGTTACTATGCAGTCATCACTTTTCAAAAAAGAACATACACATTCCAAACATATATTATTTGAAATATGGTATTAATTACATATTTTGCGTTATGAATATTTTAAACATGTGTTTTTACAACATATTTTAAACCACAATTTTCACATTCTTTTAACACCACTACCAAACGGACACTAAAGCAATTGCCTTTCAAATAAAGCTGCTTGTGTGGAATATATATATATATATATATATATATATATATATATATTGTGTGTACATGTTACTCATACTCACAATGTGCGGGTCTTACTAGCCACCTGTGGCCATATATAACTTGGCATCACCTACAAACAAAATACATAGCTTATGAATTTATTCTTTGCCATTTAATTATGCAATTGTAAACCAGTTATCAAACCAATGGGATTTTAAGAGTAGAAGGTATTACAGAGAAAATAGAAAGGGATTTAGAGTCTCGAAGGCATCCCTCCTGCCACCACCAGAGTTTCTCCTGTTATATAAGAAGCATCATCAGATGCCAAAAAGGCAGTAGCAGCAGCCATGTCTTGAGTGGTACCAAGCCTGTTAAGCATAGTCCTCCCCTCGACCTCCTTCCTCTGCAATAAATTAAACACATATTCGGTTAATTGCAGAGGTCAATGCTCAACATATTCTTAAGTGGGCAAGGTCGGACACGGACTGCAACTTAGGATGGATTTATACTTACAACGGTATCATTTTCTGTAATGAATGAGGCAAAGTGTGTTGGTACAAAACCAGGAGCAACACAGTTCACACGTGTATTGGGAGCCATCTCAGCTGCAAGTGCCTGGATGATGATTGAGAAAGAATTAGAACAAGGAAAGAAGCTTTCCATGATTTGCTTGAATACACGACTAATATAAAACATGGATATGGGAACCAAGTCATACCTTGGTAAGTCCAAGAAGGGCTGTCTTAGTCACCCCATACATAGCCATGGAAGCTGGTGGATGGTAGCCGGCAATAGAGGAAATGATGACCACAGAAGAACCCTTGGACATATGAGGACCTGCATCCTGTAAAATCAATGAAGTGAGAATCAAAAATTAACAAATCATACTAGCAATGTCAGCACATTAAAGACTACAAGGAGAATCCACCGTGGAAAAGGTTATCAAGGCCACTAATTACAGTATACCACAGACATAGTATCTATAATGACTATCTTCACTTCAAAAAAAAGGAAAAAAAGAAAGAAAGAAAAAGACAATCCATAGAAAAAAAAAAAAAAAAAAAATTAAGTAGACCCTATACCATAAAGAATTACAGACATTCTTCCATTCTTATAATCTTCTCTTAAAATGAAAAACCTTTGCTAAAAGAAATTACCTTTAAGATAAGTATGGAGGATTTGACATTTATGTCCCACAGCTTATCCAGGACAGATTCTTGGGTTTGCAAAATGCTATCAACAGATGGATTAGCAGCAGCATTGGATACGACCACATCAATTTTACCATATTTCTGCAGATGAACAATTAAGTTAAGATTATATTTTTCATATTGAGTGTTAGCAAAGACAGACACTCTTAATAATACATGAATCCATGCCATTTAAAGGTAAGTAGACTGTTTGTAAATGAACCAAGCCATTTATAAATAACTTGAACTTGGCTTGTTAAAAAGCTTATTCATGTTTGTTTGTTTTTAAAAAAGCCAAGCTTGAGCCTTAGCTTTAGGCTTGTTTAATAAATGAGCCAAGAACAAGCAAAAAAAAAAAAAAAAACTGTTCATGAACAAGCTTGTGAACATTAGGGCTTCATACAAAACAAGTTGAGCTTAGGCTTGTTTGCGGTCTTGGTAATAAGCTTAATATGAGCTTGACAATTAAACCCAAATCTTACTAAGTCTTTAAGTAATTGGGAATTGGGACCACTCGTCCAAACCAAATAGGCTTGATAATAAACTTGATATGGGCTTGATAATGTACTTATGTTGGATCTCAACCTCAAAAACTTAATATTGAGCTCAAGTTTGAGATGGAGATTAAGCTCAAGCTTGGCTTGCTTAATGAATCAATCTGAGTTCAAGCTTTTAGACTTTTTGATGAGCTTGAGCTCAAGCATCATTTATCAAGCTTGAGCCAAGCTTGAACAGTTTACATTCGTTGTCGAGCCAAACTTGAACAGTCACTACTCGACCAAGCTTGGCTTTTTTACAGCCTTAAGTAGACACATAAAGTAAACACGGAGGAACCTAGAAACTAGAAAGCAACAATTACAATATAGCATGTATATTAGGGAATGTTTGAATGCCATGATCATTGTGGGAATAACTGTTCATTTGAAAAAGTAATCATCACCTTTGACAGAAAATTAGATTAAAGCTTTAACTAATGGAGTTCTATTAATTACTAACATTTAGAACGACATAGATTCCATTATGGTGAGACCAAAAGGGATTGCCAAAATCAACTAAGACCACCTGTTGGCTTGTCTGACTTCCATAGCAAAAACAACATGCAAAAGATGAGCCTTTCCTCTCTCTATTAAATCTAAACTCACACTTTCTATACATTAATTTACTTTTCTAGTGCCATTCATATAAAAATCAATTATTCGACTTCATTTCTCACCTGAATAGTCTTGTCTATAAGGTTCTTCCTCTGTTGTGCATTTGACACATGACAAACAACACCCAACACCTCGATTCCTTGTGATTTGAGTTTTTCAACCGCCTCATCTACATTTTTCTGTAACAATTTCACCATATACAAGTAAATCAACATCATATATCTACATAACAAACAACATGAGACTTATCAGTTTATAAAAGCAAATCCTTCATTTTAACAAGCACACATGCATTAAACTGGAGTTGAAAGAAAATCCAACTTGAAGGCATTTCAAGCATAATCAGATACAACAAGTCAACAACAACAAACAAAGCCTTGGTCCCAAAATTTTGGGGTTGACTTCAAGCATAATCAGATACGATCCCAAAAAAATAAAAATTCAACAAATCCATGACTCCACCTACAATCATTCACTCAACAGAAGACCATATCAAATATGAATTTAATTCAATAACCCCACTTGAATTCAGCTATAGCCTCTCAACTCTGCACACAACAAAACCTGATACTAAGTGCTAACATTAGGATTAGATGAAATCGAAATTTCATTTCCTCAAAACCAAAACAACATGAAATTCAGAGTTGCATGTCCTTTTCATCTCAGTTTCCAAAGCAATCAACCATAAAAGTAGTAGAAAAAGAAACCAACTTTAGCTAGAGATGAGAAACCCCATGTGAATTAAAGCCTATCTATCCCAATATATGAATGAAAAATCGAAAATTGAGGGACACCCACATACCTGTTTGCGAGAAGAGATGACAACAGAGGCACCTTCCAAGCCGAACCTCTCAGCAATGGTGAAGCCAATGCCCTGAGTGGAAGCAGTCACAATGGCAACCTTGCCTTCAAATCTCTTGGCAATCTTTGTCTCCTCCATTTTGTTTGGCTTCCTGATCTATGTAATGTAATCGAGTATATTATGGAACCGAGCTTTGATTTTTTTTTTTTTTTTTTTTTTTGAGAAACGAGCTTTGATTTTATAAGCAATAACGTTGGGGTGCACAATACCTTACGTCTTTCTGTTTGACTTCACATGATCGCAATTTAGTTTCGACGAGAACAAGGATATATACCACAATGACTATGGCCCCTAGGCCCGACAAACTTTAATTCCAATCATACATATAGTACTTATCTTGTAGTCAAGTTAACTTCCTTTTTCTTTCTTTTTTTTTTTTTTTTTTTTTTTTTTGAGTTTGGTATCTTGAAAATATAGTCTTAAAAAATAAATTAGTGTTTTAGGAACTTCAAAAAAAAAAAAAAAAAGTATCTCGTAACAAGAAAAGAGAAATGATACGGAAAACATTCTCGTACCAAATTATATGTAGCAAGTTGTTACGAGTTATTATTTGTGAGTAAAAAAATAGTTTCAATGATAAATTTAAATTAGGATTAATAACAACTTTTTTTTAATACAAGATAGAATTCTATTATAACTTAATCTAAGCGTATATGTGTGTGAAGTTTCCTCCTAGAGACTTAAACCCCGGCTCTTGCCCCCCACACCCTATAAGCACTTATACTTGTAGAGTGACCATCGCACCAAGGGTGTGCGGTGGTGGATTAATAACAACTTATTATGTATGCGTTTGGTTCCAAATTAAAAAGTTAGTTTATTTTTCTATTTAGCTTATTTTTGCTAATATTTATGAGTTCTACTGCACTTTTTGGTACTATTCATGAGTCTAAGCGTATATGTGTGTGAAGTTTCCTCCTAGAGACTTAAATCCCGGCTCTTGCCCCCCATACCCTATAAGCACTTATACTTGTGGAGTGACCATCGCACCAAGGGTGTGCGGTGGTGGATTAATAACAACTTATTATGTATGCGTTTGGTTCCAAATTAAAAAGCTAGTTTATTTTTCTATTTAGCTTATTTTTGCTAATATTTATGAGTTCTACTGCACTTTTTGGTACTATTCATAAGTTCTACTGTACTATTTCAGCTAACCTTTATCTTTAACTATAGTACTTTCAGTAAAAAGTTTCAGTTTCAGCAAAAAAAGCAGATCCTAAACAGACCCTACCTCTGATTTGTTGTAAAAGTGTTATAAAAATATTGTGGATGTAGCACTTTTCTAAAAAAAAATGATTGTGTTGTGAATAGATTGTTGTACAAATTTGATAGATACATAAAATTTTAATACATGATGTGCACTCTATAATAATTTATCTTTATCATCGTGTTACAATATTGATTGGTTTTTTTGAATTAGCAAAGGTTCAAACCCCATATATTTCATTCGACGATAAGTTACTTTATTTGTTAAGCTAATTGGAACCATGATAATTTTTTAGTTGTTAAATTTATTGTTTTTGTGAAAATAATATATGAAAAAAAATTTAATGGTTCTGATACAATAAGAAATAATTTTAATTTTTCAGAAAATATAAGAGATGAAACGTAAATTACTAAATTTTTATTGGGTCTTTTCTTGGAAAGAAGTTGAATTCTCTTCCCAATTATGGTAAGGGAAAAGCTACTAACATTTAGGATGAAGGTGATTTGTATAATAACCTTCTAAAAAATATATATAATGATGCTTCAAAAAAGAAAGATAATAAATAAGACAATTACTTTATATGATTAGTGTAATATCAATTTCTACATCTTATGTAATAAAATTTATTATCCCTTCTATATACGACTTATATGTATACATATATACACACATATTCTTCTCCCATATTTTATATAATTTTCTATATTTATATCTATATGTAATACAAAATCAAAGTTTTTTGTTGAATTATAGTGTTTTTATTTTATTTTTAGAATCAACTTCTTCTAATGTTGTTGCATAAACTTTTGAAAGTTCATATTTTTCACATCATTATTCTAATATATATGTGTGTGTGTGTGTGTGTGTGTGTGTGTGAGTTGAGTTCAAGTTATATTTGGTGTAACTCTAAGTAATGTCACACTACCCAATAACGTGTTATAGAATTCATGCTTTGAGAATCCTACCGTTGAATTACATGTTTTATATGTTTTTAACATGCATGCCAACTTTCATGCCAATCAGATGTAATTTACTATTCGATCTATAAACTCATATTTTAGACAGTATTTTAAATTTCAAAAACTTGAATTTAAACAATTTATTGATGACATTACCATTGATCTTTGATCATCTTTAAATTTTGCAAGCATAAATAATATACAAATAATGTAATCTAATGGTGGATCTGTCAAAATTCGCATTCAATTAAAAAAATATTAAGTGATGTAATATTGCTTAAAGTTATACCAAGTGTAACTTAAACTCAACTCTCTCTCTTTATATATATATATATATATATATATAACTATTATCAAATTCTTTTTTTTTTTTTTTTAATTTGGTTCAATTTTCTCTAAAAAATTATAATTATAATATTTATATTAAAAATTATGTATTATATATAAATATTTTTTTGTTAAAATTTCCGGTATATTGCTCGGATTTTTGAGTCCACATATTTATAAATTTTGTTTGTGTATCTAATTTTGTTTTTTTTTTTTTTCTTTTTTTTTTTTATAGATATAGTATGATTTGAACATATAATGTCTACTTCATGATTATTACTCTTTATCATCATATAATGTCTACTACACTAATTATTATTATTATTCTTATGGGAATACTAATTAGTTTTTAGTGTAAGCATTATTCTACCCGAAGTCTCTTATTCAAAGATAATATACTTTACCAATTGAACCAACTAAATTATGGAGTGTGTTATCTTTGAATTAAGTCATATCTATTCTATGATAATTGCTCTTTATCATAATTTCAAGACACTAATTGGTTTATGGTAAGGGGGCTTAAAGCCGTTTCCCTTTTTCTTTCTTATTCATACCTTCTCCTAGATCCCAGGAGGAAGGTGCTTGGGGCATACACAACATTCTGTGAGAGATGATGTAATGGATAATTATTGCAGACCTAGTATCAGAATCTCCAAGTCAATCCAAAGCGGCAAAGTAAAGCCCTTTGGACAAATCAACCCCACCCAGAAACAGAGGAGTGAAAAAGGTAAAGCAATGGAATCTATGGATGAAGGTAAGGACTTCATAGCATGTTGGAAAAACACCAAATTTGCCAAAGAAATGGTGTTGGCATTTCCATCCGCTTCACTAGAACAAGTCACGACAAGTCCAGAGACACTACTTTGTTGAACAGGGTTGATAACGGTTGGCTTCAGGCCTTTTCTGCCCATCCCCGGATGGGAGATTGGACCTCTTTTTTTCAATCCCACTACCACCACCACAGTACAGGTGAAACCAGTGCCCATTTGATTTTTGAATGAGGAAGTAGTTTGTTGCCTGAAAATCGTCTGCAGTAAATGCTGCTTGTATTTGATTCTTTGCTTTGTTTTAATAAAGTTTCTTATTCATCAAAAGTAAAAAGGAGAAAAAATAAATTGTTCTTGCTTTTTAATTGTTACATTGGAAACAAGTATTAAACTGAAGGGTTTCTATGAGTAGAATGGTAGAAGACAACACATAGCCATATAGAAAGGGATCTAGAGTCTAGAAGGCATCCCTCCCGCCACCACTAGAATTTCTCCTGTTATATAAGAAGCATCATCAGATGCCAAAAAGGCAGTGGCAGCAGCCATGTCTTGTGTGGTACCAAGCCTGTTAAGTAAAGTCCTCTGCTCAATCTCCTTCCTCTACAATAAATAAAACCAATAATCAGTTCATTGCAGAGGTCAATGCAGCAATGCTCAATATCTTGTGAAATGGGCAAGGTCAGTCACGCAATTAAAGGATGGACTTATACTTACAATAGCATCATTTGTTGTAAGGAATGCGGCAAAGCTTGTTGGTACAAAACCAGGAGCAACACAGTTTACGCGCGTATTTGGTGCCATTTCAGCTGCAAGGGCCTGAAGGAAATGAGGAAAGAAGATATCCATGATTTGTGAAATTCTTGAATATAGAACTAATAATGAACCAAGTTATACCTTCGTAAGCCCAAGAAGGGCTGTTTTAGTCACCCCATACATAGCCATGGTAGCTGGTGGTTGGTAGGCGGTAAAAGAGGAAATAATAACCACTGAAGAACCCTTCTGCAAGTGAGGAGCTGCATCCTATAAAATTAATGGAGTGAGTATCAAACGTTACAAATCATATTAATAGTGCCAGCTCATGAAGACTGCAAAGAGAAGATCTACCAACTATGAGACAATAATGAAAAGGTTGTAAAGGCCAACAATTACCGTACACGACTAACAGTATCCAAAAGAACAAAAAAATAGGTAAGACACTTAAACATATTATAAAACTAGTATTGATGCCCATGCATGCCCCACAATGGCATTATTCCATTACAATGAAAAATCTTCCAAAGAAATTACCTGTAAAATAAGTATGGATGATTTGACATTTATCTCCCATAGCTTATCCAGGACAGATTCTTGAGATTGCAAAATGTCATCAATTGAAGGATTAGCAGCTGCGTTCGATACAACCACATCTATTTTCCCATATTTCTGCAAATGAAATTTTAAGTTAAAATTATCTAATAGAACCACATTCAACATTAGTAAAAGCATGTTCTTACTTAAAACATAAATCCATTCTCTTCAAATATAATATAGACACATGGATAGAAATAAAGACTGAAGAACCAGGAAAGCAACAATCACAATTAAACATGTATGTTAAGATATGACTAAATGCCAAGCAAATTACTGCCTTTTAACATGATACAACCTCCCCATTACTTACTAATCACGAGATAAAAGGGATTGAGTAAATCAACTGAGTCCCGCTGTTGAACTTTCTGATTTCCATTATTCCATAGCATAAACCATATGCAAAACCATATAAACTCACACTTTCTAAAGTTCCTACATTCATTTACTTTTTCTAGGGTCATTCACATAAAGGTCAACTATTCAACTTCATTTCTCACCTGAACAGTCTTGTCTATGAGGTTCTTCCTTTGTTGTTCATTTGACACATGACAAACGACACCCAACACTTCGATTCCTTGAGCTTTGAGTTTTTCAACTGCCTCATCTACATTGTTCTGTATCAATTTCACCACACACAGGTAAACAAGTAAATCAACATCATATATCTGCTTAAAAAACAACATGAGACTTATCCACTTATAAAAGCAACTAAGAAAAGAAAAATCCAAATTCCTTTTTCATAATCAAAACATGACATTCTATTTCTTCTTTCCTTCCTTCCTTTCTTTTCTTTTCCACAAGTTTCTCAGCAAGCAACCAGAGCGTAGAAGGAATCAAATATGAGTCCAATTCAATAACCCCAGTTGAATTCAGCTCCTAAATTATCCACCCAACCCAACCAGATACTAACTTTATGCGTAGCTGTGATAAAAATTCATTTCCTCAAAACCAAAACAACATAAAACTCAGAATTTTAAGATCAATGACAATGAAACATAAGAGTAGAAAAAGAAAAACCAGGTTTGGCTAGAATTGAGAAACCCCAGATGAATTAAAGCGTAGAAACCCAAATATATGAATAAAAAAATCGAAAATTGGGGCTGACCTACGACCACAAACCTGTTTGCGAGAAGAGACAACGACAGAGGCACCTTCCAAGCCCAGACGCTCGGCAATGGAGAAGCCGATGCCCTGAGTCGAAGCTGTGACAATGGCCACTTTGCCGTCATATCTCTTGCCAAACTTCGACTTGTCCATTTTGTTTGACTTCCCTGATCTACGCATTCGTATTGTAATTACTAATCAGTGAAAATATATATATAGTACATATATGGGACCGAGTTTTTTTGTTTTATAGGAAAAAGATGAGGACATACCGACGGATCTCTACAGGCTTGAAAGTTGTGAATTGTTGCACGTTTAAGGAACTTTGAGTTGCATCACTGAGTATCTTGTATCAATGTTGATTTTACTAAGTATAATTACCTTTGAAGTGTGAAGGGTAACATAATAGTTATTTTACAAGTATAAATGTTTATGAAGTATGGGAGTTAAAGGTCAAAATTTAAGTCTTCAGTAGAGAGTTTTACATTTATATATGCTTAAATTAAGCTAGAATAAAATGTCAATTTTGTAATAAAAAAGGTAATTTGAGTTGTGACACTTTTTTTCTCCACTTTTAGAGAGAAATATTTGAACTCATATATTTCTATTTAACATTAGTTTTGAAAAGGTCAAAATTTAATTCTTCAATAGAGAGTTTCACATTCATATACGTTTAAATTAGGCTAGAATAAAATGTCAATTTTGTAATAAAAAAAAAAAGAGGTAATTTGAGTTGTGACACTTTTTTTCTCCACTTTTAGAGAGAAACATTTGAACTCATATATTTCTATTTAACATTAGTTTTGAACAATTTATTGTTAGATTGCATTATTTTATTATGTTTGCAAATTTTAAAAAAAAAAAATAATAACTATGTTATCAATTAAATCTTTAAAATTTCAAGTTTTTGTAATCTTAAATCATACCTAAAAAATAGGTTTATATATCAAATAATAAGTAACATTCGATTGGAAAAAAATTAACATACGTGTTAATAACATAAAAAACGCGCAATCTAATTATTAGATTTTCAAAATATGTAACAATGTTAATTTTTTAGTGAGACTTTGAATAGTTTTTTTTTTAAACTAGTTTGAAGAGAAATTTCTCTTTTGTGTTGGGCAATAATGTTAATACTACACACTTTATTCTACATGGTAAACTATAAGGTTTGGAAGGGGAGAGAGGAAAATAATGGTGGGACTCGAGCGTTTTCTCTCTGAGCCCACCAAAAAGTTTTCTTTCCAAAAGAGAGAGAAAACTTGATGGGAGAAATATGATAGCTGAATAACAAAAATACCCATGTGCAAGTTGCACATAGGTTTAATGTTGCTGCTTTTTTTAAAAAAAAAAATTTATATAAATTTTTAAATAGCCTTCGGCTTAACCCCCCCCCCCCCCCTTTTTTTTAACTTTATGAGGACGTTGCCTCTCATTTTTCTCTTTTTTTTTTTTTTTTTTTCCTAGAACTGTGGCACGGATCTTTGTTTTGCTTTTCTTCTTTTCTTTTCTTTTTTTGTTTAACTAGACATGATTTTTATTTTTTAATAAATTTAGGTGATTGCTTTTTTTTTTTTTTTTGGTTGCTTGTCACTTTTTTATTTTAATTGTGCATCATTTTTTAAAAATGTTATATGAGTAAATTTATACAAATTCACTTTTTTCATCCCTTAACTTTTTCATTCCCAACTAAACAAAAATGAGGAAAATTAAAATTTTTTCTATCTTCTCATTTTTCCACCCCTCCGACCAAACAGACCCTAAGTGATGAGAAAAAAAAAATAGTGTGCCCATGTCATTGTTAGAACAATTGTGACAAAATGTATATAGAAAAGTGTAGTATTAGCATTATTATCGTGGGGAGAGAAATATTTGATCCTTGAATATTTATTTGGAGAAATTACACTTTAACACCCTAAATTATACCTCAACCTAAACTTTTAGAATGAATGTATTGCACCTTAAACTATGACTCGTGTTACACTTTGCACCCTGCCGTTAAGTTTGTTGTTAACTTGAATGAATTTAAAGTTTAAAATGCAAAGTATAATAAGGAATATAATTTAGAGTAGTAAAGTGTAATTTATCTTTTATTTTTAAAGCATTGAGAAGATGAGCAATTAGGTCTTTTCACGTGATGTCATGTTTTTTCATCCAAGTTAACTGCAAACTTAACATTAGGGTGCAAAGTATAACAAGGGTCATAGTTTAAGATGAAAAAAGTGCATTCAAAAAGTTTAAGCTGTAAAATATAATGAGGTATAGTTTAGGATGATAAAGTGTAATTTCTCCTATTTATTTGAACACCAAGATTTCTATATTCTACTGGAAAGTCGAAGTGAGGAACACAAGATTGTCTTGCCATAAAAGACGAGGAATGCAATCTTAAAATTCGCCCTCCACACGTTTTCCTTTACAATTATACTTAAATATTTACACGTTATTTAGGAGAAGGAAAAGGATGAAAAAAAATGGAGTGAATAAAATTATTTTGAAATATTCTTTTTATTCTATTGTTTAAAATTTTTAAGAAAAAAGTTTAGCTAAAAAATTGATTGTAGTTTAAGGTTACAACGTTACTTAATATCTTTTATTAGAGGTGAATTTTGACAAATTCACCGTTGCATTACATCATTTTTTTACATCCTCCATGCTTGTAAAATTTCTAGAAGATTAAAAATTAATAGTTATGTCATCAATAAATTGTTTAAATTAAAAGTTTTTGTAGTTTAAAATTATACATAAAATATAAGCTTATAGATCATATAGTAAATAATATCTGATTGACACAAAATTTGACATGTGTATTATGAGCATAAAGAACATGCAATTCAACGGTAGATTTTCAAAATATGTAGTAATATTTATTTTATTGAGTAAGGTTGTGGCCTTAGGTTACAATAAATTTTGTAGCTAAACTTTTTTTAATTGAGCGAATGAAAAATAACATGCTCCTTGAATGACATTCTTCATGTACCATTTTTGTGAAAATAAAAATAAGCAATATTTTTTCCCGAAGAATAGTTGCAATGTTCTTGAAGATATTGAAGACAAGCAAGCTCACTCAAGTGAAAACGGGGGAAGAGGATTTGAACTATTCAATTTAAATTTTTTAATAATTCAATAATTATAATGAGAGATGAGAATTTGAACTCTGAATGTCATAGACATCTAAAGAGAAAACACCTGCATGAAATCATGACTTCAAAGGATTTTCAATGTTCATTTTGTTGTGCTAGATCTCATCATACTCCTAACTATTTTAGTGATTATATTAGCAAACACTTAAATCTCATTGAACAATTACTTGAATCTCGAATTAGGATGAATGAAAGATTATGACATTTCAAAAAAAAAAAAAAAAGCCTCTGAGCAGCACGTGCAATGAGGCCAGCATATTATGATTATCATCCATTTTTTGCATTGCTTCTAAGTTGATTGTGTCAATTGTTTGGTTTTGAAAAATCAACATAATTAGAAATAATTGTTTGCATGCTCTGGTGCTTTTTCTTTAAGAGCATACGTTTAAAATAAAATTTTAATCCATTGAATTCTTAGTGTCCTCTTTGTCATTAATATAGGTCAAGAGGTCCTTAAAGCTCAATCGGAGAGCCAAGGGTCAAATCCCCCGACCCCCACATTCACTATCAAATTATCAAATTATCAAATATATTTCATAAACATGCATTCAATTATAGAGGCATTGGTTAACTGCCACTTGCTCAAAATCCTTTTTATTTGGGGCTGAAATTTTAAAGTTGTTCAAAATCAAGTTTTATTACTTTCTAGATTCTCAAAAAAAAAAAAAAAACCTTTAATCACACAGTTGGCAGTACCATAATTATTACCTATTTATTCTAACTATATAGTAATTTCTTTTCTTTGAAAAATTAATACAATTAGAAATAGAGTTTATAAGTGGGTTCCAATTAGCTCAACTGGTAAAGTCTTTGATGGTTGAATAAGAAATTTGGGGTTCAATCCTCGCCTACACCAAAAATCGATTAATGTCTTGGTTGAAACTTTCTCAAAAAAAAAAAAAAAAAAAATAGAGTTTATAAAACATTAGTGAAACAGAATGCCAAAAATAGTCAAATAGATTTTTATTGATGATGAACCCTATTGAAAAAAATCTTTTGATACACAATATATATATATATATATATATGGTATTTATATTGCTAAAGGTAATTACTAGTAATGGGATACAATTAAATAGTGAAATGCTTTTGCAGAAAATAATGCATTATTGCCTTGATGGAATGCTTTATGATGCATATACCTAGGTTTTTTTTTTTTTTTTTTTCCAATTATCCAATCACGCACGTTTTAAAATTATACTTTTGCTTTATAACATAATTGCAATGTATAACAAATCCCAAATTAAATCATAAATAGATAATCAAAATGTGTTTTGAAATTTGCATCCACCCCAACTCACTAGGCAATGACAAAGATGATGATAATTCATCGTGTTTTGTAGCTCATTCCAATTGTTTTCCAAGTAAGATTTTGTCATTAACCTGTAATTGAAATATTGGGCCATTTACATATGCTGCGTAAGCAAAACAAGCAGATTTCAGTCCTAGAGTCCTAATTTTTGGAATTTTCATTCGAAACTTTTACATAATGAAAACTTTGATGGGCATGGTTATATATATGGTTTTTGTTTAGAAAAGTGCTACGTCCACAATATTTTTACAACATTTTCACAACAAATCACAGGTGGTTAGTTGTTATTGGTTCAAATTTAAATTCAGCACTGAGATTACTTTTTAACCTAACAATAACAATCAGTAACAACCTGTCACTTAGAATTTATTGTAAAAATGTTGTAAAAATATTGTGGACATATCATTTTTCTTTTGTTTAATGAATGTAGAGAATTTGATGGATAAATTTTGCAGTAACTTATCAGAAAATAATTATAAAAGTCTAAATTTTATAGTATTAATTTTCTTTTTTGGCCAAAGAGGTGGGTTAAAACTTTAAAACGTAGCTTAATCTCAAGGTAGTGGGGTTGTGTTTTAGTAATTATAGGAAGAGTTTTTTTCAAAAATGTAGGTTACTGTGTAACTGCATGTTCACTGGGAGATAGTTTTTTTACTCTTTTTTTGGAAGTGGGGATGGTTCCTAAAATCACTGCATATAATAAGATTAACTGTTCCTATCTTAACTTTACTGCTTACCAAAAACACTAACCGTTCCTATCAAGAAAAATAACTGTTCTTCTGCATCTACATCTCTTTCAGTAACTGTGTAGAGTATTTTCGTATTAAGAAATCAGAATGGCTGGTGAAGAAGAGAGTCCTGCAATCGGTATCGATCTCGGGACAACGTACTCATGCGTTGCAGTGTGGCAACGTGATCGTGTGGAGATAATAGCCAACGAGCAGGGCAACAGAATGACGCCTTCCTATGTTGCCTTCACTGACAATGAGCGCTTGATAGGTGATGCTGCCAAGAACCAAGTTGCTAGGAATTCTACCAACTCCATCTTCGGTACTCTACTTCTCCATACTTGTTGTTTTTTTCTTTTTTCTTTTTTTTGAAAAAGAAGTAAAACACGTGGATGAATTAAAGAAGCAAATCGAAAATATGATTTTTTGTTTCTGTTTTTGTTGTTGTTTTTAGCCTTGACATATACTACTTCTGCATATGATATGATATGTGTTTTGACTGCATGAGAAAATAACAATGAAATCAACTTGACAAAATTTACTAAACTAAATTTTTTTGTGGGTTGATGAGTTAGGTTGCGTTGCATTTTTTGTTTGTTTGTTTTGTTTTTAGCCTTGACATATACTACTTCTGTATATGATATGTGTTTTGACTGCATGAGAAAAGAAAAATGAAATCAACTTGACAAAATTTACTTAACTCAATATTTTTGTGGATTAATAATGGGTTAGGTTGGTTTAATTTTTTTAATTTTAGCCTTGACATATACTGCTATGTGTTTTGACTGCACGATAGAAGAAGAATGAAACATTGGTTAATTTTTTATTCTTATCCACCAATATAAGAATATATACGCATTTAAACTGAAATTTATTTCTTTTTCTGGTTTTTCTTTCTTATAAATTGAAATTATCGTGAACTCACTTATCAGGAAAATGATTTATGGCTGCATTTTGAAAATTCAATTGAGAGCTGAGAAACTTACTTTTCAATTGACAAAATCTAATGTATAGCATTCCTATTTCAGAACGTTATCTTTTTAACCGGGCCGGGGGGGGGGGGGGGGGGGGGGGGGGAGATCGTGGTGGGTTTTCCCTGTGAATATCATATCTCCCATCATAGGACTTTTATATGTCTACATTGTACTTGTAATGAAAACTTACTTTGTAAATATACAAAAAGTGGCAAATATAGTACACATTTGCCAAAAGTGGTAAATATTGTACACTTTTTGCAAATGTGAACAACATTTGCCATTTTTTGTGTATGTAAGTTTACGTTGCAATTACAATGTTAAACATATAATTTTCCATCAAAATAATCATTTAAAAGAAGAAAACAAAAATTAATTGGAAAGCAGCAAAAACACACAAATACTATCAAACATTCATTCAAAATGAAGAAAGTTTCTTGAAATTACAAAAATGAAAGAGAAAAGAAAAGAAGCTGAAGAAATGCAGGCTTAGAAAAAATTGAAGGAGGACGAAAAGGAATATTGATTTTAGGATATTAATGTTCTCATTTTATAATTTTGAAGACTTTTATATCTATGAACTATTCTTGTCTAATAGTTTTTCCTCCCTCTACTATTTCTCGTTGAGGTTTATGTGTTTCTTAAAAGGTATGACATTATTGCAGATGCAAAGAGGTTGATTGGAAGGAGATTTAGTGATAACTTGGTTCAAAGTGACATTAGTCTTTGGCCATTTAAGGTGATTGAAGGTCCTGATGATAAGCCTTTGATTGTGGTCAACTATAAGGGTGAAGAGAAGCACTTTACTGCTGAGGAAATCTCATCTATGGTCCTTACAAAGATGCGTGAGATTGCTGAATCCTACTTGGGCACAACTGTGAAGAAAGCCGTTGTTACTGTCCCTGCCTACTTCAATGACTCGCAGCGTAAGGCCACAAAGGATGCTGGAGCCATTGCAGGCCTCAATGTTTTGCAAATTCTCAATGAACCAACTGCTGCAGCCATTGCTTATGGTATTGACAAGATTGGCAATGACAAGGGTAAAAATGTGTTGATTTTCGATTTGGGTGGTGGTACTGCAGATGTTTCACTACTTACCATTCAAGATGGTGTCTTTGAAGTGAAAGCTGTTTCTGGAGACACTCACCTTGGAGGTGAGGACTTTGATAACAGACTGTTGAAACACTTGGTTGCAATATTTAAGAGGCAGAGTATGGTGGACATTAGCAGAGACGCTAGAGCTCTTAGGAGGTTGAGAACTGCATGTGAGAAAGCAAAGAGGATTCTTTCTTCTACATCTGAGACTACCATTGAAGTTGACTGCTTAAGTAATGGGATTGATTTCTTTTCAACTATTACTCGTCCCAAATTTGAGGAACTCAACATGGATTTGTTCAGGAAATGTATTGAGCCTGTGGAGGAGTGTTTGTTTGATGCTGATATGGACAAGAGTTGTGTCCATGAAGTTGTTCTTACGGGTGGTTCTTCCAGAATCCCCAAGGTGCAGCAATTGTTGCAGGAATTCTTTCATGGGAAGGAGCTGTGCAAGAACATTAATCCAGATGAGGCTGTGGCTTATGGAGCTGCTGTTCAAGCTGCTGTGTTGACTGGAATGGGTAATAAGAAAATTCAAGACATCATACTCTATGATGTCACCCCTCTTTCCCTTGGCATACAGACTCATGGGGATAGGATGTCTGTTTTGATTCCTAGGAATACTACTATCCCAACCAAGAAGGTGAGGCAATACTGCAACACCGCTGACAACCAAGCTGTAATAGAATTGCTAGTATATGAGGGTGAGAGACCAAGATCTAGTGATAACAACTTGTTGGGAAATTTTACAATTCCTATTACTCCAGCACCCAAGGGTGATGCTAAGGTCATTGTTTCTTTTGAACTGGATACCAATGGAATACTTTTAGTTTCCACTGTTGACAAAATCAGTGGGTATAAAAGGAAGGTCACCATCACGAATGATCAGTGGAGACTTTCGAATTTGGAGATCGAGAGGTTACTTCAAGATGCCAAGAGATTCAAGGCCGAAGATGATCATCACATGAAGGTGCTTGATGCAAGATTAGAGCTAGAGACTTATGCCTACAAAATGAGGAAAGCAATAAATGACTACAGCATATATTCCAAACTTCGCCCTAAAGATCACAAACGAATTAAAGATGCTGTTCAAGAGGTGATTCAATGGTTATCAGATGAAGGGGTCGAGAATTTAGAATTGTATCAGGACGAGCTGAAACTGCTCCGGAGAATCTGCAAACCTATTTCACCTTTGATAATAAATTGACTACATTTGATTTTGTACAAAACATTTTGTTCTAGTGTTTTCTTGCCTTTTTTTTTTTATAGTTTGTCTTGTTCAGAAACTGTTTGAAATTCTGTAAAAATGTCCACTGATAGCTTGGTTGAATTGTCTGTTTCATTATACATAATTATAGCTACTCCATCGAATTTGTAAGGTGTTTTAATACGCTCGAAATGCACTCCAAACACCTTGGGATTGTATTCTGCATTACGAGCTTGAATGTTTATCTGGAAAAATCATATGTAAATTCAAGGTAACCAGTAATCCATTAAATCATATCACATCCGGTCAAGTTATGAAAGTATTTTTATTTCTTGTTAGATAATAAATATTATTGCAGTTTATAAACGAAGGGATATGCTTTTAAATCTTTTTTTTAACCAATTTGTAAGTAGTGTTATTTAGTTTAGAATCTGGTATATCTACATGGATCAATTTTTTCTTTTCTTTTCTTTTTCTTTTTCTTTTAATTTAAGGTTAAATCTTGTTAGACACTTACTATTACACACTCCTTTAAAAATTGTGTTTCAAAAACATGATTTCACAATTTTTACTAAGATCACAATTTCAATGGAGTATATGATAATCATCATTTAAAACTATTTATATGAATTGACAAACAAAATTATGTTAAGACCATTGTAATCATGTTTTGAAAACATGGTTTCACAATTTTAACTTAAATTACAATTTCAATGGAGTGTATGAAAATCATTACTCAATTTAAAACTATTTATATGAATTGACGAGCTATATTATGTTCATATTGTATGCATCAATTTCTTAACTCCAATCATCCTTTATAATATGTAGTTAGGAAAACTATTCTTCAAGATTCTTCTATATCTTTCCTTTTCTGATCCATTAATCTTTCTCAATTTTTTGTAAGAAAGATGCAAAAAACTCATCTTCCCAATCAGGATCCAAATTCCAAACAAATCATCTCTAAGCCAAAATTGCTGACAAGTTGGTTTAGAAATTACAAATCATGATAACTAGATGGCAGATGATAGTGACTTCTCAATTTAAAACTAGAAATAATTGTTCCAAACTCTCACTATTTAGGATAAACCTATCCTTAGCTAAACCCCAAAACAATCCCCAATTCCCACTAAAGATGCATTTCAACATGCAAGTCTTACAAATATAGACAAACAATACAAAGAACATGAAAAACAAAACATCTAAGCTGGACAAGCTTAGTAGGTAGCATGTAACAGCAAAACTATTTCCACCCCAAGCCTTATAAAGTAGCAATATTTTTAGTCATAAGGATTTCTAAAATTCTTCAAGAGCTCTGGGATTTCATAGCCAAGCATATCATCTACAGCTTGAATCATTTTAGGCTTCAATTTCTCAAACTTGTCGATGTTGTAACCGTTCAAGACCTCTCTGAAATGCTCAACATTTGGGAAGTCACCTGCAGGAAGATGGAACTCCCTCTGGACCTATTTCACAATAGTCACGATCATAAATTTGTATGCACCTGTTTACAAAACTCAGTCATAAATTTGCATGCATAATGAGAGAGATACCTTTCCAAATTCCTCTTCCAGACTGTCAATTAGTCGTTGTTGAGTCTTAGATTTGCCTATCATCGCAGGCATCTCTTTCTTAAGATGGCTAATTATATAAGCATGAATCTTAGCAGCTCTAGCACGTTTTACAAATTCATTGATCTGCAATATGCAGATGAGGTCAGACTAATTAACTAGCATATAAATCAAAATGTATATATATGCATGCATGAAAATATGTATGCAAAATGATTAAAGAAAAAAGGAATATGATGAGCATACTCGACGATCACAAGCTTTCTTTGGAATATCAGTCAAGTCTGCAAGGAGATCATCCTGTTCTTTCTCAAAAAGATCCCCCCCTATTGGGCCCATAGCTGCCTCATTAACAGGTTTGTCATTGAATGACCTGCAGAGACAGGTGACATTAACTCAAATTAATAGATGATCAAAATTAAAAAGAGCCAGATATCTAGTTGGAACCAATACTTAACAAGCACCATTTTACCACATCAATGGAATGAGTGATATTTACATTTAATGTAACATAATTAGATTTAATCACACAAGTCCAACCAAAGTACCTAACATAATTAGATTTAATCACACAAGTCCAACCAAAGTATCAAACTATGGATATACTGTTTTACACGTTAATGCAAGTATTTGCAAAAAAAGTTTATCATATTGGGAAAAAAGTTATCATAAAAGCAAATAACATATTTCACTCTTGACAGAACATCTGATCTCTATGTTTAAAAAAACATAGATGTTAGTGAATAAAATTACACACAAAAGATACAGAACCTACCCAATATAAACACGGACAACCTCTGGAGTGTTCAAAACTTTCCCAAGGGACCACATCAATGCTCCATAAACTCTCATCAGCTAAAGAATATGACATCAACAAAGAAGTAGGTCAAATTGTATTTATCAAATGATGCAACTAAAAATAAAGACATATGCGCAGCAAAATGAGCAAATGAAAAATTGAAAGACTTGATAAACATCTTACTTGTTGGGTATCAACTTGGTCTGCTTTGTTTAGAACAACACGTATCTTGTCATCATGACCGCGCAAAGATGCAATAACACGCTTAAATTCATCACTGATGTCAAGTTTATGGGGATCAAACAGAAGAAGAATGAGATCACATTTAGCTGCAAACCATGATATAACACCAGTGAAATCATAACTTCTTTGTGTTCGTTGCTTTTCTCCAGATAGAACCCCAGGAGTATCCACAAATGTAATTTGATCTAACAACTGTATGCACAAGGGAAAAGATTAGCTATCTCAAGTGCTGATGATGATATTGATAACAAACAACTTTGAATGAATGCTAGTAAGATTTACATCAACATCGTATAAGTTTATAACTCACAGGATGCGGCATTTGGGAACACTCAAATTTTGACAAGAATGCTCCTCCAAAAGTTGTCAACCCACTAAATGGCATCTCTGCATGGACAGCTATGGTGTTCCCAGGAATACTCCTCTCATCTGGTCCAGACTGAGTTCAAGGAGATAGTAAGGTATTAGCTACCACTGTTCAACATATGTCACTAAACTGGACTTCCATCTTGGAAATAAATACAAAACAATGATAATGATGTCCAATTACATGACACTTGTATTGTAGCGACTCAATAATGATAATGTCAAGAATGCTCCTCCGGAAGTTGTCATCCCAATCTCAACTTTTATTACTCTCAAAGTCACAAAACAACAACAAAAAAGCCTTAATCTCAAAACCATGGTGATGACTATGAACCCTGAACAACAATGAGAGTAGTTCACAAGTATTCTTCTATGTCATTCTATCATATCTAAAATCATACTTTTAGCCACCTCCTTAATAAACATGTACTTTTTAAATATGACTAGTGTTATTGTAATATTTGTATTAAAAATAAATTAACATTCCTGAACTATCCAAAAATGAAAACACATAAGCTAAATTCATTTCTTAGACACTTCCCGTGGGAATGTGGACAGGAAAAAAAAAACAATTCAAAGTGATGTAAGGAGACAAAGAAAAGGGAAAAATAAACAAAACCCCACGTTTCTTATTTTGAAAACATAGAGCCCCTATAAAGTTTTGAGCATAACAACACTCACCCCTCTATAGTATATTTTTATGTGTAAATTGTTAAATATTCATGAAAATAAACAATGAGTTGCTCGTGTGATGACACATGTCCATATTATTTTCACAAAAATACCACAAGGAGGTTTTATGTTATACCCAAAAACCCTTAGAGCCCGTTTGGTAAGAGATTTCTAGTAATGTTGTTGTTTTGTAAAAATACATGTAGGTAAAAAAGTGTGTAGGAATGTTGTTTAAACACTAAAAACTGTTATTTAAACAACAGTACCAAACACCCTCTAATTGCTACACAATTAACCAATTGACACATAAAACAATACCATATGGGGTTAAGTGTTACACTCAAAACTCATGAAGTTTGGTTTTCTTAGGGGAAACCACAAGGAGGTTTGTATATTTTTTGCAAAAGAAAATCTGTTCGGAAACCCCCACTTGCTACTTGTCATATCTGCATTCAGTGTCTGAAGAGGAAGGAAAAAAATAATAATAAAAGATAGAGGGGGTGGGGGGGGTGTTGGTATTGGGGACGCACTAAGCAGACACTCTTTGGCCATTAGGACTAGGAAGTGATAATTCTCAAACATCTTGAGATATTGAAATCACATCCAAATGCAACCTTAACCTACAAAATATACGTGTTAATAAAAACTACGGAAAACAACAATATGAACAACACACATTACAGAAAACCATAATGGTAGTTTCTGTCTAAAACAAAATAGTTTAAAACATTTCTATAGTCCATTTAAACTTAATTAGCCTTCATAAATAAAATAGGAAAGTGAGGGTGAGTTGTGATACCATAACAACAACAAATCTGTCTGTTGTAGGCTCTGGTCCAATGTGAGCACCTGTTCAAACAGACAACAAGGTACATTTATCTTTGTGATCCAGTCATATCAACAAATCACATGGGACAAACAGAAAAAAATACTTAACTAACCTGGGTAGTTGCATTTTAGCAAATGTTTTATAAAAGTTGTCTTCCCAGTTGAATATTGACCCAAAAGCATGACCATGGGTTTAGCATCAAAATCACTGTTTGTCTACAAAAATACAAATAAAAATCAATTCTTAGTTACGGGGGGCTTAAAAACTAGAGTTGACACTTGACAGCAAAGCTCGAAAGAATATCTCCATTTTACAAACTACGACCTCTAGTTTAAAAGATTAAGATATGGAACTAGACAAAAGTATCTAATAATAATTAAAGGAAGTGTTGAGTCCACTGACCATCAGGGGAGAGACAAAATCATTAAAACGATATGCAACTTCCAGTGGCTTTAGCTTTTCAATGTACAATCTCTTCAAGCCATCAATAATTGATGTAACTGCATTGGGAGGAATCTGAGCAAGATAGGATGAGAGAGGAGACACATTAGGCAACAAATGAAAATGAAGACAGCCCCCTAGAGAGAAGTTTGCATTGTATGCTACTTTGTATTTTTATAGGTAAACCATTTTCATAAAAAAAGGCAATACGGGGCACAATCCTAGTACATGGGATGCATGTAAAAGAAGCACCAAAAGGTAAAGCCTATATTGTATATCAAAAGAATATATTGCCAAACAAAAAATAGTTCTCTGCATCCTTCCCATTTTATTGAATGTCCCAAAGGGACAGCAAAATAGAAACTACTTAAACATAAAAGGAAACCTGATGTTTTTGAGATACAGAGAAAGAATAATGAATAACAAAACTCAACGATCAGAAGTACTATAATTGACTTAGAAGCTTCCCAAAATTAATTGGCCTGAAGATAACAATAAACTCAGTACTTTATCAAGATTTTTTGAATAAAAAAAAAAGTCTTTGAATGGCAATGGAAAGCAGATCTTACGTTCTTT
Organism: Lithocarpus polystachyus; assembly: GCA_033629205.1. Taxonomy (NCBI): domain Eukaryota; kingdom Viridiplantae; phylum Streptophyta; class Magnoliopsida; order Fagales; family Fagaceae; genus Lithocarpus; species Lithocarpus polystachyus. Next base: position 85,898,297 of record CM066166.1, read on the forward strand.
GCTGATTTTGAACCAAACCATTGAGTTGGTGGTGGTGGTTGAGGCTGAATGCTTCCTATATTGCACCAGCAAACGAATATAATGAAATACCAATTAGCAAATGTTACTCATAACATCAAGAGATTAGGAAATCTACGAACCATTTACTTCAGGGCGGCCATTTATCTTCAAAGCCTTGGTTTTCTGAGAAAATAGAAACAAGAAAAAGCATAAATGAAATTACTAGTTTCAACAATAAAGTACCAAGGAAGACAAGGAAGACTACTTACAGCTACTAAACCATCCAAACCTTCCATCAATGGAGGATTAATATTCTCAACGTTGGCTGTAATAAAAGAAAGGAAATGCATCAACCTAACTTGAACAAGTCAGTTGCTCAAAAAAAAAAAATTTTTTTTTGAACAATCAGAATACACACTTAAACAATGTTTATACAATGTTTGAAGCATAATATTCAAACTGATCTTGAGGGCAGACTCATAAGAATCAACCTGGGGATCAAGATGAGAGGCTCAAGTTTTGATGCTGATGCAATGTGTGCATGGCACATTAGATGCATGTTATTAAAGCTATATTTACATGATACTTGAGAGGGATGTTTTCCAAAATCCTTACAATATTTATTTAACCATATTCTATGAAGGGCTGTGATGTACTAGAATTCCTACTAATTGATGGAGATGGAGCTCTAAATCTCTAACTAGCCTGAATGCTACAGTTTCTTCCAGTCATTCTATGTAATCAGTCTTTAAGGTTTTAAGGACAGTTATTCTCCAATATCATGTTAAAAAGAACATTTAAAACATGTTTTTATGGTATATATATATAATTCACAAACAAAAATTTAGCTAAATAAATATTAATGATTTATAAAAAAGTGTGCTTAGGGTCATGCCTAGAAGACTAATGCTTTAAGGTCAGATCCTTTGGGACCTTGCTTGTATAATTTTGATTTAAGATACAGGACAATGTGAGGTTTATGCTGAAGGATTCATCAGGTGCATGAAATGTGAAACATAAAAGCCAGTTTCACAAATTGATAATGGATTTTTAGGAAATATTACGGTCCATATTCACTCAAGCATTTTGCTCACTAGTACATGTATGAGTAAAAGCAAAGCTGGTATTACACATGTTACTCTACTTACCTGCAGTTTTAATGATATCCAGAGTTAATTCATGTCCTGCTTGCGCCAAGGAAACCAGCTGGGCATTACAACAATTAGATCAAAGTAAGTTTTTCACGCATTACACATTATATAACCCGAGAAACAATTTTATTCAATGTACAACCTGCATCGCGGTGATGAACTCAGTAAAGCCTAAAAACCCTTGTCGTTTTGAATCTGCAAGTGCCCAAACCTTCGGAAACAATAAATAAATAAATAAATATGAGATTTTTCAACAAGATAAACTTCATAAAAAAAAAAGGCTCTAGAATCTCTTCCATTGTGCTATAAAGATTTAGTTTTTCATGATTTATCATATACCATTCTTTATAAAGTGAAATGATTTTAGAAAGAAACTGCAGAGTCATGAAAAATTAAATCTTCACTACAAAATGGATCCTTCCCATTTTGAAGCAAATGTAGACAATCCTATAAATATAATACAATAAAACCATCATAACTGAAACACAACTAATAAAAATAAAGGACCAATTTTAAAAGCAAAACAGATTTCTTATAACACAATAACTAAATGGACCAAATTAAGAAAGAAGAAAAAAAAAAAAAAAGGCCGTTTATTAGTTTTTCCTTTTTCAGTTCAAAACTCAATAGGGTCAAACAGTATAGTATAACACAAAACACAAAGTAAAATACTAAAATCAATCTACTAAGGTAACTAGTTAAACCCATTCTTAATCCAAACAAGTCTTTAAATAAATAAAAAACTACTAAATTATATTTCATTTAAGAAACTCTTATATAAATATTAAATAAATCGAACACAATCATAGACAAATCCGAACTTTCTATATTCAGAAACATAATTAACACATGAACAAAATCAAATCAATAAACAGAACTTAAAAACAGTGAAAAAAAAAAAAAAAAGAATTGTAGAAGACCTGTTTGAGTTCAGGACGAGAAAGCTTCGACATGGCGAAGAACTTAGTGGCATCATTTCCAGTGATACGGCCATCTCCATCTACAGCACAAGAAGGAAAAACATTATAGTTAAAGAAGGTATTTTCGTAATTAGTTCAATGAAATGAGGGTTGATGAATAAACCTGAATCGGCATAGTTGAACCATTCCTGGTAGATCGCCTGGTGATCTTTCGAAGTCGAACCGATCGGACCCGACCCGATCTCCATTTTTGAGAGAAGAGATAGAGAGAGAGAGAGAGAGTGAGATTGAAATTTGAAAGTGAGAGAGAGAGCGCTGTGGTTTCGGTTTTTTTATAACAGTTTTGGCGCTTGGGTAGAGTTATGAAAAGTTTTTGGGCGTCGTTTGAGGTGGCTATTGTGTCGTTTTCTTTGGTTATCTAGCACGAGAACGAGATGATCGCGTTTGATTGATTTGGACTTAACGCGATGTTGAAAACGGCACGTCGTGGTAAGGCTTAGCATGAGTATAATAAAGTTGGTTAATGCAGGGGATGTTTGCCTCTGCTAATTTGAACGTTTAAATTTAAGCGGCATTGGCAATTCGGGAACAGGATTTATAGCAGAGGTGGAGTCCACGTAGACATCTAATCAATCCATCAATCGGGGTTGTTATCAAACTAAATAAATTAAGTAATAATGAAATGTGGATCCCACATTTGCAACTTGGTAGATTAATGTGTGTGTGTGTGTGTTTTTTTTTTTTTTTTTTGAAAATCTTTGATGATCTTTTAAGTTCAAATTAGTCTACTATGCTCGTTTAAATTTATAAAATTTAATTTGTAGTATAGAATGAACAAAATCTGTTTTGCTCAAGCTAGCTCACTTTTTTGTTTTTTAATTGATGAGTGTGTAAGCAAGTTTTTTGAATTTAAACCTTGTAACTTTTCCTTTTTTTTTTTTTTTTAAAAAAAACACTTGAAATGATATAATCAATTGAATTACAAAATTTTTAATAAAATAGTTTCGTCAAAGATATAGTAATTTACTATTCTATGTAATATTTAAAAACTGAAACACAACATTTATTATTACTATGCTTTTGTTGAGTCACATCAGTTTAGCAATTCAATCAACTTCAATTTGTTTTCATCCACATCGGTCTAATTCGATTTATTTCAATCCATTGCAGTCCACTTTGGTCCCATTCAGTTCATTTTACACCATTTTTCTCACTTTGGTCCTATTCTATCCAATTATGTCCACTTTGGTCCATTTGGTCTATTTTGATGCACTTACTAAGATCATTTGTCAAGTTTGAAGCATATGGTGTTTGAATATTTTTCCCGATTAATAGTTTGTCCTTATATTCTTAATGTAAAATCAATGAAAATGCAATTTTTTAAAAAGTCATATGCAATAATTTTCTTAGATACACTTATGCTTAAGAATGAAAGTATAAGTAGTTTTGACTTGCTAGATTGTAAAATTCATTTTTTTAACCTCCAATACTAAAGATCAATTGAAAAGATGAGAAATTTTCAAAGTATCACTGACCTACCAACTTCCAAACTGACAATTGAAAATATAAGCAGTTTTGACTTTATAGGTACTTTAATTATTTAAGTAAGACGATTTTTACTAATTGAATTAATTAAAATCTATGGAATAATCCAAATTTAAGATGTATAAAATAAGATTATTGTTTTTTTTTTCTCTCTCTCTCTCTTTTGGTCTACTAAAGGCCCTTATATTTTTATTTTTTTTATTTTTTATGATTCAATAGTTGGGGAAAGAGGATTTGAACACTGAATGTCTTTGTTGGAAATATGAAGAGGTGCCAATTAGTTATTAACTAATATACACATCAATAATTAATGGGCATAATCTTTAAAAACTTTCCATTATGACTAGATAAATTTTCTATTATTTTGATTCTTTCAACAATTCATTTTCAGCCATTTTCTTGATGAATCACCCTTGATATCACTTTTATGAAACATGCAAGTAAATGGATTGAAATAAAAAATTACACAATCTTTTTTTAGTAAAAAAGAATGACTCTTTAAAAAATGATTTTTATTTGTTTTTTATTAGGTTATTTTATGTTTAATGATTACTATTTATCATGCTTTGAAGGTGTTTTTAGGTAGGAATGACCAAGGAATGAGGTCGAGTTGGGTGTCCTATTCAGTAACAAAAACCCACACGGGCATAGAGTAGGGTTGGATGGAGTAAAATGAGTTGAATGTATTTTATCATTCCTAATGAGATGATTTCAATATTAACGAGTTAGAGATAACAAAAAAAGGAGGAGTGCCTTTAGAGAGAGAGAGACAACAAAAAAAATATATTAAATTTTATATAAAAATAATTTATACACATACATATTCGGGAAAGGTAAGTAATTAGTAATATCATCGCGGCCTATATAGGTGAGAAAAATTCATGCAAAATAGGACATGACAAACACCAATTTTTGCAGGACATAATATGAGTCAACTTCACAAAACAAACAAATTTTCCAAAATTAATATGCATGCTATAAACTCCAGAAGGGGATAGTGTTCCCTGAAAATTAATCCAAACCTCTTTAAAATTCAGAGGAAACATCAAGAAACAATTACAAATAGAAAAAAATATATATCAGTGAAATCATCCAGTAGTCAAATACGTAGAGAAAAATAGCGAAGTCAACAAACAAACTTGAAAGCTTTTAGACAAGATAGGGAGTGAGAAGTAAAACTGTAAAAGTAAAGCCATGTACTTCACTCGCTTCCACTTGAAAACAGACAGCAACATATCTGCGTAGCATCACAAGGATATAATAATATGATATCACTAATGATGAAATCTGAAAATTAGAATTAGAGAAAGAAATTGAAACTTATCAAGTGTATTACGATTATCAATAATAATAATAAGAATAATAATAATAATCAAGTGTATTACATGTTCCTCCTAAAAAAAAAAGTGTATTACATGTTGGTCTCAACGGCAATTCAGTGAAGGTGGTGATTACATATACTGATTTACCTGTGTTTGTTAAAATATAGGCCCAAGGCTCAAACCACATATCATGTCTAGGTTTAGTGTATCAGTACATTGTACCAGACTTAGTAGACAATACTACCTTTGTACCATTAGAACTAGCCTCCTATTTAAATTTTATACACACCTTTTTGGAGCTCTTCCTAACTAAAATCGACTAAATGCTTTCTCCTTCTTTTTTTTAATTTTTTTTTTATGTCTACTTTGTTCATCTTTATCAAGGGAATCAATTTTGTACCGGAGGCCGTTTTAGCTTAATCAAAGGAACAAAATATTTCACGGTATCAATTGATACTATTTCAAGATTACTATTATTTATATATTTTTATACATAAATATATGAATTATTTATTCATGTAAGTATGAATTTATGAATTTTTTTATGTTTATTAACATGAAATTTAAAATCTACATATTTTTTAAGCCTACATATTAGCCTAATTACATTAACTAATATTTTAGCTTAAATAACATGTTTTTTAATGATTTTTTTTTTAATTTATTAATATTTTTAAATTTTTTATTATACTGGCTAAATGCCAATATCGACCGAAGCACCCAAAATATCCATAATACAGACCGGTACAACCTAATATTTTTTGTGGTACATTTTGAAGGAATACCAATACCACTTTTATGGCCAGAATGGTATATTTTCCTAGTACGACCGATACTAGTATGGTATTGACTTTCCTAATCTTCACCCTCATAAGTGCACTAAGCTCCGCAATGCTTTTGGCTATGGTATTAAGTAAAAGAGTTACTGATGTTATGATGGTTTAGACATCTCCCATCCATCATGTAGTCTTTTGGGAACAAAAAAAAATATTGTACATCTTATCTAACTCGTCAAATATATACTTCCTTTCCCCTTGTTAATCCATCTATTGACCTCTTTCCTAAGTCCTTGCCCTTTGATGAAGTTGGATAACTATACAAAATGAGTGTGATCCAAATTGTACATAATTCTGTTTTCCATGAACATAACATTGCACATTGAAATTGATTGTCATTTTGTCTATTACCCTGTACTACAAAATACCTTAAGAGTTACGTTGCATTTCCTCCCTAATTAGTTGATCGATTTTTCACTGATTCTCATCGACTGGAACACTTTTGTGATCTTGTGTCCAAACTCAAGTTTGTCTCTTATAACCCAACATAAGTTTAAGGAAGGTTAGAGCACTCACAGCAATGGTGCTATATTGGTATATTGGTATTTTTTAGCTCCTCAGTCACCTAAAAGCATGCTCCAGCGGTGGAGCTAAACCTTTTTTTTTTTTTTTTTTGCTCCATTGCTACAGTGCACATCTATAAATAGATGTGCACTGTTTATGAGAGCTAAAAAAAAAAAGATTTATTTTATTAAGTTTCTCTCTCCTCTTCTATTAAAAAACTATTTTCTCTTTCTTTCTTTTTCTCTCTCTCTTCGACTTCTCTTCTTTCTTCTTTCTTTCTTCTCATTTTTTTTTTCTCTCCCTCATCTACTTTCTGCTTCGCTGATCTGGTCTAGATCTTTATCGCTGATCTTCATCATCATTGTCGATCTCTCTCTCTCTCTCTCCGGCTTCTCTTCTTTCTTCCTTTTTCCTTCTCATTTTTTTTTCTCTCCCTCATCTACTTTATGCTTCGCCAATCTAGTCTGGATCTTCATCGCCGATCTTCATCATCATCACCCACGTCACCGTCCCACGCCGCCGACCCATCTCGCCGATCCAAGCTCCATTGCAGACCTGAGTTTGTGTTTGTGCTGGATTTGTGCCGTGGGTGTGGTCTGATTGGATTATGGCCTGTGGATTAGTGGGTTTCGTGAATGTGGGTCGGTGGATTGTGGCCTGTGGGTCGGTGGTGGTGGGTTGTTGATCTGTGGGTCGGTGGTGGTTGGTTGTTGATTCGTGGGTTGCTGTGGTGTGATTGCCATGGCGTGATTGTTGCTGTGGTGTGCTGTGGTGTGATTGTTACTGTGGTGTGGTGGTTTGCTTGCTCTGTATCAGAGAAGAGAGAGACGAAGAGGAAGAGAGAGAAAAAAATGGAGATGATGATGTGTAGATAATGAATATTTTATTGGGATGATTATATTATTTTATTGTGTTGAAAGCTAAAATAGATCCACTGCTGTAGGATGTTTTGTAAAATGTATAAGTAAAATAGATAAAGTAACCTTTAGTGATGCTAAATAGCAAAAAATATAGATCCACTGCTGTGGATGCTCTTATTAGGATATAGGCCCAAGGGCCATACATATCATCTCAAGGTTTAGCGTGTCAGTACACCATACTAGACCTTACTACCTTTGTATTGTGTGATGTACTTATGTACTATTAAACCTATTCTATATGTCTATGTAAAGGCCTCCTACCTATAATTTACACACAATACAAACGAATTTTATTCCACTATGTCTTGAGGGAGGAATGGAATGGCCTTCATAATTTATCATTCCCTTATTTATAGATGCTTAAGCACCTTTTCATGGAGATCCACAACTCTTGGAAGAGTTGTCTGTTTCTCAAGACTAGCAATACATCACCAAATAAAACAACTGTATTTTCAAATAAACCATCTTTTCAAGGGGGCAAAAGATACATAAAAATGTACTTTTGTATGGTATTATCATCCCATGCACTTACATTATGCTCCAAATATGCCGTTGCATATTTGACAACGAAACGTAAAACAAATTATGTGAATCAATATTGAGGTGAGTATCTCCTTTTTATTTATTTATTTTATTTTTTGAGAGTCTTGAGGTGAGTTTCTACCAAATCATCAACAAGGTCAAAGCTAAACTATAATCATGAAATTTGTATTTATCACAAAACCTCACATGCACTTATATATATACCTTTGATCTGGAGGAAGATCGTCCATGTCTTTGAGCACTAGGATAATAGCTTGGTTGTGGAGACGTATTTGGGAACTGCGAAGATGCAGTTTGTTTTTCCTCTTTTACTTGATTGAATATGGCAGTAAATCCTTCTCCAGATTTAGGGTCCAATTCATCCCAAGCTCCAAATTTGGGTACCGAGGCAGCTCTATGATGCTGTTCACGGTTCACCCCCATAAAATCCAGAAAATCAGTAGTTCCATGTAGCACTTAACAAAATGACTTTCTAAAATTTTGAAGAATCCATACGTTGGTCATTCTAGCATGTTACTTAGACCATCTACTATTGTCTTGATAACATAAATAGGATTTAGGGTCTAATTCTAGCGTTTCAAAATTAATACTATAAGGCATTATCTTAATCCAATTGAGTATTATGTAAGTCCTTTTTTTCTTCCCTTATTTCACAATAGGATTAGGATCTGTGAATTGCTATATATTGAGCTCTTTATTGAATTGTTTTAGAATTTTAAAATAGAAGACTTACAGTTTCAACAGAAGGATGACTTCCACTTCTTTTTCTAGCATGTCCAGGAATTGACAGAGAGAAGCTATTTCTTTCTTCAGCAAAACTCTTCTTCTTGTGACCAGACCCCACACGTCGGTGATTAGGCTGCTGCATGATTGAATGATCAGAGTTGCTTTTATCGCTGCCGGATTCTGAAGTGATGCTCTTTTGGCTCCCACTTTTTGGTTGATTAACTGTGTTCCTCTGGTGAGCATGATGCCTTGTATGCCCCTCTATGTGGTGTTTTCCTACAGATGAATTTGACATACTGGAATTGACATGGAGAGGATCCTTAAATGCATGGTAATCAGCATTAATTTCTGAGCCCCCTGTCATGTACATGAAGGCCTCTGGATTCTCCTCTGGATCATTTGGGTTCATCTTCACACTGGATTTCTCTTTGCGCGCATTGTCAAAGTAAGCAGTGTAAGGTATATTATCGTTGTCCCAGCTACCAAATTTTGGGACATGGGAGTTTTTTTTCTGCAGCCAAGGCACTGTATGAGGATAGTTTTTAACAAGAACAGTTATTTGTGCTTGAAACAGAAAATTAAAGGAAATCAAACCAAAATATAACGCGAACCCAATTGTTGTACAAAAGTTCTTGAAATGTCTGGATATATTGTCAACTGTTTAACACATATACTTGGGAGCTACACCCTCACCTTCTTAATGAACAATTGTAATGTATCTGTGGGACTATCAATGAGTTTTGGATTTCCAGCTATGTTTTTGTTTACTATTTAAGGTGTGTTTGGAGACCGCTTATTGTTAAAAATTGAAAGCACTGTAATAAAATAATTTTTAAATGTGTAAATAGTGCCGTGAGACTCAGTTTCAAAGTTATTTTTGCTGAAAAAAGTACTTGCGAGTTTTGTGTACAGTATATGGGATCCACTAAAAAAATGCACGGATTCAAATGCACGGACGCAAACGTTGCATCCAAACTCACACTTGGAGCTTAATAATATGTCTCACCTGTAAAAGTGGTTGGCTGCAACAACTTTCATGACAACAATTAAAAAGAGCGTCAACTAAAAGGTAACCAATCCCTTGTAAGTCCATTTTCTAGTTGCATTTAGTAATCAAATTACAAAGCAAACCAGCACAATCACATCCATAAGCAAAGTAGTGCCTTGGAAGAAATGACAACTTTCGAAGCCATAAATCCAAAAAGAGTGCAACAAAAGCATGAAGAGATACACAATCAAGAACTAACAAAGGACCTCTCCAAAAGAAAAAAAAAAAAAAAAAAAAGAACTAACAAAGGACCAAAACCAGGCAAAACAAGTCAACGCTATCATCTGTTAACAAAAAGAAAACTAGCTACAGTTAAATCTTATCAAACCGCTAATGATAAGAACTTTGATAAGAACAAAATTGATATGAAGTACACTCACAGCCATGAATTAGATGCGTTATAATCTTTGTAGGTCTGAATTTTGGAACAAAATCCTTGATGAAGTTACTGTTTTTAGTATTTGGACCAATATTAGAGCTTGCTTTGACCCATGGAGATCCCAAAGGAGCTGGCTTCTTGAGACGCTAATTTGATTGCTACAATGTTTCCAAAGCCAATAAAATATAATAAAAAAAAGCTAAAAATCTATCTCAATCTCAAACACGGCAATATAGAATTTGTTTTTTTGTTCAAAAAATTAGATGCTAAATTCTCCCTTGATTGGATGAGCTAGGCATTTTGTCACCCTCTCTGACTCTGTCACGTTCTCCCTTCTTCTTGTCAGTTTCCTTACTAGAAAATTGCTTTGAAGCAAGTCCTTTAGATGAGCTTAATGTATATGTGACACGTATAGACTTTTTCACTAGCTATAACAAAGTTGTGAATGCCGAACCAATAATTGTTTGGTTTCGATTTCTAATCAGGATAATTTAATATTTTGGTTCAATGGAGTATGATCTTGAAACTTACGATATTTTCGGTTCTTCTTGTCAGTATTCAACTACTTGTTTTTTTGGGCTGAATAAACATCATTTTTTGCATAAAAGAAGAAGAAGCAGGCAACAAGCCTATCCCAAAAGAAAACCAAAACTGGGCCCTTGCCCATCTCTTTCCAAGGCCTGAGCAACAATGGCTGGGGGCTAGAACGCAACAGTTTATGTTCTAGACTTTAGTACTTCTTTTCTCTTAAATATGCAAACACCACAGTTTATAGGGGGGAAAATTGTCTTGCATTTTGATGTTTAAAAAAAAAAAAAAAAGAAGCTACTTTAATGCACTGAAAAAATTTACTCTTTTGATAATTCTTCACCTATTTGAATTAGGCTTTGGACGAAGTAATGATTAGGCTTGAGAATGTGGATTGTGTATGGCTATAATTTGGGCTTGGTGGACGATTTGGTGATACCTCTACGAGTGACGGGCTTTTGTGGCAAGCTTCTTTGTGGGCTTGTAGAAGGATGTAGGAATAGCCCATGAGACATGCTCGGTGGTGGACTTGAAATTGCACTGTAATGGTGAATGGGGTTTGTGTATGGTTCGAAGGTTGGGTTACAGTTGGACCCTTGGTAAAATCTCAGACTACTTGGAGCTTCAAAATCAGTACTATCTTCTTGTGGATCCCACAAACTTGATGTCGGTGTAGTAACTGTCTTCAATCTCCCTCTTCATCTCTTTGACCAGGCTATACGCCTATACCCTACATTGAATTGGGCTTCTTAATCTCTTCGTTTGATATATTGGATTATATGCATTTTGTTGGGCCTTTTGTATTGGGCTTGGATTCATTTTAAGACCACATTTCAATCAAGTGCTAACAAGTATAGCCAAGATCAAACATAGGCTATCGTGATGCAAAATTACTTGGGATAGATACCCTAGGGGTAGGATTTAATTGTGCTACCACATGTTGGACAGGGTTGGCTTTGAGGTCACCCATGGGCTAGGACGTTGCACTTTTCAATTTGTGACACAAGGAGTGTCCCATTAGTCCAAACGTTTGGATACCGTTTATTTTGTTGAAAACTGAAAAGAATAAAAAATATTTTTTATTACTGTTCATAATACTGTTTAGCACTGTTCATAGCCAATGAACAGTCATGATGCGCTGAGCTGAAAAAAAAAAAAATGTAAACGTGAATGGAGCTGAATACTTGGTGGTGGGATGATAAGCTCACTTTGAATACCCAAGTCTAAGGAAGACTATGATTCAAAGCTACTGTTACCAGGCTTCCGGGATATCACACATTGAGGTTGGGTTTGGATTGCGCGTCCACGTTTTCAGCTTCTTTCTTTTTCTTTTTTCTTTTTTTAATTTACTGTTCATGCGTCCAGCCACTTTTTATGCACTGTTCATGAACAGTGGCCGCAATATTTGACTTTTCAACCTCTTTTCAGCACATCAGTGGGTCTCGTGCACTGTTCACGAGACCCACAAATATCACTTTTTAACAACTTTTTCATTAAAAATGAGTCCTACGGCACTATTTACACATTTAAAAATTATTTGCTATAGTGTTTTTCAGTTTTCAGTGGTATTCAAACGAACCCTGAGTTGTAAAATAAAGCAAGTGAATGATGCATGCTAAAGTATTGATGACAATAATGGAAAGCTTTTAATATAAATATCATGAATAGCCATAAATTTTAATGTGAAACTTAGCCCTCAATGTCCCTAGTAGAGTTGCCATTGGGGATCCATTTTTTTCCCCGCTTGGATACCTTGGAGAGGAATAAGAAAGACTTGTGTTGACCACATGTGTATGTGGAGTTGGCATTTATTTTTTTTTGGAAAAATAAGAAAATAATTATGAAGTACCTTTTTATTGAATGACTTGAACATTTAATCAATGAATAATAAAGAAAAAAATAGAGCTAATTACAACTTACCCACCTGTGGTTTGACCGAAATTTAAGTTGCCTACTTGTGGTTTGAAATTTGGCACTTTTCCTACCTAAGGTTGGCTTAGATAGAGTTCTGTTGCTCACCTCTGTTAAAAATGGGACTAAAAATGTATTTTTGCTCTCGATTATGTCTCTCTCCTCTCAAAACATAAAAAAAAAAAAAAAAAAGAGAGAAAACAAGATCAAAAGGTGAGGAGGGTTTTGTAAAAATTATGAACAAACATGACATGTTTGTTCATAATTTTTACAAAACCCTAAAAAGTTTGTACCACTAAGCATCAACAACTAAAGAGAACCATTTGGATGAAATTCAGGCAAAGAATCGTTAATTTCATTATATGATAAGTCTATTGTCTAGAATGTTGGAAACTGGAAGATCTTTTTCAGAAATTGTCCATTCAATCCACAAGAACTGAGACACAAGGATGTTAAATTTCTGAAATAGGAAAAAAGTTCTGGAACTGGAGCAAAAAAATTGTTGTTATTGAGACGAATAATTGAGAGAGACTGAAGCTTGAGTAAGAGGAATTCGGATTCCGAAGGGCCCTTAAGATTCCTTAAGCCACGTAAGGTTGTGAACTAACATAGCTAAATCTGGGTTCTCAAGTTTCACCCTATGGGTAGACAAATCGAGAAAAACCAACCTTGTGAGATGTGAAATCTAAATGGGAATTTTCCCTCCAAAGTGAGCATATGATAGGTTTAAATACCTCAAATTCGTCAGATTTCCAAACTCTAGAGGAATTGGAGAATAGTCGAGTTTATTCATAATTTTTACAAAACCATCACTTTTTGATTTTGTATTCTCTTATTCTTTTATGTTTTTTATGTTTTGAGAGGAGAGAGACATAAAAGAGAACAAAAATACATATTTAGTCCCATTTTAACAGAGGTGGGTAACGGAACTCTAACTAAGCTAATCTCAGGTGGGTAAAGTACCAAATTTCAAATCACGGGTAGGCAACTTAAATTTCGGCCAAACCACAGGTGGATAAGTTATAATTAGCCAAAAAAAAAAAAAATACATGGCTTCAATTGTAGATACAATCTAAGAAAAAGACAGCTTACAATGTTTCGATCCTAGATATGTTCTAGAAAAAGATAATTACATTGTTTTGTTTCCTAACTACCATCTAAGGAGAGCCAAAAAAATAAGCACTCTGTTCGCAAACTCAATATTTGAAATCGAAGACTAGATTATAGAGATGGAATAGTGTTAGAAACTCATTTTGCCATATTCATAGATTAGTCTTCAGGAAATCGATGGCTATGTCATGTATGCACTTTCATCCAACGTGTTATATTGCCATGCAATGCTTGAATATAAATATGCTCACGTGATATTGACAAAATCATAAACTTAGATCTAATGCATGATCATATTATTAGATGTATGATTATGCTAATCAACATAGATCATAAGAAATCAACATATCTTATAGGCGCAATCATAAAAATTTAAATTAGATTAAGGTTTATACCTGGTATAATTTTTTTTAAAATCAGAATTAAATGACCTTTTAATTAAATAAGTAGAACCAACTTTTTATTTATATCCTTTATGTTTAATAAAACTTTAGTGAGAAGTGATGTGTCCGTTTAGGAACAACTTATTCGGATTTTTGATGAAAGTGCGTTAAAATATACTTATATCTTGAAAAAATTTTAAAAAATGAAAAAAAGCGGGAAAAAGTAAAATTTAAAAAGCTGAACGTTGTTTTCAAATGTTCTAATATGAATCCTTATAGAGAATTGTCATTTACTATTGAATTGTTTTTTTTATCAAAAAAAAAAAAAAAAAAATTCTGTTGAAGTTTTTTGAATTGATTAGTCAAAAGAAATAAATAGAGAAAAGTTATTTCTATAATTTAATCCCATAAAAATGATTTTTACTCTATTATTCATTGGCTTATCTTTATGCAGGCCTACTCGTCCCACAAAAGCAGATAGTGTGTGAAAGAAATATATATTTTTTTGCCATTTATCTCCTCACCTTTCATGCAACAACAATTTCCAAAAATACTGCTTGATCATTTTCCTCTTCTTTTAGAAAATACACATTTTCTATTCTCTTTATTCTATATTCAATAAAGTGCACTTTGAGATCTTCTTATCAATCTAACAGATGGTGTAAACTTGTAAGGATATGTAGCTTGGTGATTGGGCTTGTTTTATCCTAGAGAGCTCGCAAAATTGTTTAGTTTACTACACAAAAAAACTCAATAAATGGTGTGTATCGTCTCAAGAGAGAGACCTAATAGTGATCTGCGCTACAACTTTGCCATCTAAAAACTCATGGAATTAATGGTACATAATTTTGTTTGTAGTGTTAAGGGATGATTTTAAAGTACTAATGAGGTAATATCTCTCAAATTGTTCTCTAATTCATGATAAATACAATTTTAGTGAAATATGATTATATAAGTAATGCTTTTATGTATTATGACTTGCAATTTATTTATTATTTTACGGCAAATTGCAATTTACTCATATGTGGTTTGACCGAAATTAAAGTTGCATACCTGTAGTTTGAAATTTGACACTTTATCCACATGAAGTTAGCTCAATTAGATTTCCATAATCCACCTTTGTTAAAAATAAGGCAAAATATGCAGTTTTGTTTCACTTTTATATTTCTCTCCAAAAACACATAAAACATAAAAATACAAAATCAAATAAGATAAAATAAAAAAAAAATCCAACGAAACACTTGCATCATAGGATTTCAAACTATAGGTAGGCAACTTAAATTTCAGTCAAACCTTAGGTGGATAAAGTGTTAAATTTCAAACTATAGGTAAAAAATTTAAATTTTGGCCAAACCACAAGTGAATAAATTGTAATTTTTCCATTATTTTATGCTCTTATGAATGACCTACATGCACAACCTCTTTCAAGTGATATGATGGCAGATTTCCTTTAGCGATGTGAATTTCCTTGTTATGCTTACCTCCTTTGATCAATTGATAAAACTTTCACTTGAATTTTTGAGAGAGTTGTGCATGCCAACGTGCGTTGTAGATTGTAGAATGATTTGAGAACAATTGTGAAGTGTAGAGTTTGTTGAATGTGGGTTTTTTTTTTTTTTTTTTCCTTTTCTTTTTATTGAATGGATGTTTATAGACTAGAGTTACAGGGATTAAATGACATGAAGGGTTTGTTTGAGATTTGCTTATATTGCTAAAACTAAATTTTTTTTGCTGAAAGTACTATAAATGAAGGTAAAAGTTAGTTGAGATAGTATAATAGGACCCATGAATAACACTAAAAAGTACAGTAGAGCCCATAAATAATAGAAAAAATAAAATAAATAGTAAAATAAGCAGGTTTTTTAATTTTTGCCAAAAACACACAAAGATAGTAATGTTGCATGAAGTAACTTAATATCTCTCTCAAGATTCTTAGCAACAATTCCCTAATTTGATACAAGGAATTGGAATCCCCAATTTGATGAGGGAGCTGTATTTATAAAAATGAATGAATAAGGGAATTTGAATTTCCCTCCCTTCAATTCTTCCAAATGTTTTTCAACTTATGTTTACTCTCGTACATGTTTGAAACTTTGAATTGAAATTCGAGCTAATAAGAGACACCAAAAGCCGAATTTAGGAAAATATTGGAACCAAGTGTTGATTGGGCTTTTGTGACATTTTGGCAAGTTTGATTTTTACATGATTTTTTCTCTTTTTTATTTTAAAGGATAATTACAAATTTAAAAGTCATTTTTCAGCCACTTAAAAGATTAGGGTGTTTACTAAGTAATATTTAATTTTATACGTTCTCTCTTTATTTTACAAGAGATTAATTCAAAAATCACAATTATCTTGAAATATTTATTTGATAACTTTAATTACATTTTTTGTCTTAAAATTTAAAGCAATGTCATTTTTAAATGTAATTAATTTTTTATTAATCCAAATTAAGGAATCAAAATTAATCAATCATGAACGTATGGTTCAAACCTTAATTAGTAAGACCATTAAAACTTAATGTGGTTTCATCTTTTGATTGAGTTGTCAAATCGTACATCGTTGCGAACTCGGATGTATCTTAGAATAAAATTTGTGTTCATGGAATGGTCTAAATGATTTTCTTAGTACTATTAAGTAAATCATATTATAATTTTGACATTGAATAAGTGCCCAATTGCAAAATAGGATATATATACAAACATATAATTCATTTACAATACACACACACACACACACATACACATACAACTTCAAAAATCTTGGTTTAATATGTAGAAAATAAAGAACTCTGCATTTTGAATATAACATTTAAATAAAAACTCCATAAACATAAACATAAATATAAATATAAATTCAAATCTTTGTTTTATTTTGTTAAAGTTTTATCCTTAAAAAAAGTTAGTTTCTCTTCAAATATAAAGATGAGAATATATGATATCAGAATTCATTAGGTTGTCTACACTCAATTTATGTTTTCTTTTAATACATAAATCAATTCAATACTAAATTTGCAAGGGAAAAAAACCTCAAGAGTTTTTAAATTTCAAATAAATTTAAGCTATAAGTTTTATTTGAGGATTTTTTTTAATGTGATTTTGAGTATGCCACAAGAATGAAACAACTCCCTTAGTTCACCCTATTTATTAAAACATATGACTTCTTTAAGTATTTTCTCAATTCTTTGAACCATTCTCTTTCCTTACTATTTTCATTGACTGTGATTTATCTATAATTTATAATGATATAGAATAAAAAAGAATAATAAACACTAAAGTGCTTAATCATCATCCAAAAAATTAAAAAGGTGGTTAATCAATCATCTCAATGTTTGATCAATTTCTACAATGTTCTTTAGTAGTTCTGTATAGTATAAAAAAATACTCTTTGTAACGGAAGACAACGGGGTGAATAGGAAAATTTATTTACCCTGATTTCTTCCAAATATTCTTTCAAACATGTTTTTTAACAAGTAATTACTACTTCAAATATTTCTTTTAAATTCAAAATCTCCAACTTTTTCTTTCTGTTGTAAGAGCACTCCTAATATGTAATTTATTAATTGTTAAACTTTCTTTATTACATAATCTACTAGTAAATGCATTTTAGATTTAATTAATTTTTAAATTCAATTAAGAGCTATATTAAAACCAGAATTTTGGACTTAAGCTATAAAAAATAAAAATAAAAACAAAAACTTTTATTGATATTACAAATTCTAAAACATGATTAATATACTAGTAAAAGGATGCACACAATGCATTGAATTAATTTTACCTAAAAACTCTAAATATAAGGGCATAAAAGAAATTAAGATTCATAGGATTTACATGACGTGCTCAAATTCTTTTCATTTTCTTTAATACGGAAATTTTATGTTGTTTTATTTTTTTTATAAAATTTATTAAATGGTTATTTATATAATAGTTTATTTTGAGTTCCTTTTTTTTTTGTCAAAAATCTTAAAGGATTATGAATGTTGAAAATAAATAGCAAGATAATTTTAATACAATACCTAAACAAAATTTTCATAAACATAAACATAAACATTTATTATTATTATTTTTAACTTTGAATTATTATTTTCTTTACAAATATAAACATGAAAGTATATATATTGTCACTATTACACCAATATTTGATTCATTTGGTTGTTTATATTTTTGTTCTTTTGTGGTCTTTCAATTTATAAATGAATCTCTCTCTCTCTCTCTCTCTCTCTCTCTCTCTCTCTACACACACACACACATGAAGACAACGAACCTTTAGAGTTTACAAACTCTAAACAAAATTTCAGTTCTTAAAGATATTTGATCTTATTTTTGTTATTTTCTAATTCTTAATAATGCTTTGGTTGATTCTAATTTGGAACTAGTTACATTAACCAAAGTATTCCATCAATTCACACAATGTATTCAACATAAATGCTCTTTAGGTTTTGTCTTAGAATGAGCTTTTTTTTTTATTACTATATTTGCAATTAACATTAATTATAAAAATTGTGGCGGACAAAAAGTAAGTGAGGTTTATGTCAGGTACAAACTTGCTACTTATACTCACACAATTAATTTTTTAAGAGGAGGGATGTTCAATCAACCTTAAATACCCTTAACAAGATGAAAAGATTAAAGTAGATGTGTTTGAACTAATTCTAAGTGTAAGTTAATGATCTGAGATAAGAAACAGCCTTGAAAAGTTTATATTGAGTTCCTCGGGTTTAGTCTGAGATAGCGATTACAAATGGTTTTCAAGTCTCAAAGAGTCCATCATTTCCTCCAGGGGCTTCTTGGTTTTATATAATCTGCTAAGATGTATCTGAACCCTAGATTTGGAAGGTCAAGGTTAGATTTCTCTGATACTTGTCCCATTAAGACCTTACTAGAAGGCTTCCACATAGGATTATGAGCTGAGTTAACACTGTTCGTGGGTCATTTCTTTATTAATGTGGTCAGCTAAGTGGGTGTAGAGTATTAAATGCGGAGGAGATGGGTGCTTTATCCATCCTCTTTCATTTCTTCCCAGCTTGGCAACAAATCTTTTTCTTCACCCATGGCTTGCACCCGACAGCCTTTAGCCTTGGTTCTCAGTTTCCTAAGGGCATGTTGGCATCCTCGGAGTCCTCAGGTGTTGTAGTCTTTCTGCACTTACATAAGGTCACTTGTATTTTCTTGAGGACATTCTGCCAGTGCTTTCCAAGGTTCGTACTCCTCGCATTGTCCTTAATCCATTTGTCTATATTTTCAGATCCTCATCCCCCACAAAAATGTTAGTGAATTCTTCCAACATATTCACAAATAAAGCCACCTTCAATTCTATAGTATTCGAAGTCCCCCTCCATTTTCATTAGTAATTCTATACAGTTTGAGTTAGCGTTAACCTTTAAACCCCACATGCTCACAAACAAAAACTCTTTCAGGTATTTGCTTAAGTGTTTGAAGTCTCTGTCATTTTTTTTCACTACTTGTGTTAACTGTGATTGCCTTTATTTATTAAATAATAGTGATTGCATTTTAAATTTGATTAATTATTATATTCACATAAAATCTATATTAAGACCAAAATTTTGGAGTTGAAGATACCATAAACGACAAACTATAATTGATCTCCAAAAAATTATAACAAAAATACAAGTAAAAGGCCATGTGCACTAGGATACAGGGGCGGAGCCACGTAGTGGCTTGGGGGGGCCGTGGCCCCTGCAAAAAAAAAAAAAAAAAAAAAAATCCATTAGACTATTTGAAAAAAATATTTGGGCCCCCCCAACATTGGACAGCCGGCCCCCCCTCACATCTCACTATTTCCCAGCCCAGCTTCAGTTTTTTTTTTTTTTTTTTTGATGGGAGCCCAGCTTTAGTTTAGCCTTACATACTCCAAATAAAACAAAAAAACTGACCCACTTTCCTTTAAATACTCAAATCTAACGCTAACAACAAAACTCTACTTTCTCTGCATCTCAAAAAACCCACCCTGACCCACGGAAGCCCTTTCTTCCCTTTATTACTTATTCTTTTGTTTTGTCTTCCTTGATACACTTCCACTTGCAGTGGTACTGCCGCCTACCAGCTCCCAAAACTCCAGTCTTCTGTCCTCACAGTCCGGGAAAAAAAAAAAAAAAAAATTCTGACCAATTTTTTCTTTCTTCATCAGCTCTAGTTTTGGAACTTGGTGAATGGTGACTAACTGGTGAGTTTTCTTCTCTTTAAGCATTAGACATTCATACCTTTTTAATGTTTTTTTTTTCTCAACTATCTACACTTAAATATTCACATGCTCTTTATATTTTCATAGATTTTTAGAGAAATACATGATTGAAGGCATGGGGAGATTGTTTGTGATGAGTCTTGAAGGGAAGATCTAAAGTTAGAGACAGAAGCAGTAGGCATTGCCACGCACTTTGTGAAGACAAAATTTCTAAAGTAAAATGGTTTTGATTTATTACCTATTTTTGATTAGTTAGATATCATTTGGCTGTGGATGTGGTTGTGGTTGTGGGTGTTGTTAAATTGTTTGGTTTATGTTGTGTACCAATATTTGTGTATTTAATTTTTGTTTTTATTTGAGGAGTTATTATTAATTAAAGTCGTATTAAAAATGGGTTGACTGTTTAAATTATAGTGGAAATTTTTTTTTCTTGAATATGAATAACATTCTGTGGGGACGTGGGCTGAAACAAGCATTGGGCCGACAGAGACGATGGGCTCAGAGATTCCTACTTACCCGTATAGCGTAACTACAGGCCCAAGCCGAGGACTGGGGAACGGCCGAGGATAGTTCTCCTCGGAATCTCATTGCCGAGGTGATATTCGGAGGTCTGCCAACCAGAGGGCACTCCTGTGGACTCTCACTGGGCAAGAACGATTCTGTGGAGACGTACACCAGAAGAAAGCTCCCAAAATATCAGGGAGGGTTGCCAACACCGCATTAAATGCACCACAGCTAATCCCCTGGCCGCATTGATGTGGAGGGGACATCTGAACAGTGGTAAATAGTCCCATCATGAAGCAGGTTCTGGAGAAAATTAGGGGGACAGGTGTCCAAGGACAAAGGAGCAAATCCACACGTGGATGGTCAAGAAAGGAGGAAAAAGAAGTATAAAAGAGAGAAAAAAAAAGAAAAAAAAAGAAAAAAAAAAGAAAGAAAAAAAGAAGGAGAGAGAAAGAATTGAGACGAAAGACAGTCATCCTCGGACGTAGAACAAGAACAATACTTAAAGATTCATCGTTGAAGCTTGAGCATGGTAGAGACTCTGGTCCCAACCAGTTGCTAATCTCAATCACTCTTAGCCCAGTCCTCCTCAACCTACTCTCTACAAATTCATTGTTTAGGGCCTTTGCGGGTAAATCTATCACCTTTGGGTGGTAACCACGAAATTGTGTCCCTACAATTGGCGCCGTCTGTGGGAAGGGCTAGAGGACTAGAGTCGTAAGATTCTTCAACATGGCTGGTTCAGGTCCACACCATCCTGAATCTTTGGGGTCGCAGAGGGAAGAGCGTTTCCAGGACGACCAAGGAGGAAGTGTGCATATCACCTGCTCTGGTGAAGGTCAATCTAGGGGCGATAGCCATGTTTCTCGGGATAACCGCGCTAAAGCCATGCAGAAGGAGATTGACCATCTGAAGAGAAAGTTGCGACAGAAGCGAAGAAGGAGGAGTCCTTCAGGTTCTGATCCTTCCTCCGGTAGCGAGGAAGAAAGCAACTACAGGCGCAGGTCACGTACGCCCCCGAGCGAGACTTTTTCCTATGAGGAGGATGATCGCCGAGAGCGCAGGGGAGGGGGCGCGCCTTCAGGAGGCTTAGGAAACGATGCCATGAGCAAAGCGCTCGCTCGGATATCCAAATCTCCCTTCACACGCCGAATCGATGCCGGACGACTCCCCAAGCGTTACACCCAACCGTCGTTCACCCTCTACAACGGTCGCACTGACCCAGTTGAGCATGTTAGTTATTTTAATCAGAAAATGGCGGTGTACTCTCACAACGAGACTTTAATGTGCAAGGTATTCTTGGCCAGTCTGGGCCCGGTGGCGATGAGATGGTTTGACGGCCTCGGAACGGGTTCCATCGATTCTTTCCAGGAGCTCTCTCAAGCTTTTGGATCCCGTTTCATCACGAACAGCAGAGTTCCTCGGCCCTTGGACTCCCTGTTGTCTTTATCCATGAGGGAGGGAGAAACCCTGAAGACCTACTCTGACCGATATTGGGAACTGTTCAATGAGATCGAGGGTGATTTCGATGACGTGGCCGTCCGGACTTTTAAGGTCGGCCTGCCTGCCGACCACGGATTAAGGAGATCTCTAACAGGAAAGCCAGTCGCTACGGTCCGTCAGCTCATGGATCGTATTGACAAATATAAAAGAGTTGAGGAAGATCAGCTACAAGAGAAGGGGAAGGGTAAGGTTATCCCTCAGGAAAGGAGGGATTTCAGGTCGGACCGTTATGGCAATAACCGACCTCGGCGAGATTTTGGAGGAGAAGCTGGATCTAGAGCCGCCCAGATTGTTAACACCGTGTTCCGAGAACCGGTGCATCAGGTCTTGGAGAAGATTAAGAACGAACCATACTTCAGGTGGCCGAACAAAATGAGTGGAGACTCCTCAAAACGCAACCAGAGCCTGCATTGTCAGTATCATAGAGAGCCCGGACACACGACCGAGGATTGCAGAACTCTATGGAGCCATCTGCAACAACTGATCCGAGAGGGTAAGTTGAAACAGTTCCTACTTCATCCTGGTGGACAGGGAGGCCACGCCGGCACGGGGGCTCCAGGCAATAATTCCTCGAGACCTCCTCTAGGAACAATCAATGTCATCCTCGCCGCGCCGGGCAGAACAGGGTCACGTCCCTCAAGGGTGATGACGGTGGCTGGGGCTTATCTTGGAGACTCCGGGCAGGATCCGAAGCGGCCCAGATTGACTCCCCTTCCAACGCTGAGCTTCTCGGACGAGGACAAGGCCGGGACCCAACAGCCCCACGACGATGCACTGGTGGTAACTCTCAGGATAGGGGGTTACGACGTGAAAAGAATTCTGGTAGACCAAGGCAGTGGGGCTGAAATTATGTACCCCGACCTATATAGGGGCCTCAATCTCAGGCAGGAGGATCTGACCAGCTACGAGTCGCCCTTGGTTGGTTTTGATGGAAGGGTGGTCGTTCCTAGAGGACAGATCAGATTGCCAGTCCAGGCCGGCTCGGTGGTGGTGGAGGTGGATTTCATCGTGGTGGACGCCTTCTCCCCGTATACAGCTATCTTGGCGCGACCTTGGCTACATGCCCTTGGGGCAGTCTCTTCCACCCTTCACCTCAAGGTCAAATTCCCATCCGGGGATCAAGTTGAGGAATTGCTTGGAAATCAAGTCATGGCCAGGCAGTGTCTGGTGGCGGCCGTCATGCATCAACCACAATCAGGATCTTCGGCCCTCACTAACGAGGACCCATAGCAATCAAAGTCAAGGGCCTCAACGGCCGAGGCTGAGGCCGAGGAGGCGAGGTGTGAGGACCTGGTGAAAGTTCTTATCGAAGGGGATTCGGAGAGGTTTTTTCAGATTGGTGCCCATCTGCCAGTCCAGGAAAGGGAAGAGCTATTACACTTCCTGAGGTGCAATATCGACGTGTTCGCTTGGAGTGCCCATGAGGCTCCGGGGGTGGATTCAAATTTCATCTGCCACCATTTGAACGTAAGTCCGTCTGTTCTTCCTAGAAAACAGCCTCCTCGGCGCTCCTCAAGGGAACATTCTGATGCTGTTAGAGAGGAGGTGGATAAACTCAAGCAAGCTGGGGCTATCAAAGAGGTGTTCTATCCCGAGTGGCTGGCTAACACCGTGGTGGTGAAGAAAAAGAACGGCAAATGGCGTGTGTGCGTGGATTATTCGGATTTGAATAAGGCCTGTCCAAAAGATCCTTTCCCCATGCCCCGGATTGATCAACTGGTAGACGCGACAGTAGGGTATCCTCGGATGAGTTTCTTGGATGCTTTCCAGGGCTATCACCAGATCCCTTTAGCCCTGGAAGACCAGGAGAAGACGGCCTTTGTCACTCCAATCGGCAATTACCACTACAAAGTGATGCCATTTGGACTAAAAAATGCGGGGTCCACGTATCAGAGGATGATGACCAGAATGTTTGAGCCTCAACTAGGTAAGAATATAGAGATCTACATCGACGATATGGTGGTTAAAAGCAGGCAGGAGTCCGACCACATTGCCGATCTTAAAAGCATTTTTGAAATCCTGAGAGGGCACAGATTACATCTCAACGCCTCTAAATGTTCTTTCGGGGTAGGCTCAGGGAAGTTCCTCGGTTACATGGTCACTCACCGAGGAATTGAAGTGAACCCAAGCCAGATCCAGGCCATCAATAGACTACAACCACCTCGGAATCCCAAAGAGGTGCAGAGGCTGACGGGGATGATTGCTGCCCTTAATCGTTTCATAGCCCGATCCGCAGACAGGTGCAGACCCTTCTACCTTCTGCTGAATAAGTGGAAGGACTTTGAATGGACCGAGGAATGCGCTTCGGCCTTCCAGCAGCTGAAAGACTATCTTTCTCGGCCACCGATAATGTCTAGACCTGAAGTGGACGAGGTCTTATTTGCTTATATCGCGGTTGCCGCCTATGCGGTCAGTCTGGTATTACTAAGGGATGATGATGGGGTACAAAGACCCGTGTATTATATTAGCAAGTCTCTCCACGAGGCTGAAGTCAGATATTTGCCGTTGGAGAAGGCCGTCCTTGCCGTGGTGCATGCCACTCGCAAACTGCCACATTACTTTCAAGCGCATACAGTTGTTATCTTAACTCAACTACCGCTCAAGGCCTTACTTCGAAGCGCTGATTACACGGGAAGAATTGCGAAATGGGGGGCTAAGTTGGGGGCATACGACATCAAGTACATGCCCCGCACCTCTGTAAAGGGACAGGTCATCGCCGACCTTCTGGCTGAGTTCGCTGAGACCCCGTTGGAAGAGGATGCAAACAATCATCACATAGATGAAAATTCAGTTGGAGTGAACTCCGTAGAACGGGTATCACGGTGGAGGCTGTATGTCGATGGCGCGTCGAACCACAGGGGGTCCAGAGTGGGGTTAGTCCTAATCTCGCCCGAGAATATCACGATCGAAAAGTCGCTAAGACTTGGGTTCTCCGCCACGAACAACGAGACAGAGTACGAGGCACTATTAGTCGGGATGGCCATGGTCCAACGGATGGGTGGAAGGGAAGTAGACATATTCTCGGACTCTAGATTAGTGGTAGGCCAAGTCCGGGGAGAGCTAGAAGCAAGGGACCCCCGAATGCAAGAGTACCTTGGCCAGGTTAAGCATCTACAATCTGGTTTCAAGTCTCTCAACTTGATGCAGATCCCCAGGAGCAAAAACTCTCACGCTGATTCCCTCGCCACGTTGGCCACGTCCTCGGCGCAGTGTTTGCCGAGGGTGATTCTTGTCGAAGATCTCTTGCAACCCCGGCGGTTGAGGAAAGAGGTATCAACCGTTCGCCCGGCAGGGGCGTCTCCTAGTTGGATGGATCCCCTTGTGCTTTTTCTTAAGGATGACCTCTTACCTGAAGCGAAGTTGGAAGCCGACAAAATACGCAGAAAGGCACCTCGGTTCTGGCTGTCAGAGGATCTGAAACTCTATAAAAGGTCTTTTTCTGGACCGTATTTATTGTGTGTACACCCCGAGGCTGTCGAGGTTCTCCTAGAGGAGCTTCACGAGGGAATATGTGGGAGCCATACCGGGGGCAGATCCTTATCTCATCGAGCCCTCACCCAAGGGTATTGGTGGCCCAACATGCATAGGGAGGCTCAGGCGTATGTGAGGAAGTGCGACCAGTGTCAGAGGTTCGCACCAAGCATTCATCAGCCGGGAGGAGAG
This sequence comes from Lithocarpus polystachyus, assembly GCA_033629205.1. NCBI lineage: Eukaryota > Viridiplantae > Streptophyta > Magnoliopsida > Fagales > Fagaceae > Lithocarpus > Lithocarpus polystachyus. Next base: position 85,923,994 of record CM066166.1, read on the forward strand.
CTTAATCCCCTATCCAGTCCATGGCCCTTTGCCCAGTGGGGCTTGGATATTGTCGGACCTTTTCCGAAGGCAGCAGGGAATAAAAAATACCTGGTGGTCGGCACAGATTACTTCACTAAGTGGGTCGAAGCGGAGCCACTGGCCAATATTCGAGATGCCGACATGAAGAGGTTCATTTGGAAGAATATTGTCACTCGGTTCGGAGTCCCGCATACACTTGTCTCCGACAATGGACTTCAGTTTGACAGCAAATCGTTTCGGAGGTACTGTTGCCAACTAGGAATCACAAACCGGTACTCCACCCCAGCCTACCCTCAAGGGAACGGACAAGCCGAAGCCACAAATAAAGTCATCGTAAGTGGACTTAAGAAGAGGTTGGACGACTCCAAGGCCAAATGGGTCGAGGAACTACCCCATGTATTGTGGACCTATAGGACCACCCCTCGGAGGTCTACAGGCGAAACTCCTTTTTCGTTAACTTATGGAGCCGAGGCGGTTATTCCATTGGAGACGGGCTTTCCTACACTGAGGTCTAGCTCCTTCACGCCGGATAGCAACGATAATCTACTTGAGAGAAACCTAGATCTGATTGAGGAGAGAAGAGAAAGTGCCATGGTTCGGTTGGCCTCTTATCAGCATAAGCTCAAGCGTGGGTATGATGCAAACGTAAAGTCAAGGCCTCTAGCGCCTGGAGATCTGGTGTTGAGAAAAGTCGTCGGCTCTGCAAAAAACCCCTCTTGGGGAAAACTGGGACCAAACTGGGAAGGGCCGTACCAGATCACGTCCGTAGCCGGGATAGGGGCGTACTATCTGCAAGACTTAGAAAACAGAACAGTATTGCACCCATGGAATGTAAACAACCTGAAAAGGTACTATTATTAATAAAAGTGCTTATTATCTTCTTCTTACTCAATTCTTCCATGTATGAGTTTAAGTCATACTTATCTTGTGTCTAAGTATTAAGCTGATCCAAGCTACGTCTGGCTCCTCGGACCATCTGCCTTGGAAAAATTAATACAATACATTTTTTCTTAAGTATTAAGCTGATCCAAGCTACGTCTGGCTCCTCGGACCATCTGCCTTGGAAAAATTAATACAATTCATTTTTTCTTAAGTATTAAGCTGATCCAAGCTACGCCTGGCTCCTCGGACCATCTGCCTTGGAAAAATTAATACAATTCATTTTTTCTTAAGTATTAAGCTGATCCAAGCTACGCCTGGCTCCTCGGACCATCTGCCTTGGAAAAATTAATACAATTCATTTTTTCTTAAGTATTAAGCTGATCCAAGCTACGCCTGGCTCCTCGGACCATCTGCCTTGGAAAAATTAATACAATTCATTTTTTCTTAAGTATTAAGCTGATCCAAGCTACGCCTGGCTCCTCGGACCATCTGCCTTGGAAAAATTAATACAATTCATTTTTTCTTAAGTATTAAGCTGATCCAAGCTACGTCTGGCTCCTCGGACCATCTGCCTTGGAAAGATTAATACGATTCATTTTTTCTTAAGTGTTTTACATATTCAGGCTATCTCTGGTTTCTTGGACCTCGTACCTTGAAAGGAATTAAATACTATCCGTCATGTTTCCTAAGTACTAGGTAAAGTTCAATTAGCGCACGGTTCCTCGGACCGTTCATCTTGGCGAGGCTAATATTATGCGGTTCCTAATACAGGATTTGTCTTACTTCAAGCAAACAGTTTTTTTTTCTTTCTTTTTTCTCCCACGGGAGTTAAAGGTAAAATAACAACGTAAACAAAAATAAACATCATGGCTACTCGTGCATGATTATAAGAATGAAAATAAACTTTTACAAATCTTTCATTCAAAATGTGCCTTTTAACAACGTTCACTCAATACAAAAAGAGCTAATTCTAAAACGATAACACTACAACAATTACAAAGGACTAAATCAAAAGGCTAATCTAATCTAAACTAAACCCTGTTTCTTCTTAATGACTATTTTTTCCTTCGGAGGAGGAGGGTCAACCTGAGCCTCTGCAGCATCCGAGGTTTCCTGTTCCTTGCCGACTTGTTCATTTGGGGCGGGCAAAGGGTGGCTAACTAAGACTAGTTCCAACCCCTTGCCTGCATCCTTCTCGACGTTGTCGTCTGGAATCACGATCGGAGGATCCGAGGCCTTCATGCTTGGTCTCGACTCTATTACTCTTTCCGGCTCGGATCCCTCCTCGGATGGAGCAGAGGCCGTAGTTGTCTTAACCTCGCCGGCCTCTGCCTTTACCGGCACGGGACCAGTTCGAAGCAGGGAAGGTAGCGATGGCCGAATTGCGGCGGGGTAGTACACACTTTCCGCCTTTCGCAGTGCGGAGGAAGCCTCAACCCCGGCCTGGTTGAGGGCCTCCAGCCACACCTGCCGGCAGTAAGTGCGGCACACCCCTGAAACCTCGGCCCTTAGGGCTTCCTCGGTCTCGGCAACACCGACATCGTACCCTTCTTGCTCGGCCTGATCCCGAGCCTTCTCGGCCTCTTCTCTGGCGGCCTCTGCCTCGGCAAGCTTCTTTTGCAATGCCAGCACTTGCGCCTTCGAGGCAGCCAGATCGTCCTCGGCGCGCCGTAGTAGCAGCCTCTGACTCTCCGCCTGCCTCTCCGCGTTTTCAAGTGCGGCCGTTGCGCTTTTTTTGCCCCGCTCCTCCTCCGTCAGTTTCTTTTTCGTGTCCTGCAGGCTCTCTTCCGCCGCCTTCAGGCGGTCATCGGCGTCATGCCGTTTCGCCTCCTCTTCCTTCATTTGTCGATGGCAGTAGTTAACCATCTCCTCCGTTCGAAAGGAAGCTTGGACAGCCTGGAAAAAATAATAACAATAATAGTATATATACGTAAGGACTTAGAGAGTACACTCAAAAGCAAAATAAAAAAAAAAAAAGAGAGGGGGGCACTTCAAACGTACCATGCCCAGATATCTCTTCAGCGCGAGGAAGACCTCATGCCTCCTGAGGTTGCGGAGCTCGGCCATGTCCCCGGGCAGCAGCAAAGCTTGCTCCACCGCATCGGCCACGTAGCCACCCTTGCCCCCTTGATAATCCCGGATGGAGGCAGTGGCTGGGAGAGGGGCGCCATCCAGCATGGGCGCCGGCAGCCACGCCTCGGGAGCCGTCGACGGACTGCTCCTCCTTTCCATCTCCTTGTGCCCCGTCCGGGGGTGTTTGCTCATCTTCTGGGACTCGTCCTCGTGGGCAGGCATAACCCTCCCAACCTCCATGGGCTCTTTACCCTTTGATTCCCTTTTTCTCTTCAGCTCGGCGGGATGTAACCCGAGGGCCTGAATCGGAGGGGGAACCACAGGTGGCAGGGAGGGAGGCTTCACTTGCGCTGTCTTTGGTGGATCAGCCCGCCCGGGCTGGCCCTCAATCAACTCTAGCAAACTGGACCTTGCTTTCCTCTGGATGCCCATATCGTCTTGCGCTTCAGATGGTTGGGGAAATGGGTCGAGAGTCAAGTCCTCAATAGATGAATCTCGGCCAAAAGCTTCAAACCCGTCCTCAGAGCTTGAACTATCCTCGCTGGTTGAAGAGTGAGATGCTTGGGACGCCTCCGACTTCTTCGGAATGCCGTCGAGGATGGCTGTGGTTGTGAGGGTTTCGCCGGGAATAGGGCCGGGAAGTAAAAATCCAGGCGCTGCTACGCTGATTTGCCGAAGTCGTGGGTCTCGAGCTTTGATAACACACTTCGGCGCCTGGAACGCGGTTGAGATAGGGGTGTATTGTAGGATGAGGTGAGCCGCTCTCAGTTGGCCGTCCGTGTGCACAAATACCTCGGACCTTAATATTTTATCTAGGTCTTTCTGGTTGACTAAGCCGAGGTTGGGAATGTTCGAATTTTTATCTGTACATTTAATACAGGAAACTCATTAGTAACCAAATGAAACATAATACGAAATAACAGCAGTAACGACAAATAAACAAGCAACGCAAATAACTAACTATGACAAAATCCTTTTCACAAACAGATAAGATTCATAATCCTAGACTCGGTAACCCCACCTGGTTTCCCCTCTCTCGTTGGGCAATGGAGGCCGTCATGCCAGTCACCTGATATGATCAGGAAATCCTTGTTCAACCCTTTATTGGAATCGGGAAGGCACTGGATGAGTCGGACCTCGTTGTACCTAGACTTAAAGTAATAATCTTGACCTCTAAGATGGTGGAGATTGTAAACCCAGTTCACGTCGTGATGGGTCAATCTTAACCCTAATTTCTCGTTCAGGGCATCCACACAACCAAGGATCCTGAACATGTTAGGAGTGCATTGGGTAGGCGCTAATCTATGGGCGGTGAGGTAGTCCCTAGTGACCGGCCTCATGGGAATCCTCATTCCCCCCTCTACAAAAGCAATCATTGGGATTACCACTTCCCCCTCATGCCTATTTTCATGCCATTCACCCTCTTCACAATATCTAACCTCAACTCCCGCTGGAATCCTATACTGCGCCTTAAAGTTCTCTATTGCCTCCCTAGATTCTACCAGATGCTTAAATCTACCCATTTCTAAGGAAACCTTACAAGAGTCTCAAAGACCTAAGGGAAAGGAACAGGGCCGAGGAGGAAAGAAGTGCGAAGAATAGAAGACTGTATAACAAAAGAGAAATTTAAAGACTCAAATGACTTACACGAATGAAATGGGTCTCCTCGGACTGGCCCCTAAAGTTTGTAAGAGAGCAAGTGAAGGGACAGTTGACAGGTTCAATGGAAGCGCGCTCTAATTCGATGCAGGTTATAGTGAAGTAAATGATTGTGAAAGGAAGGAATTTATATCGAAGGATCGCAAGGAAGCGGGAAAAGCCCCGCTCATACCCATAAAAAATGCATAGCCGTACGATACCCATCTCACCGTAGAACGTGAGAAGGCAAGGAGCCGTCAGAATTAAACGAACGCGCGTCTCGAGGGTTACGTCATCAGAAACGCGCTCTGGGAAGTCAAAAAGACCCTCTGGCGGACGGGACAAGTCCGAAGTAAATTCTGACAACAACAGGGACATCGAAATCCTCCTTTCTGTCCGAGGACCCAGAAAGAAGTATCTCGAGGGGCTATTGTGGGGACGTGGGCTGAAACAAGCATTGGGCCGACAGAGACGATGGGCTCAGAGATTCCTACTTACCCGTATAGCGTAACTACAGGCCCAAGCCGAGGACTGGGGAACGGCCGAGGATAGTTCTCCTCGGAATCTCATTGCCGAGGTGATATTCGGAGGTCTGCCAACCAGAGGGCACTCCTGTGGACTCTCACTGGGCAAGAACGATTCTGTGGAGACGTACACCAGAAGAAAGCTCCCAAAATATCAGGGAGGGTTGCCAACACCGCATTAAATGCACCACAGCTAATCCCCTGGCCGCATTGATGTGGAGGGGACATCTGAACAGTGGTAAATAGTCCCATCATGAAGCAGGTTCTGGAGAAAATTAGGGGGACAGGTGTCCAAGGACAAAGGAGCAAATCCACACGTGGATGGTCAAGAAAGGAGGAAAAAGAAGTATAAAAGAGAGAAAAAAAAAGAAAAAAAAAGAAAAAAAAAAGAAAGAAAAAAAGAAGGAGAGAGAAAGAATTGAGACGAAAGACAGTCATCCTCGGACGTAGAACAAGAACAATACTTAAAGATCCATCGTTGAAGCTTGAGCATGGTAGAGACTCTGGTCCCAACCAGTTGCTAATCTCAATCACTCTTAGCCCAGTCCTCCTCAACCTACTCTCTACAAATTCATTGTTTAGGGCCTTTGCGGGTAAATCTATCACCTTTGGGTGGTAACCACGAAATTGTGTCCCTACACATTCATATAACTAAGTAAAAATTTTTAATTAAAATTTTATTTTTTAAAGTTCTTTTCAGGTTAATTTTTGAGTCATATTCTTAAAGCTAAAAGAATTATGAGCAAATGAAAAATAATTGATGCATTCTTTAAGAAAAAAGATGTTAGTAATTCAAAAATTAGGACACCTGTGGCTGTAGAAACAAATGTTGATACTTCAATGCTTGATGAACACCCCTCCAAATGTTCAAGAATTCAATCTGAAGAGATAGATCATGATCCAGGATCGCGTAAACATATATGTGAATTCCCTATCAACAAACAAGATGAAATCCGACGAGCTTATCTCAAAGAAGGTCCATATCAACCTAAAAATATAGACTATCCATACAACGATGATACTCATCGTCGTCGATTTCAACCTTCATGGTTTGAAATCCGACTACTTTATGTTTTTTATATCAATACTTTGACTCGGCCCCCCCATGTAGAAATTCCTGGCTACGCCCCCGCTAGGATAAAGTCTAATTATCTTCATGCATGGAATTTGTTTTAATCAAAAAACTCCAAATGTAAGACATAGAAAGAAAATTAAGACGCAAAAGATCTCTGTGCGTGCTCAAGTAATTTTATTTTCTAACGTGTAAATTTTATGTTGTTATTTTTTTTTTCTATTTTATTAAATAAATCCAAACATATAGTTTTTGTTGACTATGAGTTGGAGTGAACTGCAATGTGTCACATATTCAGACATGAAGGCTCTTTTTAGGTATATATGTCTCCTGTTTTCAACAATTATATTATGTTCTTTCAGTTGTAAAAATACATAAAATATGTAATTTACTAATTTTAGCCAATATTTATTAAATTATTTTCTATTTATGCATTTTAGATTTAATTAATTTTAAAATTCATATAAGAGCTATATTAAAACCAAATCTTGGGAGCTTAAGATACCACAAACAACAAACTTTTATTGATACAAGCTCCAAAACACGATCATCAAAAATACCACTAAAAGGTTATGCACACCAAGATAAAGTTGAATTATTCTTTCTTGCATTGAATTTGTTTTAACTCAAAAACTCTAAATGTAAAACATAGAAAGAAAATTGAGAGACGCACATTCTATATGCATGCTCAAAGGCTTTTTATTTTCTAATATGTAAATTTATGTAGTTATCTACTTATCTTTTATGTATAAGTTACTAAATGAATTCTAACATGTAATTTATTTTTTGTATATAATTTCAAAAATCTTAAAGGGTGATGAATACAAATAATAAAGAACTATGTGACTGTGTTTTGAAAACAATAATGACATAAAAAACTTTATAAACATAAATATTTATTTTTTCTTGAGCTTGAACAATTGAACCTATGAATAAATGTTAATTTCTTTTCAAGTTTAAAGATAAAGTTAATTACAATTTACCTACATGTGGTTAGGCCTAATTTAATGTTGCCTATTTGTGATTTGAAAAGTCTAACTTTACTCATTAGAGGTTAGCTTTGGTATGTAACTAGCTATTACCTACATAATAGAGAAAAGAAGATCTGAAATGTTTTTTGGAAAGTTATAGAAATTGCTTATGCTTTGGCTCAAAAACAATATATAAAAAAAAAAAAAAAAACCTAGAAATGGTTCTAGCTATATCTCATTTCTCTCTCTCTTTTACTATGGTAGTATAGTTGAAAGATGGCTAAGTTTCAAATTCAGAAACTTTAGGGAGTAATCTAAATACCCTTAAACTTTTGAGAGTCAAATCCTAACACCCTTAAAATTTAGGGGGTAAAATCCAAATTTTGAAACACCATGATGTAAAATCTAAACATCCCCAAATTTTAGGAATGTAATTTACAATTTACCCTAAAAAGTAACATTTCCTCTTATAACATAACTAGGGGCCATATATATCATAGTTACAGCGTTTGTTTGTTTTGTTTTGTTTTTGTTTTTGTTTTTTTTTTTGTCCTTTAATGGTATTTGGAGTTACAGATTGAGGAAGAATTACAAATTATTAGTGGGAATTGATGATGCCGAAAACCACCCTCAGTGAGCCGCAAGGTCTTCGCGTTCAGAGTGGGCCTGCACAGGTAAAAAGAACCTCAAAGGGAAGTACCGGCGTGGTACCAGCCAACGACCCTCCGACAGTCAAGTTAGTATTGCTCACAACTCCAGAGTGCTAGAGTCGGGATAGAAGCATGCGTACCTTTGTTCATGAGAGTCGAGGGTATTTATAGTGGTGTAGAGTTGGGGCTTCAGCATGTCCGAGGAGATAACCTCTGATCGGGGCCATGCCCTAATGCGTGTTCTTTACAGAATCCTCTCCTCACCAGGGCCATTCCCTATTGTGTGGAGTGCAAGGTATCTATCCAGGTAGTGGAATGCGTGACAAGACGTGTTGATCCCTTTAGCTTTGTTTCGTCACCCATTCATCCCGTCTGTGTGTAGACAGCCATCGGATCAGGCTGGAGAGTTGGTCGGGGGTGACGGATGGAATGGGACTGTCACCCCTTACCGTGCCGTCGCCTAGGTAAAGGGTGATGGCACCTTCAAAACGTCACCTTCCCTATCAGTTCCCCCCATACTCCTTAATCCCGTCGGGCTCGTCTGACGGATTGAGGAGTACAGCGTGTGGCGGACAAGGCATTAATGGCTAGTCACCTCGAGCAGGCCTAGTGTCGGAACACGTGTCCTTGAAGAACTGGCAGGCAGCTGGACGGGAAGGTCGCTTCGTCTTCCGCGCCCCAAGCCTCCTATATATATATGCTCCGTTTTCCCTCACTTCTCTTCTTTTATTCTAATTCCGCTGATCAGAGAGAAACCGTCACCTCAAGGAGATCACAGTTGCTTTCTAGCTCCCGTTTGCTGTTTGATACCGTCAGCTTCATTCGCACTTCCGTTATAACTTGGTGAGTTATCCCCCCCCCCCCCCTTTTCTTTTCAATTTCCTCGATTTAGTCGCATACTGAGCTTTTGAAAGACGTTTCTGGAAAGGCTGTCACTTGGGTTCTTAGACCACCCTCGTCACTTGTAGGTAGTAAGATGCCTAGGGAGACATCGAGTGAGCAGTCGTCAGCCCGCGATGGGGCGGGCTACGACGAGGTCTTTCCGTCGGGCCACGAGCCAGGGGAAGACTCTTCTTGGTCGTCAGAGGATGAGTCGTCGGTGCAGCTTTCTGATGAAGAAGTGAACCAAGGTGAAGTTGTGAGGGAAGGTGGAGGTGATGACCAAGTAAGGGAAAGTGGGAGTGACGGGAATTCCGCAGGGGGTGAAGACTTGGAGAGCACATCGGGAGTTTCTGGGGACGACCGTCCATTCATCCTCCCCAAGGAGTGGACGGTCAACCACTTTTTGCCGTCGATGACTGATAGGGTCTTCAACTCGCTGCGGGCGCGTTACCAAATCCCAGAAGACATTCCAATCCGTCTTCCCCTGGAGAAGGAGAGGTGTTACTCCGGGAAGACCGCGGACGTTGGCATGTATGATGCCATGTTCGCGGCAGGATTGAGGTTGCCTCTGACGGCGCTCCACCGTCAGTTGGCAAATTACCTTGGGCTGTCCGTCAGCCAAATTGCCCCCAATGCCTGCAGGGTGTTCATCGGTTTTGAAATATTGTGGGGGAGCCTGAGTGGAGGGCACCGTCAACTGACCCTTGACGAGTTCTTCTGGTGTTACCGTCCACACCATATCACTTCGTCCAAGGGGATTTACCACTTCTCCGCGAGGAAGAAGGAGTTGAGGCTGGTGTCGGATATGCCTGACTCCAATAGGAATTGGAAGGGCAGGTATTTTTTTGTGGAGGGGACGAATTGGGTTTGCCGTGAGGAGGAGTGGGGGTCGATTCCTCACGGGTTTGACAACACTTGGGGTTACGTCAGGGAGTCAGGTCGTCACCGTCAGCCTTGCTTATCAGTTTATTTTAGTCCAAGGTTCTAACCCGTCTGTTTTACTTTTCAGCTTTCACTCGCCCGGTGATCTCGGAGGAGCAAGAAGCCTTCATCCTCAAGGTGACGGAGATACCCTTGGAGGAGAGGAAGTGTCGCGACCTCATCACACCTGACGCCCTCCACGCTTATTGTGGGGGACCAGAGCCAACAGAGGAGGCACACCGCTTAGACAAATTATCCCGTCAATGTAAATTCAATCGACCTGTTCATTCCCGTAAACTTTACTTGGCATTTTTACATTTGGTCCTTGTCTTGCAGAGATGGAGTCCGCTAAGCTGAGGGCTCAGATCAGGGCCGCTGCTGCCCGTAAAAAGGAGGAAGGGAAGGGTAAGGAAGGGGCGTCCACGTCCATCCCGAAGGCCGTCAACAAGGGCGCGCCAAAAAGGAAGGGTGACGGGACCGAGAGCCGCCCGGCAAAGAAAGTAGCGGTCACCCCTGGGGATCATTCTACGAAATCCCCGTCACCCAAGCGCGGGGCCGGCAAGGGGCTGATGTCGGCCCAAGGTCCCGTCATCCCAGAGGACGGGTGTTGCATTCTTACACATAAGGAGTATGCCTTGGAGCGGTTGGACTCCATCCTGGAGACGAGGGAAGCTGATTCTTGCGTCAGCCAGTCTGTGCAGGAGCTGGGGGACTCGGGCCTCTTTGATCTCGCCAGGGTATGTATATTCTTTTTTACTCGTCCCGTCTGCTTTTTGTGGTACTGTGCTGACGGAAGTTTTGCTCCACAGGCAATGGTTCGCATGAGGGCCATGCAAGTCAAGGGGGCGAAGGGCGAGGAGCTGCTGGCCCGTCAGAAGAAGCGCATCATGAATCTTTCTGACGGGTTGGACCAGTACAAGGAAGCTAGCCGGATTCTGAACGTGGAAGTAAAAGAGCTGAAAGAAAAACTTGAAGAAACGACCCGTCAGCTAGAGAAGGAGACGGAGGCTAAGGTGACGGCGGAGAGGGAGCTGTCGTCTCTGTTGGGTCAGGTGGAGACGGCGAAGGCTGACGCCGTTACTGAATTCAAGACGACCCAAACATTCATAGATGCCTGTGCCGAGTACTATGGTGACGGGTTTGAGGACTGCCTTAAGCAGGTGAAGTCCCTTTTCCCCCACCTTGACTTGTCAAGGGTGTCTATGGATGACCCGGTGCCGTCGACTCCTGTGGGCGACACCGTCAGGGTAAACGACGACAGTCTCAGCGAGTCTGGGACGCAGCTGAAGGATGACGGTGTCGTCCTCGCCTAGCCTGCTCCTGACCTGTCCGGTGCTCAAATGGTTCCGTCATCCGATCCTTCTGACTTCGAAGGCTTCCCTATGGTCCAAGATCCCCCCAAAGGCGACGAGATCGTGTCGGATGCTCCTGCCGTTTGATTCTTGTAAAATTTATTATTACTCTTTTTTTGTAAGTAGTGCCCCGTCGTTTCGAGGGTTTTTGTAAGAACAAAATCTTTGTAATGCGATAATTTTTCATTATTTGCAATGCGTTATTTTCCTTGTGGATGTTTTTTTGTGTTGCTTCGCGGCAGTCTGATTTTGGACTTTTGTTGTACTTTGGACCTTCCAATGGGGTCGTCAACCTTCTTTATGAATCATGGTAGAACTATCATCTTTTCGAGCCGTCATCTTACGAACCGTCAGCTTATAGGCCTGACCGGTTTTCGCACTTGGATTATAGGCTTAACTTTTTAGGATAGCGCCGTCGTTTTAAGGCCGTTTGTTCCTGTGCCTTACGGGCGTTTACGCCTTGTAGATCTTCAGTCGGCCTTTAAGCCGTCGGCAGTGTTTGGCGCTTTTGCACCTTTTTTTTTATTATTTTTTTTTATATTGGCTCTGAGCCGTCAGCTTTGGTACTTGACGCTCTTATGCCTTGTAGAGTTTGGGACGTTGGCTCCCATGCCGTCGGCTTTGGTGCCTGACGGATTTATGTCAGTTTTTTAGATTGGCTTCTGAGCCGCCAGCTTTGGCGCTTGACGCTCTTATGCATTGTAGATCTTAGGTTGGCTTCTAAGCCGTCAGTTTTGGTGCTTGACGCTTTTATACCTTGTGGATTTTAGGTTGGCTTCTAAGCCGTCAGCTTTGGTGCTTGACGCTTTTATGCCTCGTAGATTTTAGGTTGGCTTCTAAGCCGTCAGCTTTGGTGCTTGACGCTTTTATGCCTTGTAGATTTTGGGTTGACTTCTAAGCCGTCAACTTTGGTGCTTGACGCTTTTATGCCTCGTAGATTTTGGGTTGGCTTCTAAGCCGTCAGCTTTGGTGCTTGACGCTTTTATGCCTCGTAGATTTTAGGTTGGCTTCTAAGCCGTCAGCTTTGGTGCTTGACGCTTTTATGCCTCGTAGATTTTGGGTTGGCTTCGAAGCCGTCAGCTTTGGTGCTTGACGCTTTTATGCCTCGTAGATTTTGGGTTGGCTTCTAAGCCGTCAGCTTTGGTGCTTGACGCTTTTATGCCTCGTAGATTTTGGGTTGGCTTCTAAGCCGTCAGTTTTGGTGCTTGACGCTTTTATGCCTTGTAGATTTTAGGTTGGCTTCTAAGCCGTCAGCTTTGGTGCTTGACACTTTTATGCCTCGTAGATTTTGGGTTGGCTTCTAAGCCGTCAGCTTTGGTGCTTGACGCTTTTATGCCTTGTAGATTTTAGGCCGTCGCCGCTTTGGGCCGTCAGTTATGGTACCGTCGACTTTAGTACTTCGCATGTTTCAAGGTCAAACACTTAACATAGTATGAGAAAGACTGAATAAACCTCCGAGCCTTGCATAAATTTTAAGAAGGAAAGAAAAAAGTACCCTTTGGGTTCCCAAAATACATTAAAGCATACAAGTAGGAGCTGCCACTTTTTATTGATAATACTTTCGTAGGTGCTCGGCGTTCCACGGATGGGGTAGTGTCTGTCCTTCCATTGTTTTCAAATGGTAGGTGCCTCTTCGGTGCCATGACGTGACTCGGTAGGGTCCTTCCCAGTTGGGGCCGAGTTTTCCTTGGGTTGGGTCTCTGGTAGCGCCCATAACTCTTCTTAGAACAAGGTCTCCGACTTGGAAGCCCCTGTGCCTGACTCGGAAATTGTAGTGCTTGGCCATGCGATCTTGGTACCGTGCCAGCCTTTGTTCGGCCACTGCTCTGACTTCGTCGATCAGGTCCAGCCGTAGGCGCAATGCCTCATCATTCCTGTTTTCATCGTGGGCGTTCACCCTGTAGGTTGTGAGTCCTACTTCGGCCGGGATGACTGCCTCGCTTCCGTAGGTTAGCCGGAATGGCGTTTCTCCTATTGGGGTCCTTGCCGTCGTCCTGTATGCCCAAAGTACGCTGGGTAATTCCTCAAGCCATATCCCCTTTGCCCCTTCGAGCCGAGTCTTGATAATCTTCAGCAAGGATCGGTTCGTCACTTCGATTTGGCCGTTGGCTTGGGGGTGGGCGGGGGAGGAGTAGTGGTTTTTTATCCCCAGCTGCGAGCAGAACTCTCGGAAGGGGCCGTTGTCGAATTGTTTGCCATTGTCCGAGACTAGGACCCTAGGGATCCCGAATCTGCATATGATGGATTTCCAGACAAAGCTCCGCATGTTCTTCTCCGTGATGGTGGCCAGAGCCTCAGCTTCTACCCACTTTGTGAAGTAGTCTATGCCTACCACCACGAACTTCAGCTGCCGCATAGCCGTCGGAAATGGACCCATAATGTCTAGTCCCTATTGAGCAAAAGGTCACGGGGCTGTCATGGGAGTTAGCTCTGCAGGCGGCTGTCAGACAACGTTGCTGAACCTTTGGCATTTGTCGCAGGCTTTGACGTAGGCTTGGGCGTCTTTCTGCATGGTAGGCCAGTAATACCCAGCCCGAATCAACTTATGCGCCAGTGATCGAGATCCCGAGTGGTTTCCACAAACTCCCTCGTGGACTTCCCTCATGACATAGTCGGCTTCTTCGGGGCTCAAACACCTCAGGTACGGGCGGGAGAAACCCCTTTTATACAGGACGCCCTCCATTAAGACGAACCTTGCGGCTCGGACCTTCAGCTTTCTGGCGGCTTCTCTTCCGTCCGGCAAGGCGCCATCCTTTAGGTAGGAGACTAGCGGCGTAGTCCAATTGCCTTCGGAGCCTATTTCCTGCACACTGATAAGCTCTATTAGTGGCATCATTTGCACAAAGGAAAGCACATTGTCGGGGGGGGCCATGTGTTCGGAAGAGGCGGCTTTGGCAAGACGGTCGGCTTGCTCATTTTCTTCTCTGGGTATTTGGATCACTTCTGCGCTTAGCTCCTTCACTCTTCTCTTCGCTTGATCGAGATACATTCTCATTCTGTCGCCTCTACACTCGTAGTCTCCGCTTACTTGGTTAACGACGACTTGGGAGTCGCAGTAGGCTACCACTTTGGTGGCCCCTGCTGCTTTGGCAAGGTCGATCCCAGCTATCAATGCTTCATACTCCGCCTCATTATTTGTGGTGGGGAAATCTAAGCGAATCATGCACTCGATCTGATCTCCCTCGGGGGAGCGAAGTACGACACCTATCCCCCCGACTCGTCTGGTCGACGATCCGTCCGAATGTAAGGTCCATGAAGGCTGCTCGTCTGCCCCCTGGTCCTCGCTGCTTGTGAATTCGGCGATAAAGTCAGCGACAGCCTGCCCCTTCATGGCGGTGTGCGGGCGGTACCTGATGTCAAACTCGGTCAATTCGATCGCCCACAAGGCCAGGCGACCGGCCGCTTCGGGGTTGTGCATCGCCCGTCGCAGGGGTTTGTTGGTTAAGAGAACTATTGTGTGAGCTTGGAAGTATGGCTTAAGCTTGCGGGCCGCAGTGATCAAGGCGAAGGCGAGCTTCTCCATTGGCGGGTACCTTTCTTCTGCCCCGCGAAACGCCCGGCTGGCATAATACACAGGCTTTTGGACCTTGTCTTCTTCTCTGACCAAGGCCGCACTGACTGCCGCCGAGGAGACGGCCAGGTAAAGGAAGAGCTCTTCCCCTGGTTGCGAGGGGCTCAGTAGCGGGGGTGAAGAGAGGTAGGCTTTCAGTTCCTCGAACGCCTTTTGGCACTCGCCCGTCCACTCGAAAGACTTTTTCAGTGTGCGGAAAAAGGGTAGGCACTTATCTGTCGCTCTTGATACAAACCGGTTCAGGGCGGCTATTCTCCCATTCAAACTTTGTACCTCCTTCGTGTTCTTTGGGGGCGCCATTTCCACTATGGCTCGAATCTTGTCTGGGTTGGCCTCGATGCCCCTTTGGGACACCATGAAGCCTAGGAATTTTCCCGCCGCCACTCCAAACGCACACTTTGACGGATTGAGCTTCATGTTGTAGGAACGGAGCGTGCCGAAGGTCTCCTCTAGGTCCCTCAGGTGGTCTTCCTTCTGGGCCTCGATTATCCCTCTCCTGGGTGCTGTTTTCCTCGTTTTCTCCCTGGTTGTCAACCGTCACGTTCCTCCGCAATAGCTGTTCTTCCAAGTCATTGTTACGTTTTGTAAGGCGCTCCACCGCGGCCGCCAGAGTTTGGACTTGTCTCTCGAGGGCCGTGGTGCGTTGTTCGTTGCCTTGATCGTTCATGGTGGTAACCCTTGAACGCGTAAGTACCATGCAACTCTTTGTCCGGAAAGCACAGAACACAGCCTACGTACGTGCACTTTCCCACAGACGGCACCAACTGATGATGCCGAAAACCACCCTCAGTGAGCCGCAAGGTCTTCGCGTTCAGAGTGGGCCTGCATAGGTAAAAAGAACCTCAAAGGGAAGTACCGGCGTGGTACCGGCCAACGACCCTCCGACGGTCAAGTTAGTATTACTCACAACTCCAGAGTGCCAGAGTCGGGATAGAAGCATGCGTACCTTTGTTCATGAGGGTCGAGGGTATTTATAGTGGTGTAGAGTTAGGGCTTCGGCGTGTCCGAGAAGATAACCTCTGATCGGAGCCATGCCCTAATGCGTGTTCTTTACGGAATCCGCTCCTCACCAGGGCCATTCCCTATTGCGTGGAGTGCAAGGTATCTATCCAGGTAGTGGAATGCGTGACAAGACGTGTTGATCCCTTTAGCTTTGTCTCGTCACCCATTCATCCCGTCGGTGTGTAGACAGCCGTCAGATCAGGCTGGAGAGTTGGTCGGGGGTGACGGATGGAATGGGACCGTCACCCCTTACCATGCCGTCGCCCAGGTAAAGGGTGACGGCACCTTCAAAACGTCACCTTCCCTATTAGGAATTGTGCAAGAAAGCTAGGCACAAGAATGGATGGTTTTACTAGGTTTTGATTATAGTAGTAGCACATAGCATGAGACCGTGATCCCATTAGAAAGAAATTTTTGTCGAAGTACGGCAATGTAATCCACTACAAGAAACTATCTTTTTAAAGTCAAGTTGTAGCCATCATTTCTCGTAAACTTATTGTTGATGTAGAAGGTGGTGCCCAGTAAAGAGAGGAGAGTTGAAAACTTGAGATATACGATAGCATGGAACTAGATTCATCTGAATTTGATGTTTAGTCACGGGATATAGCGTGACCATAATCATATAGAATTGTTAAAAATGTGAATATGTTTGAATTTATGAATTATTTTAAATCTATGAAACTTCTTTTGTTTATTTTTGAAACTCATAGTATATTATAACTTTTGACGTATGTGAAATATTTGATCTTATAAACAATATTTTATTTTGTCAATCTATATACTTGTTTAAGCTTGTTTGGTATTTGGTTACTTATTGAGTTGTCAACTCACTAGGCCTGTTTCTTCTTCTAAAGAGAGTCTTGTGGGGCTTACTCCATTTAATTTTCATATTTGTGGAAGAATTAATTGTCAAATGTTAGACCAAATGAACCAATGCAGCATATAAAAAGGGGTAACTATTGTCTGTGATGAAAGCGGGACATGGACTTATTGGAATTTTATGAGATTAGACGCTGCACTTTTACATGGTTAAAGAATTTTACGAGTTTCACAAGATGCGCGGGGATGGAGCCATTGTTGGACGGAGGGGGCAGTGGCCCACCCAGATTTTTTTTTATAATTTTTTTTAGTATATATAATATATTATTTTTAGCAATTTGTTTCAATAAAATTGCACTTTACCCCCTCAACAATATTGTTGATATTTTTAAAAGCTATAAAAAAGATTAGTCTAACAACAAAAATTAAACCCAAACAACACCTTAAAATAAATACACAAGCAAAAAAAAAAAAAAATCAAAGCCGATTCTAACTAGAGATCTAACTACCCTAGGAGTAGGAAACACCCAATTTATGGAGAAATTATAAGGTTCACATGGTGAACAAATGACGTGGTCCACCACTCTACTAAAAGACTTCCACTTGTTTAAAATTGTTGAGTTAGAAATTTTTTTTAAACAGAAATTGATTACTGATTCAGCAATTTTAAACAAGTGAGAGTCTTTTAGTGGAATGGTGAACAAGTGATGTGGTCCATCAAAGGACTGTATAATTTCTCCAATGTATGGCAAGACACACATATAATAAAAGGGAAAAAAGGGAATTTCTAAGCCATTCCAAAAAAAAAAAAAAAAAAAAAGAAAGAAAGAAAGAAAGAAAGAAAGGAAAACCTAAGAGCATATGCATCAGTCCGTGTAAAATTTTTTGCATTTTACAAGTCTAAAACCTACTTTTTCTATTTTACACGCTCATTTTTACAAGACACCCACATCAGTTAATCTATTTTACACATTTATTTAATAAAATATTAATTCTACCCAATTTTTTATTATTTTCCTCAACTACCCGCGCACCCTATTTCTCTCTACCCCGTCTATTCTGATTTATTATCTCCCATCTCTCTCTCTCTCTCTCTTTTTATCTCGCCTCTCTCTCTCTGTTCTGCTACTCTCTCATTTTCTCAGAAATTTCAAAACCCATCTCCCTACCCAGACCAGCCACGATCACACCACTTCACCGGCCAATCCTTCTTCACTGGCCACGGTCTAGACCCTTCACCGGCCGATCCTCCTTCACCGGCCACGATCAGACCTCTTCACCGGCCGATCCTTCTTCACCGGCCACGATCCAGAGGCCTTCTTCACCGGCCACGTCAGACCTCTTCACCGATCCACGATCCAGACGCTCTTCACCGACCGATCCTTCTCGACCCAGACCTCTTCACCGATCCACGATCCAGATCTTCTTCACCGGCCACGATCATTCTTCACCGGCCGATCCACGATCCAGATCTTCCTCACTGGCCGATCCTTCTTCACCGGCCGATCCTTCTCGACCCAGATCCTTCACCGGCCGATCCAACCTCCCTCGGCTTTGTCTGTGTTGGTTTGTGTGTGGGTGTGTTTCTGTGATGATTTGCTTGGATGAGTCTGTGTGTGGGTGTGTTTGTGTGAATCTGAGGTGAAAAAAGAGGAAGAGGCTGAGGCAGTTGTGAACGGAAAAGAGAGAGAAAAAATGGTGCGAATGAAAAATTAGTAAAATAATGTATGCAAGCGCTACAGTAACCGTGCATATATGCACGGTTACTGTAGCAAATGTGCAAAAATGCACAACTTTACCTGATCTGGTGTGGGTGTATTTTAAGCCAAAATGTGTAAAAACTGCCCCTTTTTCTATTTTGCAAGTCTTTAGCCGAGCTGATGCATATGCTCTAAACATACGGCAGAATGCAGTGGAGTTCGGTAGTGGCATTGCACGTCTGCAGCAGAATAGTAGAAGCAAAGGTATCCCTCTCAAATTGAATCCGTGTTTGATTAACTTAGAATTTAATCATGTGTTGACAGTGTTGTGATTTGTGAAGAAAACATAAAGAGAGCAGGGACGGAGAGACATAGAAGAGACTAGAAGAAGCTAGAGAGAAAACGTCAAAGAGAGGTAAAATTGAGAGTCTTCTGACCCCATCTTTGTCTTTCTCTTTAATAAAGCCCAAAATTGATATTGTTTTATAAATAAAAAAGTTGTCATCTCTTGTGACTAACAAACACCACACGTCAACTCCTATGCCGACAACCCGTGTGATGTTTTGTGCATTTTATTGTAGTTTTGTCTATTAGTTTAGTCTCTTTTAAAACATTAAAGAAATTTTTTTTTGAGTAAATAATTAAAGAGATTATTTTCAAATTTAAAATTTATTGATTAGTTGTTGAATGCTTGTGTGCATAGTTCTTGCCAGACATTATGATGTTATTCATTGAAAAGGATGTCACTGCAACAATTAGTACAGATTCAATTATAGAAAATTTAAAAGATTTAGTAGGTTCCAGTTAGCTCAACTGGTAAAGTGTCTAATGGTTGTATAAGAGATCTGGGGTTCAATTCTCGCCTATACGAAAAAATTGATTGGTGTCTGGTCTGATGATATAGAGTATCATCAGGAGCGGACACCATATGTTGAAATTCTCTCAAAAAAAAAAAAAGATTTAAAAAGACGGCAAGTTCTATTTTCATAAATAATTACATTGTAATATCTTAAAAAACAATAATTCTATGTATTTTTCATTGTTGATGGTTTATAAAATGGATGTTTATTTGGAGTTTCAATTTTTTTTTTTTAACTTGTACTTCTACCCCCTTTAACTCCAAGTCTTGTCTTAATCCTTGAAGATGCGGTTACATCTGAAAGTTATTAGTTTACTATTCTCTTGAAGGTGGTGGCAGTTGCTGTGTATTTTTGGCTGTCAGGTTTGCTTTCCATGTGTATTAGAAAGCAGTTTTGTTGATGATGTTTAGAATTGTGTGATTCATGGTTTTTGGTTGCTAAATTCAAACTTAACGCAGAAGTTGTTGTAGTTTGGTGGTGTCTTGAAAGTTGAGAGTTAAAGGGCCTTAGAGATCTATGAGCCATGTTATGAGCGATGTTGCGGTGGCTTTTGGATAACTGTTTCCACTCACTTCAACTATTCTCTGTATGGATTGCACAGTTGATTATGTCTTGGACTCTCTTTGTTTTTGGCTGAACTACGTTTCATTTGTTTTTGGGATGAATTAGAAAAATACTCCGTTTTGATAGATATATGCATTATGATATGTCTCATAATCATAAGAAATTATTGTAGGATATAGAAACTCATTCACTTTCAATAAAAGTTTTCTTACTTCAACTCATAATTTCCTCACCAGAAACAATGTTTTAAAAGAACTATTTTCGTGTGTGTTTTAATAAGTATTACTGTTTATTAAAAAAAATGTCTTAGAAGAATTAAGGAAGCATAATCAAGATTCAAGAGACAGGATCTACTTCAAGGCTCAAGCTTCAAGAACCCATTTTTAAACAATACTATGAGGAGACACACAACAAGGTCACTCATAATTTCTTTTATTGGAAAGCAATTGATGTACAACTATATTACTGGAGGTGTAAATTGATATATTCACGAAATCTTTGGAGAATTTAATTTTTATTTGATTTATCCAATTAGGTCTCTCTTTTTATCGGCTAATTCTCCATGTCTTACCATAGTATAAAATGAGAATAATTGAAATAAAGAACGCAAACAAGGTAACTGACTATGAAGCCTTGCTTATCGGATTAGAACTAGCTGCAGATATGGGCATGCGATTCATCGATGTTAACGTTAACAAGGATGTAATTGTTTTAGGTAACCATCTACTCTTGTCATCCTAACATAAAAAGGCACATGTCAAATTTATTACTGTCATGTGATTCCCTTATGGCTCCCACTTTTTGGTTGATCCAATGTGTTCCTCTAGTGAGCATGAAGCCTTGTACGTCACTCAATGTGGGGTTTTCTTACAGATGAATTTGACTTATTGGAATTGACGGGGAGAGGATCCTGAAATGCATGGTAATCAGCATTAATTTCTGAGCCCCCCTGTCATGTACATGAAGGTCTCTGGATTCTCCTCTAGATCATTTGGGAAAAACAATTCGTCCAACATTACATGACATGAGATGTACACAAGTTGAGTGTGACGATCAAAACAACCAAGAAATGACAACTTTCGAAGCCATAATCCAAAAAGACTGTAACAAAAGCATGGAGAGATGCACAATAACAAACTAATTAAGGACCAAAAACCAGGCAAAAACAAATTACCGATATCATCTACTATTAACAAAAAGAAAACTAATTAAACCGCTAATGATACGAAGTTTGATAAGAACAAAATTGATTCGAAGTACACTCACAGCCTTCAATTAGATGCGTTGTAATCTTGTAGGTCTGAATTTTGGAACAAAATCCTTGATGAATTTAAGATTATGTTTTCAGTTTAAACACATGTTTTTAGTTTTTAAATAACATTATACGTATTTCCACGCACTTTTTCACTCACACATATTTCCAAAAAAACTGAAAATTATTGTTTAAACACACGTACCAAATGAGCCCTTAGTATTTGGAATTTTGGACCAACATTAGAACTTCTTTTGACCCATGGAGATCCCAAGGAGCTGGCTTCTTGAATCTTGAGATGCTAATTCAATTGCTACAATGTTTCCAAGCTCATATTTAAAAGCTGAAGTGTAATATTAATTGTTGCTATACTCAGATTAAGCCACCTCATCCACCACGTCATTGGTCATATCATTATTCTTTTTAATATTAAATTTTTTACTTTTAATTTTTTTGATAGTATTAAATATATTGGTTTTACAAATTCATCTCAGGTAGTTTGAACTTTACATATTCATCTTCTTTAATTTTGATGTTGTAACTAAATAATAAATCAACAAAAAATCAAT
The DNA here is from genome assembly GCA_033629205.1 of Lithocarpus polystachyus. Taxonomy (NCBI): domain Eukaryota; kingdom Viridiplantae; phylum Streptophyta; class Magnoliopsida; order Fagales; family Fagaceae; genus Lithocarpus; species Lithocarpus polystachyus. The sequence continues at coordinate 85,945,317 of CM066166.1, forward strand.
ATAAAATTATTATCTATACATATTCATCTTCGGTGGTTTTGACTTTATATATAATTTTGCCCATTTATATTTCTTTATTTTGGCTCTTCTTATTTCTATCCTTTTACTATAAATTTGTCATTCTCTCCCATACTATGCATATTTTTCCTACACAAAAGTTTCTCTCTCTCTCTCTCTCACATTTTTTGTTGGATTTTTTTTTTCTTGCATCTCTACCTTAGATTCATGAATATTTGTGTTTTTTAGAACTCTATTTTTGGTTGTTTATAACTAAAACAAGAAATCAATGGAGAGCTAAATTAAAAAAAATATATATATATATATATTGACTATTGATGGTATTCATTGGTTTTGCTTGATTATTGATGGTAGAAAAATGAAAATTATTGAATACTCCGAGAGTACCATAAATGTATACTCCCTCTCTCTTACATGAATTGTGGATCCCTCCATAAATTTAATTAATGGGACCTACAGTTATGTGGAAAGGAGGAGTATGCATTTATGGTATTCTGGGAGTACTCAATAATTACCCGTAGAAAAAATACAACCCGATAAATGCCCCATAGGAGGATCTTTTACTAGAGTTTTGTCCCTCCAATGTCCTATTATTGACTAATTCATATGTGTTCATTGATGCAAGTAATTTTTTTTATCATTTTATTTACAAAACTAAATATTTTTAATGAGTGGTGTTTCTTGTTAACCTGCTTTGGGAAAAAAAAATCATATTATAATATTTCATATTTTGTATTGTTGTCAGGTTTTAGTTTATTTGAAAAACAGTATGATAGTGTGGACAATATGATGAAGAATAGTTAATGCAGTTGAAAAAGATAGTCATTGTGCAATTTTGTTCACCGTTTGTAAATATTTCGTTTAACAAATTAGAAGCAAATTGCTATATCTTTGTTATATGATGTTCTTAAATGCTTGAGTAATTGTTTTAAGCATTAATTTATGAATATTTTATATTGCTCTTTATCTTTCTTATCTCATTAATGTATTCTTTGAGATTTTTGAAAAACAAATTCAGTTTTGTTTTTAAAATTATTTATTTATCTATTCATTTTTTACATGTCGGCTTAGATGTTAGATAAATTATGACAGTATTAACGCAATATTTTTCTTCTTTTTAAAAAAAATTCTCTAATTTTTCCCCTTTGGAATTGTACTATTAGATTTTTTTTTAATTAAGGAAAATGACTTACAATCATTACAGATAAAGCTATAACTAGCACTTGTACTTGGGAGCAACAACATATTTTTATTACATTACTCTAAATTCTTTTAAAAAATTTTAATTTGATTATGTATTAGATATTTGGTTTGATCACATCACAATTGATATGTTTCACATATTCGGGAGAAAGAATTTGACTTTGATGTGACGTTCATTTTATCCTTTTTATTATTATTTTGAATTGTAGTATTGTTGAGTTTATTAATATTTTAGATATGTTTCTTTGTGTTTTTTATTATACATATACAGTTGAAAAAATTGGGTTTAAGAAAGTTTGTTTAAAACTAAAAGAATTATTTTCTAAATTTTATATACTTTTAAATGATACACAAAATGTTATAAATAAATTTTATTAAAAAATTAATACTAACTTACCTTTTGAAATCCATAGAAAAATTGTTTTATTTTCATTTTGGTATGATAGAAATTTTATATATATATATATATATATATATATTACATTTGTGATTATCTCTATAATAAATAAAAATATGATTATGAAATACATTACTATTTATTAAATTAGTACAAATTTCAAAAAATAAATTTAATGAGGCCACCCTAAAAATATTATCATGTGAAATACGCAGGTCCATGATTAGTAAATTATAAAAAGCAAACATAGCAATATAGCATTTTGTCTTTGTTCAAAAAATTAGATGCTAAATTCTCCTTTGATTGGATGAGCTAGGCATTTTTTTCATCCTCTTTATCATGTTCTCTCTTCTTGTTGTTAGTATCCCCACTAGAAAATTTCTTTTAAGCAAGTCCTTTACATGAATTTCATGTATATGTGACACGTAATTGTACACCTAGAGTTTTTCACTAAAACAAAGATCTGAATGCTGAAATAATGACTATTTCGTTTTGATTTTTAATCAAGATAATTAAATATTTGGGTTCAATACACTTCTTTTCTCTTAAATATACTACCACCAATTTTTTTTTGGGGGGGGGGGGGGGGGAATTTCTAGCATTTGGATGTTATAACAAACCAAAAAAAATTACTTTGATCTATTTTAGCATAAAATTTGTGGTGCTAGCTTGGTTGTAGCGGTGGGTGGATTTATCTGAGAGACAGTTAAAGCGAAGAAGAAGGGGAAGAGGGAGAGAGATGACATGTTGAGAAAATAATAAAACATTGAAGAAATTAATAAAATATTCAAATACAAAGTTACTTTAACCATGTAAATATACACGGTTATTATAGCAAAAATGTAAATATATAGATTTATAGATTAACTTATATGAATAGTTTTTGGGCTTTAATGTATAAATTTGACAATTTTTTAAATTATACATGCACCGTGAATGCTCTGAGGATTGTAAGAGCATTTACATAATAGTGCTAAAATTGCTAAAATGCTATTTTAGCACCCCCAAAGCCTAAAAAATTTATCTTGAAAATTTTATCAAATAACATTAATTTTTTTTATCCAAATTAAGGATCAATCAAAATTAATCAATCATAAACAAATAGTTCAAACCTTAAATTGTAAAAAAGCATATTAACTATTGATTCTCGATGAGGCTTCATCTTTTAATTGAGTTTTCCAATTGTACATCGTTGTGAACTTGGATGTATCTTAGAATAAAATTTATGTTCGTGGTTTGGTCCAGATGATTTTCTCACTATAGAGTGAAATGAAAATACGATTTTGACCTTGAATGAGTGTCTGATTGAAAAATAGGAAATGTACAGACATATAATTTTTTTAAATTTTATATATATTGTGTATACAACTTCAAAAATCTTGGTTACATATGTAGAAATAAAGAACTATGTGTTTTAAATACAATATTTAAATTAAAACTTCATAAACATGATCACAACATAAACGTAAACCTTTATTTTATTTTGTTAAAGTTTTATCCTTAAAATAAATTTAGTTTCTCTTCAAATATTAAGATGAGAATATATTAAAATTCCTGTACCAATATCTAAATTCATTAGGTTGCTTACACTCAATTTATGTTTTTTAAATGTATAAATCAATTCAATACTAAGTTTGCAAGGGACAACAAACCTCTAGAGTACTTAAATTTTAAACAAATTTAGTTCTTAAAAACATTCAAACTTTTTTTTTTTTGGTTATAATTTTTATTTGAGGATTTGTTGTTTATGATTTTGAACAACAATTCACCTAATGTATTCATGTTTATGACTTCCTTAAGTATTTTCCCAATTCTTTGAACCCCTATCATTTTGTTACTATTTTTATTGATTGTCATTTATACACAATATATAATGATTAAAATAACTAAAGACCTCACATGAAAAATAATAATAAACACTAAAGTGCTAAATCAATTTCTCGTCCTAAAATAGAAAAAATGAAGAAGAAGAATTAGGTGTTTAATCAGTTATCCCAACATTTGAACAATTCTCACTATGCTCTTAAGTAATTTTGAAAATAATAAAGGCACAAGTTATATTCTGATTATTTCACTTGCAACTCTACAAAAGACCTCACATGAACAACTCTCACCTTTGAATTTCTATACTCTGCTCATTTAGCAAGCTTCTTTCATATAAAATTCTTCTCTCTATATGTCTTCTATGTTTAATATATCCAACATTTTCTTTAGTTCGTAATAACACTTAAAATATGTAATTTATTGATTATTAAATTAAATAATCTACTTGTTCATGCATTTTAGATTTAATTAATCTTTTAAATTCAAATAAGAGCCATATTAAAACAAATGTTTTGGAACTTAAGATATGAAAAATAAAAAGCTTTTATTGATACTACAAATTCTAAAACATAATTAGCATAAATACTAGTAAAAGGATGCCCAAACTAGAATAAAGTTGAATTATCTCTATGCGTTAAAAAATAACATCCAAAAAATCTAAATGTATGGCATATAAGAAATTAAGATTCACGGGATCTATGTATTGTGCTTAAATTTATATATATATATATATATATATATATATATAAGTCATTAAATGAATCCTTATATATTAGTTTATTTTGATTACTTTGTTTTTCAAAAATCTTAAAGGATTATAAATTTTGAAAATAAATAACGATATAATTTTAATACAACACCTAAACAAAAATTTTATAAACATAAACATAAATATTTATTATTATTATTTTTAACTTTGAACCTATAGACAAATGTTATTTTTTTTTCTTCAAATATAAACATGAAAGTATATTGATATTATTGCTCCAATATTTGAATTCATTATGTTAGTTGTTCTCTTGTGGTCTTTCAATGTATAAATGAATTTCATACTATATAAATAAATATGAAGGCAACAAACTTTTAGAGTTTCCAAACTCTAAACAAAATTTTAGTTCTTAAAGATAACTAACCTTGTTTTGTTATTTTCTAATTCTTACTGATTCTTTGGTTGATCGTGATTTAGAGATAGCCACAAGTGTAGACATCTTATTTTGTATCCCTTATAGCTCAAGCCTCCGTTCCCTAATGACAACATTACTCTGAGGCCCAAGGTTGATTTGGGGTACAATTTTATGAAAGCTTGACTTGAGGAATTATTTATGGTAAAAATAAAATTATTTTTTGAATAATAAACCTATTTTTGGAAAAGAAAGGCTGCAAGAAACCCTAAGTGTGCGTATGCATACATGCGTATGTGCGTGCACACTCAAAGCATGCTCTCGCATACTTAAGGTATGTGTATGCATACCTTGAGTATGCGCACGCATCTAGGATTCCAGAAACTATGAAAGGAAAACTTTTTGCACATAAATCTGTGTGGAATGAAGCCGCCCCACACCCCTATTTAAAGGATTCCTTTATGATGAAGTGCGAATTCGTCAATTATCGTACGTGCATCCAGGTAGAGCCATCCTTCCGCCCCTAGTGCTCTGAGGATGTAAGAATATCTTTCTTTTGAGTGGTCACTAGTGTGGTGCCTACCACAATGACTCCGATGCCAAAGTCAGTATCAAAGAATTTTTGGAAATAAAACGAGTACAAGTACCAACAATATATTCTATATATGTATTTTTTTTTGTACCTTGCGTTTATGCTGGGGAGGTTATATATGTGTATGTATTCCTAGCCGTTGTGGCTATTATGGTGACTTCAATGTGTAACGCCTCACCCTTTATTATATCGGCCTTGATTTGACTTCCAACAATCTGTACAGCTATCCTTGTAACTGTCCGAGTCTTTCATTTGACTGCATTGAATGGTTTCTTTTACCTCCGTCGTTGGGGTGGTTCACTTCGTCAATGGCACATGGTAAGTTCGTCATCTATAACTACCTCGTTTATTTGGATGAGTTCGTTCAGGTACGTCGTACTCGTTGGTTCCATCACTTTACATAAATTAATTACTAAAAGAATACTATTATATAAAGTTATAAAAGGCACTTTTTCAAAGGGAGGTGAATATACGCAAGATTCAATAGAAAATAGTGAATCAAAGAGAGATTTTTTCACAAAACATCTTTAAGTCAAGTTTTTACTTGGTTAGGACCTATTTTGGTCTGGGCCTTTGAGTTTTAAAGCTTATTAATCTTCTGGTTTTGTTGTTGATTAGATTGACTGGGGGGAATGGTCAAATCAAGCTCTAGAGAGTTCTTGTGTTAAGGTAAAGGTTCTAACTTTGGCTCTTCACTTTTCTTTGTTATACTATTTGTTTATGTGTTTTATGGCTTTAATGTGTATGCTAGTTTAGATTTACTTTGTGTTCACACTTTAAGCATGATAGGCTGTTTGTTTTCTTGTTTTCATTTAGTTTTCTGCTCTATGATGCTGGGTTTACGGTTCTGGGCATGTATGCGGGCGCATGCTTCATGCATGCGTATGAAGCATGCGCTCGCATACTCAAAGTATGCGTACGCAATCTCATGTCCAGAAACCTTAAATAATTTTTCTTCGTTTTCTTATGCTTTCTTTAACATGTTTAATCTTTGTTTAGTATGTTTTTTGTATTCTTGAGTCTCTATTTATCTGCTTTAACATGTTTTGCTCTATTTTGGTGATTAGATCTTGATTAGGGTTTTTGTTGTTTGAATATCATGAATATGCATATGGATATGAACACACATCAATCCATAGGTGCTGTGATGCAATAAGGTAAATGAGGTAAGTCATGCATAAATTAGATGAACATGCGCTTATTTGATTGGACATGGGTTGCTTAAATATTTGATAGTATGCTTGGTTGGATGCCATGGGGCTATGCTTGAATAGGCTTGGAGAGATACACAATCAAGAACTAAGTAAGGACCAAAATCCAGGCAAAAAACAAGTCAATGCTATCATCTATTAACAAAAAGAAAACTAGTTACAGTTAAATCTTAAATACTAATCAAACCGCTAATGATAAGAACTTTGATAAGAACAAAAATGATATGTAGTACACTTACAGCCATAAATTAGATGCGTTATAATCTTTGTAGGTCTGAGTTTCGGAACAAAATCTTTGATGAAGTTACTGTTATTAGTATTTGGACCAATATTAGAGCTTGCTTTGACCCATGGAGATCCCAAGGAGCTGGCTTCTTGAGACGCTAATTCGATTGCTACAATGTTTCCAAAGCCAATAAAATATATAAAAAAAAGCTAAAAATCTATCTCAATCTGAAACACGGCAATATAGCATTTATTTGTATTTTTTTTTTTCAAAAAATTAGATGCTAAATTCTTCTTTGATTGGATGTGTGAGCTAGGCATTTTGTCACCCTCTCTGGCACGTTCTCACTTCTTGTTGCTAGTATCCTTACTAGAAAATTGCTTTGAAGCAAGTCCTTTAGATGAACTTTATGTATATGTGACACGTATAGACTTTTCACTAGCTAATGGCCTGTTTGGAAGTTTAAAGAGGGAGGAGAGTAGAGGAGAATGACTCCCCTCTACATTGTTTGGATATTTTTAAAATTAGTAAGGGAGAAAGAGAGTAATTAGCCCTTTAGAAAGGGTAATTTTGTTAATTTAAAAAGGGTAAATTAAGGAATTTATTTGGCCAATAATTTATCCACTCTACTCTCCCTCCAAATCTCTCCAATTTGGAGAAATTAAAAATGAGGGGTTAGAGGTAGTCTAAACCCCTCTCCCTCCTTCCTTAAAAAATTTCCAAACAAGGTAATTGAATTACTCTGCCTCCCTGTACTCTACTCTCCGTTCTTTTTTTAACTCCCAAACAGGCTATTAAAAGTTAAAACAAAATTGTGAATGCCGAACCAAGAACTATTTGGTTTCGAGTTCTAATCAAGATAATTAAATATTTCCAGTTCTTGTTGTCAATATTCAACTACTTTTTTTTTTGGGGAAAAATAAACATCATTTATTGCCAAAAAAGAAGGCAACAACAATCACAAAAGAAAACCAAAACTGGGCCCTTGACCATCTCTTTCCAAGGCCTGAGAAACAATTGCTAGGGGATAGAACACAACAGTTTATGTTCTAGACTTTTGTACTTTTTTTCTCTTAAATATACAAACACCACAGTTTTTAGAAGGGGGCCCGCGGGGGGGGGGGGGGGGGGGGGGGGGGTGTCGCGGGGATGGAATTGTCTAGCATTTGAGTGTTTAAAAAAAAACTACTTTAACATACTAAAAAAATATTACTTTTATCTATTTTAGCATAAAAATTGTGGTGCTGAAATTTACTTTAATTTATTTTAGCATAAAAATTGTGGTGCTGAGTTGTAGTGATAGGTGGATTATTTGAGAGGCGGTGAGATGGAAGAAGAAGGGGAGAGAGATGAAATGAAAAGAAAAATAATAAAATATTGAAGAAATTATGAAAATACTTAAATATTAAATTATAGTAACCATGTAAATATACATAATTATTATAGAAAAAATTAAAATATACTCGTTTATAGATGGATGTAAGTAGTTTTTGATCTTAAATATGTAAATTTCAGAGTATATAGATTGAAGTAGTTGAGGTGAACAAGGACAGTGATGGCATCGTGAACTTTGAGAGTATGAAATTTCTTAAAATAATTGTTCCCTCATTTGCATTTGGTCTTGGACCAAAGTAGTGACAAGGTCTTTTAGTTATTATAAGAATTGGTTTGGTGCATTGTGGAATTGGCCCTTTGAGAAGACAGGCTTGAGAATGTGTAGTGTCAGGCTAAAATTTGGGCTTGGTGAAGGATTTAGTGCTACCTCTAGGAATGATGGGCTTTGTGGCGAGCTTCTTTCTGGGCTTGTAGAAGGATGTAGGAATAGCCTATGAGACAAGCTCGGTGGTGGACATAAAATTGCAATGTCATGGTAAATGGGTTTGTTGTGGTTCAAAGGTGGGTTGGGTTACAGTTGGACCCTTGGTTTGATCTCAGACTACTTGGAGCTTCAAAATCTATACTATCTTCTTGTGGATCCCACAAACTTGATGCCGGTGTAAAAACTAAAAACTGTCTTCAACCTACTCCATTCATCTCTTGACCAAGTTCTACCCTACATTGAATTGGGCCTCTTAGTCTCCTCATTTGATGTATTAGATTATATGCATTTTTTTGGGCCTTATGTATTGGCCTTCAATTCATTTTAACACATTTTAAACTAGTGCAAACAAGAATAACCAAGATCAAACATAGGCAAACGTGATGCAAAAGTACTTGGGCTAGATATCCTAGAGGTAAGATTTAATTAGGCTATCACATGTTGGACAGCGTTGGCTTTGAGGTCACCCATGGGCTAGGATGATGCACTTTTCAATTTGTGACACAAGGAGTGTCCCATTGGCCCAAATGATAAGGCTCGTTCCTTACCCTACCTACTCAGGAGAATCAAGCACGCACTAAGTGGTGAGATGATAGGCTCACTTTGGATACCCAAGTCTAAGGAAGACCATGATTCAAAGTTTCTATTACCAGGCTTCTGGGATATCACACATTGAGCAGTAAAATAAAGCAAGTGAATGATGCATGCTAAAGCAATGATGACAATAATGGAAAGCCTTTAATATACATATCATGAATAGCCGTCAATTTCAATGTGAAACTTAGCCTCAACGTCCCTGTTGGAGTCACCACCGAGGATCCACTTTCTTTCCCCGCTTGGAAACCTTCGAGAGGAATAGGAAAGAGTTGTGTTCATCTCATGTGTATATAGTCACCACTTATTTTTTTGGAAAAATAAGAAAACCATCATAAAGTACCTCTTTATTGATTGACTTGAACATTACATCAATGAATTATAAAGAAAAAAAATTACATGGCTTCGATCGTAGATACAATCTAAGAAAAAGATAATATACAATGTTTTGGTCCTAGATACATTCTAGAAAAAGAAAAGTACATTGATTTGTTTCCTAACTACAATATAAGAAAAGCCAAAAATAATAAGTACTCCGTTCGCAAACTTAAGATTTGAAATTAAAAACTAGGTTGTAGAGATGCGAAGGTGTTAGATACTCATTTTTCCTCATTCATAAATTAGTCTTCGAGATATTGATGGCTATGTCATGTCTGCACTTTCATCCAACTTGTTATATTGCTATGTAATTCTTGAATATTGTGATATTTGATATAATCATAAACTTAGATCTAATGAATGATCATATTATTAGATGTATGATTGTGCTAATCAACATATATCATTAGAAATCATCATTTTTTTTTTTTTTTTGAGAAACAACTTGATCCTGGAATTTTATTCAAGCAGTTGGTAAATCAGCATGAAATACAATAGCAATTTCTAGTGGAACAGATTCCATCCAAATTAATAAAGGAAAATACAAGCTTTCTCTTCTAGATAAGACGTGTAATCGCATTACATTGCCTAAAAGTATGAGTGAAAGAGAAATTCTGCAAAGAATTAGATAAAGATAAAGTATCTTTAACAAGATCACCAAAAGTTGAACACAACATATCACACTTACTGAGAGAATTAATAACCACTTCTGAATGGCCCTTGAATATTGAATGGTTAACTCAGCTAACCTATTAAGGGGTAAAACATCCTCACCTAGTCGAAGTTTATTACATCGAGTCCATAACAACCAAGCCGTGACAACAAATAATTCTACCGTATGAGGTAGGCTTCGTATTAGAGCTACAAAATCAGAGAAAGAACCATGAGCTGTTATGTCTTGATCCACCCAACTGAAGGCTTGATTTGATTCCGCACTGGTTGGCCGGCTTCACATTCCCACAGGGCATGGAGTGTTTTTGGGCCTTTCGAACAAAGAGAGCCGATGTCATCCTGCAGAACCTGTCGCTTCTTAAGATTACGCCCATAATTCAAATTGTCACTAATATCATTTAGCCTAATTTCATCGGCAATGTTTCAATTAAGAACACAACTGCAGGATCTTGTGTAGGATTATCATGTTATATATGTGTAATCATAAAAATTTAAATTAGATTAACGTTTATACCTGTTGGAATATTTTAAAAATGATTAGTATCTTTTATTTAAATCAATTCCATTTCTTTCTTCTATTAAAAATTGAAATTTAAATCTAATAAAACTTTAGTGACAACTATCAAATTGTCAAGTAATTATAGAATACTCTCAGAGTACCATAAATGCATATTCCTTATTCTCACATAATTGTGGGTCTTACTAATTAAATTTATAGTCGGATCCACAAATTATATGAGAGGGGAAAGTATAGTACTTTCGGAGTATTCAATAATTTTTTCAAATTGTCAACCATAAATATTACCATATCAAACGTTGTTCTCAAAAGTTCTGAAATGAATCCTCATATGAGAATTGTCACTTACTATTGGATTGTTTTTGACTTGATTAGTCAAAGCATTAAAGAGAGAAAAGTTATTTATACTATTTAATCCCATTAAACATGATTTTTATTGTATGATTCGTCGGCCGATCTATGTACAGGCCTACTTCTCACCCTTGCATGCAACACCAATTTCCAAAAATTCTGCTTGGTCATTTCCTGTTAATTTAGAAAATATACATTTTTTGTACTCTTTCTTCTGGGTTCAAGAAAGTCATGTTTTGAAAACTTATCCAACATTATCCATCAAGTGGTGTAAACTTGTTAGGATACACAGCCTCGTGGTAGGGCTTGGTTTATGTTGGGGGCAGCACGCACAATTATTTAGTGTACTGCACCAGAAAATTTTGTAGACAATGTGTATCGTTTCAAGAGAGAGACTTGGTCCACACCTCAACTTTGCCACCTAAAAACTTACGGAATTGATAGTAATTTTGTTTATAATGTTATGAGATGATTTTAAAGTACCAATGATGTAATATCTCTCAACTATTTTTCTAATTTATGGTAAATACAGTTTTAGTGAAATACGATTATATAAATAATGCTTTTATGTATTATGAGTTGCAATTTTTTTATGTTCTTAGGAACATCAACCTACATGCACGACCTCTTTCAAGTGATATGATGGCAGATTTCCTCTACCGATGTGAATTTGTTTGTTATGCTTATCTCCTTTAATTAATCTACAAAACTTTCACTTGAATTTTTGAGGGAGTTGTGCATGCCAACATGGGTTGTATATTGTAGAATGGTTTGATAACAATTGTGTAGTGTAGTGTTAGTTGAATGTGTAGTATTAGATGACTTGAAGACAGTAATATTGCGTAAAGTAACTTAATGTCTCTCTCAAGATTTTCTCAGCGACAATTCTCTAATTTGATACATGGAATTGGAATCCCCCAATTTGACGAGAGATTTGTATTTATAAAGGTGAACAGATAAGGGAGTTTGAATTTACTTCCCTTCAATTCTTCTTGATGCTTTTAAGCTCATGTTTACCTATGTACATGTTTGAGTGGAAATTAGAGCTAATAAGAGGCACCACAATTCAAACTTGGAAAAATCTTGAAACCAAGTGTTAATCGGGTTTTTGTGACATTTTGGCTTTTAAATTTGATTTTTACATGACTTTTGCTTTTTTTTTTTTTTTAAGGATAATTACAAATTTAAAAGTCCTTTTTCAGCCACTTAAAGATTAGGGTGTTCTCCAAGTAATATTTAATTTTCAATGTTTCCTCTTTATTTACAAGGAAATTAATTCAAAAATCATAATTATCGTGAAAACTTTATCTGATAACTTTAATTACATTCTTGTCTTAAAATTTAAACCAATGTCATTTTCACATGTAAGTAATTTTTAATGACATTCTTGACTTAAAATTTAAACCAATCATCCCCCTTCCCCTATATATATGTGTGTGTGTGTGTGTGTGTGTGTGTGTGTGTGTGTTTCTCAAAAAAAAGATACTCAGTATTGTTGAGTTGTCCCACATCGGTAAGGTGTGATATTGAGAAAAGGTTTATCACTTGCTCCGCGACACTAATTGCCGCATGCAATTTTGGTGTTGGCGTGTGAGTGTATTCCCTTGTCTCATCCCCCTTCTCCTATATGTGTGTGTGTGTGTGTGTGTGTGTGTGTGTGTTTCTAAAAAAAAAGATACTTAGTGTTGTTGAGTTGTCCCACATCGGTAAGGTGTGATATTGAGAAAGGGTTTATCACTTGCTCCGCGACACTAACTGCCGCATGCAATTTTGGTGTTAGCGTGTGAATGTATTCCCTTATCTCATCCCCTTTTCCCTATATATGTGTGTGTGTGTGTGTGTGTGTGTGTGTGTGTGTGTGTGTGTGTGTGTCTCCAAAAAGTATTTAACAATATTTTTACAAACTATTAATGTGTCAAATTTTTACTAGTTTTAATCTGGGTCTACCATTAACATCACATTTTTATTTATCAATAATTATTAGAAAATGCTAAAACCACATTAGCAATTTGTAAAAATATTGTAAAATAGTTTGTGTCTGTAGCATTACCTTTTTATTAATTCAAATTGAGGAATTAAAATTAATTAATCATAAAGACATAATTCAATCCTTAATTAGTAAGACCATTGAAACTCAATTTCGCTTCATCTTTTGATTGAGTTGTCTGATTGCATATCGTTATAAACTCAAATGTACCTTAGAATAAAATTTGTATTCATGGAATGGACCAAATGATGTATTTACTATTGAGTAAAATGAAATTATGATTTTGACCTTGTATGTGTGGACGATTGCAAAAGAGGATATGTACAAACATATCATTTTTTTAATACATATATTGTGTATACAACTTCAAAAATCTTGGTTACATATGTAGAAATAAAGAACTATGTGTTTTGAATACAATATTTAAATAAAAACTTCACAAACATAAACATTAATTCAAACTTAAACCTTTATTTTATTTTGTTAATGTGTTATCCTAAAAAAAAAAGTTAGTTTTCCTTCAAATATGAAATGAGAATATATAATATCTGAATTTATTAGGTTGTTTACACTCAATTTATGTTTTCTTTTACTGTATGGATTAATTCAATAATTTTGAAGGGACAACAAACCTCCAAAGTTTTTAAATTTTAAACAAATTTTAGTTCATAAAAATATTTAAACATATTTTATTTTGTTGTAATTCTTATTTGAGGATTTGTTGATGGTGATTTTGAGCAGGCCACAAGAACCAAACAGGTCCCTCAATTCACCTAACATATTAACACATATGACTTCTTTAAGTATTTTTCCAATTCTTTGAACACCTACCCTTGTTTTTTCACTATTTTAATTGATTTTGATTTATATATAATATATTATGATAAAAATAAAGATCTCACATAAAAAATAATAATAAACACTAAAGTGTTGAACCAATTTCTCGTCGAAAAAAAATTTGTTTAATTAATTATTCCAAGCTTTGATCAATTCACACAAAGTCTCATGATGGTAATGTTTCAAGCAAAAGACATCACATTCTTCCCTGTTTTCAAAGACAAAAGTAAATAGTTGGTTGTTATTACATGCAAATACTCCTTCAAATATGTCTTTTAAATTCAAAACCTCCAATTTTTTTTCGGTTGTAAAAACACTCAAAATATGTATTTCAACTTTATTGAAACTAATTCTTAAAATACTTAAGTATATCAAAGTAAATACTTTTAACAAAAATATCAAAATCCAAAATAAATCAACTAACAAATCTAAAATACCTATATTTTTAAAATTATTAAAATTGTGGGTTGGGTTGGGTTCAACTTGGATTACTTGAGTTGAAATTTGTGCCAACTTAAACCCAACCCAACCCAAACTTCATAAAAAAAAGTTATAACTCATCAATCCACGAAAACCAACCCAAGAATAGATGTCAAGTTGGATTGGGTACTTGGGCCAGATTCTTTAAGTTGGTGGGTTGAATACACACGCTTGACTTTATAACATATCTACAATTGTATGAGTAACAATTAACTATTAAGTAACACATATATAAGATTTAAACTTCAAATCTATCCTAATTATCCCTTAAGCTAGAGCTCAAGTTTCTAATGAATCAAATTAGTCAAAAAAGCAAATGCTTATTTAACATATTGCACCTAGAAATGGTGTTGCCTCAAACATAGGATGATCGAGGTAATGAATACTATTTATTCATGTGAATCTTATGCTGAGATATTTTGGTGTTGCCTCAGACACAATGCTGAGATACGTTTATCTGAATCTTATATTTGTAAAAGATATAGTGTTGTTGATCGACCTAACATATATGTCAGATTTTATTAATTGTGAATCTCTTCTATTTTTTCGGTTGTAAAAACACCCAAAATATGTATTTTGTTAATTGTTAAACTCTCTTTATTAAAAAATCTACTAGTAAATGCCTTTTAGATTTAATTAATTTTTAAATTCAAATAAAAGCTATATTAAAACCAAATTTTTTTTAACTTAAGATAAAAATAAAAATAAAACTTTTATTTATACTGCAAATTCTAAAACACGATTAACATAAATACTAGTAAAAGGATGTGCATGCTAGGATAAAGTTGAATTATCTCTATGAATTGAATTATTTCACCCAAAAACTTTGAATGTAAGGCATAAATGAAGTTAAGATTTACAGGATCTAAATGACATGCTCAAATTCTTTTCATATTTTATAATATGAAAACTTTGTGTGTTTCCTTTTATATAAGGCATAAATGAATTGTCTCTATGAATTGAATTATTTCACCCAAAAACTCTGAATGTAAGGCATAAATGAAGTTAAGATTTATAGGATCTAAATGACATGCTCAAATTCTTTTCATATTTTATAATATGAAAACTTCGTGTGTTTCCTTTTATATAAGTTATTAAATGAATCCTTATATAATAATTTATTTTGAGTGTATTTTTTTCAAAAACTTTAAGGGTTATGAATTTTGAAAATATATAAATAGCAATATAATTTGAATACAATACCTAAACAAAAAATTTATAAACATAATCATTTTTAGAAGATTATAAACATAAACATAAACACAAATATTTATTATTATTATTATTATTATTATTATTATTATTATTATTATTATTATTATTATTAACTATGTACCTATAAAAAAATGTTATTTTTTTCTTCAAATATAAATATGAAATTATATTGAAATTATGGGGACAGGGGCCCACAAGACCGTGTATCGGGCCTCATAGAGCTTGAGACTCCAAAATCATGTATTGGACCTTGTAGAGCTGAAGGCCTAAAACCACGCATTAGGCCTCCAGCTATATCCGAGGACGAGGTAAAGTCCGAGAAAAGGTAAATGAATACGTAGAATCCCAGATCGTAATTTATCACGTTTGGGATAAGTAAGGGCAATCCGAGGAGTGACCCTAACTCTGGAGGAATGGAAATCCTCAAAAATATATAAGGAAAGGCTGCTACCACCGCATTAAATGTGCTGCACCTACTCTTCTGACCGCAATTATGTGGAGAAGACCCCTGAACAATGTAACCTTGGCCACCAAAACTCACAGAAGGCCAAAGAAGATGCATGATAGGACGTGCACTTAAGTGAAGACTTAGATAATCGACAAGTGTAGGGTAAAGATGATCTTGAAAGAGCTATATAATGTGAAGGAATCCTTCTTAGAAGGGAGAGAAGAAAAAGAGGAAAGAGGGAAGGAACGATAAAAACTGAAGAGTGGAGTTTGTATCTAAACTAAGAACTGTAAATACTGAAGTTAACCTCCTCGGATTATTGCCAAGAAGAATTTCTTGCATTTAAACTTTTTGTTTTATTCTTCTTGTAATCTTAGCTCATCTGGTTGATTGTCTAACCCAATCTAGCCCAGCTTTCTTTTCCCACTATCTAAAATTTATTATTTTTGGGCCTTTTGGGCTGGTCCATTCACCTTTGGGCTGGAACGCCAAAATCGTGTCCTTACAATTGGCGCTGTCTGTGGGAAAAGCTGATTAGTTAGGTGTTAGATCGTCAGTCATGGTAGGTTCAGGTCCACACCAATTGGAGTCTATGGGATTCCAAGAAGAAGATCATCCTCGAGAGGGTCAGGAGGGAAGTGTGCATACCACCCATATTGGTGAGAGTCACTCTAAGGGTGGTAGCTATGTCTCTCACGATGAACATGCCAAAGCCATGTAGAGAGAGATTGACTACCTGAAGAAGAAGTTGCGCCAAAAGCGGAGGAGGCGAAGTCCCTCGGTCTCTGATTCCTCTTCTGATGGTGAAAGGGACGGCGAGTACAGACATAGATCAAGAACACGCCCAAGCGAAATCTTCTCATATGAGGAGGACTATCGTCGAATACGCAGGAGTGGAGGTTCATCTTCGAAGGGCTTGGGAAATGATGCTATGAGTAAGGCACTAAGCCGAATCTCTGAATCTCCCTTTACGCGCAAGATTGAGGGGGGACAACTTCCTAGATGGTTCACCCAACCCACGTTCACTATCTATAATGGCCGCACAGATCCTATTGAGCATGTTAGCCATTTCAATTAGAGAATGGCGGTGTACTCCAAGAATGAGTCCTTGATGTGCAAGGTGTTCCCGTCTAGTTTGGGGCCTGTGGCGATGAGGTGGTTCGACGGTTTGAGAGCTGGCTCCATTAACTTTTTCAGAGAGCTTACCCAGGCCTTTGGATCCCGTTTTATCAAGAGCAGCCGAGTCCCTCGACATCTGGATTCGCTATTGTCCTTGTCCATGCAAGAAGGAGAGACTTTAAAAACATACTCCAACAAGTACTGGAAGATGTTCAATGAGATAGAGGGTGATTTTGATGATGTGGCCGTCAGAACCTTTAAGGTCGGCTTGCCCGCCGAGCACGGCTAGAGAAAGTCCCTAACTAGGAAACCCGCCACCAGCGTACGCCAACTCATGGATAGGATTGACAAGTATAAAAAAGTTGAGGAGGACCAGCAACAGAAGCGGGGCAAAAGTAAGGTTATTCCTCAGGAGAGGAGGGATTTCAGGTCGGACCGATACAACAACAATCGGTCTCGAAAAGATTTTAGGGGACAATCCGGACCTTCACCTACCTAGGTCGTTAACACATTATTCCGGGAACCAGTACATTAAATCTTGGAAAATATCAAGGAAGAGCCATACTTTAGGTGGCCAAGCAAGATAATCGGGGACCCTGCAAAATGCAATTAGAGTTTCCGTTGCCAATATCACAAGGAGCGGGGCCATACGACCGAGGATCGCAAGACCTTGTGGAGTCATTTCTAGCAATTGATCCGAGATGGCAAATTGAAGCAGTTTTTGACCCAACCTAGTGGGCAAGGGAACCAGGCAACGTCAAGGATTCAAGGCGGCGCATATTCGAGTCCTCCTTTAGCCACCATACACGTTATTCTCACTGCACCAGGCAGAACAAGATCTTGCCCCTCCAGGGTGATGTCTATAGCTGGTCCGCGCACCGAGGTTTCTGGTCATGAGTCTAAGAGGGCCAAAACAGAGGCTCATCCAACACTAAGCTTCTCGGATGAGGACAAGGCCAGAACTATACAACCTCATGATAATGCCCTAGTTGTAACCCTCAGGATCGGTGGCTACGACGTAAACATGGTACTGGTAGACTAGGGCAGTGGGGCTGAGATTATGCATCCAGATCTGTACAAGGGGCTTAATCTCAAACCGGAAGATCTGACCAGTTATGATCCACCCTTGGTCGGCTTTGATGGAAAGGTTGTTGTTCCGCGCGGACAGATCAGACTGCCAGTCCAGGCTGGCTCAACGGTGGTGGAGGTGGACTTTATAGTGGTGGATGCCTTCTCCCCGTACATTGCTATCGTGGCACGGCCCTAGCTCCACGCCCTTGGGGCCGTCTCGTCCACCCTCCATCTCAAGGTGAAGTACCCGTCCGGGGACTGGGTTAAGGAGCTGTTTGGAAATCAGTTTGTAGCCAGGCAATGTTTGGTGGCTGCTATCACGCATCGACCTGAGCCAGAATCCTCGACCCCCGTCGACAAAGAATTATAGCAGTTAGAGTCTAAGGCCCCAGTTTTTGGTGGCGAGGCCGAGGGGGTAGAGTGTGAGGAGTTGGAGAAAGTCATTATTGATGATGATTTAGAAAGATTTTTTCAAGTCGGCGCTCAGTTGCCTCGTCAGGAAAGGGAAGAGTTGGTGCAATTTCTGAGGCAGAATATCGACGTATTTGCCTGGAACGCTTATGAAGCTCCGGGGATAGATCCGAATTTCATCTGTCATCACCTGAACGTCAATCCTTTTGTTACCCCCAAAAAACAGCCTCCTCTGCTCTCTTCAAAAGAACATTCTGATGCCGTCAAGGAAGAAGTGGCGAAACTTAAGCAGGGCGAGCTATTAAGGAGGTATTTTACCTTGACTGGTTGGCAAACACCGTGGTGGTAAAAAAGAAGAGTGGCAAATAGCGGGTATGCGTGGATTACACAGACCTAAACAAGGCTTGCCTAAAGGACCCTTTCCCCATGCCTCGGATCGATCAGTTGGTAAATGCAACTGTGGGACATCCTCGGATGAGCTTTCTGGATGCTTTCCAGGGCTATTATCAGATACCTCTGGCCTTGGAAGACCAAGAGAAAACAACTTTTGTCACCCCCATTGGGAACTATCATTACAAGGTGATGCCGTTTGGGCTTAAAAATGTGGGGTCCACTTACTAAAGGATGATGACACGGATGTTCGAACCACAGCTAGGGAAAAACATCGAAATCTACATTGATGATATGGTGGTTAAGAGTAAGAAGGAGGCCGAGCACATTAGTGATCTCGGAAGCATCTTTGAAGTCTTGAGAGGACACGGGTTATGACTCAATGCTTCCAAGTGTTCCTTTGGTGTGGGATCAGGAAAGTTTCTAGGATATATGGTCACTCATCGTGGGATTGAGGTTAACCCAAACCAAGTCAAGGCCATTAACAACTTGCAGCCACCTCAGAATCCCAAGGAAGTGCAGAGGCTGACAGGGATAACCGCTGCCTTGAATCGATTCATATCCCGGTCCGCAAATAAGTGCAGACCCTTCTACAGGTTATTGAATAAATGGAAGGATTTTGAATGGACAAAGGAATGCGCCCTAGCATTCCACCGGTTAAAGGAGTACCTTTCTTGGCTGCCAATCATGTCCAGACCCGAGGCGGAGGAAGTTCTGTTTGCTTATATCGCGGTGACCACCCATGCAGTAAGCTTGGTGCTAGTAAGAGTCGATAATGGGATACAGAAGCTTGTGTATTACGTAAGCAAATCCTTGCACGAGGCCGAGGTTAGATATTTGCCACTGGTGAAGGTTATTCTAGTTGTAGTACATGCCACACGCAAGCTCCCTCATTATTTTCAGTCACACACTGTTGTTGTCCTGACTCAATTGCCACTCAGGGCTTTGCTTAGAAGTGTTGATTATACTGGAAGGATCGCAAAGTGGAGAACAAAGCTGGGGGCTTATGATATTCAGTATATGCCGCGTACCTCTGTAAAGGGGCAAGTCCTGGCCGACCTTTTAGCTGAGTTTGCCGAGGCCCCAATAGAAGAAGATGTGGAGAAACAGAGCATGGATGAAAATTCAGTTGGAGTAATCTCCATGGGATGAGCATCATCATGGAAGGTCTATGTTGCTAGCGCTTCAAATCTTAAAGGATCTGGAGTGGGGCTAGTTCTGATCTCTCCCGAGAACATCACGATTGAAAAATCGTTAAGGCTTGGGTTCTCGACCACCAATAATGAAACGGAATATGAAGCTCTACTGGTGGGAATGACCATGGCCTAAAAGATGGGTGGAAAAACCGTGGACATATTCTCAGACTCCAGACTTGTTGTAGGTTAAGTCCGAGGAGAGTTAGAGGCTTGGGATCTTAGAATGCAGGAATATCTAAGCTACGTCAGATATTTGTAATCCGGGTTTGAATCCTTCAATATAATACAAATTCCTAGAAGTAGAAATACACATGCAGACTCGCTTGCAACATTAGCAACATCCTCGGCTTAGAGCCTACCCAAGGTAATTCTTGTTGAAGACCTTATGAAACCTTTTGGGTTGAGAAAGGAAGTGCTATCTATTCACCAGATAAAGGTAGGCCCCAGCTGGATGGATCCTATCATTCAATTTCTCAAAGATGACACTCTACCCGAAAGCAAGTTGGAAGCAGTTAAGATACAGAGGAAGGCTCCTTCTTTTTGGCTGTCCGAGGACCAAAAATTATACAAAAGATCTTTCTCTGGACTATATCTGTTATGTGTACATCCCGAAGCAGTTGAAATCCTCTTGGAAGAACTACACGAGGGAATTTGTGGAAGCTTCTTGTCTCATTGAGCTCTCACTCAAGGATATTGGTGGCCCAACATGCACAGAGAAGCCTAGGAGTATGTAAAGAAGTGTGATCAATCCCAGAGATTTGCTCTGAACATCCACCAACTGTGAGGAGAGCTCAATCCTCTATCCAGCCTCTGGCCTTTTGGCCAGTGGGGCTTGGACATTGTGGGCTCCTTCCCTAAAGCAGCAAGAAACAAGAAGTATCTGGTGGTCGGTGCAGATTATTTCACCAAATGAGTCGAAGCAGAACCACTGGCCAACATCTGGGATGTAGATGTAAAGAAATTTATTTGGAAGATCATTGTCACTCGGTTCGGAGTCCCTCATACCCTCATCTCGGAGGTTCACTGGTGAAACTCCTTTCTCATTGACTTATGGAGCTGAGACTGTCATTCTATTGGAAACTGGATTCCCTATGCTAAGAACAAGCTCTTTCACTCTGAGCGACAATGACACTTTACTAGAGAGAAGTCTGGATTTAATTGAAGAACGAAGAGAAAGTGTCATGATCCAATTAGCCTACTATCAGCATAAACTTAAGCGGGGGTATGATGCCAATGTGAAATTAAGGCCTTTGGCACCGGGAGATTTGGTACTGAGAAAAGTGGTCGGTTCTGCAAAGAACCCGGCCTAGGAAAAATTGGGACTCAACTAGGAAGGACCTTACCGAATTACGTCGGTGGCTGGGAAAAGGGCATACTATTTGGAGGATTTAGAAAATAAGGTAGCACTGCATCCCTGGAATGTAAACAACCTGAAAATGTATTATTATTAATGAGAATATACTTTATCACATTCTGTGTTCATTACATTGTGTATGGTGTTTAATTACTCTAAATTGTAAGAATCAATAGAACTTTGGTCATGCCCGGACCCTCGGACCACATACCTTGGGAAAATTGACATCTTCTTATAATTCTTCTAAGTGTTAAACAGATCCTAAGCTATACCTGGTCCCTCGGACCACTTGCTTTGGAAAAATTAACACTGCACAAAATTCTTCAAGTGTTAAACAGATCCTAAGCTACGCTTAGTCCCTCGGACCACCTGCTTTGAAAAAATTAACACTGCACAAAATTTTTCTAAGTGTTAAACAGATCTTAAGCTACTCCTGGTTCCTTGGACCACCTGCTTTGAAAAAATTAACACTGCACAAAATTCTTCTAAGTGTTAAACAGATCCTAAGCTACGTCTGGTCCCTCGGACCACCTGCTTTCGAAAAATTAACACTGCACAAAATTCTTCTAAGTGTTAAACAGATTCTAAGCTACGCCTGGTCCCTCGGACCACCTGCTTTGGAAAAATTAACACTGCACAAAATTCTTTTAAGTGTTAAACAGATCCTAAACTACGCCGGACCACCTGCTTTGAAAAAATTAATACTGCATAAAATTTTTCTTAGTATTAAACAAATTCTAAGCTTCGCCTGGTCCCTCGGACCACTTGCTTTGGAAAAATTAATACTGCATGAAGTTTCTCTAAGTGAAACTGACCCTCAGTCATGCCCAGTTTCTTTGGTTTCTCGGGTCAAGCGTCCTATTACACTTCATACCATGTTGTCTGATAATTTCTCATTGTGCCTAGCTT
Source organism: Lithocarpus polystachyus (assembly GCA_033629205.1). Lineage (NCBI taxonomy): Eukaryota > Viridiplantae > Streptophyta > Magnoliopsida > Fagales > Fagaceae > Lithocarpus > Lithocarpus polystachyus. Next base: position 85,967,657 of record CM066166.1, read on the forward strand.
CTCGGGCAAGTATTTTTGAATATATGGTACCAACAACTACTTGGAATTCGATAAATGTGCGGCAAAGTACACTTTAAGTTGCAGAACTTGATATATCATACTAACAAATACTTACTTAGAACAATTGGAAGTAGTAAGACATAAAACATAGCAAAGAAACATACAAAAAGCAGAAAGGAAAATACTTTCATTCATAGAACTAGAAGTTACATTTTTGTTTGCAATAACATGCATCTGCTACAGAACCAAAAACAGAAAATGAAACTACAAAAACAAAAAACAAGAAAGCCCTAAGTTCTAAGCCTTAGCCTTGGGGGCAGAAGAGTCTTCTTTTCGGCTCGACTGGGCAACAGAAACTTCCTTAGCCTTGGGATCATCCTCTTTGGCTTTGGCCTCCATCTCTTTTGCCTCTGCAGCAGTACCTTGGACCTTGGGGTCGACATCCTTAGCCTCAACTTCTTTGGCCTTAACAGCATCAGGGAGTTTTGAGAAAGCGACATCTGGGACCTCTCGGATATGTGGGTGGTAATATACATTCTCAGAATGCCTCAAGGCCGAATCCACAGGGACTCCTGCAACGTTGAGAGCTTCATCCCAAGTCACGTTGCAGAATTCTTTGCATGCCTCAACCAGCTCCTCAGCAAGCCTAGCCTGTGTTTCCTCAACGCCGAGCTGGTATGATGCTTGCTTCTCGGCCTCGGACGCTTCCTTGGCTAGTTGTGCAGCCTCTTTGGCCTTCTGTAGCTGTGCCTTCAGCTTTAGCATAAGTTACCTCAAAGTGGCCAATTCCAACTCCGTCTGGTATAGCAACTTGCGCTGATCCTCAGCTTGGGCTTCAGCATTCTTAAGTCCTACTTCAGCACTTTTTCTTTCTCTCTCCTCAGTAATTAGTTTGGAGAAGAGCTCCTTATTCTCGACCTTTGCAGCCCCTAAGGCCTTCTCTGCGTCTTGGCGGAGGAGCATTTCGTTCTTTGCTTCGCTTCGAGCCTTCTTTACCCACTCCTCGGCCACAAAGACCTCCTGGGTGATCTGCACAAAAATAATATGGTCGCATGAGTAAGGGTAGATAGAGAAGATTTCGTTAACAAAATAGAAAAAGGATATACGACTTGAAACTCACCATTGCAAGGTCCCTTTTTAAGGATAGGAAGAGGTACTGCTGCTTCAAATTCCTCACAGCCTTCATGTCCTTGGGCAGAAGGAGCGGCTGTTCCAACGCCTCGGCCACATAAGTAGCTTGACCTCTCCAGAAATCACGGACTGAGGCATCCCAGGTTATAGGCACCCCATCTACCTCCAGCCGAGGAGACCAAGCACACTGTGGTATGCACACGTCAGCCTTATGTGGGTCTTCTCGGCTGTCCATAGAGGTGGACCTTCTATCTCGAGTTTCCTTAGCTGTCTTTTGCTACTTAGCTCCTCGTTGTTGGCCGATCTCTCCCTCTTCAAAGGCTAGCACTGGCTTCTTCTTCTTTAGGTCTGGATTGGCCTTCAGACCGAGGTCAATTGGAAGGGGAGGAGGAGGAGGGAGTGAAGGAGGGTTGTTAGATTTGGGGCTTCCTTTGAAGTTCCTCCCTTATTCCTTCCGGCCAAAAGCTCTCTCAAGCCCTTGCCTTTCTGGTTGGACGCCATCTCCTCCTCGAAAGTGCTATCGAGGCAAGTGATCACCATGGCGGGAATGTGAACACCTAATTGCCTATCGGTCTCGCCCTTGGCGTTGGGGACTCGAACTGCCACTGGCCCAGGGCTACCCTCTTCCTTGAAGTGAAATTTGTCTATCTCTTCGTCCAAAGATAGACGCGAGGATGCGATCTCCTCCTCGGCGACCGCTACTATTGCTACAGGGACTTGTTACAGCGGTATCACGAGTGGAGGATTGTTTTGAGCAATCGGAAGTACAACCAGAGGAAGATCGTCCTGGGCGAGAAAATATAGCCTTGATACGTCAATCCGATGTATCCGAGGATCGCCCGCTCTAATACTTTGGCCGATCTCTTGAAACACCCTTGAGATAGGCTCGAAACCAAGGATGTGGTGAACCGAGCACAGTTGTCCGTCCTTGTTAACAAAGATTTCAGATCTGAAGAGGTAGTTGAGGGCTGCAACGTTGGTTAGGCTGAGCCGAGGAGCTACGTGGTTCTTATTTGTAAACATATCCAAGAAACAAAGCGTAGTTAGAAAAACAAGAACCCATCATCGAAAGGGAAACAGAAGTAAAGGGAAAAGCGATATAGTAAGGGTTTAAAAAAAAAAAACTGTCTAAAGCTCTTTCTAAGATGCCTAACTCTAAGGCACCCCACCTAGCTTTCCCTCTCGGACGGGGCAGTGAATACCGTCATGCCACGCTCCTGAAGCTATTAAGTAGTCGTCCTTCTTGCCTTTGTTCGATCTGGGAAGGCATGAGATGAGCCTAACCACGGGCGAGCGGGACTTAAGGTAGTACCCCTCGTCGGTTTGCGAGTGGCACTTGTACATGTGCACCACATCATGCCAGGTAAGCCCCAGACCCGGATGCTTGTTTAAAGCATCGACACAACCTAGGATCCTAAAGACATTAGGCGCGCATTAGTGGGGACATAGCTTATGGTTGAAGAGGTAATCTCGTGTTATTTGACCCATTGGGAGTGTCATTCCTCCTTCTATAAAAGCTATCATAGGAATGACAACCTCTCATTTCTCTTTCTTTCTGTCAAAATCTATTCGATCTGGATCGCAATACCGTAGGGCTACTCCCTGCGGAATGAGATATTTATCTTTAAAAAGCTTTATTTTCACTGGGGAATCCTCCAGGTACTTAAACCTACCCATGGGAACAAACTAGAAGGAAACAGTCAAATCAAAAAATTCTTTCTTTGAAAGGCAGAAGAGAGTGGCCGAAGAGAAAACGAGAAATCTAAAGATTTAGAAACTTACAAAAACTAATGTGTGTGAGTAACTCTAAGATCCTTAAGGGTATAGTCAAGGAATTAAGAAGAAAGTGATGGACGTTTTTGATTTTTAAGCGTTTAAACTCTCTGGAAGCTCTAAAGGACTTGAAGGCTGAAGAAATGAAGGGAGTAATTTCCTCGGGTGCTTTATATAGAGAGCGCAAATGAGTGGGAGTTACCCCACTCAAAATTCAAGGAAGGATGTCCGCCGTTAGATCAGCGCCCCACCGTTAGATGTGGGGGACATAACGCCGCCTAGAGCAATCAATAACGCCTCGTGAATTTTGAAGCGTCAGTAACGCTCATGAGGCGTGCGAGACGATAATCTGGCACGTGTTAGTGAAGAAGTAAATTGACGCATCTCTTAAAGGTCAAAACTCCACTTTTTCTTCTCGGATAAGAAGGAAAAACAGGAGTTTTGAGAGGCTATTGTGGGGACAAGGGCCCAAGACTGTGTATCGGGCCTCATAGAGCTTAAGACCCCAAAATCATGTATTGGGCCTCGTAGAGTTGAAGGCCCAAAACCACGCATTGAGCCTTCAGCTATATCCGAGGATGAGGTAAAGTCTGAGAAGAGGTAAATGAATACGTAGAATCCCAGATCGTAATTTATCACGTTTGGGATAAGTAAGGGCAATCCGAGGAGTGACCCTAGCTCTGGAGAAATGGAAATCCTCAAAAAGATCTAAGGAAAAGTTGCTACCACCGCATTAAATAGGCTGCACCTACTCTTCTGACCGCATTTATGTGGAGAAGACCCCTGAACAATGTAACCTTGGCCACCGCAACTCACAGAAGGCCAAAGAAGATGCATGATGGGACGTACACTCAGGTGAAGACTTAGATAATCGACAAGTGTAAGGTAAAGATGATTTGAAAGAGCTATATAATGTGAAGGAATCCTTCTTAGAAAGGGGAGAAGAAAAAGTGGAAAGAGGGAAGGAACGGTAAATACTGAAGTTAACCTCCTCGGACTATTGCTGAGAAGAATTTCTTGCATTTAAACTTTTTGTTTTATTCTTCTTGTAATCTTAGCTCATCTGGTTGATTGTCTAACCCAATCTAGCCCAGCTTTCTTTTCCCACTCTCTAAAATTTATTGTTTTTGGGCCTTTTGGGCTGGTCCATCCACCTTTGGGCTGGAACGCCAAAATCGTGTCCTTGCAGAAATTATTACAACAATATATGAATTCATTAGGTTGTTTATACTTTTGTTGTCTTTAAATGTATAAATTGTTTCGTTCTTTTGTTGTCATTCAACGTATGAATGAATTCAATAATATGTATGTGTGTGTGTGTATATATATACATACATACATATATATATATATATATAAATAGATAGATAGATAGATATATGAAGACAACAAACCTTCAAAGTTTACAAACTCTAAACAAAATTTCAGTTCTTAAATATATCTGGCCTTATATTATTATTTTATAATTCTTATTGATGCTTTGTTTGATTGTGATTTGGAGCTAGCCTTGGGGCTGTAGAATTCACACAATGTATTCAACATAAAGGCTCCTTTAGGTTTGTCTTCAACTATTTGAACTCCACTCCATTGTCTTAGACTATTATATATGCAATTCAGTACAAATTTGATAAGGATGTGATGTACGTAAAAGACCTTATCTATACTCTCCACTGAAACATTGACACGTTAGATTTTCACAATAAAACATAGCAACTCAAAATAGTATAATTCAATATATTCCAAACAAACAAACAATATTAAAAAGAAAAACTATTGTCCTATTGAGAGTTTGAAACTTATTTATACTATTATTTAAGGGGCTTCCCTTATTTGGGATGGATATTTTGTTAGGTCAAAAATACCGTTACATCTTACATTTAAATAGGGGCAAAACCTGGTAAAAATGCTTTTTAACCTTTCATGTAAAACATTTTCTACAAAATAGGAATCATGTTGGTTTTCAAACTTAGCTTCAAATATTATTCAGTTTGTTTCAACCTCAGTTCTCCTAATTTTGTATTAATCTTCTTTTCACCAGTATCATCAACTATTCTATTTGCTCTAGCTCAACCGTATGTGTATGTCAATGTACAGTGTTCTTTTCTATTATGGTTTTTATATTTAACAGTCTTCTAGTTCTTTTTAATCACAACCACGACAACCTAGTCTACTGATGAGATTTTCGCATTTGGTTTCTTTTGAATTTAGTATGTTACTCAACCTTTTTCTCATTATTTATTTATTTAGCTTTCATAAAAGCTTATGTATTATGTTTGCTTTTCTTTGCGACAAACTCTTCAGTATCATCCTTAATTGTTAACATTATCCTTTTTGTTTGTTTGTTTTTATTTGATAAAAGCTGCATATTTCTATAGGTAATATGTAGTTTTTTTTTTTTTTTTTTTACCTTTTGCCTTAAAATTAATTTTGAGATGTATCTTCAGTTTCCTCTTCCAATTCACTTTTAGTCTTAGTTTTATTATGATTGTTTCCTTGATGTTGATGATTGGATGATTAGGCTGCGTGGACAAGTTTTTTGCTGGAAAACGAAATAATAATTTTGTTCTTAGTGTTAATTGACCAATTATCTCTAAACAATTGTTGTGCCATTTTCTACAACTTCTTTTCATTTTTTTCAAGTAAATACATTTTTAATTAAATGATATTATTGGTGATTAATCATGGTTTTAAAAACTAGACTGGGGGCAAAACCAAATTTGCCTCCGATTCCTGGTTTTACTAATTTTTACTTGGTTTTAGGCCATTTTTCTAGACCGAACTGGCCTCCGGATCCCAGTTCAACCAGTCGGACTGGCCGGTCTGTTCCGGTTTTTAAAACCTTGTGATTAATAGTACCCACTAATGTTGACAGCCTTTCTTATAATTTTTTCTTTTAAGGATTAAGTATAACTTCATAACTCCTATTTAAAAAAAAAAAAAAAAAAAAAAAAACAACAACAACAACAACAACAATCCTTCTCTTATGGGGAATTTTAAATGAATATCATCAAGCCTTTGAAATCCAGTGTTACGTTCCGGATGGTTGGCCAATCTCTTATATGGAACACTTCTCTCGATATGTCTTTTGCGTTCAATATATCCAACATTTTCTTTCGTTGGTAATAACACTTAAAAATATGTAATTTATTTATTATTAAATTAAATAATCTACTTATTAATGCACTTTAGATTTAATTAATTTTTAAATTCAAATAAGAGCCATATTAAAACTAGTATTTTGGAACTTAAGATATGAAAAATGAAAAGCTTTTATTGATACTACAAATTCTAAAAAATAATTAGCATAAACTAACATAATTAGCATAAATTAATTTATGCTAATTATGTTAATTATGTTTTAGAATTTGTAGTATCAATATATAAATACTAGTAAAAGGATATCCAAACTAGGATAAAGTTGAATTATCTCTATGCATTGAAAAATAACATCCAATAACTCTAAATATAAGGCATACAAGAAATTAAGATTCATAGGATCTATATAATGTGCTTAAATTCTTTTCGTTTTCGTTTCTCAAAAAAATTCTTTTCGTTTTCTAATATGAAAATTTTATGTTGTTTTATTTTTTATTTTTTATTTACGTAAGTAATTAAATGAATCATTATCCCTATTATTTCAAATGAGCAACACAAATCTTGCCCACAGTTTTGCTCTATGGTAATGTGTAATGCTGAATTAAGAGCAACCATGTGTCCACTCATTTTCTCAGAAAACTTCTTATTGGCCACTCTTCGTTCCCAGTAGCACCCTCAACCCAAACAAATCACTACACACTATGGTAAAGGCACAAGATATAGACCTCCAATAATTCAGGCCTGTGGGCTTTGACATCAAAAGAAACACAGTCAAACTTGTAGTTATGGATGGAGCTTGCTAATAATTGGGCTAAAGACCTACTAAGCCCAATTGTTTAATTGATAGGATTTCTTTTATGTATTTTGTTATATCCTTTTCCTATTTAGTTTAGGATTTTTTTTTTTTTTTTTGTAAGCAAAGTTTTGTAACTCTATCTAAGAGCCCATGGATCCAGTTTTGAAAGAAACAGTTTCATTAATATTAGATTTCTTTGAATTCTTTCAATGGTTTGGTACAAACTCTAACCAACCCTATGTACTATCTCTTGTAGATTTTCTCTTGCTTGGTGTTGACTCCAAGTAAGCCTAGATGCTGACTTGTAGGTTGCTATCTTTACTTTTCTATCTTTTAATTTTTGGGTAGCATCATTTTGGTTTAAACTGCCATACTATCATATTCGTTGACCTGAGACTCACATGAGCAAACTGTCTGAGACTCACATGAGCAAATATTAAGGCCTGTTTGGATAAGCTATTTCAAAATGTGTGTTTTGAAAACTAGCGTTTTTAAAACGTGAGTTTTGAAAACTTCCTTTTAAAAATCATAGATAAGCGTTCGATAAAAATGTGAAAATATGCATTTTCTATTTTTAAAGCCAAATTAAGCATTTGGATAAGCTGTTTTAAAAATAGCTATTTAGAGTGTAAATTTCAAAAAAGGACTTAACTATATTGTTAAGGCTATCTTAATTTTTCTGTAATCAGAATAATTCCTTTCGCTAAAGATCAAACTCAAATTACAAACTAGTTTCTAGAAATTATAATTGGACAACAAAAAACATTTTGCTTCTCCTCTAGGACCAAGATAACCCCCAATTATCACACAACATTCTATTAAGAATTGAATTACAAACAGGTCTCTTTGTAGCCATCCTAGCTTTTACATATCTGCAAATATCTCTTACCAACTGCTCCTCTGTTTAAACTACCTCAATTGGAACGAAATATTTCAGTACCGGTCTATTTCGGTATGTCATTTCGGGTTATAACTATTTTTTATATATTGTAGGTTATTCATCAAAATCCATATAAATTTTTAAGAATTTTATAATTATAAGTTCATATTTCAACTAATATGTCAAACTTATTAGGGGTAATTACACATAACTCATCTGTGGTTTGGGCAAAAATCACTTTGCCTACCCGTAGTTTGAAAAGCATCACTTAACCCACCTAAGGTATGTTTCATTTGTTTTCCGTAATCCACCTCTGTTAAAATCAGGGATAAATAGGTACTTTTATTCAAATTTTATGTCTCTCTCCTCATAAAAAATTGCACAAAAGTGCAAGAGAAACAAGATCAAAAGGTTGGGTTTTGAAACCTTTTTCTAGACGAGATCAAAAGGGAGGGTTTAAATCCAAGTTCATCCAACTGCGATTCTACTCCCCAATGCCGGATCTGGACTAAGGACTTTGCCTACCAGTAGTTTGAAAAGCATCACTTAACCCACCTAAGGTATGTTTCATTTGTTTTCCGTAATTCATCTCTGTTAAAATCAGGGATAAATAGGTACTTTTATTCAAATTTTATATCTCTCTCTTCCTAAAACAAAAAATAGCACAAAAGTGCAAGAGAAACAAGATCAAAAGGTTGGGTTTTGAAACCTTTTTCTGGACGATATCAAAAGGGAGGGTTTAAATCCAAGTTCATCCAACTGCGATTCTACTCCCCAATGCCGGATCTGGACTAAGGTTTTGATATTTCTTTCTATATTGAAGTGGCTAGGCGTGGTCTCCAACTTCCCAGGTGTATGGCTAGCATAAATTCTTGGTCTTTTCCTATTACGTAGGAAATTAAAATCCCAAAAATCTAAACTTTCTTTTCCTTTTTTTATAGGGAAAACTCCAAAATTTCTTCTATCATAACCTTTTTCTCCACTGTGTTTTAATGGGGGTGGTTTTTCTTTTTGCCCATAGAGATAAAGCCTCGAGTTTTCTGCAAAGTAAAACAACTATGAATTGTCTTCTCCAATAGAGCTTCTTCGCTCAATAGAGCTCAGTACAACTATGAATTGTCTTCTCCAATAAAGCTTCTTTTTGCCCACTTCCTGCGCTTGATCCGAAAAGCAGTGTTGTTTTCCCTGACCTAGATCCGGTTTCAAAACCTTTTTTTGAACTTGGATCTACAGGATCCAGGCTTGATCTTGGGGAGTAGAATCACAGTTAAATGAACTTACAACGATCTAGGCTTGTTACAACTTTTATCAACATCATAATCTGTATAGGATCTCCTTCAGCGATGTAAGCTGCACTAAACCCACAAATAAGATGAGAAAATCGTGTATATATAATATATTTGAAAGGCAATATTGTATTGTTCGGTTATTTGTGTAGGTTGATTTGGGTTTTATTTTTTTGGATATGTTCCTCATGTTCAAGATTTCTGTGAATTGAGAGAGAGAACAACACCATTTTTTGATCTTGTTTTTCATGCATTTTTGTGCTATTTTTTGTTTTAGGAGGAGAGAGACATAAAATTTGAGCAAAAATACATATTTATCCCTGATTTTAATAGAGGTGGGTTACGAAAAACAAACAGTCAGGTTGGTAAAACGATATTTTTTAAACTACAGGTAAACAAAGTGATTTTCACCCAAACTATAAGTGGGTTATGTGTAATTACCCTAACTTATTAAGCCCAAATCCCAGATATCACTCAATAATAATAATAATAATAATAATAATTTTAGATTATAACAAGAGTAATGATAAAAGTAAAATTAAAAGAGGAAAAAAAATTAAAAATGGTGAGACAGAGGTTAACCACGTGGAGTGGGGTGTCTTAGAAGTCAACACAAATGACTAAAGGCTGAAACTTTCAGCTTCCCCAAGTGACTCGCGTGTGAAGGGCTCACAAAACTAAAAGAAATTAAAGTATTAACTATTAAACAATAAATCAATACAAGGCAGTGAAGGCAGACTACACCCAAGGACTGAAAAAGAAGAAGAGAAGAAGCATAGAACACAAAAACGCAGAAGAAGAAGAAGCAGAGAACACAAAAACGCAAAAGAAGAAGCAAAAAACAAGGAGAAGCTACCAGCTGTGAGGAGGTGGGTTCCTTCAAGAAACCAACGACGTGTTGGTGACTGCTGCCACAGGATCATTTCATTCATAAAAAATCGTTTAAAATGTAAAAAGGTATGTTCTTTTCAATATCGCTTGGAATTTGATATATCGGCCGAAAAAATTCAACGAAGTAGAGGTTACTGAGGGAAATTGGTGAAGAGTGACTATTGAAAGAGAAAAAAAAAAAAGGGATAATATAGCTAAGGGTATTTTTGGTTTTTTGAACAAAAACAATAGCGGTGCAAAAACGTTCTATTTGCTCGATATTTAAAATGCAATTAGATATTGCTTCTTTGAAACCGCGGATTTATGCGATTTGTAAACGTGATTTAGCTGAAACAGCTTCTCCAAACGATTGTGTATATTGCGTTTTGTATCAAACCGTGCATTTTTGTTCAAAAAACGCCTATCCAAACGGGCTCTCACAACCTAACATCCACTCAATACCCTCTCCAACTTTTATTAAATGCATACATCTAAAAAATTACGATGATCACTAATACATTTTGCTAAGAAAGGAATGCATGTAATGACAGGAATATTGATATATTATTTATTAAATTGAGTTTGACTGATTAAGTTATTTTCAAATTCATATATTTGATACTATGGACCAACAGGAGGACAATTTAAAGACGAGAAACAGAACAAAAGAACCTCTTATTAAAACAATTAGAGAGACAAAATAAAAAACAGATGTACAAATTTTATGAAAAACAAGAAAAAAGTAACGAGATTAACATGCCACGGTATATCCTTTCATAAAGAAGACCAATGACCTAGCAGGAGTGAAAAAAGATATATATATATATATATATATATATATATAAATCCAATCTGATCAAACACAATGAATATCATCCAAAAGATAGAAAGCCTTGAAATAATTAAGCATGAGGGAAAGGCAGAAAATGGGAAAGGTTGAAATTCTAAAACACCTCAAGAATATCACCCAAAAGATTCCAGCAGCAAATCACATAAAGTAGGGACAATGCTTCACTCAATTACTTTGTGGTGTGTGTATATATATAACAAACTTAATGTGTTTCTTCAAATAAATGATAGAGATGATTTCTAGTGTGGAACCAAGTAAGAAATTGCAAAAAAATAGTGCATCGAAACTTACCTTAGGGCATGTTTGGTAGACTGTAATAGCTGTTGTAATGTAATAGTTATTCTTTTGGTTTAGTTATTCTTTAGTTTGGTTATGTTTTTATTACAAGAAATAGTCATTCCTTATGAATAGTTATTCTTCAAAATGAGGAATAACTATTCCTCTTTAAAAGGTTGTATTAGTTATTCTTTAGTAAGTGTAATAATTTTAAAACTTAATATATTTCCAAATAAACAAACTTTCCATATACATATAACAATTATAAAAATAAAAAATCATAAAAAATAAAACATATCTCTTTTAAATTTAAAAATAACAAATTTTAAGGAGATATAATTGTATAAGTAAGATATTTCCTAAAATAAATATTCAGTTTCATTCTAATTCTATAACTCACAACCAAACTAATGAATAGGTTTAGTTATTACATTACAACACACTTTATTACTAGTAATAAAGATTACAATTCCTGTTGTAATCCTCATTCAATGTACCAAACGTACCCTTATATTTTAATTTCTCCGGCTCCTGATTAGTTTCCAAAGTGAGGCAAATAACCGATACTTAAAAGTCTAATGAATGAAAAAAAAAAACAAAATAGACACAAATCCCTAAACGTGAGGAAAATAACTTCACGCATTCATAGTTTCTTAGCTTATTATTCACCCAACCACCACCTCTCATGTCACGCCTTGAACCCAACTATAAAGATAAGCACACAATAATGATCACACACTTATAAAGTAAGCCCTTATAAAGTAAGTACCTTATAAGTGTGCAAGGCCTCCTTAGCAACTAAAATTTATCCTAACAAATTATATCAAATAAATGCAAAATACCTCAACAATTTCTTTATGAATAGATCTCCAATAATTTAAAAGGAACAAAATCCAAACCTCATGTACATAATGCCAATTGGACAAAAGATATAAGACTATTACAAGATCATCTAATCCCAAAATCACTAAGCTTCTTTTATGCTCACAACACAATAGCAAAACTCTCAAAATTTGCTATTCTTCACAATTTAATACTGGAGGGGGAAAATCAAGGTTTTCAGACCCGAACCGTTTATTGAACCGTAAAAAGGAGAGGTTCAAGGTTTTTAAGGTCGAACCGAGGTTGAACCGGGGTCGAACCGTGATGACGTCATAATTAATTTAACAATTATTTAAATATAAATAAATATATTAAATTAGTATAAATAGAAAAATTAAATTAAATGGCCCAATTAAATATAGAAATCTATCTTTCAAATGTATCTTTTCACATCATAATTTTCACAAGAAAAATAAGAAATATCTTATCTTAAGCATACATAAATATAATATTTATTTATTTATTTATATGTTGATTAGTTAAACTTGTGATAGTAATATTGTAATAATATAAGAATTAGGACACTTAGTAATTTTAAATTAAAATAATTATTTAATAATTAATATATACTTAATTGTATATGTATCTGTTAAGTCACTATTTTTCTTTTCTATTCAAACTTTTTTTTAAGTAAACAATAATACTTATTAGAACACACATGAAAAATGTAACAAATAAAATATTATAAGTACTTTTAATTAATATTTACAATTTTTTTTATACCTAACAAATTTAGTGTTACAAAATATTTCATAATTTTTTGTCAAAATTATGATGTATCAAAGTTTGAAGTGTCTTTTTCTCAAAAAAAAAAAGAAGAAGTTTGAATGGTCAAAACTCAACAACTCCGTTGGTATTGGCCATTTGTGCACTGTGTAGTCATGTCTACAGTGTACTATACCTGCCACATCAAAAAAAAAAAAAAAAAAAAAAGAAGAAGAAGAAAGCTTGCTCTGTTCATTGAACCATTGCTAGGAAAAATACAAAGAAGTGCCTAGTGACACGTCATGGGCTCAAAGATCAAACGGCTGAATATTTTTCCATCTTTCATTAAAAAATCAAAAGTTGTCTTCTAAGTCTTCTTTCCCAATGCAAGTCACGTGAAGGGGCTTGGGAATATAAAAAACAATTCAAAGCAAAAACAGAGAGAAGTGTGAGAAACTCAGAAACCACTGCAGTGGATACGGAAAGAAGAAAGAGAAGAAGGAGAAAAAGAAGAACGAAGAAGAAATAGAAGCAGAAGACGAAGATGAAGGCCGTGACTGGCGATTTGTGCTGCTAGCTTATTGCTTCAACTTCGCACAGCCCCTACTTTGTCATCTTCTTCTTCTCAGTTTTTTTTTTTTTTTCCTCACAAATCTTTTGGTTCTAGATCTGAAAAAAGTCCAAAGTGTATGCCGGCCAAATCTTTTTCAGGCGGTATTTGCTGAAAAAAAAAAAAAAGGAACCTTGAGAACCGTTCACGGTTCTCAGAATCGTGAGGTCCGACCGCGGTTCGCACGTGTCCTTGCTTTTTTCACATAGAGCGGTTCTTGAAGCTAAAAGAACCGCAAAAATGAGCGGTTCGAGGTTTTTCCGGTCGGACCGTACGGTCCGGTCCGGGTTTCACAACCTTGGGGAAAATGGGGGTGAGTTGACAACTCAATAAGTAATCAAAGTCCTAATAAGTTTTATCAAGTAAATAGATCTGTAAAATAATAAGTTGTACATAGATCGAATATTTTAATCTTAAAAATATATCATAGATGGATTACAAAATATTTAGTTTTCCATATATCAAAAGCTGTAATTTACGATAGGTTTTGTTGATGCTCATTTTTGAAAGCCCTACAGCAGGAAAAAAACCCAACAAAATAGGCAAGGAAAGAATTAGTGGATTGATAGAAAGAAGCGATTAAGCCTAAATGGCAGGAATAATGGATCATGGGCCCATAAAATAAAATAAATGGGTCTTGAGGAAAGCAAATAGGTATAGAGGAGCCCAAAGGAGGAAATAGTAAACCCATGGGCATTATATAATGTAAAAAAACAAGAATGGGCCACGGCAGGCCTGGAGTAATGAAGTAAGAAAGTAAGGGATTGATGGAAAGCCCATGAGCCCCAAGGATGAAAGATAAAGGATAAAGTAATTAGGCCAAAAAAGCCCAAAAAGAGTTAGTAAATTCCCCATGGGATTGCAGAATTAGGAAATGGGCCGAGGATGCCCGAAGAAAGGCAAACGGGCCAAGGATGCTCAAGAGGAGAGAAATGGGACAAGAGAGCCCACAAGCAATGAAATGGGTTAAGTACAAAACCCAAAGTAGCATGGGTATTAAATCAATGACCTTATTGGGTCATAAGAAGCAAGCCCAAACAAGCCCAACAGGCACGGGTCAAGTAACACCACGGTAGAAACGGCAAAGTGGTATGGCATAAAAACAGCAGCAGGATTACGGAAAGGGGAAATGATAGGCTCAAGAAAGGAATGAGAAATCAAAAAGGAATTCAAGCCATAAGGGGTTAAGGATGAGTAGCAGAATGCATAGATGAGCATTCAGACCACGGCAAACGCGTGAGCAGTAAACAAGCTTTAGACACATACAGGAGTGGAGCATGCACAAGACCCAGGCACTACCAACCTGTACCCAACCAATACAGGAGTGATGGGTCATGGGTTAGAGGTAAGAGAGGGTATGGTCTAGCGGTGGAGAGAAGAGGAAGCCTATTCTAGAGTTCCTACTTAAGCTCTTTTGGGGGAAATGTCTTGCTGGGATGACATAGCATCCGAAAGAGAGAGGATGAGCTAGAACCACTAGGTGCATTCCATAAGCGATAGGAAGAGAGAACACCTACATCGTGGCAAATTAGAATGCCACGATGAGCAAGTAAACAAAATAGTCTTCTTTGTTTGGTAATAGGGAGTGACACGGCTGGCATAGGTACGTGGTAGCGGCTGGACAACTGACAAACTAGTGGGTGGTCGGGAGGAACACCCTAAATCAGACAAAAAATAGTTGAAGGTTAAAATGGTAAAAAATAGTTGCGACAGACAATATATAAAAGGCCTTTGCCGTACATAATGAGGCAAGGAGAACAGTAGCAATCACCACAAGAGTAACCACCATCACGCCGCACTATAAAAACTCAAAAGAAAGAAAAAAAAAACAAGAGGGAAGAAATCGAAGTAGTAAAACAAAGAAAAAGAAACTGAGGGTTAGGAAGAAAAGAAGAGAGAGTAGAATGACAGGCATGCACTGATAGACTTTCTTCCTTCTTTCTCTCCTAAAACCTACCCTCTATAGAAGATAAAGAACTTATTTAGGCGCAAGCCATTCGGGTCTATTCCCTCAAAGTGGGTAATTTCAACAACAGGATCCTCTTGCGAGGTTACCCACATTGAGGAAATGGTTCCCTCCTTGGCCTTAGTCCTACGACAAAAACTTAATGCGGCAAACTAATCATCTTCTCCTTTGATTTTACCAATTATTGTTGTCGTTTTCATCTCTCGTCTTTATTATTGCACTTATAATGTGTTCTTTTCCCTCGTTTTAATTAAAGATTGCTTACTTACTTTGCTTAACACTAGCATATCCCGCTTATCATTTTGTTACACTCATCTACCATAACCTTTTTGTGGCAACCTCGCCTGTCATGGGCATGTGACTAAGGTTTCGGCAAATGGGGCATAGTTTGTGTACAAGCTGGACCAAAGTGGGTTACGTTGTACCGGTCCCGACTTTCTTATCCAAAACACTTGGGCCCAATGCAGCAGGAGGCAGTCCAACCCAAAATCACAAAAGGCCCAACCACAGGTTCCAAAAATACATAAGCAGTTTTAAGAGCTCAAAATAGTTCAAATACTCAAACATAATTCATATTCTTAACAATCTTTTACGCCTATGGTCACACCATATCCTCATGACTGGGAATC
This sequence comes from Lithocarpus polystachyus, assembly GCA_033629205.1. Taxonomy (NCBI): domain Eukaryota; kingdom Viridiplantae; phylum Streptophyta; class Magnoliopsida; order Fagales; family Fagaceae; genus Lithocarpus; species Lithocarpus polystachyus. The sequence continues at coordinate 85,983,407 of CM066166.1, forward strand.
AGGTTCAGATGAAACTAGTTTCGTGTTAATATATATCCCCCATTAGTTGGGTCCAGAAACATGATAGGCTCATGATGTCCCAGATAGAATTAGTTTCGGTACCAATAAATAACTCTTATTGGCTGGATATCAGAGTCAAAACATAATCAAATTGTCCATAATCATATATATCAAATCATAATTCAAACAAAAATATATCTCATTCAAATACATATATAAAATCATATATTCAATAATCAAATATATTTGTCATAATTCTTTATTTTTTACTTTAAATCAATGTAGCTAAAACAATTAAATAAAATTGTAACAATTATAAACAATTTTCAGTAGTTAAAATATAATAGCATAAGCAAAATAAAACCAATTAGGATAAAGTTACTTACTTCAAAAAGCTATACCAAAAAGAATTTCTCCCTAACACTTTCTCTAAAATCCTTAGATATCATTTACTCAATAATCAAATAATTTAAAAAAAAAACTTATAACGGTATCTGGTCAGAAGAGAAACTGTTAAAAATATCCAATAATTTTTCATTATTAACCCTTCTAGTAAGGACAAAAATACCATTATAGAAGACTTATCCTGTAGTTCAGAACTATCAATAATTTATATGTATAAATTCTGTCTCTTCGTTGAGCCTAACAAATAGTCTACTGTTTCTCGCACCAAAATCCTCGTAGTAATAATATTTTTGTTTCTTTACTTTCTGCCGCTATTAGTTCCCTAGGAATAATGCCCGTAGAATACACTGTGTCAAATGTCAATTTGTAAAGGACACCACCTAGACCCATCTTCTATACGTGTGCTTTTTTTTTTTTTTTTTAATATCCTGCCACCTGCCACCCCTAGTTCTCTATTGAGAGGAGGACAAAACTAGGAAAATGTATATATCATACAACATCAAAGCACATAGACACTAGCTTTTACGGATACACCATTCTTCCCCCTCTTCTTCTTCTTTTTTTTTTTTTTTTTTTTTTTTTTTTAACTTTTTTTTATTACATTTAATAGTTGTCAAACTTCAAGCCTACGCTGTAACTTTTCCTATTCACCAAATCCACAATTAGGTACAACTTCTTAGAGCACCCGTAGCAGGTGTGCTAAATGTGCCAAATGCCAAATATTTGGCACATTTAGCACACCAAACACAAAAAATAATGATTTAGTAGATGTTGCAAATTCTAAAATTTATGCAACATGCTACAGTACCGTCACAAATATGTGACGGTACTGTAGCATGTTGCATAATTTTTTTATTGCTTTTATATTCTCTTTTCTCTCTCCTCTCTCCTCATTTTTTTTATTGTTGATGATGATGATGATGGTAGAGAAATTTAATATATTATTTTAATGTGTAGTAAATATTATTTTAATGTATAGAATTGAATTATAGAACATCTGATAAATGAGACATTGTAAAATGATGTGGTAAAATAATAAAGTAGGGTTTTGATGTGACAAAATGGCATTTTTTTTACAACAGCTGCTACGGATGCTCTTAAGAGCAACCACATCAACTCGTGCAATAGATTCCGTCTATTTTGTACACAAAAAACTACTTTTTCTATTTTATACCATTACTTTTACAAAACACCCACATCAGTGTATCTATTTTACAAGACTTTTCAATAAAATATTCATTTTTTATCAATTTATTTTTATTATTATTATTATTATTATTATTATTATTATTATTCTCTCACTCTCTCTCACGAGTTCCTCTATTTTTTTTTTTAGCTCTCTCACCGTTCCTCTCCTTCCCTCACTCTCTCCCTCACAGCCGCCTCACCCAGCCTGCCGTCGCCGCCGATCCAGCTCGCTGCCTCAGCCCTCCACCGATTTGGCCTCCCTCTTTCCTTCGCCCTTCCCTCTCTCCTCCACCACCGACCCTTCGCCTCCCATCCCCAATCGACGACCCTTCGCCTCCCACCCCCAACTGACGACAGCAATGGAAGATCCGGCGGCAGCAATGAAAGACCAGACGGCAGTAGATTGGGCTGCAGCAGTGGCAGCAAATCGGGCGGCAGATCCAGCTTCGTTGGGCATTTCACATGAGTTTTTTGGTGGGTTTGGACTGTTTTCTGTGTTAGGATGCAGTGTTTAGTGGTGGCGCTGCGTTTGGTGGTTGGGTTGTTATTTTCTTCTTCCTTCTTCTTATTATAGCGCATTGGGTTGTTGGTTTAGGAAGAGAAGGAGTCTGACAGAGGAGAGAGAAAAAAAATAAAAAAAATCTTTTATGCATGAACAGTAACCGTGGACATATACAGGGTTACTGTTCATAGGTGCATATTTACAAGTTTTACACCCACTAAAGTGGGTGTTTTTTTGGCTCATATTGTGTAAATTTTGTCACTTTTTGCATTTTAGAAGGACTGGTATGGATGCTTTAAGGCAGAAACTTTTGCAGAACTGGACTCTCACCATGCCTAACCTTCTGCAACCTCCATCTACACCTGATGCAATTGTAATTTATGGCTGAGATTGAAAGTTGAAAAGCAACTTTCAATCTTAACCATTAAATAAAATATATTAAAAGAAAGTTAAAAAGTTAAAATTAATGTTAAAAAGTAAAAAATGTAAAAAATAATTCTAAGAGAAAGTGGGTGAATTGCATGGTATTGCACCTGAACTCAATCCAAAAAAATCACAATACTGAGACAAAAAATCTGCAGTACCTTGTGTCCAAATTATCGAAAATCTAAATCTAAACTCTTCTTTGTTTAGATCATAAAACTCATTGGATATTTAGATAGTCTCATTGGCTAAAATACTCACATAAAAATATTTTAATTTCATATAAAACTTAGATCTAATGAAAGATGAGATTTTTTAGACTCTTACCTCAAGTGCGCCGTCAATCTTTTTTTACTTGAACAAACTCAGAAGTTCTCTTTCAAAAATATCTATCGTTATATGCTGACTTAATTAGCTTATATATAGCTAGGATTTTAACCTAATTTTCTAAAAACTCCTTTAATAATATTAATTATAAAATTGACCCCACAAAAGATTTACTTAAATACCCCACTTTTAAAGTCTTTCTCTTTTTCTTTTTTTCTTTGTTTTTTTTTTTTTTTTTTTTTTGGTATTACATATTCACTTATGGTGATCCATTCCATTAGTTTCAAGAGAAAACTTATCTTGGCAGACATTTAAGTACGATAACTAGAATAATACATATTTCTACACAAGTAATGCTAGGTGTACTACAAACTTCACTACAACTTTGAAACAAACTGATGTTGCCAATTGTAATTCACCAATTATGTGCTTTGTGTATCAAACACACCGTTTATACCAAAATTATAGTAACGCTTGTAGCACCCCTAACATTTTCCTCTACTGTATCCCCCTATAATGTAATGTTGAGATCTCCCAAATGTCGATCCCACAGGAGACCTATGCGAGGCTCACCTCGAATCTTGAAACCTTACGCACTAGACACTTCATATCTTCTTTTTTTTTTTTTTTGGTGAAATACACTTCATATCTTCATAACATAGAAAGTGTAGGAATTAAGATTGTAAGGTATATTATCATTTCATACACACATTTGGCATTAGATTTTTTTTAAAAGAAATACTTTTCTTTTTGTTTAAGTGAGTATCAAAGAGTAGAGGATGGAGATACATGCAGACCTAAAGCAGAACTCAAAAGAAATACGAATAGTAATTAGCACTTTTTATATAATTCAAACTCATTCTCAATTCTTAACAATGCTAGACTAAGATTCCGTTTAATACAATATAAATTCATAGCTTTATTTGATTTATTATAAAGTTAAAACTAAGTTGTACCTTAAAAAGGCTTTTTAAAAGTTGTATCAAACTACTATAAAGAGTCTTGTAGATCAATTAACACCTCTTCCTTCGTCACCTGAGGTCCGTGAACGATGAAAATATATTCTACGACTAGAACATATATACCAATTATATCTTATTCTTTTTTGTGAAAAATATACCAATTATATGTTGTTATAATTTGGTGCAAAAACAAATTTTCACCATAAGATTTTTTTGTAATCAGTATAGCTGTCCAATTGTATCTTCTTCTTTTTTGAGAAAAATAGACCAATTATATCTTGTTATAATATGGTGTAAAAACAAATTTTCACCATAAGATTTTTCTGTAATCGGTATAACTGTAAAAATCTATAGTTGGAATTGGGGTATTTAAATTTACATGTTTAGTTAAAAATACTAAAAAATATTATGTAAAATATGATACTCTAGCTAATAACTTCTTAACTTTAAACTATAATTAACCAATCTTAAGCAAATATGCAAATAAAATTTCAAAATTTTTTTTTTATCTATCTAGACCCACCTTAAATTTCAACTTATGCACACAATAGTATAATTTGTATGGATAAACAATTGCTACATCTGTAACAAATTTCTCATATATATATATATATATATATTTATATATATATATATATGCACTTTCTTTATGGGTTTTATTTGTTTTCTGTGGTATAAAAAATGAAATATATATAAAAAGAAACTGACTGTATTCCATAGTTAAGAAACTGATTGTAATTTTTTGATTTCTTTATGTTCTTATTTTAGAGGACTTCAAAATTTTGAATTTAAAAAAAAAATATTTTGACGTTTTGGGGTCCAAAGAGGGAGGGAAAGGGGGATTCCAAATAATAATTTCATTTTTTTAAAACCTATGGTGTCCACTCCTAATTATAGCTTTTTATCATCAGACTAAAACACCAATCGGTTTTTGGTGTAGGCGGAGATTGAATTCCAAATTTCTTATTCAACCATTAGAGACTTTCCTAGTAGAACTAACTGAAACCTACTAATAACTTTGTTTTATAATGTCTAGTTCCTAGTTTTTATATATATATTTTTTATAGGAATGTCTAGTTCCTAGTTGATTGTTGTAGTACCACTTGAGGTTTTAGAAAAGTTCCTCTTAAATAAATTGATAGAAACTAAAGATTTACTCTATAGAATTTATTCTAATTTCCTTCATTTTTTATCATCAAACTAAGACACCAATCAATTTTTGGTATAGGTGGAGATTGAATTCCAAATTTCTTATTCAACTATTAGAGATTTTACTAGTTGAACTAACTGAAACCTACTAATAACTTTGTTTTATAATGTCTAGTTCTTAGTTTTTATATATATATATTTTTTATAGGAATGTCTAGTTCCTAGTTGATTGTTGTAGTACCGCTTGAGGTTTTAGAAAAGTTCCTCTTAAATAAATTGATAGAAACTAAAGATTTACTCTATAGAATTTATTCTAATTTCCTTCTTTTTACACAGTACTTGACTTAATAGTAAGTCGAGTTTCATTATACAGTACTCGACTTAATTGTAAGACGAGTTCCACCAAAACCAAACTGCTGAACTGGCTGTTTCACCAAAACCATCTGCAACAACACCGTTTCATCAAAACTAAAAACGCTTTCCCAAATCACAATACCCAGAGATTTGCTGATGCTCACCGTTGACAGCTCCAACTCAACCAGATCAAGTCCAAGGCAAAGGTAACAGCGCCGGCGAGCATGGTTGTCAAAATCCCACCTACCCAAAATAATCCAGATTTTTCAAAGATCTTTGCAATCATTCAGAATTGGTAAGATCGTATGATTTTGACGATTCCAAACAATCCTAGTTTTTTGTAATCTTCTTTAACTTGACAGATTACTCAGTTGGACTCAAATGAAAAATAGCATCCTAATAGACCAAGTTTGCAATTTTAATGTAAAAAGATAGAGTGTCAGTTGGAACCAAATGAAAAATAAAATCCTGATAAAGTGTCACGTTTTGAGGTTTTTGGCCTCTTTAAATGATGTTTATAAATTAATGCAGTAATATATGGTAGTTACATCAAATTGATGCAAATTTATAAATGAATGTATAATTTATGTGATTATTTAACATACTAATGTGTTTTTTTTTTCCCTTAAATACTGTAGGATCTTATAATCCACGATCCTACTTACCTCTCACGATCCTACGTAGGGTCTCAATTTTGACAACTTTACTAGCAAGTTTCTTTTCTCTTTCTAAAAAATGAAATGTCTACCTCACAAGAGTTGTGTAAAACAGGAAGTAGATACAGAATTGATCGTTATAGAAAACTCTCCCATCCCATGCCTTCAACAAGAGGAACGGTGTTATCTGAAGGAGGAAAAAAGGCATTGCAAGCAGCCAGAATGTTCAAGCCAAAAGATTAGCGTCATTCAGGCATATAATTTAAAACGCTCTTTTCTGGTGAGCCTTTAATTTGTATATATGACTTACAATGACAAGAAGGCTGTCCTTATTTGGAAAAAAAAAAAAAACGTAGTAATTAATCGGGTAAATTGCAAATTACACCCCTAAAGTTTGGTGTGATTGAATTTTTTACATCTCAAAGTTTCAGAATTTGGATTTTATCTCCCGAAATTTGGGGTGTTTGGAGTTTACACACTGACATTTTAGAATTTAGATTTTACCCCTTAAAGTTTAGGATTGTTTGAATTTTATATCTCAAATTTTGAAACTTTAGAGTGTAAAATCTAAGCATCCCAAAACTTTGAAGAAAAAAATCTAAACACTCCTAAAATATAGTGGGTACAATTTAAATTTTAAAACATCAGGATATAAAATTTAAATATCAAAAAACTTCAAGGGTAAAATCTTAATTCTAAAATTTCAAGATATTAAATCTAAATATCCCTAAAATTTAGGGTGTAATTTACTCATTACCCTTGATAGAGACGATTCCTTTTGCGTGATGCGTCTAAAAAAACTGTACAATCAACCTTCAACAAATAATCTGTACTTCCTCCAAAGGAAAAAACAAGTAATAGATTGGTCCCCACAAAAGACAAAAAAGAAAGAAATAAAAAGGTGGAAGAGCAATTAAAGGCCTCCTTCCAAATAAAGAGAAAAAATCGAATCTCCATCGTGAAGTCTCAGCAGGTCCCCCACTAGAAGTTGAAGTAAATTCCTTTCTTCACAGGCCCCAAAGGCTATCTATCAGCCATGGCAAACTTGAGTTTCCCCTCACCACATGTACTTATTCTAACTCTTCTCCTCCTCTTTTTTCTAATCTACATCTCTCCCTTAAACCACAACCGCCTCACTCTCCACCCATCACTACCTACCAACCATGAAATTCCAACGCAATTCCCACCTGCACCCTCTCCGGTTGATGCTAGTCCACCGACTTCCACCGCCGCAGCCAACAGCGTTTCCAACCATGTTAAGGTGCACAATTCTTTGTTTTGTTGCAAAGCTTTATGATTTGGTTTTTTGGTTTATAATTAAATGTATCAATGGTTTTTTTTTTTTTATTATTAGAAAACGTTTATTAGCACAACAAAATCTCAAAATATTTTCGCGCTTCGAATACCTCTGAAGATGGTCTGACACTACCATGTTTTGTTGTAGTCGTAAAAGAACTTTTTTTTTTTTTAATATTAATATATATATATATTTGATTTGTTTTGGGCACTTTCGTGTGAGTAGAGGAAGAATAAAACAGAGAGGATTGAAGAAGAGTTGGCTAGAGCACGAGCGGCTATTCATACAGCTGTTCGTACAAAAAACTATACTTCTGACAGAGAGGAAACGTACATTCCCAAAGGGTGCATTTACAGGAATGCATATGCTTTTCATCAGTTAAGTTTTTAGTCTTTTTATATCTTTAATATTTGACTATTTATTCGATTATTTTTGTCAGAAATCCCATCAAACTTTATGAAGCATTGAAAACTATGGCGTTACTCTCATAAAACTGTTTATCTGCTAGTTACATTGTGCTTTAGCCTGTTTGGTCAGTGGTGGTGAAGTCAAAATAGCTTCTTCTTTTTTTCTTTTTATATGGAAATTCAAATTGCTACACTATTTAATTTTGGATTTTGGCAATAGCTTATAAATCTAATGACATTTCCAGTGTCAGTCAGTGATCAGCATTTAAACTACAGAGAGAAAAATCCCAACCTAGCTGCCTCAGGACAGTAGGAAATTTTTTAACATTGTCCAAATTACATTTTTTGGGCTGTTTGGGATTGTTAGTTAGATTAGAAAAATTAGGATCAGAGGCAATTCCATTTTGCCAAATCTTCTGAAACTCGTTTCAGAAGTCCATATTCCTGCTAGCAAACATGCCCAATCCTTTTTTTGTGCGCGCGTCTGTGTTGGTTCTGTGGTTGAAGTTGAAGTTGAGGTTGAGGTTGGGGTTAAGTCCAATTCTGTTTTAGTTTTTTCCAATCTTTAGCAAGTAATGTTAGAAACATATCATTGTCACTTTTACTTGGACTTATTATTGATACCAATTTGTATATACAGAAAAATTATGAACAATTGGATTGAAAGTAATTTGAGTTTGAGTGAGAATACAATTTTCTGTTCTAACACTTATCTCTGTTTATTATGAAATTGGGAGTAAAATTGTCTGTCATGACTTCTCTCATCTTGCAAAAAGTGGCTGTTGTGTACATTGAATACAGGCCGTACAACATCACTTTCTTTTCTTCGTTGTGGAACAATTATGCACAAATTACCAAATACAAAAAATATTGTAAATGTATATAATTTTAGTAGTTAATTATGGAAGAAAATTTTTATAATGCGGCCGGAGTAATATTTTATCATTAAATTCTTTGTACAATATGCAACATCCGCACATAAAACAATGCATGTCTCAATCCCAAGACATTTTTTCTTTAATAATTATACTTGATAGTGTTTTGGGTAATTGAGTAGTAATAGGTATACGTTTATTGCACGGTGACGTTGGGATTTAAAAATATTAACATGTCACATACAATAATTTTTTTGGATTGGGATTGGGCAGGAGCCATATAGAGATGGTGAAGAGCTTCAAGGTATGGGCTTACAGGGAAGGAGAGCGACCCCTGGTACACAGTGGGCCAATGAGTTATATTTATTCCATTGAGGGCCAATTCATCGATGAGATGGAAAGTGAAAAGAGCCACTTCATGGCTCGCCATCCCAATGAAGCACATGCATTTTTCCTACCAATAAGTATTACCAAAATTGTTGACTTCTTTTACAGGGCTGACCCCTATCACTTTCCAATGCTGCCAATCTTCACAGATTATGTCAATGTAGTAGCAAAGAAATACCCCTACTGGAATAGAAGCCATGGAGCAGACCATTTCATGGTCTCCTGTCATGATTGGGTAATGCTTTTTTTTCAATTGCTTAAAAAGTTTAGGATTCATCTTTGATCTTAAACCTTTCTGTTGCACACGAGAAAACTCATTGTGTATGGGACATATGTAACACTCTCTCACATGAGAGTGTACTCCACAAATGTGTGACCCACTCCTATGTGAGAGGATAGTTACACATACTAGATACATTGTATACTATCTCCATTGCACACGCACATGCACACACACACACACACAAACACACACACACACACACACACATATATATATATATGTATATATATATCCAATTTGACATGACTTTGTATTCTCTCTTTAGACCATCTCTCTTTAGTTTCTTACTTGGTTTTAGGATATAGGGCTTGGATAAATCTAGGGATACAAAATTTTTCATAACTGCTTATGCAATTTGTTGATATTGAAGCATAACAAAAGTTGTGTCAGTGGTCGGAATATATGAAAGTGATGTTGTAATCGCATCTCACCACCTTAATTAGTTGTGTGAAACCCTATATTAAGATGTTAGTACCTAGGCACCATACTGAAAAACCCTATATTAAACTATCTTCTATGGGATTATTCAGGCACCAGAAGTCATAAAAGAGAAGAAGGAGTACTTTAAGCATTTCATAAGAGTGTTATGCAATGCCAACACATCCGAAGGATTCATACCCACAAGAGATGTCTCATTGCCAGAATTTAACTTAAAAGGTTACCCTGAGCATAGCCTTGGTCCTCAACGCATTGGCCTACCTCCTAGTAAGCGCACTATCCTTGCCTTCTTCTCTGGTGCTGCACATGGAGACATTAGAAAACGTTTGTTTGAGTATTGGAGAGATAAAGATAGTGAGGTTCAAGTATATGAGGGAATTCCCAAAGGGAAAAACTATCACAAAATTATGTCAGAAACCAAATTTTGCTTGTGCCCAAGTGGGTCAGAAGTAGCAAGTCCTAGAGTGGTGGAAGCAATGTATCAAAATTGTGTCCCCGTGATTATTTCTGATTACTATACATTACCTTTTAGTGAAGTTCTTGATTGGAGCAAATTTGCAGTATTTATTCCTCCAAAACAAATACCAGAAATTAAGACGATTCTGAGAGGAATTTCACAAAGAAGGTACTTGACATTGCAGAAGAGAGTGACACAAGTTTCAAGACATTTTGTGTTGAACCGACCGGCAAAACCCTTTGATGTATATCATATGGTGCTCCATTCAGTGTGGCTTAGAAGGCTTAACATTCAGCTACCATTGAATATTTTTTGATTAGTAATGTATACAAATTTTAATGATTGATAACTTACATAATTGTTTTTTATTTTTGAGAGTACATCATTGTAATTGAACGTAAATGTATTTGGTTTTTAGGTGCACCGCATCTATTGGTGCTGGCAGAGATGTATATTCTGTCTCTTTGGTAAATTTATTAGGCTCGGATGTGCTGTTTTTCTTTGTGCCCAAAAATAAAAATAGAAAACAGATACAAGCTTCAATTGAACTGCTACAGTTTTGTTTTGCAATCTCTTTAATGGAATTTTAGTCAAGCAAATATTTTTTTAGTTTGAATTACATCTGGTGTAATTCTAAGTAATGTTACACTACCTAATAACTTTTTATCAGATTAATACTTCAAAAATACACTGATCACACCGTTGAATTATATGTTTATTATGCTCTTAACACACACACATCGAGTTTCTTGTCAATCGAATGTAATTTATTATTCGATTTAGAAGCCTATCTTTTATACACAATTATAAATACAAAAACTTTAAACATTTGATCAATGACATAGTTATTAATCTCAAATCAGCTTGAAATTCACAAGCATAGAGACTTTGAGAAGAAAATCTAATCCCACGGTGGATTTTTTAAATTTTGCATCAAATAAAAAAATATTGAATAATGTAACATTGCTTAGAGTTACACCTACTGTAAAACAATCTATGTATTAAACCAAAACCAAAACACCAAAACACAAGAATGTGTGAAACAATCGATACAATTTTCGGTGTCAAGAGATATTTTCGTTAAAATGAGTAGGCGTGATTGAGAGTGCATAAATTGTGGTTTCATATTTCCACAATATGCTAGAAACACAATAAATTTCACAAAAATTTTCACCATTGGTTTTCATGTTTCCTTAATAATGCTACAAACACAATAAATTTTACAACATTTTTTTACAACAGATTAATGTAGCAAATTGCGATTGATGATATATCACTAAAGTTACCTCTCACATTACTTTTATTATACGCTAATTATAACAGATCATCTCAAAAATTGTAAAAGAAAAATGAGAAATGTTATGGAATATCATTTTCACAACAATTTCACAACAAATCTTAGGTGAGAAGTTGTTACCTGCTGTTATTGATGAGCAAGAAAATAATTTCAGTGGTGGATTCAGATTAAAAGCCCATAACAACTTGTCACCTGAAATTCATTGTGAAAATATTATAGACGTAACACTTCTTAATAAAAATAAGGTGAAATTTATTATGTGATTAGAATTTCTTTTAAATATCAACGTGTTGAAACTATTTTTTTCCCTAGTTATGACATTATAAAAGCCGATAAGAAGTAATTAGGGGCACGTTTGGTACACTGTAATGATTATTACATGAGAATAGGAATAAGTATTACAAGGAATACATTAAGTTGGAATGTAATAAGTATTACTATTCATTAGTTTAGTGACCATTTAGGAATAGAATCCTAAATATGCATCCACAATTTAGTAAAGTATAAAAAGACAGTGTAATTAAATCATTTTTAAGTCAAATTTCCTAAAATACATTTATTTTAGGGTGTTCAAAATAGAGCTAATAATTAATAACAAGGAAAATTTATTTTCTTTCCTTTTGAAGATGTGACAACTAATGACTTTTTAGGAAACTTTTTAAAAAAGTTATTACATAAGGAGAAGGAATAGATATTCAGTACTTTTGATAATGAATAATTATTCCTCATTTTGAAGAATAGCTATTCATAAGGAATAACTATTCATTGTAATAAAAGCATAACCAAACAACCGAATAGTTATACCATAAGAATATCTATTACATTACAGAGTCTATTACAGTCTACCAAACGTGCCCTAGGATGATACCATCATATATGTATCCTATGTCACCCGAGGTCAGTAAACAATGAGATATATTCTATGATTATATATTATAAAATAGTAAGTTGTCTATGTGATGCACGGATAATTTTGTGGTATTTTATGTAAGATGGTTTTGGAGAATGTTGTACATATATTATAATGAAAAAGTAAACTAAATTAGAGTAAAGAAACATATATATATATTTTGATATATTAAAAATCAGTTTAGTAACTTCACAGCACATTCGTAGCCTTTCAAAGTAAGATTAAATTAAAAAAAAAAAGTCATGAAACCAAAAAATAAATGCAAAAGAGTAACATGACCATGAAAATCAACTAATCTATGTGTTGGGTTCACAGATTGCATACCATGAAATGAAAATATGTCCAACTCTTTCACCACCTTCCACTTATTGATAATGCAATATTAAGACATGGTGTGAGTAAGTGCGTATGCATGTGTTTTATAGATGATTTAAAACCATGGTAAAAAAAAAAAAAAATTACCCGTAGAGGTTTTGGTGACTTGATAGTGGTGGGAGGCCAGTATGACAAAGGTGGCGACTCCTTAGATTCCTCTTTCTCTCTCTTATATATGTTTTGTCAATCTCAAGTCTTTTATTTTGGTAATAGTGAAATAGCGTTTTTCATTTAACAATCTACAACATTTTCATGTCTCTTTATCTCTCCTCAGGGTCTTATCTAGTTTTTTTTTTTTTTTTTTTTTTTTTTTTTTTTTTTTGAGAAACAAACAAACACACACACACACACACACACATACAAGGGAGATGGAAAGGGGTTCTAACATAAAGGCACATTACAACTCCACTCAAAGCCATGGTAACTTTTAAGGTTATCTAGTTAATTATTACTATTAGTCCTCAATTATATTTTTTTTCCTTTTGTTTTTAATACTAAAATGGTAGGTATGCTAAAAGATATGAAGAAGATAGAAATGTGTGGTGTAAGTTCAAACAATTAATGAGAGATTAATGAGATAATAGTAAAATTAAGTTAATGTGAACTTTTGGATAACTATAAAAAATGCTAAATGAAAAATTAGAACGCTACACACATGCACACGCACATATATATTGATTGATTTGTAATCCATGCCAATTATCTTCGAGTGCTTCCAAGTAAACTTGTGCCTCTACAACTTGTGAGGCTACTAGAGGAATCTAAGGGGTTGCCACCCTATACCGCCACTACCACCATCCTTCTCCAGCACTATCAATGTTTCCGGTCACGTCAAGCCACCATCACTTGGTCTGCACCACCACTTCGTTGATTTTCAGATTCAAGCCAACCACCGCCTCATTATTCTTTAAATCCAAACCAATCCCCTCTCAAATCAACCAACCAACATCACACTACATGAATTACCAATATAACCCACATAGCATTTGCTTCAGCCATAAACAATACTTGAACAAAGGCCTTAAGTAACTTTATTGTCTAACTAAAGGAAAACTGAGCTCAAGGGAAAACGTAACTAAAAAGAAAGCTACTGTAGGTCTGTAGCTTTATCGATGAGAAAAAGGGCTTTGTAGGTGATGCGCAAATTGGAGGTAAAATTATGGTGGCACACACAATTACACAATTTTGCCCACAACTCGTCCATGTGGCGAGTTATAGTTGGTGAAAGGGTGTCCCCATATGGATCCACCATAACCCCATATACAGAACACTATTCATGAACAGTAAAGTCACTATTCATGAACAGTACCCCGACAGCATCTTTCAGTTACTATTTGCTTTTCGGTGGAAAAGAAATTCACCTCAGGTAAAAGCATTCTACTCTCCGTGATTCCAGCAACCCCTAGCAGGATTCGAGGCTCCCAGCCTCCTATAAATATCAGTTCCCATTCCAGTTAAAGGCAGAGACCAAAAATTGCAAGAACCAATTTTAGTATCCCCTCTCCCTTCTTGTAATAAGATTGTATCCCAGTTAGTTTTCTCAGTTTACATTTGTATCACTTCAGTCAGTTTTACACTTGTAACCCAGTCTTCCGCTCAGTTGTAACCCAGTAGTAACTTGCTCCCCTTTTGGTATCAGAGCCAAGTTTGGCCGATCAGTTGTTGTAAGTTACATTAACCCAGTTGGCCGGTTAACACCGCCTTCATATCCAGTTGTATTTTCAAGTTATTTTCAAAGTTAATCAAGTTGGCCGGTTATACCGCCATAGTTATCAAAGTTATTCTCAGTTAATGCATATATTTTCCATTCATTATTTTCATAGCATTATTCTTCATAATATTCCAATTGTGTATTTCTATTTTGTGGTCTTTATCCACTGTTTAACCTGTTGATTCAGTTGCTTATCTTCAGTTTATTCTATATCCTGTTTATCTGTTTCAGTTAACCCAGTTATTATCCCGATCTTTTGTATTTCCAGATACTTGAATTTCGCCAATAGCCTAGTTACGTGTGTGTTTGGAAACGTAGGTCCTGATCTGTGCTTGTCCCGATCTACTTAGTCCACGGTATCCGAAAGACTGTAGCCGTTTAGCCGGAGTGAGGCGTCGAGGCGTTGTGTCGACAGGATAGTGGTTTTGTAGCAATTGTTGGGGTAACCAAGTGAGACAGTGAGGGCAGATTCGCAAACATGCTCTTATGGCAGACTATTGCTCATTTTCAGTTTTGGAGATAGAGAAAATTAGGATTTAATTGTGTTAAATTTTACAGATAGTCAAGATGTTGAGTAAATTGTTTAGAAGTAACTCAACCTCCAGTTTAGCCAGTAGATCTACATCACTCCCAGAAATTCCACAACAGTCTAGAATTATTAATAGTGAAGAATATGAGGTACAGGATTTAGATCTTAAGTTAGGAGATTGGAATCTCCCCAAGGTACCCATAAAACAGTTTTATAAGTCTTCTACATGGAACTTGAATTCCTTCAAGACAGATTTCCATGTTAGAACCATAGAACAAGTTTATGGAATAAACAAGGAGTACGAGACGTGCTACTTGTTCAGCCCAGACCAGATTAATGCCCATATTAAGAAAGGTTTTCATTTTATCCACATAGGTTTAGTCCAGGTTGGAGTTAAACCTCTCATTAGGTCAGGATTGAACAATTCAGTTCTGTTAGCCCTTAAAGATACCCGTCATGTAAGGTTTGATGACAGTCTCTTAGGAACAGTTCAAGCCAGTTTAAGTAACGGACCAGTCCATTTCGACTGTTTCCCGAACTTCACAGTCCACATCCATGATAAGAATGTCCTGCAGGCCTTGACCCTGAATATCAAGACCCACGGAACCTTAGTAACACAAGGAACCAGCCAGATAGCACTTATATACAGAGTGTATTATAAGTGTATCAAGACAAATATGAATGTTGGAGCTTTAGATAGGAAGAAAGTAGGAGAAACCCTTCTTATCCAAACCAACATACATGATGCCAAGATCAAAGTTCCTAGAACCCTTAGATGGGATGAAATTTCCTTTCCAGACGATTGGAAACTTCATAATGAAAATCACCCTTTGTTGATCCAAGAGGTCGACCAAGATCCAGAAATAGATTTTGTCCAGCAACTAGCAGATGGTTCTGTTAGGCTTAGTTTTGACAAATCTAGGTTTAGAACACCCTTAGATGATTATAGACTTAGATCCCCAATAGATCTTAGTCGATTCCCGTCTAAGAATTCACCTATCCTCTTGAAAGACAAACCTACATCTCAAGCAAGTTCCTCTAGACCTCTAGCACCATTCCCTAGATCTAGAAGAGACTTAAGTGCAGATTTTCAAGGAGTAAAAAACAGATCTCAAGTTAGCACACCTTGCTACACAGCCAAGAATGACTCAGTTATTGATCACGGTGACAATAACAGTCAGAAGGTAGGATCACCTTCAGGAACAGATATGGAAAATCCTGATATAGAGAACCCATACCAGGATTATGAGCTCAAAACTCTAAGAAAAGAGTTTAAGCCAGACATGAAGCTTTTAGGCGATGAATTTGACTTAGAAAGAAACAAAGCCAAAAGAGAAGCCTATAAAGCCAACCATACCAGAGAACAAAAGGTCAAAATTCTCAATGCTTGGATAGCATTCATGAAAAAGGTACAAGAACATATCTTTTTCTTTGAATACTTTGAGAACTATCACGAGAAAAAGTTTTGTTAAGTAAAAACCCTTAGTAAACAAGAAGAACTGCTCTTAGATCTAATAGAACAGATTGAAGATCCAGTCCTCAAAGCCAAAAAACTCAGTGCATTTCGTGCAACCTTAGTTCCGGAAACACCCAAACCTGAACCTCCCCGGATTAAGGAACCTAAGGTAGATTTAGAAAAAATCTATGAAAGATTCTCTAGGTCTAAGAAGGAGATCACAGTCAATGATCTCCAAAAAGATATCAAAGAAACCAAGTTTGAGGTAAGAACCCTCAAACAAGAGCTAACCATCCTTAGGATAGACAATACTCTTCTAGATCAGAGAGTAAAAAACCTTGAAGGCACTTCCTTTTATCAGAAAATAGAAACCTCTGATGAAGAAGAAATAGAAAACCCAACAGCAGAAATGACCCATGATGACCAACCAGAAACAACAAAGTTTTTAGATACTTTGAATAGGATGAATTTCCAGAAATGGCATTCTGAGGTTAGAATTGTGATTAGCAAAGATTATGAGTTTAAAGCAGTCGCCTTATTAGATTCAGGAGCTGATCTCAATTGTATCCAAGAAGGGATTATCCCCTCCAAGTACTTCAGGAAAACCAGAGAAAGGTTAACCTCTGCAAGTGGAAGACGTATGCAGATCAAGTACAAAATCCCAGGAGCACACGTTTGCCAAGATAATGCGTGCTTCAAAACAACATTTGTTTTGGTTAAGAACATGACGGACAAGGTTATTCTAGGAAACCCGTTCATGTGTCTTCTGTATCCCTTTACAACAGACAGTGAAGGTATCACTACCCATCCCTTTGGCCAACCAGTCAAGTTTAAGTTTCTTAGGAGCCCAGAACCAAGAGATATTAGTATCCTCCATGATGTTTCTGTCTCCAAGACTCTTAACCTTATCAGTGCCAAAAGACAACAGATTAAGTATCTAGAAGAAGATCTAAGATACAAGAAAGTCGAAGAAAGACTAACTTGTAACTCGATCCAGCAAAAAATCAGAGAGTTTGAAGAAAAACTCAAGCAAGAAGTCTGCTCTGATTTACCCACAGCCTTTTGGTATAGAAAAAAGCATGAGGTAGCGCTTCCTTATACCAAAGACTTCAGTGAAAAAAACATTCCAACCAAAGCTAGACCCATCCAAATGAACCAAGAACTCATGGATGTTAGAAAACAGAAATAGAAGATCTCCTTAGAAAAGGAATCATCAGAAACTCTAGGTCACCATGGTCCTGTCCAGCCTTTTATGTCCAGAAAAATGCTGAGATAGAAAGAGGTGTACCCAGGTTAGTTATCAACTACAAGCCGCTTAACAAAGTCTTAGAATGGGTCAGGTACCCAATCCCCAACAAAAAAGACCTTGTTAATAGACTTAGTAAAGCTGTAGTTTTTAGCAAGTTTGATATGAAGAGTGGTTTTTGGCAGATACAAATCAGAGAGTCTGATAGGTATAAGACAGCCTTTACCACACCCTTTGGTCATTACGAATGGAATGTAATGCCCTTTGGCCTTGAAAATGCACCCTCAGAATTCCAAAATATCATGAATGAGATTTTTAATCCATTCTCTAGTCATGCCATTGTTTACATTGATGATGTACTCATCTTCTCAGATTCAATTGACAAGCATTGGAAACACTTGCGTGTTTTTCTCCAAACCATCAAGTTTAATGGTCTTGTTGTCTCAGCCCCCAAAATCAAGCTTTTCCAAACTAGTGTAAGGTTTTTAGGTTTTGATATAAATCATGGTGTTATCAAACCTATTAACAGAGCTATTCAGTTTGCAGACAAATTCCCAGATGAAATCCTAGACAAAACCCAGCTCCAGAGATTTCTAGGATCTCTCAATTATATTTCAGATTTCTATCAAAACCTTAGGCAGCAATGCAAACCCCTTTTTGATAGACTTCAGACCAATCCATCTCCATGGACCTCAGTTCATACAAAAATTGTTCAGGACATTAAGAAATATGTCAAGACACTCCCTTGTTTAGGAATTCCCTCCGTCAATTCCTTCAAGATTGTTCAAACTGATGCCTCAGACATAGGTTATGGTGGCATTCTTCTCCAGCGTGTCAGTCCTAATTCTCCGGAACAGATAGTCTGTTTCCATTCAGGAATTTGGACCTCCACTCAGTTACATTATAGTACTATTAAAAAAGAAATCTTATCCATAGTACTTTGCATTTCAAAATTTCAAAGTGATCTTTTGAATCAACGATTTTTAATAAGAATTGATTGCAAATCAGCAAAACATGTTTTAGAAAAAGATGTTCAAAATATTGCATCAAAACAGATTTTTGCCCGATGGCAAGCTATTCTCTCAGTTTTTGACTTTGACATTGAATTCATCAAAGGAACTCAAAACAGTATCCCTAATTTCCTCACCCGTGAATTTTTGCAGAGTCCAAACCAGGATGTCGGGAAAGAAACCCGTCCCCCCAAAGTTGCCTAAACAGCAACCCCCAGGTAGCTCTAGTCAGGCAAAGAACCCTGGCCAGTTAGTTCCAGCATCCTCAGCCTCAGTTTCCAGTCGTTATGTTACATCTACCATCCCAAGACCTAATTATAACAGGCCAGTCCAGCCCAGTTATAGTTCAGCCCTAGCATCCCCTGCCCCTAGGCAAATCTCACCCTATACAGTTGATGATCCTTTTGGCCCCCTACCGTCCCAAAGGTCATCCCAACCATTGTCCAGAAAAAATAGGTCACCCTACTTCAAGAAGCCATACATCCAGCACATCTCTTATATTGAATCACACATAGTTCATATAAAAGATCCTCTGGCCTTGGCCATGGAAGTATTCCCAGAAGGATGGCACTTTCTCCCAAAGCATCCGGAGAAAAACATCAAGTATTACAGGCAAATCCTCATTGAGGAAGAGTCTGCCAGAATTGAAGACATCATGAACAAAAGGGACCCCTCAGCAGTCCTTTATCATAAGTTCATCATCACAGGTTTTATCAATAGCAAAGAATGGGGACAACATCCCTCTTTGTTAAGAACTCTCAGGGGACTCAAGTCCGTCACAGGTTCAAATCTCCATTACAGTTATTATGATTATATGGATGCATTTGAAAAGGTTCTTTTTTACCAGAATAAGCAGTTTGATCACTCCTGGTTCATAATGTTTGATAAGAAGTTTTCCTGCACCGGAATTCCTGTATGGTTCCTTAAGTGGTGGGACATGTTTGGGTCAGTTCCCCAGATCTTCCCAGAACCTCTCCAAGATGCCCTTAGGTATTTCAGTACAAGGAGCCAAGCTCTTATCACACCTCATGGTGCCCAGTTTCCAGCAATCCTGCACATGACGGTCATGTACAGAATCCACTGGATCAGTATGTGGAATTATGAGATAAAAGGAAACCTTTTAGACAGAGAATTTTCAGTCAAATGGTGGGATAGTCTCAAGATTGACACCATCATCAGTCAAATTCATCAGGATCTTCCTCCTCCAGTTTAGAGGAATATAGTCACAAGGTCCCAATCCAGTCTAGATTCTTTTGCAGGAAAGTCCAGCAAAGAATTAAAAGATCTAGCTCACCAGCTACTTCTCCAATCAGAAGAATTACAGTCCCAGGAGAAAGGTTCCCCTGTTTCCTCAGAAGCCTCAGCAAACTTTGATCCAAATGATCCTCTATTCCAGGATTCTCAGGATCCAAATGATGCTTACAGGCTAGACAACCCCTAAAAATTCTGGATAGCACCGGTCACTATTCAGAAAAGTAACCCCAGACAAGACAGTACCAGACAACACGGGTGAACAGTAACCAGCACTCAGCCGACGCTACAGACAAGGGACAGAACACTATTCATGAACAGTAAAGTCACTATTTATGAACAGTGCCCCGACAGCATCTTTCAGTTACTATTTGCTTTTCGGTGGAAAAGAAATTCACCTCAGGTAAAAGCATTCTACTCTCCGTGATTCCAGCAACCCCCAGCAGGATTCGAGGCTCCCAGCCTCCTATAAATATCAATTCCCATTCCAGTTGAAGGCAGAGACCAAAAATTGCAAGAACCAATTTTAGTATCCCCTCTCCCTTCTTATAATAAGATTGTATCCCAGTTAGTTTTCTCAGTTTACATTTGTATCACTTCAGTCAGTTTTACACTTGTAACCCAGTCTTCCGCTCAGTTGTAACCTAGTAGTAATATATATATATATATATATATATATATGGTCCGGTTAATGTGTACATTAACAAATCCGTTTTTAGAAAAATTTTATCAGGAATTTAAAAAGCTGTCAAAACTTTTTCAATTCTTGATAAAACTTTTTTTTAAAATGGTATACTATTGTGTGTCCTTAGGGCATACATCAGTAAAACTCATATATATATATATATATATATATATATATTTCCCTTTTCATCTATTTATTTATTTATTAAGTTTTTCACCTTTTTTGATAGATGTCATTGTTATCCGCGTACGGTATATATTCATATATTGTGGCAATATAATGTTGTCAGTTGACACAAAATTTGTTGTGTTTTGTCAACTTGGTTTTTCGCAACAATTGAAGAAGCAATGGCAACCTTTAGTTTCCACTCACCATTTTTGCTCATTCCAACTTTTCTTCTTCTTCTTCTCCTCGTCTATATCTCTCCCTTAAACGAAAACCTCCATTTCTCTTCTTCTACTCCAACTCCATCACCTTCTCGTCTATTACAAACAAACCCAAAATCCCCTCAACTTTCACTGCTAGCACCTTCTCCAACTATGGCAAAGTCTTCATTGGAAGCACCTCCCTCTACTCTCAACATTGCCAATCATATCAAGGTACATAGGTAACCAATATTTCTTTCAGGGTTTAAATTCCATTTTCACCACACTGTAACTATTGAATTATAAATAATTAAAAAAAAAAGTGCTCTATAGTCAAAATACTTCATATTTCTATGTGTTATTTTTCTTTAAATTTTTTTTTCTTACTTTGATTTTATTTGACTACGTATTAATTTTTGTTTTTGGGGGCTATGCATATACATTGAGTGAGCAGGAGAAGAGTCGTACAGAGAGGATTGAAGAAGATTTGGCTAAAGCACGTGCAGCTATTCAGAAAGCAATTAACAATCAGAATTATACATCTGATGATAAAATTGAATTTTACGTTCCAAGAGGTTGCGTTTACAGAAATGCCAATGCTTTTCATCAGTTAAGTTCCTTCTTCTTTAAGGAAACATTTTTTGCAATTACTACATTTTCCTTTGAAGGAAACATTTTTTTTTTTTGGGATACCCTTTTAATTTGCAACCTCATTTTCCTCTTCATTTTATTCCATCATATTTAATAATTTATTTCTTTGCATTAATTGCCTGAGATGGTAACATAGGAAATGAGAATAATCTTTGGGATCGAATCTGTTTTTCACTTTTGAAATGATTTGCTAAGTACCTAATTAATTTTAATTAGTATTAAAAAGATAGGAATGGAAATATGTTTTATTTATTCGAATAAATTAATTTAAATTAGGATTAATTTGATTTTTTTTTTAAAATTAGAATGAGTCATATAAAGTTAGTATTTATCTTTATATATTTGGAAGTATTTATAAATTCAAATGTTGACAAATAAACAAGAATAGTTATGTTTTTATGAGTAAATTGTTAGCTAGTCTAGGACTAGCCTCCCTCAAAATAATCTATTTATCATATTAGAAGGTCTTAGTTACGAGAAATTATTAGGTCCACTGGAAAGCCTGCTAGCATGGTCTTCCCTAATCTTCCAACCAATAAAATTTCATTATTTATACAAATGTAACATTACCTGGTAATGTTTATTTTTTTTCCTTATGCTGATTAGAAAATTCACTCTCATATTTGCATAGATGACATTATCTCATTGGTTGGGAGGATCACGTCAGCAACCCTCCGGGTGGATCTAATAATTTCTCTTTACCTAGACCAACAAAACATTCGGGTCCATTACATGATTTAAGGAGATTGTCATAAGCTAGGTTGGGCAATATAACGAAAATAAGTACTTCTTAGTTGATTTATGTCTTGGAATTCTTGCTGGCACAATGAATAATGGCATTTACTTAATTTTTCTGTGCAATGACTATTGCATAACTTGCCAAAAATAAAAGATAGAAATTAATGTATACAATAGGATTGCAATATATTTTGGCCACATCTTTATTTTAATGCTGTATCTATGAATCTATGACACAGGTTAGCCTTAGGGTATATTTGGTTGGAGGTGGAAATAGAATACGGTGGATGGAAAATAAAAAAGATAAAACAGAAGTGTGTGTTGTTTGATAAGGATAGAAAATGAGGATAATTTTTTGCAAGGCCAGGCATTTTCAACACGAGTCCACAAAAAAAAAAGGCATGAAAAGCCTCTTGCTTGCTCAATTACCAAATTGCCCCAATTCACTCTCACCGACACTCTCCTCCAGGACATTAAAGACATAAAATATCTCTCACCTTGCTTCTATTTTGTTTCTTCTGCACAACCAACGTGAAAGTATACATATCCAATCTACTTCTTTGCCAAATTTTTTTTTTTTTTTTTCGAGCCACTAATATATCATATATAATATATTGTATTATATTATATAATAATAAAGGGAAATAATATAATGAGTAAAGATTTAATTAATAAATTATGTTATATTAATTAAAAATAATTAATATTTTCTTCTTATTTAAGGAGTATGTACAAAGAAATTATATATTTTTTTATAACAAAGAAATAATATTTTACATATTATGTACTAATGACATAATAGTAAATTTATATAAACTATATTTTGTATCCTCTCATTTTTCTCTACAACTAAACAAAAAAGATTTTTTTTTTTTTTGGTTAACAACAAAAAAAAAAAAAAAAAAAAGATTTTCATTCCTTTACTTTTCCATCTCTCCAACCAAACACAAATAGAGGAAAAACTAAATATTTTATATCATTTCACCATTTTCTATCTTCTATCTTTTTCATCCTTTCAACCAAACAGAATCTTAGTGGGGAGTATAGTACGACAGGCTCGACATGCAAAGTTCTTAACCTTGTTTGGCACATTGAGACCCCCACAATGATTTTCAGAATTTCCTACAATTCTACCCATTCAAACCTATACATATAAGATATAATGAGTAAAATATAGATTGTCATTTGTGTCAAGTGGGGCAATAAACTTTATTGCATTTTAGTACTACTAGTACTACTACATGAAAAAATTTTAGAAGGTCAGGGTGAGGGTGGGGGTGGGCAATTGGCCCCCTCGCCCCCCTTCCCTTCGCCCCTGATTGTAGATGTGCCCTATAAGAACACTTAGCTGCTTTAATCAAAATATGACAATTTGTCGACTTTCAATTTCCTTTAATATTTCACATGAAAAATTGCATAGATAATAGATTGGTAATTTATATGCATTGATCACATGAAAGGGGCATTCAAAGTAGGTTGGTTGTATTTATGAGTTATGAAATTTATAATAAATATTTTTGTGCATGCAATTATAATTTTATGGCGTGTGAGTTATATAAAAATAAAACAATAGTTGATGCAGGACAACCACATTTTATCTATGATAAAGTTAAACAATGGCAAACAAAAGAATAAACCCTAAGAGTCAGCACCTTATGTCTGCACCAATAGTTGAGGAGGATTAAATTGAACAAAAGTTAAAAGATCGAATTGAATTTTAAGAAAAATTAAATTGTGTAATTTGTTATTTAGACAACAAATGATGTCAACAAATGTATTTTCATAATAATAATAATAATAATAATAATAATAATAATAATAATAAGATGGTGAATATGTATATATCAGGAGTCAGATTGAAATGATAAAGAGATTCAAGGTGTGGGTGTACAGGGAAGGAGAGATACCAATGGCACACACTGGACCGATGAGTTACTTATATTCCATTGGAGGACAGTTCATGGATGAGATGGAGAGAGGGGAGAGCCCTTTCATGGCTCCTCATCCTGATGAGGCACATACATTCTTTGTTCCACTCAGTGTCAGCAAAATTGTGGACTGCTTTTATAGGCTTCAGCCCCATGCCTTTCGTCGACGATTGGCCATAATTTTTAGAGATTATATCAACGTCGTAGCTGATAAGTACCCCTATTGGAATAGAAGCAGCGGAGGGGACCATTTTATGGTCTCTTGCCACGATTGGGTACGTAACAAGGGATTTAGCTTATTTTTAGTAATTTTTTAACTGAAATCTTCTTTTATTTTAACGAGAAATGGTTATATCATCCAGTGGAGATTAAAACTCACTACTATTTACTATTGTATATCAAAAAAACAAAAGGATATCTCTAGTTAAAAAAAGAACTGAAAATAAGCCAAATCCTGTTACAAGTTTCTTTTTTTTTTTATTATTATTCATTATCATGCTTTCTACTATATATTTTTCTATTTTATCCTATTATTCATGCTTGCTGACTTCTTCAACTAAATCCTAGCTAGGTAGGTGTTTATTCTTGCATCCTATCCTTAATTTGTTTCCCAAATATATTTTTCCTCCTGTGACACTACTCTTTTGATCTCTTAGCAACTGTAGAGAGGGAAAATTCCCGACCTATCACAAGCTGACACGTCATGCTATCAAGTCCACAAAATACAGTTAATTATAAAGTATCACGCATGGCAACTAGGTTTTGTTATCAATACTCAGAAACCAATAGAAATTTGCCAAGTGTCATTGAAATAAACCAATCACACATCAGCACGTGTAAGCGATGACACAAGCAATCCAGCACGTGTAAGCGATGACACAAGCAGTCCAGCACGTGTAAGCGATGACACAGGCAGACTAATCAGGCTGTGACATGTGTCACCAATCAGACTCCGCCACGTGTCGCTCACCTACCTCTAAACTCCTATAAATAGAAGCCTTCCTAAGGCATTGAGGAGGAAGACATCTCAAGAGGAAGAGGAAGCCATTTAGAGCACAAGCAGCATCAAAGAAGATTCAGAAATATTGAAGCTCTGCTAGAATCAAGCCCTGAAGCCTCTAGGAACTTCAAGAGTTTCAAACTCAAATGCAAGGAACATTCAAAGCAGAATCATCCAAATCATATTCCTAGATCTTCAAATTCACTGGACTCAAGCTCAAAAGCCTCCAGAAACCTCAACAAACCATAAATCAACGAAGCCCTACGGATTCAAGCCTCTAAAGCACCGAAGACCTTCCACCACAAACCTTCGAAGGCGAAGAACACACGAAGAACATACGAAGAACACGAAGAACACGAAGAACATGAAGAACAAAGGGTTTCTAACAAGCTCATAGCCAGAGATTCCTTGTAATTCTGTTTCAAAGATCTTCGATCCATGCTTCAGTCAAATCAAAGTATATTTGGTGTTCGAATCAAAATCACATTACCACAATTCCAATCAACAAATCTTTCAAGGAGATCGAATCAGAGGATCACTCTTTTGTAATCACAGAGAATTGTACCACACATTCATCAATACAAATTCGCATTTGTGAAACTATTTTACTTGTTTGATTTATTTCGAACTAGAAATTTAGTCGTCTACATATTCTGGCACGCCCAGTGGGACATCTCTGCCTCTCATCTCTTTCTCTTTCAAAAGAAAAGAAATTCAATTTGCTACCAGCTTCAATGGCCTCTAGCAAGAATGTCCGAAAGTCAGTGGTTGATGCTTCCAGTGCCGACGATTATGTCGGCCCAATCACTCGCAGTCGATCCAAGGCACTTGACCGACACCAACCCCAAGCAACCAAAGAAAGCGAACCTCATACTGTCATCTCTCTAGACTTTCTTGCAAATAGGGAAACTACCCCCAAGGATTCATTTGTCTTGGAAGATTTGGAGATTGATAATGAATCATCCACAACAAAGACCTTTTCTATTGGCTCTTCACCTATAATGAGAATCTTAAGGAATGAAGTACCTTTGACTCATCCTGTTTCATCACTTTCTCCATCATATCTAGAGGTCATGCCAGTAATGATGACCAACACTTCTACTATGGAAGAAAAGATGGCTGAAATGGAACTAAGGGTCACCCTTCTCACAAAAGCACTTGAAGATAAGGATGTCCAAATTGCAACCCTGATGAACAAACTAGAGGTACAAGATTCTGGTGAATCAGATCTTAACCTTGAGCGCCCACCTGGCTTTACCTCGAAAGGAGATAACGCTAGGGTAGATAAGGGAAAAGGAGGTGAAGGCACTTCACAACACGGACATTCCACCTCAATGGCCTCAATATCTGTCCAACAACTGCAGGATATGATAACAAACACCATTCGAGCACAATATGGAGGTTCTTCGACAAGTTCTCTCATATATTCGAAACCCTATACCAAGCGCATTGACAGTATGAGAATGCCGAATGGGTATCAACCCCCCAAGTTCTTGCAATTTGATGGCAAAGGAAACCCTAAGCAACATGTTGCTCACTTTGTCGAAACTTGTGAGAATGCAGGGACACAAGGAGGCCTTTTTGTAAAGCAGTTTGTTCGTTCACTAAAAGGGAATGCCTTTGATTGGTATACAGACTTAGAACCTGAGTCAATCGATAGTTGGGAACAACTTGAAAGAGAGTTTCTCAACCGATTCTACAGCACACGTCGCACGGTAAGCATGATGGAGCTTACCAATACCAAGCAATGGAAAGATGAGCCTGTCGTTGATTACATCAATCGATGGCGTTCTTTGAGTCTAGATTGCAAGGATAGACTTTCTGAAATATCTGCTGTAGAAATGTGCATCCAAGGCATGCATTGGGGGCTTCTGTACATCCTTCAAGGGATAAAACCCCGAACGTTTGAAGAATTAGCAACTCGTGCACATGACATGGAATTGAGTATCTCTAGCCATGGAAATACAAAGCCTCCCATACCTGAGGAAAGAAAAGAAAGACGAGAAATAAGGAAAACTGACAAGAATGCAAAAGGTAATATCAAAGACTCAATGAATATCAAATCAGCCCCAGTCAAAATTTCAACAAATGTAAAAGCCAATGAGAAGAGGCCTGAGG
Organism: Lithocarpus polystachyus; assembly: GCA_033629205.1. NCBI lineage: Eukaryota > Viridiplantae > Streptophyta > Magnoliopsida > Fagales > Fagaceae > Lithocarpus > Lithocarpus polystachyus. The sequence goes on from CM066166.1 coordinate 86,010,787, forward strand.
AAGGCCAACGGCGCGAGGTGCGTCGCTCATCACTTAAGGAATGGGAACAAAAGGTGTATCCTTTCCTAGATGCCGATATGCCCGAAATGCTAGAACAACTGCTCAAGTTGAAATTAATTGAATTGCCAGAATGCAAACGACCAGGAGAGATAGGAAAAATTGATGACCCGAACTATTGTAAGTATCATCGCATCATAAGCCATCCAATCCAAAAATGCTTTGTTCTTAAAGAGCTCATCATGAAGCTAGCTAAGGAAAGGAAAATCGACCTGGATTTTAATGATGTTGCTCAGTCAAACCTTGCTACATTTGCTTACGGGTTGCCTAGTTGCATGTCTCCAACTACTAAGCATGGTGCAAATGCCACGCTCATCCAGTTTGGTTCTCTAGAACCTGTTCAAGTTCAGCTCTCACAAAAAGCATCTGATTATAACTTAAATGAGGATATAGGGTCAACAGTGGATGAGGAAGAGGGCTGGACGGTGGTTACTCGCAGGAGATGGAAGAAGAAACGAGCATTCCCTCTTCATCTGATCACCCAAGAGTCCAGAAGAGCACAAAACCAGATTCAGCCTTGGTCAGGAAGAAGGAGTAATAAGAGCCAAAAGAGACCGGGAACAAAAATGTATGACGATTCGGCACAAACCCAAAAACCTCGAAAGCACATCACATTGGAAGAATTCTTCCCCAGAAAATTCTTTCAAAATGACTCAGCAGAGGCCGTTCACACGGTCTCTCGTCACGAAATTCATGACGAACAGGAGGATGTAGACCATGGTGGTCCAAATGAGGCTTCGTCATCTTTAAAGGAACTCCAATCTAAGGATAATGAAGTCGAATCCTCGCAATCCTCCACCTCATCGAAAGAGGTACCCACCCAAGCTCTTGAAAAGCCAGAGATGTACACCTCTTCTGCCAGTACGCTTCAACAAGCACAGGGATGTTACGCATGCTCTCCGGACTTAACTTTCACTGATGAGGATCTGTTGTTAGGCTCTAAGCCCCACAATCGTCCACTTTATGTCTCCGGTTACGCTCGTGAACAAAAGATCGATCGTATCCTCATTGATGGAGGTTCAGCTGTTAATATCTTACCAAAAATGACAATGAGACGACTTGGTCTTACTATGGAGGAATTATCGCATAGTCGTTTGGTCATTCAAGGTTTTAACCAAGAAGGACAACGCGCAATCGGCATGATACACTTGGAATTGATCATTGGAGAATTGACAAGCACCGTTTTGTTCCATGTCATTAATGCCAAGACAACCTACAACATGTTGTTAGGACGTCCATGGATCCATGGAAACGGAATAGTGCCATCAACTTTGCATCAATGTTTCAAGTTCTTTCAAAGAGGAATAAAAAAGGTCAATGCCGATTTGAAGCCCTTCGCTGAGGCTGAAGCTCACTTTGCCGATGCGAAATTTTATGTAGAAGATGACATTCTTAGTGAAGTCCTCCCGGTTAAGATTCCATCCATGGAAAGCAAGCAGGGTGAAAAGAAGCATGTTGAAGTCATCACTAGAAAGGATATTCCTTCCCCAAAGGAAGGTCCAAAATATGAGAATGATCATTCTAGTGAATCTACCAGTAATTCAGTAGGAGCAGAAATTTCAACTCCTTCCAATAACCCTCCATTCCTCCGTTATGTACCATTATCACGCCGCAAGAATGGACAATCACCATTCACGGAATGCTGTCAATCCACAGAAAACATGGGAAGGGCTCCTGCAAAGCTCACAATGGAGGATGTAGCTGTATTAAAAGAAAATCATGTCATGCCTTTAACTTCATCCACAAATCCTTTACCCTCAAAGCCACTAAATGGATTCGTGAGGTCTTCACAAAGTCTGACAGAGCATGGTATTCTACCAAATGAACGGACAAAAGAATGGTTCGATCCAAAGGCATATAGGTTGTTAGCCAGAGCAGGCTACGACTTCTCAAAACAAGGGGACCTAGGGAAACTAATTCCAGAAGTCACCGGAGAAGAAATGCATGGCCTTAGCAAAACACAAAGGAAAATGCGGCTTGAAGGGCATAGAATTCCTATCCCAAAGACCGGATTAGGTTATACTCCAGAACAACCAGCTCAAATATGGATCAAAAGAAGAAGCAATGCTTCAAGTTCCCAATACATAACAGTGGAGGTCGGCAAAGGTTCAAAACAAAGAGAAGATCATTCTTCATCGCGCGTCTCAGTGTTCGATCGCATCGAGGCTTCATCATCACGAATCACAGTGTTTGATAGGTTAAGTACAACTTGCTTAACACAAAATCGAGACACTCTTGCTTGTAAATCAATCTTTGATCGATTGGGGGCAACAAGAAGGCCTGTTGATAGTCATCCTCAGAATTTAATAAACTCTGAGGTTCAAAAGGAGAAGAAAGCTAATGATGAGATCCGCAGTAGCATTCCTTCACGCATGAAGCGTAACGTTACTCTAGACATTAGCACTGAAGGGTCGCTCAAAGTCAAAAGGCGAACGATTGTACACACTGGACAATCATTTGTACACAATGAACAAATTGAGGAAGTATCATCCTCGTTTCATATTACAATAGAAGAGGGTACACTTTCAGATGCCGAAGCAACCAATGAAGAGGTCGATGAAGCTCCTCCAGCCTTGGAAGATGGAGTAAAGGCTACAGTTGATGAACTTAAAGAGATCAATTTAGGAACTATTGAAGAACCTCGACCCACTTTCATTAGTGCGCTTCTCACTCATGAAGAAGAAGAAGGATACCTCAAGCTCCTGGGAGAATATAAAGATGTGTTTGCTTGGACTTACAAAGAAATGCCTGGGCTCAATCCAGGTATTGCCCTACACCATTTGGCAGTAAGGAAGGGCGTGCGCCCAGTCAAACAAACCCAAAGACGTTTTCGGCCGGAGCTTATCCCTCAAATAGAAACTGAGGTCAATAAGCTAATTGAGGCAGGCTTCATTCGTGAAGTACAATACCCAGAATGGATTGCTAACATTGTCCCTGTCAAAAAGAAGAATGGACAAATTCGGGTATGCGTTGACTTCCGTGATTTGAACAATGCATGTCCCAAGGATGATTTCCCATTACCCATCACTGAAGTCATGGTTGATGCCACTACTGGTCATGAAGCTTTATCTTTCATGGATGGTTCTTCAGGTTACAACCAAATTCGAATGAATCCTAAGGATGAAGAGCTTACAGCTTTTCGTACTCCTAAGGGCATTTACTGTTACAAAGTGATGCCTTTTGGATTAAAGAATGCTGGTGCTACTTATCAACGGGCTATGCAAAAGATCTTTGATAATGTACTTCATAAAAATGTGGAGTGTTATGTCGATGATCTGGTGGTTAAAACAAAAAGGAGGGAAGACCATCTGGCAGATCTTCAATCTGTGTTCAAACGCCTAAGAAAGTATCAGCTTAAAATGAATCCCCGCAAATGCGCTTTTGGCGTAACATCTGGGAAATTTCTTGGTTTTATTGTGAGGCACCGCGGTGTTGAAATTGACCAGTCTAAAATAGAAGCTATCCAGAAAATGCCAGAGCCCAAGAATCTACGAGAACTTAGAGGCTTGCAGGGAAAACTAGCCTACATACGACGATTTATTTCGAACTTGGCTGGTCGATGTCAGCCTTTCCATAGATTGATGAAGAAGGATGTGCACTTTGAATGGGATGAGGCTTGTAGCAATGCTTTTGCACGCATCAAAAAATACTTGCTTAATCCTCCAGTCTTAGGTGCTCCTATCCCAGGAAAGCCTTTGGTGCTGTACATCGCGGCACAAGAAAAGTCTCTAGGTGCTCTTATGGCACAAGAAAATAAAGAGGGGAAGGAAAGAGCCCTTTATTATCTGAGTCGAACTCTCAATGGGGCTGAATTAAATTATTCTCCTATTGAAAAGATGTGTCTCGCTCTTTTCTTTGCCATAGACAAACTGGAGCATTACATGCAAGCATATACGGTCCGTTTAATTGCAAAAGCAGACCCAATTAAATATGTCCTCTCCAGGCCAGTGATTTCGGGTCGTATAGCTCGATGGGCAGTCTTGCTACAACAATATGACCTTGCATACATCCCACAGAAAGCCGTCAAAGGACAAGCATTGGCAGATTTCTTAGCTGATCACCCAGTTCCATCTAATTGGGAGTTCTCCGATGATTTTCCGGATGAAGACGTGTTTTTCATTGAAGTAATGCCACCATGGATGATGTTTTTCGACGGGGCTGCACGTCGAGAAGGAGCAGGGGCAGGTGTAGTGTTTGTTTCTCCACAACGGCAAATACTTCTATACTCGTTCTCATTAAGCGAACTTTGCTCTAACAACGTAGCTGAATATCAAGCGTTGATTATTGGTCTACAAATGGCCATTGAGATGGGCATATCGCAACTTGAGATCTTTGGGGATTCCAAATTAGTTATCAACCAAATCTTGGAGCAGTATGACGTCAAGAAAGAAAACCTTATCCCTTATTGCAAATATGCGAAGAAGTTGCTAGCAAATTTTATGGCCATCACATTGGAGCATATACCAAGGAATGAGAATAGGCAGGCTGATGCATTAGCTAATTTGGCTACTGCCTTAGCATTATCCCAAGATGAGACAGCCAAAGTTGCTGTTTCCCAGAGGTGGGTGATACCTCTCTTAGTAGAAGAAGAAGGAGAAGAAGAGCAAGCCAACATCATTTCTGTATGCCTTGTTGAAAAGGAAGATTGGCGACAAGCGATCATTGGGTACCTTCAACATGGAAGACTCCCGGATGATATACGCCATAAGACTGAAGTACGGCGAAGGGCTGCTCGATTCATTTACTACAAAGACACTCTCTTCCGCCGTTCCTTTGATGGTTTGTTTCTCCGATGCTTAGGAGAGGAAGAGGCTAAACAAGCCTTAGAAGAGGCTCATTCTGGAATATGCGGTGCACACCAATCAGGTCCCAAGTTACACTACAGGATCAAACGAATGGGTTACTATCGGCCTACGATGGTGCAAGATTCCTTGGAGTATGCTAAGAAGTGTGAAGCTTGTCAGTATCATGCAAACTTCATCCATCAGCCGCCAGAACCTCTACACCCGACTGTAGCCTCTTGGCCTTTTGATGCATGGGGACTTGATGCAATAGGGCCATTACCAAAATCATCCGGTGGCCACTTGTATATCTTGGCTGCAACTGATTACTTCTCAAAGTGGGCGGAAGCTGTGCCTCTTAGGGAAGTGAAGAAGGAAACGGTGGTCAACTTCATTCGAACTCACTTGATCTATCGGTATGGTGTCCCTCGGTATATCATAACTGATAATGGCAAGCCGTTCTACAACAAGCTAATGACGGAACTATGTGAGAAGTTTGGATTTAAACAATACAACTCCTCCATGTACAATGCCCCGGCAAATGGATTAGCTGAAGCCTTTAACAAAACGCTTGGCAGTTTGTTAAAAAAGGTGATATCCAAAACAAAGCAAGATTGGCATGAAAGAATCGGAGAAGCATTATGGGCATATCGGACCACATTTCGAACGCCTACTCAAGTAACACCATATTCTCTTGTTTATGGAGTAGAAGCTGTCCTTCCTTTAGAACGCCAAATCCCATCATTACGGATTGCCATCCAAGAAGGGTTGACTGGAGAAGAAAATGCCAAGCTCAGATTGCAAGAATTAGAGGCACTTGATGAGAAAAGGCTTGAGGCCCAACAACGCCTTGAGTGTTATCAAGCTCGTCTTTCAAGCGCATTCAATAAAAGAGTTAAACCACGATCATTCCAAGTAGGTGACTTAGTCCTTGCCGTTCGAAGACCTATCATCACAACCCATCGTACAGGCAATAAGTTCACTTCAAAATGGGATGGACCTTACGTTGTGCAAGAAGTCTACACCAATGGAGCCTACAAGTTGATTGATCATGAGGGTGTAAGGATCGGTCCCATCAATGGGAAGTTCCTCAAACGCTTCTATGCTTGAAAATCCAAGATTGCTCCTCGGTAAGAGCTTAAACTACTCACTGCAACGCTGCAAGGGTACATGATGTCTTCCCATTGCCTTTGAAAGCGTACCAATAAGGAGAAATTAATCCCACTCTATGTCACCAATTGCTAGTGTGGCGTAGTGGTTGGATGCCCATGTCGCCCTTGAGAGGTCTCGGGTTCGATTAGTGGTGATACCCATTATTACACACTGAGCCCCCCTTTTTGCAAAAATAAACAAAAAAAAAAGAAAAAAAAAAGAGAAGAAGAAAAGATAACAAAAAAAAAGATAACAAAAAAAAAGGATAACAAAAATAACAAAAAAAAAAGGGATAACAAAAAATCATCCAAAAAGAAACTATAAAAAAAAAAAAAGTGAAAAAAAAAAATCTGTTGAACTACGTGATGACTTGATCCCTCTCCGGGGTACGTAGGCAGCTTAGTACTTGTCACTAAGTTCAGTCACATGAAAAAAAGAAGGATTGCCAATCTAGCTTGAAGAGTTTCCGACGGTCATCAATATGTTTTTAAGGTCCCTTTGGTTGGTAAGGCATTGCTTGAAGACAGTCAACTGTTCAATAGGATGATCAAAGATCGTTGTAGCTGAAGATGAAGACTAAATGAAATTTGCACGGCATTGCCTATCTTCTATAGACATTCTCCCACATTTCTGAAGTATACTTTGCATCACTTATCTCCTGGGGGCATCTTCTTGTACCTTGCAAGTCTAAGCTACATCGTCTCTCTTCCAGCTTCATGACGAAAATGAATGTTGATGCGACTTCTGTGCAAATGATGGTGCAACTTCATAGCAGATGTAAGTGCTAATGTTGCTTCATGGCAAGGATGAAGTGTTGACGTAGCTTCATGGCAAAAATGAATGTTGATGCAACTTCAGTGCAAATGATGGTGCGACTTCATAGCAGATGTAAGTGCTAATGTTGCTTCATGGCAAGGATGAAGTGTTGACGTAGTTTCATGGCAAAGATGAATGTTGATGCGACTTCAGTGCAAATGATGGTGCAACTTCATAGTAGATGTAAGTGCTATTGTTGCTTCATGGCAAGGAGGAAGTGTTGACGTAGTTTCATGGTAAAAATGAATGTTAATGCGACTTCAGTGCAAATGATGGTGCGACTTCATAGCAGATGTAAGTGCTAATGTTGCTTCGTGGCAAGGATGAAGTGTTGACGTAGCTTCATGGCAAAAATGAATGTTGATGCAACTTCAGTGCAAATGATGGTGCGACTTCATAGCAGATGTAAGTGCTAATGTTGCTTCATGGCAAGGATGAAGTGTTGACGTAGTTTCATGGCAAAGATGAATGTTGATGCGACTTCAGTGCAAATGATGGTGCAACTTCATAGTAGATGTAAGTGCTATTGTTGCTTCATGGCAAGGAGGAAGTGTTGACGTAGTTTCATGGTAAAAATGAATGTTAATGCGACTTCAGTGCAAATGATGGTGCGACTTCATAGCAGATGTAAGTGCTAATGTTGCTTCGTGGCAAGGATGAAGTGTTGACATAGCTTCATGGTAAAGATAAATGATGATGCAACTTCATGGCAGATGCAAGTGCATATTGCTTCATCACAAAGATGAAGTGTTGACGTAGCTTCATGGCGAAAATGGACGTTGGTACGGCTTCGATGCAAATAAAATGACAAGGTAGCTTTATGGCAAAAGAAGAGTGCTAGTGCAACTTAATTGCCAAGACAAAGGCCAGTACGACTTCAAAGTCAAGTACTAGTAACAGCATCATTGTATCAGGAATACTGGTGATAACATTGTTGCTTAGATTACTGCCGCTATGAGAACATCAAGGATAGATATTGTTAAGAGATTATTGTTGCAAGGCAATAAATTGATAATATGGAAACAAACATCAATGTAAGAACGTTGTATTCAACGGAATGTAAAGTCGCCAAAGAAAGATGGACGTCAGGCTAAGAATGTTGATGAAAAGCTTGATGATAAAGCCCAAAGAATAAGGAAAGCATGCTGCATAACAAAAACAAACAACGACAAAGAACTTGTCAGAAGAAAATTTTATGGCACGTCTAAAAAAAAAAAAAAAAAAAAAAAAATTCCTATAAAGAGAGAGAGCTCCGGTTTTAATCTCTGGTCTGTCAAAAAAAGAAAAAAGGATTAGTACAAACCAAGCATGTAAAAAAAAAATAAAAAATACAAAAGAAAAAAAAAAAAAAAAAAAAAAACATAATTTCTCTACATATGATGCTACCCACTCTGGAGACTATGCTGGTGCAAATTAAGGCATGCTCTAGGAGGCTTTATATAGAAAACTTCTGAGATAGCAAACAAAAAAAAAAAGGAGAGTAGGCAAGTCATTAAATGCTGCCACCAAACAGATTATTGAAGTCAAATTCTGCGACTCAAATACACTCTGCCAGAAAGAAAATGATACACAAGATGCAAGATGAAGTTCTAGCCTGCATATTGTTCAAAGCAATAAGATGCTGCCGACCTTGAAAACAGAGACGCAGATTAACCAATGTCAAACACTGTCAGAACTAGTAGAATAAAATGGCAATATGTTTCAACAATGCTTGCCATTTTCTCTTCTGGATTTCTAGCAATTTCTGACAAGATTTCACAAAAATCAACCCACTGAAATCTTCTAAAGACTTCAAGCTTCAGAACCCAGAAAAAATCATTCACGGTGGAGCCATAACGAGCCGCCACGCGCGGCCACAAAATCCCAACGTCCACTAGATTTCTCATTCAAATTTGTGCAAATCTGAGGAATATTTTACAAAACCAACATCACCACTAGACTCATCGGCCTTCGATCTACAAAACCCAGAAAGATCATCACCAATGGATGTCCCACGCGCCACCACGCGCCACCACAGTCTCACGATGATCCACGGCTTGGTTCTTCAAATCTGTGCAAATCTATTGAAAATTTCACAAAACTAACACCACAAGGACCTTGTACGGCCTTAGATCGACAAAGCCCAAAAATTTCGAGCCTAAACGAGTAAACACGCGCTCCCACGCGCCGCCAGAGGGTTCGGTATTACGGCCCTCAGCAACACGCGCTCTCACGCGCCACTATCGGCTTCTTCACGCGCGTACACGCGCCGGCTGGGAGTCACGCGCTTCACGCGCCAATGGCTGACGCACGCTTAAGTCGGATGACGTCATGGATGACGTCATCCTCCAAGGTTTGACCCGGTTGACCAAACCGACCCGGTTTGACCCGCTCATCCTGACCCGGTCCGAACCGCCAGAATTAAAAAAAAAAAAAAAAAAAAAAAAAAAAAAAAAAAGAGCTTTGACCAAATTGAACTTTGACTTCGACCAAAAAGTCAAAATTTTCAAGACGGACCTGTCCCACTCAGTTTTTCGAGTACATTCCATTTTTGGGATCCGTTTCTTCATTTGAAACTCGAAAATCGTGTAAACAGTCCAATTTCCAAAAGATTGACTTTTGCACAAATCTTGACCAAAAGTCAAAATTTTCAAGACGGACCTGTCCCACTCAGTTTTTCGAGTACATTCCGTTTTTAGGATCCGTTTCTTCATTCAAGACTCGGAAATCGTACAAACAGTCCAATTTCCAAAAGATTGACTTTTGCACAAATCTTGACCAAAAGTCAGAATTTTCAAGAAGGGCCTGTCTTGTCCAATTTTTCGCGTAGAATTCGATTTTGGGGTCTATTTCTTCATTTGAGAATCCAAAATTGCTCAAATGGTGTGATTCTGCAACTGTTGGCTTTAATGTGAACTATGACCGAGAATCATGATGACCGAGCAAGGTTTGTCCTATTCAGATTTTCGCAAAGATTCTGATTTTGAAATTCGCTTATTTGCTTTGGACTTAGTAACCACTAATCTGACCCACTTCTCCGAAGTACTAGCAATGTACAAAACTTAAGCTCCCAAAATCAAAATTGGAGATTCATCCATTTTGTCCGGATTCTTCTAGGGTTATCCTCCATACTTCATCAAAGCTTCTCTTTCAAAGAGCAGACGAACTCTCACAAGTGTATCCTAAACTGGGAATTACTTCGGGTCACCAATTCAACCACTCCCGTTCGGTGCCTACCAGTCTCCAACCTACCATTCCCATTCGGTGCCTACCATTCTCATCCGCCGTTCTCACCGAAAATTCCTCATCCACCAAAAATTTTTCATCCGCCATTCTCAACTACCTATCTACCATTCTTCATCTCTTCGCTATAAATAGAGGGTTCAGATTAATTGAAACTCATTAAGAAAAAAAAAAAAAAAAAAACACTGAATCATGAAATGAGGATTCAATTCTTTCAAAATTCCAAACCCTCATTCTCACAGCCATTTCTCGTTATAGCCTCATCATTCTCAACACCGAGCAACCAACATTGCTTCATAATCAGTTTGAAATTAACCCTCTCATGGCTCAGTAGAAATCCTCTTCACAACATCATTGTGGTTTTGAGATCCAAACAAATTTTGTTTCTCCCCTTAACGACCACATTTGTTCATAAAATTACTCATAACAAGGTTTGCATCGACCTTCCATGCTTCCGCGGATTCGGTTGACCAGGACATCTAAGTCCAGCAGAGACACTTGTTCCTAAACTTATGGCTCTCGTAGTCTCTCTCCAATTGCTTGGTCTTCCAGCAGAAGCAGTGTTTCGGAACAAACAGCAACTTGGCTGGTTTCTAAGACCAGAATCACAAGTTAGCTCCATCTTTCATTTTTCTGTGCTTTTCCAACAAGCGACAACAGATGAAGATGGTAAAAAGTGTTGGGATATCCTACAGATTGTCTTTTATCCAACACTTACAATGACCAGCAAGGTGCCAGCTCATCAGAGATCAACCTTTGGGGCCGGTAAATGGTCACCAAAGCCTTGTTCCATGTCCCCATCAGTGTGGGACCCAAAGATCATCGTTGCTGGTATCGCAGAACCCACTTTTCTGAAATTACTCCAACTTAAATTCTGCTTGAAGTGTTTCAGAAAGTACTTTTCTGAAATTACTTCAACTTAACGTCCGTTGGCATCGTCCTATCACACAGGCACATTCGATGACTTGCCGCCGGACCTCACCCAGCATGCAGTCGGTCCCATATCCCAAGGTGTACTCCCTAGAAGCATCTGCACTAGAGAGTCCTCAACATACAGGACCAGCACCATGGAGTTGTGTGTTTCACCCATTCACTTAGCTTCATCCCCGTCTTCTTCACCACCCAGCATGCAGTCGATCCCATATCTCAAGGTGTACTTCCCAAAAATACCTACTCCTTGACGTACAAGGTCAGCCCCATGGTTTTGAATGTTTCACACAGTCACCATCTCCTTTTCATCTTCATCGTCTTGTTCTTTTCACAATCTCCCCCAACCCAAAATCTTATACTTGTGAAATTACTTCAACTTAACCTAAGTGATACAATTACACACGCACATTCGACCACTTTTCCACATGTCCTCGCCGTAATCCAAAATAGACTCCTTCGAGATAACTTCACCAGGAGTTCTTAAAAACGCGAGGCCAGCCCCCTAGCTCTGCATGCTGTACCCAGCCAACATCCTCGCCTCTTCCCCATCTTCTACACCCTGTGATCGCCACCAACGATCCAAAATACTCTTCTGAAATTACCTCAGCTTAACCTCTGTTGAAATGATTCAATTTTGCAAGCATATCCAACTTCTTGCAAATAATTTTCAGCCTCACCAACCACTCCAGGTACCATGGAACACTCTTGTGCAATTACTTCGACTTAACCTCTGTTGAGAAGGCTCGGTCACGCAAGTGCATTCAAATACAGGCAGACCCCTTTTCGGTTTCATCAAAGCCTTTCATCTGGGTGGGTTTACTCTTCAGAAATTACCTCATCCTGTTGAAAGCTTCACCACCTTCAGGTACTTCACTTAAAAAGTCGAATGTAAAAATTTGTTTTCGAAACTCATTCCCGCACCACACTCCGAAGCTGTGTGCATGAACGAGTCTCGAAGGGGCATTTGTAGAGAGGGAAAATTCCCGACCTATCACAAGCTGACACGTCATGCTATCAAGTCCACAAAATACAGTTAATTATAAAGTATCACGCATGGCAACTAGGTTTTGTTATCAATACTCAGAAACCAATAGAAATTTGCCAAGTGTCATTGAAATAAACCAATCACACATCAGCACGTGTAAGCGATGACACAAGCAATCCAGCACGTGTAAGCGATGACACAAGCAGTCCAGCACGTGTAAGCGATGACACAGGCAGACTAATCAGGCTGTGACATGTGTCACCAATCAGACTCCGCCACGTGTCGCTCACCTACCTCTAAACTCCTATAAATAGAAGCCTTCCTAAGGCATTGAGGAGGAAGACATCTCAAGAGGAAGAGGAAGCCATTTAGAGCACAAGCAGCATCAAAGAAGATTCAGAAATATTGAAGCTCTGCTAGAATCAAGCCCTGAAGCCTCTAGGAACTTCAAGAGTTTCAAACTCAAATGCAAGGAACATTCAAAGCAGAATCATCCAAATCATATTCCTAGATCTTCAAATTCACTGGACTCAAGCTCAAAAGCCTCCAGAAACCTCAACAAACCATAAATCAACGAAGCCCTACGGATTCAAGCCTCTAAAGCACCGAAGACCTTCCACCACAAACCTTCGAAGGCGAAGAACACACGAAGAACATACGAAGAACACGAAGAACACGAAGAACACGAAGAACATGAAGAACAAAGGGTTTCTAACAAGCTCATAGCCAGAGATTCCTTGTAATTCTGTTTCAAAGATCTTCGATCCATGCTTCAGTCAAATCAAAGTATATTTGGTGTTCGAATCAAAATCACATTACCACAATTCCAATCAACAAATCTTTCAAGGAGATCGAATCAGAGGATCACTCTTTTGTAATCACAGAGAATTGTATCACACATTCATCAATACAAATTCGCATTTGTGAAACTATTTTACTTGTTTGATTTATTTCGAACTAGAAATTTAGTCGTCTACAGCAACTTTTACCTCCTACAATTATCAAGAAACTTACACCAATAGAGCTCAAACAGAGAGGCCTTTCCTTAAAAATCATGTTATCTTTTAACAATTCTAACCTTATTTATCTGAATAATGTTGGATAAATACTCATCGTTATCCACATCTGTTAGACTTATGACTCATTTTTGAATAACTTGGATAAACACTCGTGCTTACCAACATCTGTTAGTTTCTGACAGAAATATATTGGAATGGTCATCTCTTGGATTCTGTACAGCTCTATATATGAAACATATCAGTCCAAAGCTGAATAGATTATAGTTTTTTTTTCTTAATTAAGCCAAATGTGATAGACAGAAGCCCACCAAGCTAATTTACGTAGTGAAGCTCTCAAACTTCTGCCATTGAGATTCATGATGCTCCAGCTAACAAAATCTCACTCATTCAAATTGTAAATTTCAGACCAAACATAATTTCGTGATCTTGTTCCAGATTCCCTTGTGAAGAAGCACCCAAAAAATATGTGATCTTTGGATTTTACGTACCTTATACAAAACACTCAATCCAATAAAGGAACTTATAGAGATAGCAGCTTTGAACAAGATTAGATTCCACCTAGGTACTTCTCCTTCTGTTCTCAGATCTTCCCAGGTTACTGCACAATTGAACACCCATGTACTAGAAGCTGACCAGAGACTTTTATCAACATCCTCACAACTTGCTTTGAATTAACACCAGGTCCTCTGATTTGGTTGGTTTCTAAAACCAAGTCTTATTTTATGGACACTCTCAACCTTGGAATTAAAATAAAGTGAACTCTCCAGTTGCCACCTATCATATCAAAGGAACATCGTTTCCCATCTCCAATTTCAAAACTCAAGCACCTCCTTACTGTTTTCTTCAACTTTAGGATTTTTCTCCAACTTCAGGTGCTGTCTTGAGGGGTCTTTAGTCTTTACTGTCCAAGAGTTACCAACATTTGCATGGGAAGAGGGACAGCTACTCCACAAACCTAAAGCCCAAGAAGTTGCTGGACCGCGGCAGAGTAATTGGGCCTGGCCTTCGCGCAATGGGCTTAAAGCTGGTTCGTCTTAGGGACGGAGGATGAGGCTAAGTACCACGGGAAGTTCATTCCCGTGGAAAAGGTAAATTAGTAGCTTCGGGTCGTCAACACGTGACTTCTGGAAAATACTAGTAATCACAAGAAACTCTGCAAAAAAATGAGGAAGATCTTTGCCTCCGCATTAATGAGAGGTTCTTACCTAACTTCTACTGCATTAATAACACATAAGACAGCCTGAACAGTATACATCACCCTCAGGCCATCAGAGTTACAAGATAAGAAGGTGAGGAGAAGCGGAACAGTCGCAAGGGTAAGAAGGAGGTTGAAGATATAAAGGAAGAAAAAGGCAAAAAGAAGGGGGATCCAAACAAAAAAAAAAAAAAAAAAAAAACCCATCTTAGAAAGAGAAAAAGACAGATAGCTTGTATAATATCTCGGGAATATAAGTAAGAGCTTCCTGAGGCTGATAAAGCTTAGATTGTAATAGTATTTGCAGTATGATAATGATCAAGAAAATTCACTGTTTGAGTTTCCCATTGTAGAGTACATCTCCCTACTATTTTCCAGTATTTATATTAAGTGGGTGACTGCAAAAGGTTTCCGAGTTGTGTTCCTCAGGGATTATTTTCCGTGTCCCTACAATTTGTATTCAGTTTTTTAGCATTGACAAAAAAAAAGGTAGTGTGTGGGTTAGAGCTGGCTTGGCTAATTTTAAATTTGGTTTGGAATTTAATTTGTTGGACAAATAAACTGTGCAACATTTTCGTTATCCAGTGATATAGCAGTACACAATCGCAAGAAAAACAAATAGAAATATTTTTATTGGTTGGTACATTAAGTACTGTATGTTCTGCAACTGGCTTAGACTTACCTAGCTCATTTAAATGTTGCTAAATAGAAATACTCAATTCTATTCACTAACCCATCACTACTTGATTTTTCAGGCACCAGAGCTTGTAACAGAAGATCCCAAGTTCTACCAGAATTTCATAAGAGTGCTATGTAATGCCAACACGTCCGAAGGTTTCAAACCCATAAGAGATGTTTCATTACCAGAATTTAACTTGAAAGGTTACCCTATATTCAACCTCGGCCCACCCCGTCACGGCCTAGCCCCTAGTAAGCGCACCATCCTCGCATTCTTTGCTGGTGCAGCCCATGGAGACATAAGGAGTATATTATTCCAGCACTGGAAGGACAAAGATGGTGAAGTTCAAGTCTATGAGAACCTCCCTAAGGAGAAAAATTACCATCAATTAATGGGACAAACCAAGTTTTGTTTGTGTCCAAGTGGATCAGAAGTGGCAAGTCCTAGAGTGGTGGAGGCAATGTATCAGGCATGTGTCCCGGTGATTATTTCTGATTACTATACATTACCCTTTAGTGATGTTCTTGATTGGAGCAAATTTGCAGTATTTATTCCTCCGAAGAAAATACCAGAAATTAAGACAATTTTGAAAGGGATTTCACAAAAAAGATACTTGACATTGCAAAAGAGGGTGGCACAAGTAGCAAGGCATTTTGAGCTAAACAGACCAGCTAAGCCATTTGATGTCCTTCATATGGTGCTTCACTCCGTGTGGCTTAGAAGGCTTAATATTAGGCTAACACAAAACGATTATTAACTATTCATCAATATCTACATGTTATTATCACTTATATGATTAATTATAATTTGATAACTGAATATTAGCATTTTTGGTTTTTGACTTTTGGTTGCTAGATGCAACATCTGCGCATGTTAGAATATCTTGCTTATGTATAAATTTGGGAAGGATATGGGCCATTTATAAGCTGGAAAATCAGTTTTCTGATCAAATGAGATAAGTTCTTGACTATGATGCCTTAGTTTGTGTGGATTTTGATTGTATTAGATTGGATTGTATAAGCTTTTGTTGTAAGTGTATGTCTTGATTCCCATATCGAGTGTTTACCAGGTCAAATTGGGATATATAAATTATTATAATACATTACAATTATAACTTTTTTTTTTTTTTTGAGAAGGCATTACAATTATAACTTGACTATACCTTTTAAGATATACTCCGTATAAATGTGGCTGCCTATCGCTTCCTCAAATCACATGACAAATGAAATTAGAGCTAGGTTAGTAAGGCCATATGGCTTGAGGGCACTTTAGTACAATTTGGAACTAAGGCATTCAAATGTAGTGTAGTTAGTGCTTCCTTGAATTGAGGAGCTCCACCACACCATGCATGCCAAAGAGCTCCCTCTCATCTTGTTCTCTTTTATCTCAAGCTCGGTGAGTCCACCATTCTTTTCTTTTTCTCTTTCTATTTTTTATTTTATTTTATGCCCACCATTATTTGTGCATTTCAATTTATTCTATTTTATGTCTTTCCTTTTCATTACTTATACTCATTCTATTCCATTCACTTTCTTTAAAAAAAAAAAAATCAATTCCATTCTATTCTAAGGGGGTTAAGAGGTTGGGAATTTGGGAAGAAGGGGTGGAGGTCTAAATAGGCAATGGAGAGTTTTGGGGAAAATAAAAGAAATATATTATATATAGGTCGGTCAATAATGCCTTTATTGGTTCTCAAATCCTTTGTTAAGAACGTATAAAAGATAATATGAAAATATGGGATAGAACACAGCACAAGATACAACAAGCTAAGAGATATTATTAGATTCAATAGCTTTTTTACATCAGGCATAAGAGACACTGAGGGACATCTTACAAGGGCTTTCTTCATTCTGCCCGTTTCAAAGATAAAAGAGGCCTATTTATAGACAATAACTTACAGAAATAATTTACATTCAGAACATAATGAGTTACTACAAAGGACGATAGGGGTTGGCTCCTTGTTGACAAATGTCCAGGGGAGTAGGGGTTCTAGCTTGTTGGTGATCTTTATCCGGATATGATTCTGATAAAGGAGTAAATATCTCTGACGACTAAAGATAAGGGTGGAATGCCTGAAGACATTTCTGGGACTTTTTTTCTTTTAAAGTGTTAAAGATGTCTTATCCCATCCATCTCTTCCTTGGAACCATTCTTCATCAACATCAGCATCGACATCTGGATCATGGTTATGGTAGTAGGGATTATCATATCCAATAAGAAGATTGGGCATTTCCCAATGATCTTCATGTGGCCATTGTTGTCTAAAGGCTTCTGGATTAATTGGTACTATTTCAGATAAGATTCCCTTATTAAGGGATTCTATCATTGTGAAAGCATGGTAACAAGATACCCAAGAGGTGTCCATGTGTGTGTGGAGAGTGCCATTTGGATTTGTGACCCAAAGTATTTCTGCAGGGTGGAAGATTCCTTCTGTACGAACATCATTTTTGGAATTGAGGTTAGCAATTAAACACGTTGAAATAATCTTGCAACCAAATCTTGGATGTTTTGTAGTAGGATACTTTATCCATTGTCCTTCATGAGCATCATTTTCCAAAATTTCAGACCAGAATTTGTGAAAATATCTATTTCTGCGTGGGAAAATGTATCTGTAAAACTCTAGCTCAAAATGAAGACACAGGTAATACTCATTGAGTAAATACTGCATGTAGAGATAATGTATGACAGTCCATTGGGTTATCCAAAAGGCAAAAAGGGTTTTCCATGGTTAGTCTATATCAGGAAAAATAGTAAGAAAGAGTCTTTGGTAGTCTTTAAGCTAATTATGGAGGACTCTAATAATTCTTTTGGATTGGGCTTCAAGGGTCAAAGTCTTTATTTGGTCCTTTATTTCTGCGGGAAGGTTTTCTATCATATTAAGGATTTCATCAGGGGTTATAGAGGAAGATCTTGAGGATGAGGATGGATATGTAATAGGATATACATATAGGGGTGGAGGAATAATTGTGGTATGAAGAACTGGACGTTTTCTAGAAAGGTAATTAGTGATAAGGTTATCTTTTTATTTGATGTGCTTGACTTGAAAAGACCTTTGTGAAAACCAATTTGACCATCTAAGTAATTGAGGATGTGGAAGCATTTTCCTTTTGAATTGGAACATTTTGAGAAAGGATGACATATCCATTTCTACGTGGAGTGATAATGAAGTTCTGAAGGCTTGAATGCACCACTTTTATAACCGCAAATACTTCTCTTGCCATCAACTTCTTCAAAGAGAGCTGCCGCTCAGTATTCATCACTTGCATCTGTCTGCAAAATCCGTTTGCCTGATCCTGGAATCTGTAAAGGGGGAAGCTTTTCTGCCAATTTTTTCAATTGTTGGACTGCTTCTGTATGAACAGAATTCCATTCTGGAGGAGATTTCTTCAGTAATTGGGCTAAACAATTCCTGTACCTAGAGATTTTTGGAATGAAATCTGACATGTAATTAACAATTCCAAGAAACTGTTGTATTTGTTTGATACTTGTAAGCTTATCTAGAAATTCATCAAGAGAGACAGCTATGTGAGGCTGCAAAGGATACTTCCCATCTGAAATGTTTACTCCCAAGAAGTCTATAGAAGGTTGTCCTATGACCATTTTCTTTACTGAAAGCATTATCCCTTGGGATTTCACCAAATTGTAAAATTCACTAAGCAATTTCTCGTGGGATTTTTTATCGTTTAAGAACAGGAAAATATCATCTACATAGATTAATGCATTGGTCAAGAGTGGCTGGAACAATGTTACCATTGCTTTTTGAAATTGAGATGGAGCATTTTTGAGACCAAAAGGCATGAAGGACAATGGACAAAGTATCCTACAAAACATCCAAGATGGTTGCAAGATAACTTCAGCATGTTTAATTGCTAAACTCAATTCCAAAAATGAACACCTCTTGAGTATCTTGTTTCCATGTTCTCACAATGACAGAATCCCTTAATAAGGGAATCTTATATGAAATAGTACCAATTAATCCAGAAGCCTGTAGACAACAGTGGCCACATGAGGATCATTGGGAAATGCCCAATCCTCTTATTGGATATGACGACCCCTATTACCATAACCATGATCCAGATGTCGATGCTGACATCGATGAAGAATGGTTCCAAGGAAAAGATGGATGGACTAGACATCTTTAACACTTAAAAAAAAAAAAAAAAAGGTCCTAGAAACGTCTTTAGGCATGCCATCCTTATCTTCAGCAGTCAGAGATATTTACTCCTTTATCAGAATCATATTCGGATGAAGATCACCAACAAGCTAGGCCCCCTACTCTAACATTTGTCAATACAATTTCATCATTTGTCAACTAGGACCCTTACTCCCCTGGACATTTGTCAACAAGGAGCCAGCCCCTACCATCCTTTGTAGAAACTCATCACATTCTGAATGTGAATTATTTCTATAAGTTATTGCCTATAAAGTCTATTTTGTATGCAGAAGACCAGGCCACTTTGCAAAAACTTGACCCAAAATGCTCCAATTCAAAAGGAAAATGCTCCCACATCCTCAGTTACTCAGATGGTCAAATTGGTTTTCAACCTTATCACTGATTACCTTTCTAGAAAACCTCAAGTTCTTCAATAGGATACTTTATCCATTGTCCTTTATGAGCTGAAAACCAATTTGACCATTTGAGTAACTGAGGATGTGCAGAAAAGCTTCTCCCTTTACAGATTCCAAGACTTATCTGAAAATTCATCAAGAGAGACAGCTATGTGAGGCTGAACATCTGAGGCTAGGTATTTGATGAAATTTCCCCATCCACTTATTGGATATGATGACCCACATTCAAAGAAATCCTTGCAATCAAATATGGGGTTGAAAAATTCGGAGAAGGTTCGTTTTGTGATCTTGCTTGGGTTTCCCATCCCAATGATAGCCTTGTTTGATAATGGTTGAAGGTTTTGGTAGGGAGAAGTTGATGAAAATGGTAATACAAATACTTCTCTTGCCAACAACTTCTTCAGCCTGGTTTTCTGCATACAAAATAGACTTTTGAAGTTTTGCTAATTGCCAAGAAGAAGAAGCTTTTGAAGAAGATCATTCAAGAAGAAAGAAAATTCATCATTTGTCAACCAGGACCCCTACTCACCTGGACATTTATCATTCTTTGTAAAGAGAATTGATATACTTTCAAATGCCACATCAAAGATAAGAAGAAAATAAATATTGACTTTTTGTTTTTCATTTGATTCAATGTTTCAAGTTTTTTTTTTAATTAACAAATAAAGATTCTTTGTTTCCTTTTATTGAATATTTCAAGACTTTTCCTCCCTCACACATACACACAAAACTCTTTACACTTCAATTTTCCATTTTCACTTCTTGCACTTCTACTCCATTATATACACCTACCCATTACCTTTCATGCTATCCCTTATCAAATACACAAAAAAAAAAAAAAATGATTTATTAAACTTTCGATAACACCTTCCTACCTACGACATTGTTGTCCCATCTAATCCTAACCCTTGTGAGTTGGTTACAACCAAGGAAGAGGGCTTGCATTTCATATTAAGTGACGACATCAATTACAATTTTAACGTTGAGGTCGAATGTTATGGACTTGTGGATTTTGTAAAGGTTGTGAGTCACTGTGGGTGTTTGGAATGTTGATATGGGAAAGTCAAGTTTATTTTGTTTTAGAATTGAGGAGAAAGAGAAAGAATGTTTTTTTTTTTTCATTACTTGAATTGAATAATTATAATGGATATGTGTGTGCAATTTTTAATTGTTGCTTCTTTTGATGAACTTATTACTAACAAAGCTCTATAATAATTATGCTATAATATATGTACAACATTCTCCAAAAATATTTTTCATAAAACATTACAATGTTATAAAAGTTGGATCCCACAACTGGTGGATGCATAAAGTAACGACACCTATTCTTTTGCCAATACATAAAGTGGCAAGTGTAATCTTTAAGAGTGATGCAAACCTACAATTTCATATGGCAAATAATGATTTGTACACATTATAAATATTTGACACTCATAATGAGTCTCATTTACTATATGGCATATGAAATGTTTATCGCTTAAACAATCACCTTTCCCAACCTTTGACCTTCCTCATTCTCTCTTTATAAGTGAATGTGTTTCTTTTTCTTCATCTCCTTCATAATTTTAGATATAAACATGTTATCTCTTTGTCCCTCTTATTATAACTGACAAGCTTAGGAAATTCAATAAGATATTTTTTTCACAATAGCATTTTTTTTTTTTTTTTTGTTCTCCATTATTATAGTACCTCTCTCTCTCTCTCTCTCTCTCTCTCTCTAAAGTATATTTTGACTTCATTTTCCTAAAGGTTACCAACCGTTCCTTTTCTCCTCGTTCTCTTCATCTTCCTCATTTCTTCACTTTCTCTTTAACCCTCCAACTTCCTCTCTTTCTCTACAAAGCTTCTGCCTCTCTCTCAATCCTTCATTCCTTCATCGCAATCCGAAATCTCTCTTTCTCCAAAAATCTTTCTTCAAAACACCAATGGCTCCAAAAACCAAAAAGGCTTCCTACACAATTTCTGGCAATATCTTCAATCTCATTTGCTAGATTGGTGCCATAAGGCTAAACGAGTCTCCTCTATTGCTCTAAGGCCAGAGGAACACCTCTCGGATAATGCATGGCTCAAATTGGTAAGTTTTCCAAACTTTTATCATTTTCAAGTTTTGCTTTGATCTTCAGTTTTTTAATCTGTTTCTAGACTTGTAAATGCTTGGGTTTTACTATGGGAAGGGTTTAGATGAAAACCTGATGCCTTAGGAAGGGTAGGAACATGTCTAGGATGAGTTTTGATCCAAGGGAGGTCGAAAATGGCAATGAACATGTTCTGGTTTCATCCATGCATGTGCATACTAAGGGTGTGCGTGCGTGTACACTGTGTATGCATACACATGGTTGTTCATAAAAACAAGTGCATGCATACTTGTGGTGTGTGTACGCATACTCAAGGTATGTGCATGCATGCTTGGACCTGCAGGCACAATTTTATGCCCACAACATGTTATTTCACATTTCTTTCACTTATTTCTATCCAATATGATCCTTGTGCTCTTATTTTTGTCTTTTTCAAGGCTTATGAGCATACTCGAGTAGGGTAACTCGAAAACCCTATCCAATTGGTACTAATCCTTTACTGACGAGACGAGGGCCTTAGTGGATGCGGACAGTTACAAGCCAGCCATGCACCTTCTTTTAGAAAGCTCGACTAGCAGTGTATTGGTATAGGCACTAGCTGAGAGGTGGTGGGACACTACCCACACTTGTCACATTGTTGAGCAGGAGATGACTACGACTCCTCATGACTTCCACTGGATGACTAATTTGAGATCCTATAGGCCCATTATCAACTTGGAGGGCGAATTGGGTGTGGAGCTTGGCATAGACTTACTGGGGCGTTCTTACTTTAGTAAGTATGTCCGTTACTTTGATTTGGAGGTGAATTTCAAGCCTCTCTCTATCAAGCAACTCTTGAGGATCGGGCTCAGATGGCTAGGGCATTCTTGCTTTAAGTGGTAGGGGCGTATCTCTTTGCCAATGGGGTCAGATAGTGTCTGTGAGGTGATTGGCTCTTTTTCGTAACTTTGAGGATGCTTAGGAGGCTAACTGGGGGCATGCTTGCCTAGCCTACTTCTACTTGGTTATGGACACACTAAGCCGAGGGACTCTATACCAGCTAGCAGGGCCTTCGAAGCTCCTTAAGGTTAGATTCTCTCTCTTTACTTTTCTTTACATGGTCTTGCAAACTGCACCTCGTACCCTTGCAAACCATATATGTGCCTTGCATTTGAACTGCTATTCTAGACTTGCAAACTATATCTCATACTCTTGCAAATTGTACATGTGCTCTGTTTCTTGCAAACCATTCTTAACTTGCAAACTTTATCTGTGCTCTTGTTTCTTGCAAACTGTTCCTA
The DNA here is from genome assembly GCA_033629205.1 of Lithocarpus polystachyus. NCBI lineage: Eukaryota > Viridiplantae > Streptophyta > Magnoliopsida > Fagales > Fagaceae > Lithocarpus > Lithocarpus polystachyus. The sequence goes on from CM066166.1 coordinate 86,033,547, forward strand.
ACTTGCAAACTATATATGTACTCTATTTCTTGCAAACTGTTCCTAACTTGCAAACTGTATCAATCTTTTTCTTTTGCAGCGATGGGCCTTGGCCTATGCCTTACTTGCTCGTGGGGATGATGTAAACCTAAAGGCCCTTACCTAGGTGCGAAAGCATCTTAATGAACTTACCTCTGACTTGGTGTGCCAAACTCTCTTCTTTTTTCTTTTGTCATAATTAGGGGTGGTAATTATTATCCAGATCCATAAACCCGCACATTACCCACTTTATTTGGATAAGTCTTAACCCAACCCATTTAAATATTTGGGTTAAATGGGTAAAGACCCATTTGGTTATTTAATTAGATGGGTCTAAATGGATAAATCCAGTAACACCCAATAAACCCATCTAAAATTTAAAATTAAATAAACTCACCAATACCCATTAAACCCTTCTAAAATCTAAAAGTTACATAAACAGTATATCCTTAAACACTTTTCCTCGGACTTTCTCAGTAACCAAACAAAAAGAAAAAAAAAATTGTTAGAAAGACACATGGGCCCTGTCCTCTCCGGCGCCGGGAATGATCATCTCCGGCGCCGGGAACGATTCTTCTACTTCTTCTTTGGACTGCGTTTCGAGTTCCAAATCGTGCGCCACTGGTCCGAAGAGAGTCGAGTTCGAAGATCGGAGTGAGGAGGAGAAGAAGAAGAAGATGGTCATGAAACGCAGCGTTTCGAGCTCCGTCAAGGAGATCTCTAGCGGTGGCGACGATTTAGTGTTTCTGGCGAAAATTTCTGTGAAGAAGAGGAGGAAAGTGGTGGACGACAAGGCAGAGGGTACCACAACGGCGAGCTCAAAACATGCGCCTTTGGTTCGAAGAGAGTCGAGCTTGAAGATCGGAGTGAGGAGGAGAAGAAGAAGAAGAAGAAGAAGAAGATGGTCGCGAAACGCAACGTTTCGAGCTCCGTCAAGGAGATTTCTGGCAACGGCGGCGATTCAGTGTTTTCGGCGAAAATTTCTGTGAAGAAGAGGAGGAAAGTGGTGGCTTTTTCCGGCGAAAATTTCTGTGAAGAAAAGGAGGAAAGTGGTAGCTTTTTCTGGAAATTCGATCAGTAGGGCAAAGTATTACTGTAGCAGTGGGCTTTCTCTTCACTTTCATGGTTGCTCAAAATTTTCTTACCATGCTTTGCCATCTCAAATCTGGGATTTTCTTCTTTTTTGGGGTTGGCTTTTTCCCTGAATTTAAAAATTATAAAGTGCATCTAAAAATTTAGGCTTTGTTTGGATTCCAAGAAAGTTAAGAGAGAAAAGAAAGTTTAATTAAGTTAGAAAAGTGTTTCAACACGTGACTTGTGTTAGTGGCAATATTAAAACTAAATGGGTTAAATGGGTGGGTCTCTAATTAAATGGGTTGGGCGGGTAATGAATAATTATTTTATATATAAACGGGTAATAAATGGGTAAATGGGTAATTATATATCCAACCCATTTATGACCCAACCCGCCCATTTGCCACCCCTAGTCATAATCATTTATGTGTCTTTAGGTTCTTTTTCTGACAAAACATGTTATGTAGATCACTTGTTGACCTTAGGCTGGGCTTCCTCCTGTTGTTGCCTTAGACTTGGAGGCGACCGCTATTGTCTCTTCTCAGACTTCTCGGTTGTTCGAGGGTGCTTGCCCCATTTTCCATGTCCAAGGCTAAGTACCAACTTTGGCATGGTGGCATTGTCTATACCGATTGCCTTTTGGAGGACCAGCAAAAAAAGTTAATTGATTGAAGCGCATTGAAAGGCATGAGCACATTTAATAATTGATGTTGGGTTTAATAAAGGAAATACATTCAAAATTTAATGAAGACTCCACTCCAATTAAGTGTCACTCTTTCATAAGACTTAATCATTAATTCTCATTAAGCATTCAACCTCTTGTTTGGTATCCACATGTGCACACACTTGGATGATGATATGTCTAGATACTTAAGTGATCATGAAGTTGGATGTTCATGTGCTCATGCACTTTGATGATTATGCTTAAATGCTGAGGCGAGTAGGCAGTAAGAGGTACGTGCTCACATGCTCACAAGCTTATATATTCTCACATGCTTGTACGCTCATATGCTAGTATGCTCACATGCTTGTATGCCCTCATATCCATGAGCCCACATTTTCACATGATTACATGCTCGCTTGCTTTGACTATCACATGTCTATATGTTTGAATGCTCACGTGCTCACATGTGTACTTGTTTTAATGATCACATGCTTGTATATCCAAATGCTTGAATGCTCACATGCTCACATGTTCAAATGATTAAATGCCCATATGCTTTGATGATCGCATGCTCCCATGCTCACATGCTTTGATGATCGCATGTTCACATTTCTACTTGCTTTGATGATCACATGCTTATATATCCAAACACTTGAATGCTCACATGCTTGTATGTTCTTATGCTCACATGTTCACATGATTAAATGCCCACAGGCTTTGAGAATTGCATGCTCCTATTTTCATATGCTTTGATGATTACATGTTCGCATGTCTATTTGCTTTGATGATCACATGCTTGTATATCCAAATGTTTGAATGCTTATATGCTTCCATGTTCCCATATTCACATGTGTGGATGTTTACATGTTTCCATGTTCATGTGATCAGATGTGTATATGCTCATACATTCCTTTGATCTTCAAATGATTGATTGCCTCTCATATGATCTGTCTACTTTAATTTCCATATCTGTTTCACATGACCCGTAGACGAACTCTAGGCCTTAGATGCAATGAGCGCGTTTAATAGGCTTATTAGATAGACACCATTATCCACTATCTAGTAGCGATATATGAAGGTCAACTACCGTTGGGTAGGCTTACGGTGCCTAACATCTTCCCATCATGTACGCCAATTCCGAACCTTGTCTGGTAAGAAGACCTTCAAGGATTCATTTCTTTGGTTCTTGACCTATAACAAGGTGGCGACTCCTTTGCTTCTTTTTAAAAAGCACTACATACTCCCAAGCTCACGTCAGTTTGAGTCTAAAACTACTTTTAAGGAGATTAAGTACCATGCACCCGCCTTTGTGACAAGGAACTAATATGTCGATATGTCATCTAAAGAGAGTGCAGATCACAAAACTTACAATTACCTTTTGGTTACCATTAACCAAAATAGAGTATGAGACCGAGCTAATGCAGGCTGAAATTAATTTTAACCACTTACTATGGAAGCCCTTCTTCTCCATTAGTTTCAACAAAAAAATCTTTTATCCACACGGTGGTAGGCTTTTCCTTTACTTTATTTGATAAAACAATATATAAATCCCTTAACCACTATGCAAATAATTTCTTCCCATGGTCAATCCAAATTTGGCACCTGTACGGTATTTTTACCCGCCTATATGGAGCCATCGGCAAACTTCACTTGTTAACAGAGTCATGTTGTCAGGGCAACCTGTTCTTGGAGGTGGGTGAGACTTAACTTGAGAAAAGATGATCCGTAGAAGTGCTGCTTTATTTACAACTCCTCTTACTTCTAATTTTACAGGCACGGGTACGGCTTTTCTTCTCTTCAGTAATAATGATTGTGTGATAAGTAGCATTATTCAATTCCATAGTCGAGCTTCTCCTAACGTCAAAAAAGATGTAAATCCAGGCAGACCCAGTAGAATTTTAGAGCTGGAAAAGCTTCTGAGAGATAGTGGTGGTGGTGGGATTGGTAACATTAATGATGCACTCATTATGTTCGATAAAATGCTTCAACGGCGACCCATGCCTTCTATTATGTGTTTCAATCAACTGTTAGGTGTGATTGCCAAAATGAACCATTATTCAACCGTTATTTCTTTGTCTAAACAAATGGGTATGTTAGGTATTATGCCTGATGTTTGTACTCTCAGTATTATGATCAATTGTTTCATCCAATTGAATCAAATGGGATGTGGGTTTTCTGTTTTTGGGAAATTGTTGAAGCTTGGTTTTGAGCCGAATGCAAAAACCATGACCACTTTGATTAAGGGGCTATGCAAGATGGGTAACACTAGTGGGGCTATTCGGTTACTTAGGAAGATGGAAGGAGTGTGTAAGCCTGATGTAGTGACATTTAGCACGATACTCGATAGCTTTTGTAAGGATGGGTTAATTACTGAGGCTTTGAATCTTTTCTCAGAAATGATTCATATAGGCATTCCACCAAATGTTGTCACTTACAGCTCCTTAATCCATGGAGCATGCAATTTAGGCCGATGGAAAGATGCTACAAGATTGTTAAATGAGATGGTGAGTAAAAAAATTGAACCAAATGTACAAACTTTTACCATATTGGTCAATGCATATTGTAAAGAAGGATTGGTTGAAGAAGCACAAGAAGTGGTTGAAGTGATGATTAAAAGAGGTTTACAACCTAATATAGTTACTTACTGTGCACTTATGGATGGATATTGTTTGAGAAACCAGATGGATATGGCTTTTGAAGTATTTAATGCAATGGTGAGCAAGGGATTTGCACCTAATGTCTTTAGTTATAGCATTTTGATCAATGGATATTGTAAGAGTAAAAAGATAGATGAAGCTATGAATCTCTTTCGACAGATGCTTCTTAAAGGATTGATTCCTAATACTGTTACTTTCACCACTCTTATAGGTGGCTTATTTCATGTTGGGAAACCCCGGATTGCAAAGGAACTCTTTCGAAAGATGCAAGCCTGTAGAGTAATTCCTGATATCCAGACTTGTGCTGTTTTGTTGGATGGCCTATGCAAAAACCAACAACTTGCTGAGGCAATGGCATTGTTTCAACACATGGAAAAATGCAATTTGCACCTCAATAATGCTATTTACAATATCCTCATTGAAAATTTGTGTAAAGCTGGACAGCTTAGATCTGCAAGGGAACTTTTTCATAGTTTATCAAATAAAGGGTTGCAACCTGATGTGAAGACATACACTATAATGATTAAAGGACTTTTTAGTGAAGGACTTACAAGTGAAGTGAATAAGTTGCTTAAAGTAATGGAAGAAAATAGATGTTCTCCAAATGACTTCACTTATAATACAATAATCAGAGGACTTATTGGTAATAATGAGATGTCAAGGGCAATTCAAGTTTTTCATGAAATGGTGGAGAGGGGTTTCTCTGCTGATGCATCAACTGCAGAGTTGTTAGTTGATTTATTGGCAGATGGTAAATTAGATCTTGATTCCCTGCCATCGATACAGAAGCTTCTGTGACCCTATTTGGATCTTTGGGTCAATTTCACCCATAAGCTCACCGCACCGCAGAAAGAGATGCTCCTAGTTATTGATTCACTGGCTCAATCGGTGATTTGTTCGCACACTTGTTTGCTTCCAAAACAAGAATGGAGGTAAAGACAGAATGAACAGTTGGTCGGGCAATGATTCCAGTTGAAGCAGATCCATCCGATTCCTCATCAATCTAATGTGCGTGTGGGGCTTTTTTCTTCCTTTCAATCTTTAAACACGCTCCCTATGCCACTATGGCAAACTTATGTAAGTTTTTCTAATCATCTTTTTAAGAGATTGATTTTGTGATACACACCTCAATTGTACCACACAAATATAGTGAATCTTGATTCTAGGATTAGTCCACTTAATTGAGTTTGTTACTATACGTAGTGTGAGTTTGGATAGCACTGAGAATGAAATTTTGCTGTGTTTGGTGTTTAGTGTGGGTTTCGTGCACTGTTTACAGGTCCGCAAGTATTGATTTCAGCAAATTTTTCTTTAAAACTAGGTCCCATGACACTATTCACACATTTAAAAATTATTTTGCTACAGTGTTTTTTGTTTTCAATTTTCAGAAATAAGCGGTATCCAAACAGACCCTAGTGTTTGATGCAGATAATGGCCTTTTTGTTGAGTTTAAAATAACTTCATGAAGGGTTTCAGTTTGAGTAGTAAACATGAAATCATAAATAGTGTATACTGCAAATAATGATAGTGATTTATTATTTGGTGATATATTTATCTTTTTACCCATCATTTATGGGTACTTCATCTGCATCTCATTATTTAAATTTAGATAATGGGTAAAATGATATTCAGTTCCTCCTTATTTCCCCCTTCTTTCAATTCGCTGGTTAGGCCTTTCTCCTTAATTTTATTTTCTAATCTTTCATTGGGCTTTTCTTCCTTTTTTTTTTTTTTTTTTTTTTTTTTTTTTTTTTTTTTTTGACAAGTAATGGATTATATTGCAATGGTAGAAGATAGCCTAAGGAGTTGCTATCAAAGAATTCATCTTTCATTGGGCATTTTACATAGCTTTGTTGTGTGTGATTATGGAGGGTGTAAAGATGCTTCTCTAAACTAGTTTCTTGTTGTACACTGTTGCTCAATTTCTAAAATTTCCATTACCACAGCTTACTACATGTTTACTTTCATACTCTGCTGATAATATAGCACAGCAAACATAAAAATGATAAATATAATTGTTAATTATAGCAAATTTATCCAGGCTGTGGTTATACTTTCTAAATCTTAAATAGTTTTATCAATGGCAACCAATGAAGTCATGATCATTGCTTTAGCATGGCAAGAACATTGATATTTGCCATCAGATATATAAATGTCATATTTACATAAATAAGCTCCTATGATGTATTAATATATTTTCTTTCTTCTGGCACATTTTGTTCTCTTGTTTTGTTAGATCCAATTTATTTGTTTTTGGAAGACCTTAGAACCGTTCTCTCCCCCCCCCCCCCCACCCACACTCCCGCGCCCGGATTTTAGTGATTTAGCATTTATTCTATCTTCTTCTGCCACTGCAGTTGGTTTAACTTTCAAGGTGCTGTTATATCCAACTCTTGAGAAACTAAGCCCTTTAAGTCCACTCTGATTATATTGTCTGAGAATCTGTATACAAAAACTTCAGTTTGGAACCTTGTCTCCGCTAGTGCTATTGGATGAGAATATGTAAGGATCTTTACAACTTTTAGATTAGCATGGTGTTAACTATCTGCTCAATACAGTAACTTCTTAGATCTGTTGGCAGATGGTGGTCAAAGTTATTAATATCTCATAATTTGTTTCTGCAAGTGGTCCAGTGATATGGTAAGTTTTCGTCATTCAATTGTGCAGGGAGTCTGTTGTGGATAAACAGTATGGTGGGCCCATTAATAATCAGGCAGGTGTGGGCAAGCAATTCCTCCAGCAGTGTCACAACTGGCAAGTTCTTATTACTACAGAAGCTTTTGCCAATGGAAAATCTAGGTGGAAAGGAAATTCCTTGTGTGTTAAAACAGGGCTGGGGCTATCATAGTTGAAGCACTTCTAATAAGATCCCTGCAATTAGCTTAGTTATTTGTATATTTAAATTTTTTCAGTAATAATTCTTCTGTGTGTTTCCGTCTGGGTATTGAGTTTATGGTTTGCATTTTTTTTTTATTACTTGAATTCAAAAATTATTTTAAGAAGAGTTTTGAATTCACAAATGTGCAATATGAATAAATGCATGTTTTAGTGAAAAATCTGTTACCTATTGATATTTCTAGGTTTCAGGGATGGAGATTAACTTTGCAATGAATTCTTGTATGGAGCATATGAGTTTAATATTAAGGGAATCAAGTTATTTGCCTTTTTGTTCCTAACAAAAAAAAAAAAAGTTATTTGCCTTTTGCACCGTTGTAATTTGTTAGTAACCGAGGGTTAAATAGTCTGGGGTTGAGATGGGAGTGTCAGGCTTATGACTATAGAATAATAATTGGCTTCAACAATGTGCATCAAAGAGAGCATCATAATTAAGAAAACAAAAGAATAGTGAAGAGAGCATAGTAATTCAAAAAACAAAATAATACCAAGCATAGTTGATGAGTTTTTGGTAAAGTTTAGAGCATTCATAGCAGATGTTACAAAAAAAATGTCATTTTATCACACTAAAAGCCTATTTTATTATTTTACCACATTATTTTACAACATCTCATTTATCAGATATTTTACCATTCAATTCTATACATTAAAATAATATTTACTACACATTAAAATAATATACTATCTCCTCCCCATTTATCATCAACAACAGCAAAAACCACCCATCCAGATTAACTGAATCGGCCATCACCCGCACAGCCCACCACCACCACTGCTACTGTCACTGCCCATAGCCCACAGCCCACCACCACCACTGCCATTGTCACCACCCATAGCCCACAGCTTATAGCCCACTACCACCCAGATCAACTGAACTCACCAACCACCACAATCAACTCACAATCACTACAATTACTCACCAATATCAGATCAACCCAAACTGTAGCAAAAAAAAAAAAAAAAAAAAAAAACCCACAACCAGAGAGAGGCGAAAAGCAGACAGAGAAGAGAGGGAAGAGGGTGAGATTGACAAGACTGGAGAAGGTGAGATCGAGATCAGCGGCAAGAGATGGCGACTTGGCAAGATCGGCCATGACTGGAGAAGGTGAGATCGGCGGCGAAAGACGGCGACTTGGCGAGATCAACCGTGATTAGAGAAGGTGAAATCGGCGGCGAGAGATAATGGCTTAGCGAGATCGGCAGCTGGGCGAGATCGGCAACTGGGCGAGATCGGTGAGAGAGATTGAGAGGAACAGAGGTACAAGAGAGAGAATCGGTGAGAGAGAAGAGAAAAGAAAAAGTGAAGAGAGAGGAGAGAGAAAAGAGAATAAAAAAGTAATAAAAATTTATACCATTCTGCTCCGTACCGTTCCAAATATGTGAGGATATTGTAACATGTGGCATAATTTTTGGCATTTGCAACATCTGATAAAGCTCTATTTTTGTGTTTGGTGTGCCAAATGTGCCAAATATTTGGCATTTGGCACATTTGGCACGTCTACTATGGATGCTCTTAGGGACTAAAATAGTATTTTATCAAAAAAATATCTTTATTTTATTTTTTAAAATTTATCAATTTAGAATTTTATTTTAATTGTTTTTTTGACATAGCTTTTTTAATATTTAAAATGCTGATGTGGCACTTCTTAAAGAAAAATGCTGATGTGGCATTATTTAAATGCTAAATAATTTTTTTTATTAATTTAATAGCTACGTAAGTGTTTAATGTGCCAACTGTACTTTCTATTTGTCACATAAGTTATTTTTTATTAGTGAGATGACGATAAAAACCAAAATAAAATGCGTTTTTCATTTTAAGGACTAAAATCAGTAAAATGAAAATGTAGAAATTAAAATTAAAATGAAACAAAAATACTATAATACTAGTCGCTAACTCGTGCGATGCACGGGATAGTTAAATAAAAATTAAAAGTACTTATTTTACTTAAATGTATATGACTTAAATTTTAAAAATGTATAATTTGAAAATGAATGAAAATAACTAATTTCTTCAATATAATGATTTAGAAAAATTCTTTTTCTTTCATATCATTGGTTTCACATAACACATTTCGACGTGGGCTATTCTATGGTGATAACTTTACATAATATTCAACTACAATTATATCTACTATCCACTATCAATCTAATTTATGTTATCTTGATAGTAGATCTACAAATTGCATTCTCGTATTCTTAGAGCTTGCCACATTATTGTTATAATATAAAACTGAAAATTTTAACTTTTTGAAAGACTTACATTAGAATTAGGATTAAAAAATAATTTTTTTTTAAAATTAGACCTCACGTTAGTTTTTTTTTTTTTAAGGCTCACTTTAGGTTAAAAAAAAAAACTCACGTGAAAAAAAAAGAGACTCCTATTAGGATTAAGGAAAAAAGAGAGAGACTCCTATTAGGACTCTCTCACTATTTAGTTTAACAAATTAAAATTTTTTATAAATTAAAATGATGAGGAAAAAAGAGGGAGAGAGACTCCTGTTAGGGCTCTTTCACTATTTAGTTTTAAAAATTAAAAAAAAATTATAAATTAAAATGATGATGTGAAAAATTATGGGAGTTTCAGAGGTTTCGGTTTTTAATATATATATATATATATATAGATAAGGATCAAAATTTCATTTACACCTTAAAATAAACCATTTTTTTAAACGTAATTAAAAAAAAAAAAAATCAAAGTATATTTTTATTTTTTTTTTCCTAAACGTAATTTAATTTTAATTATTTTGCTCTTTTAAGCTCTTTTAAAAGCTAAGCTACGCTAGGCTGTACGCAGGGGCGGCGGAGATTGAAAAATATGAAGAGAGAATTACTCCGACGGCGGCTGGAAAGCTACAGCAACCACCGTTCCTCAACGCTGGATGAAACCGTCGACCATCTCCGTGCAACCTACCGCGACTACAACCGTATCAAGAGACAACCCTTCACAACCTTCGTTCGCAAAACCCTACAATCCCTCCCTTCTCAAAACCACACTACCACCACCGCCATCACCAAGAAGAAGAAAAAGCGAAAGAGACTTCTCGAAACGACGTCGTCTGACGAGAACTCCTCGAGTAGTAGTTCCGATGAAGAAGAAGAAGAAGACGACGGTGCGGTGGTCTCCACATCGGAAGACGCTCCGCCGAAATTCGACGTCATGAAATCGAACCTGTTAGCGTCGTATATGGAGCTGAACGAGGCCAAAAAGGTTGATAGCAATAAAGAAGTTGAGGAGTACAGGGTTGAGGAGGTGAAGATGGTGGTGAAGAAAGGAGGAGACGGAGACGGAAGCGATGGCCCCAGGTTTAGGGATTTGGGAGGAATGGATAGTGTGATTGAGGAGCTGAAGATGGAGGTGATTGTGCCGTTGTACCATCCGCAGTTGCCGCAGTGGTTAGGGGTTAAGCCCATGGGTGGCATTTTGTTGCGCGGGCCACCCGGGTGCGGGAAGACCAAATTGGCTCACGCCATTGCCAACGAGACCGGTGTTCCCTTCTATAAGATTTCCGCTACCGAGATTGTCACTGGTGTGTCCGGTACGTATCGCTCTCTTCATCACCTGCAAGTTTAAATTCTAGCTTCTAATGTGTATAAAATGGAATGATGGCGCCGCGGAATAAAATTGCATTTCAAATGAGCAATTTTAGTCTCTGAAGTTTATAGTGATCGTGAATTTTAAGTGATTGTTTGCGTGTAATCCATTACTAATGACCAATTTTAGTCGCTAATGTGTCTAATAGAGTGATGACTAGTTAGTTTTTAGGTCATTTGGTGTCTCTGGTATGCATTCCTAATGAGCAATTTTAGTCGCTGAAATTTAAAGCGGTTTGGTTTTAGTTACTAAAAACTTAAAAAGTAATTGGTTTTAATCATCGAACTTAAGGTAATTGATCGCTTTGAGTCCCTAATGTGTCTTATGGAGTGATGACATGTTAGTCTTATGGAGTCGCAAATGAGCAATTTTAGTCGTGAAATTGAAGTGATCAGTCGCAAGCAACTTTAAAGTGATCAGTTTTAGTCCTTAAGCCGCTAATGTGTCTAACAGAGTGATGATGTGTTAGTTTTTTAGTTTAGGGACCAAAAGGATATTTGGCCTAAATTTCTTTCATGGTTATTGCTGAAAGTTTGTTTTTAATATTGGAATAACACAAAATGCGACAAATGTATGCTGGAGGATAATCTCAGCAAAATGAATTTGTATTAGTTAAATGAGTTTCATAATTGATGCATATATCGGCTTCTGATTTTGGTATCTATAGAGCTCAATATCTTGTTCATTTTGCATAAAGGTCTATCACGTGCTGAAACAAATGTTTTGAAGCCAAGGCTTGTTTACATTGCCAAAACTAAAATGCGTGTGTTTTTATTATTATCGCTAAGTTTAGGTTTCACTTTTGAAGAGTAGTAACCTTAGCAGCCGAGCCCCACTAATGTAGTTTATTTTCCCAGATACCAGGGCATTTTTCCTTGTATGAAGCATTTGTTTATGAATTAAGAATTTGAATTAAGGAATGGCTCTGGCCGGTGGGGTTAGTTACCCATAGGTTATAATGGTTAGAGGCGAGTCCAAAGGACTGTTCTTTAGAAAAAGAATCCCTACCAATCCCTACCTTATCCAATAAAAAATTGATATGTGGTTGGTGCTCCCGCCCTCCAAGAGGCACACATCCAATTAATAAAGGTGGTAAGGAGTTTGTGGGTTGTGGAAGTTAAAGCCTGTTTTTGTGTTCTACCTCTATTGCTGATCAATCTGGTTTTTAGGGACTGATTCTTGTTAAATGGAGGTTTTCAAATTTAAAGACATGAATATGTTGACTATGTCAGCATTCATAAATGATATCTTGTCCCCACACCCCCCCCCCCCCCCCCCCCTCTCTCTCCCCCCTAGTTCTTGGTCATATGACCTTATTTCTTTTTTTTATCCCCCTCTTCCTGCATTGGGTTCAATTGTTTGATGGAGAAACTACATTTTTACCCCTCAATAAATTGGAACTCCTATAATTGTTTCTCATTTAATGAATATTCCAGGTGCATCGGAGGAAAATATTCGAGATCTTTTTTCTAAAGCATACAGGACTGCTCCATCAATTGTATTTATTGATGAAATTGATGCAATTGCTTCTAAAAGAGAAAATCTACAACGAGAGATGGAGCGACGAATTGTGACACAGTTGATGACTTGCATGGATGAATCTCACAGACTTGTACTACCAGCAGATGCTAATTCAAACTCAGAAAATTCTGATCAGAGACCTGGCCATGTGCTTGTCATTGGAGCAACCAATAGGCCTGATGCTGTTGACCCTGCACTAAGGAGACCTGGGCGATTTGACCGCGAGATTGTCCTAGGTGTTCCTGACGAAAGTGCAAGGGTTAAGATTCTTTCTGTAATTACACGCAATCTTAGACTGGAAGGTTCTTTCAACCTTCTGAAAATAGCTAGGTCTACGCCTGGTTTTGTTGGGGCTGATTTGACTGCCCTGGCTAACAAGGCTGGCAACCTTGCCATGAAGAGAATTATTGATGAAAGAAAGTCTGAGCTATCAAAAGACTCTATAAATGAAGAACATACTGAAGAGTGGTGGAAGCAACCATGGTCGCCTGAGGAGATGGAAAAGCTTACCATCACAATGGCTGATTTTGAGGTGCTAACTTTTTATATCTAATACACTCTCATTTATTCACCTGCCTATGTTTCCTGGGAAATAAGTTTTGGTCAAGACAATACTGATTTTATATCTGCTTTTACAAATTCTGTTTCATCACACATCACTTTAGTTTAAGTGGGTAATGTTGAACATTTGGACATGATACTGTAGATTGATGTTCTGAATTTTGTTCTGTCCTGGCAGCCGGAATGGCCGGAAAATGTCGTACTGGTATGCAAACCAGAATGATAACCCCCCTTATTCCACCTCGGACAAAATTTCAGGCTGTTCCAGTGAGTTTCGGCCAATACTGGCTGAAGTGGAAGATTTGGCCGGAATTGAGTTTTGGGTATTCTTCTCCTTAAACTTAAAACAACACATGATTTCGGATTATAAGGAAAAGATGAGTTACTTATATGCATACTTTGTTGATGTTTGTAGAAGGGAGTGTATTAGATCTGCTGGTGGGGAAAAAGAAAAAGAAAATAGAGAGAGATGAGAAAGGAGAGTCACAGAGGAGGCTATGGTCTGTGAGAGAAAAATAGAAAGAAGAGGATGATAGAAATTTTTTATTGAAAGAATAGGACTCATGGTTATTAAGGAGTCGTAAAAGTAAAACTAATCAATACTCCTAGGGAAAGGTGATATTCATGTGGGCTGGGGGAGACTTTTACAAGTAAAGTGGGAAGTTTCTTGGAAGGTTCATCTTTAATGTAATGGTTTTGTTTTGTTTTGTTTTGTTTTGTTTTTTTTTTTTTTGTTTTTTTTTTTTTCAAATGTTGTATTTGCAGCTTAACAATTTGAATATTTAGGTTAAATTTTATTATTATTACCTTTTATTCTTATTCTTATATATATATATATATATATATATATATAAAATTACGGTAATTCTGAAATGGTACGACGAAATGGGCCGGTACTGAAATTTTCCATTCCAATGAACAAACTGGAATGAGCACCGAAACAGTATTCATAACATTGCTGTAGATATCTTTATTGCTGTTTTAGTGGTTTTTTTCCATTTACATGTGTAAATCTACCTTTTGGTGACCGAGATTGGTGTACCGACAGTTTTGCTTACAGTGAAGGATCTTGCATTTTAGAAAATGTGAATAAAATTCTGCTGGTTTGTTCTTGTTACGTGATTTTCTTAAATGATGTTGTCAATTGCTTTTATGTGGTGTTTTTCAGGAAGCAGTTAAAATGGTTCAGCCCTCATCAAAAAGGGAAGGATTCTCTACCATTCCTAATGTAAAGTGGGAAGATGTTGGTGGGCTTGACTTTTTAAGAAAGGAGTTTGACCGTTATATAGTTAGACGTATAAAATATCCAGAGGATTATGAGGTATTTAGAATTATTGTCACTTTTTTCATTTTGTGTGCTGTGTGTGTGTGTGTGTGTGTGTGTGTGTGTGTGAGTTTCACTTTGAAAACTGACTTCATTGGAAGTTAAAAAAGAAACGAGTATGACGGCTCTTCAAAAGAACAAAAACCTATATCTGTAAATGATATATATGTACACATGTATGTATGGAGTGCTTATCAGAAGAAATTACTGAGAGGTTAATTTGGGCTGTTTATGATATGGACTGGGTAGGATTCGTTAAAGGGTCCTATTTCCAGGTTAGCTTCACATGCCAAGGATGTCCTTTATTGAACATTAATAGAGCTTGAAATTCTATTTAGATAATGAGACCAACAGAGCTATTTTGTCTCTCATGTTGATTCAAGATTCCTTGGGCATAGACATTTCAAAAATTTTTTTTTTTGGATAGGTAATAAGAGTAATATTAATCATGATGAAAAAAAAAAAAAAAATAAAGAAAGAAAATACATGGTGTTCATGATGGTGAACACAAGAAAAAACAACAAACAACATCAAAGAAAAAATAACTCAAGGGACAATTCTAAGAGTAGAAAGAAACTGTATGATAGAAGAACAATTCGAAGAATCCTAGCACCTAGACCAATCAAAAAGAGTTCGTTGGCATGAAGTTTATAATTGAACCGGTGATTTCTCAGTAGCCTCAAAAGAGGAGTTCAAATTTTCTGTCTCATTAATTGTGCTCCACTTCATGTTCCACTAATAAAACTTGGACAGCTGACCTCTCACATTAAATGAGATAACTCTGACTTTTACGTATTGTTCAAGACTTATAAAGTCAGAGTTATCTTATTTAATGTGAGAAGTCAACTGTCTAAGTTTTATTGGTGGAGCATGAAGTGGAGCACAATTAATGAGACAAAAGATTTGGACTCTCAAAAGAGCGCCGATTTCTTTTCGTGCAAACAATCTACATCAAACAACTAGGAACTATAGTCTAGATGCCCGAATTAAATTTTCCCCAACCAGTGGCTCCAACAAGACATTAAACTTTCCACAGAACTTGGCATGACCCATTAGATCCCAAAGACCTGAAGCATATGCACCCACGGCGGGTGAGCTACAGGACAATGGAGGAGGAGATGATCAACAGATTCCTCATTACAGCAGCAAATACAACACCAATTCGCCAAAGAGAGATCCCTAAGCATGAGATACCCCTAGGAAAAAAGAATGTTGCACAAAGGCTGCTAAATTTTGGTCTTTTAACCCACTACACATGCACATATCAAAATGCATATTGCAGAGGATTGCTTTAGGATAAAGAAAGTTTTTTCTTAGCCAAAAGAAGGGGGAAATTCGGTGATCCACCCTGTATTTTGATCAAGTGTAGCTAGATTTTCTATCTCAATTTCCATTTCGACGTAGTTTCTTTGGCATGTTCATACTTTTTGATATGTTTAATTTTCACCTGTTGCAAAGGAATCTCTCTTCTTATTCTTGTGTTCCGTTTCCTTGTCTTAGATATTAAAAGAATAACTCATAAGGGAATAATGATTACATTTCTTAGTAGGCTATCTTATATAAACTATCTATATTTACCCAAGCATGTAAAGTAAACCTTGGACTGTCATGGGCCCCCATAATTGTGTTTATAGATATTTTGTGTTGTTGAAGAGTTAATACTTGATGGTACTTAAATTTGGAGTCCTGCTGCATTTTCTTTATTTATCCAAAGCTTTTCCTAAAATTTCTTGAAAGGTTAGTAGGAGCAGTCGAAATGGCTGATCACATGTCATGAAATAATCTGCATCTTCAGGGATTTGGAGTAGACTTAGAGACAGGATTTTTGCTCTATGGGCCTCCAGGTTGTGGTAAAACGCTGATTGCAAAGGCTGTGGCTAATGAGGCGGGGGCCAATTTCATTCACATCAAGGTCAGTCTGTTTGATTTACCCTTTTTGTTCCATTTGTATGTGTAATTTTTGATCGTTTTATTATAATGTTGTTCTGTGCATTGGTACAGTGAGTGTCAAGTTGTGATTTACCTGCACAGGTACCTACGTAGTGTAGTGTCAGTCACACGCTTTCACACAAGCATAACTGCTTCAATAACGAGAGAATATAAGAAAAATAAATGTCCTCTTAATTGTTTTTTGCCTGATTTTTGAGTTCAAGTCCTAATTTGGATGTCCATGGTTTTTTAACGGTTAGGGTCCTGAACTTTTGAATAAATATGTTGGAGAAAGTGAGCTGGCAGTTCGGACATTATTCAGCCGTGCAAGGACATGTTCACCATGCATACTTTTCTTTGATGAGGTTTGTGTTCTCTTTGCTTGATAAATGTCTATTGTCGCAGTTGTGCTGCTTTGGTTATTTTAAATTTTATTCTATTGTCTAAGTTTGGGAATGTTGGGACCTTTTCACTCTTTTAGTAGTATTTATGGATTACTATCATTATCTTTTTGTTATTCATGGGCAGGGGCTTTTTTTCTTGCTTATTTATGTAATAACATAGCTACCTTGTTGGCAATTACTGAACTTGGTAGGAAATCTTCTAGAACATGACTTCTTTTGATCTTTAACGATTCTTAAGACTTAATTAGTATATTTATGAGTGAACAGAGCTACGTTGTTGGCAATAATTGAAGTTGGCAATAATCAGTATATTTGTCTTTTCGTTTCTTTTTCTGTAATCTTTGGTCTTCCTTGTGCCTTTTGTGCATGAGGTAGCTTTTTGAATATACATCTTTCTTACTTATAAAAAAAAAAAAAAAAAAAAAATTGAAGTTCGAAGGAAATCTTCTAGAACATGACTCTTTTTGATCTTTAACAATCCTTAGGCCCTACTCAGTAAATTTTTTTATAAATTGGTTTTAAAAGAAATCTGGGTAGAGGATTGCATGTTTTCCCATTTTACTTGAAAAATGTTCAATGCTAAGTTGCTAACATACTTGGCATTGTAGGATATATATGAATGCTTCTGACATGCCTACTAGGAAGGATGAACATGGAAAATCTCATCACACGGTGGTGTCAGATATGTATTGAACACAGACATGGACTCAGATTGGACACCATTTCATATGAGTCCAAGCTGTATCCGATGAATAATAAATGTTTTGTAAATTTCAAATACTGTTGGAATTATATAAAAAAATTCAAATACTGTTGGAATTATATAAAAAAAAAAAAATCAAATGCTGTTGGAATTATAAAAAAAGTTTCAAATGTGGTTGAATGTGGCAGGGATCAAGGGATATGGGCCTCAAATAGATAAAAAAATGAAAACCATTCAGAAGCCCTCTATGCTTGTCTCTCATGATATGGTGGTTGACTAAGCTAAGGGATACGGTGGCTTTTATTGTAGCCTACCTCCCATATGAAGCAGCACTGTCATCATTGACTATGTTGTCTCGCTTCTAGACAAGCATGCCATTGGGCCTCACCTCCTACTCAATCTCGTATCTTCTCATCCATCACCACCAATGCTGCATTCTACTTTAGGTGATTTCTTGTCGAGTAACAGTGTAGAAGAGAAAAAATTACAACAGTAAAGAAGATATTGAAGAACAAAAGATTCAAGCACTCTATCAAATTTACCTACTTATTTCCTATCTTTATTTTCTATCCCTGCTTCTGT
Organism: Lithocarpus polystachyus; assembly: GCA_033629205.1. NCBI lineage: Eukaryota > Viridiplantae > Streptophyta > Magnoliopsida > Fagales > Fagaceae > Lithocarpus > Lithocarpus polystachyus. The sequence continues at coordinate 86,051,471 of CM066166.1, forward strand.
GGCTAACCAAATTGCAATAACTTCAGCGGAATTTCTTATGGGGCAGTCTAGGGGATGAACCTAAATTTCACCTGGTTAAATGTGCTACTGTTTATATGCCTCTTTCTTCAGGTGGCTTGGGGATAAAAAAAGTAAGACTTTTTAATGAACCTTTGCTGGGGAAGTGGCTATAGAGATTTGGGCTTGAAAGGGATGCCCTTTGGAGGCAAGTGATAGAGGTGAAATATGGATGTGTATGGGGTGGTTGATGTACTGGTCCAGTTTTTGGTCCATATGGTGTTGGTTTGTGGAAAAATATTAGTCAAGGATGGCCTTCTTTTTCTCATTATATTCTGTTTGAAATTGGTGACGGGTCGAGAGTAAAGTTTTGGCAAGATTGTTGGTGTGGGGAGTCACCTCTTGCTGTCCGCTTTCCTAAATTATTTAGATTATGCCGAGGTAAGGAGGCAAGAGTGGCTGAGCTTATGAAGTTCTCTAATGGGGGTCCTTTTTTGGGATGTGACATGTGAGTTTCTTTAGGGGTTTTCATGTTTGGGAATTGGAGGCTGTGTACTGTGTTGTATGTGGGTCTGTTTTTTCTTTGTTTTTGGTTGTCCAGTTCTCTAGTTTGTGTCTTAATTTTTTTTTCTTTGTTTTCTGAGCCCCACGTGACTAACAGTAAAGAGGAAAGCTGAAGTTCAGCCTTTTATTATTTCTATTGACTTTTAACCTCTTCCGCAATAGTGAATTGGTTGACCATTTTTTTCCTTCATTGTCCAGTTGCTATGGATTTGTGTCTATGGTTTTGGGTTTATTTGGAGTAAGTTGGGTTATGCCTAAGTCAGTTGTGGGGCTCCTAGCTTGCTAGCAAGGCTGGTTTGGTAGTCATCGAAATGGTCATATATGAATAATTGTTCCCCATTGTTTAATGTGATGTCTTTGGAGAGAAAGAAATAGTAGGTGTCTTGAAAATTCTGAGAGATCCATTCCTAACCTCAAGTTATTTTTCTTTAGAATTTTTTTGGATTGGTTGTTTGCCTTGTGAAACCAATCATTCTCTTCTATCTTTGGTTTTCTTGATTCTTGTAATTTCTGTATTTGACCCCTATACACTCCTTGTGTACTAGGGTTTTTTTTTTTTTAATCAATAAATCTTATTACTTTAAAAAAAAAAAGGTTCAAGCTTTCATTTCTAATATCAATGAGAGAGAGAGAGAGAGAGAGAGAGAGAACCGTTGGGGAGTAAGTTGGATTTGGGGTTTGACTCCGGCAAAAAACCTACCCACCTTGTCCCATAGTTTACTCCCGGAGGAAGAATTGCATATTTAATGGAGTGGGGGTTTAAGTTATTGAGCTGAAATCCTTGTTTTGAGATCATTATTTGATTGGTCCTGAACTTTTGGAACTAGTTATTACGTTTTTAATTGTAGACTCTATGAACTTTCTCTTAGAATGTGATTCTTCCGCAATGTAATTCCTTAGGAGCACTTTGTCTGTGTACATAAGTCTCTCAATATCTATAAAAGTTATTATTTATCAAAAAATATAAACAAGTTATAAAAATATTGTTTATAAAGGAACATTTGGTGAACTACTAGTGTGCAGGTTCATGGTTTCATGGACGTGCACACATGAAGCACTTTTCCGTAATTTAAGTCCCCAATTTGATGATCCCTCCCGACTTTTTGATATTCTCATCTCCCCTCAAGTTTCAGCATTCTCATCTCTCATCTCTCATCTCTCATCTCTCATCTCTCATCTCAAGTCTCAACTGCCACTACAAATTGCCATTGCAGCACCAAACCACCAAGCTCCTTTTCTCCACATCTTCCTCTCATCTCTTAGACTCCTTTTCCCCACATCACCACCCTATTGCTGATGCTACCCTCTTTAACCAATAATGCCACTATCTCGTTGCTGCTGATGCATGTCTCTCTCTCTCTCTCTCTCTCTCTCACACACACACACACACATGCATCTCTTTCAATGTGACTAGTCCACATTAAACTGACCTGACATTTTAATGGGTGTTCAGTTTGATGTTGATTTATGATGATTTTTTTTTTTTTTTTAATTTTTTTAGGGACCAACATGGTTGGCGGTTGGTGTAAATGTCCTCCCCAAAACCAACCAACCCAACCTTGTTGCACCCATAGTTTGAACAAAGGCTCATATTATCTGAGCATTTATGCCAATCCCCTTAAAATCTGAAATGTATTTAGAAAATTAAAAGTGGAATTTAGAATAATGTATCAGCCTTGTTGTGTGTATGAGAGAGAGAGAGAATAACATGACTTCTAGGGGAGCCCTGTATCAGATCAACTCTCTTGTCTAATGGCATTCAAGAGTAGTTTCTTCAACTGGCACTCTGTCTTCTTCAGCAATCAAGGCATTGAGTCTCTTCAAAGGAAGGTTGAAATTTCAGTTTTACATCTATCTTTACAAACCAGATAGCTACAGTGCTCCTTCAATAGATACTATAAAAAAATAACTCATGTTTTCAAAACAAGATAGCGTCATGTCATACAAAAGGTTTACAGCAGGAATATACTTCAAAACAGTAACAACAGCATCAATTCTCAATTCCAGAGCTTAATAGAATGGCTTTGTATCCTTCTTAATCAATTTGGTTTTATTGGTCTTTTTCTCCTTTTACCCCTTTGCTCACGTATCTGCTTTATGTCCTTGTTTAATTTTACTTATAAAGAAGATATGTTTGAAGCAAATGCAAGCCAATTGGTGTTCTACATTCAGGCATTAGATAAGAATTATACTAGATTGCTGTAGAGATGTATGTGGAATTTCTGTTTAATAATTTGTGTTTTTCCACGTCATACTAGGTTTTCTTTCATGATAAAATTGGATGCATTTAATGGGTAGTAAGTTTGTATTCAAAATAACAATATCTTGTTCCAGAGATCATGGCTTTTCAAAATGGGTGTCTTGATTAGGGTTTCCATTCTTTAATTTATTTTTAAAGTAGTTATTTTGTGGTCATTAATTTTGCTTTGCCCTTTTTATTTTTTATTTTTTTTGAGATTTTGAATTTCTGCCCCCATTGTCTTGTAGGTGGATGCTTTGGCAACAAAGCGTGGTAAAGAAGGCGGATGGGTTGTTGAGCGGCTACTGAACCAGGTCAAATAATCTCATCAGATAGCCTGAGCAAAATCATGCTCTCCTACTTATTATGTTTAGGTGTACCAATTCATATTCTGATGTTGATAAAATCAACCCATTTCCTACAATTGCAGTTACTTATAGAACTAGATGGAGCAGAGCAGCGGCGGGGTGTTTTTGTTATTGGCGCGACAAATAGGTAAAATTAATTGTTTATCCTCTTCAATTTGTTCTGATGATTACTGCCTTACTGATTCCTTTCAGTTGGCATCTCTTTTGGCAGACCTGGGGCGATGGACAGAGCCATCTTACGGCCTGGCAGATTTGGTAAACTTCTTTATGTTCCGTTGCCCAGTCCGGATGAGCGTGGGTTGATCTTAAAAGCTCTTGGGAGAAAGAAGCCTATAGATGCCAGTGTGGATTTGAGTGCTCTTGGTCGAATGGAAGCTTGTGAAAATTTTAGTGGGGCTGATCTTTCTGCACTGGTTTGTTTATGCTCAAATTCATCTTTTTTCATATTATGTTGAAGCTGATATCTTTTGTGTGTGAGTGTGCGTATGTGGGGTGAGGAGGATGAAAGTAGGGGAGCTGGGTGGGGTTTCAGATGAAATGTCTAAATTTCTATTATTGACAGATGAATGAAGCTGCAATGGTTGCTCTTGAAGACAAACTGACGTCAACTAAGAGCACCTCAGATGCAGCTCCTTGTACCATAAAATCAACACATTTCGAGCGAGCACTGGGTAAAATCTCACCTTCTGTCTCAGACAAGGTATGACTCTCTCCGCTGCCGAAAGTAAATCTCTTAATACCACTTCTGCTTGTGTGTGCTAGCGCATGGATATCTGAACCCAAATGATTTTTATTTATTATTATTTTTCTATAGATATTTTTAACTCTTAATCTTGCTTCTATTTGGGGAACAGCAAAAACGAGATTACCAGACTTGGTCAGTGAGTTTTAAGGCAGCATGAGAAGAATCATTAATCGACCATCTAACATGCCATGGCTGAGGATGCGATAGTGACTACCATAGTAAAAATTGAATGTAAAATGAAGCCAGTTTTGATGTCAAAGTGAATAACCAATTCATTTCCCATTGTCTTTTTCTCATGTTTTATAGGTGTATCAATGTAAGTTAACCTGCTTTCCCCACGGTGGGAATGAATTTTTGTACTGAATGAGGCTCGAGAAATTTGTTGAGTCAGTTATTTCGAGTCTTAGTTGAGAAACTCGTTGAGCCTTTTTAGTAAGAATTATGTTTAGTCTTAGCTCATTTCTTGTTTGAAATTTGCCTTAGAAAAAAGAAGAAGAGATCTTCCGAACCACAACTGAGGGACGCATCAAAAATCATAAATATCTGAAAATTTTATCTGATAACGTTACATTCTTGTCTCAAAATTTAAACCAATAACATATGACATTTAATTAATTTTTATTGATCCAAATTAAGGACGAATCAAAATTTATCAATCATAAACACATAGCTCAAACTTAAAATTGTAAAATAGCATGTCTACTGTTGATTCTCGAGGAGATTGAGTTGTCTGATTGTACATCGTTGTGAACTCGGATGTATCCTAGAATAAAAGCTGTGTTCATGGAACGGTCCAAATGATGTTTTTACTGTAGAGTGAAATTATGATTTTGACCTTGAATGAGTGTCTGATTGCAAAACAGGATATTTATGAAAACACACACACGAAATTATGATTTTGACCTTGAATGAGTGTCTGATTGCAAAACAGGATATTTATGAAAACACACACACACACACGTGTATATTTATTTATTTCTTTTTTTTACAACTTCAAAAATCTTGGTTACATATGTACAAATTAAAGAACTATCAACTATGTGTTTTGATTCTTTTGAATACAATATTTAAATTAAAACTCCATAAACATAAACATAAAAATAAATATAAACTTAAAATCTTTATTTTATTTTGTTAAAGTTTTATCCTTAAAATAAAAAGTTAGTTTCTCTTCAAATATAAAATGAGAATATATTGGACTTCTTGTACCAATACCCGAATTCATTAGGTTTTTTACACTCAATTTATTTTTTCTTTTAAAGTACAAATCAATTCAATACTAAGTTTGAAAGGGACAACAAACATCTAGAGTATTTAAATTTTAAACAAATTTTAGTTCTTAAAAACATTCAAACCTATTTTGTTTTGTTATAATTTTTATTTGAGGATTTGTTGATTGTGATTTTGAGCAGGCCACAAGAACCAAACAGCCCCTCAATTCATCCAACGTATTTACACATGACTTGTTTAAGTAGTTTCTTAATCCTTTGAACTCTACCCTTTTCTTATTATTTTTATTGATTGTGTTTTATATATAATATTGATAAAAAAAACAAAAGATCTCACATAAAAAATAATAATAAGCACTAAAGTGCTTAATCAATTTCTCATCTTAAAAAAGAATAAAAAATAACTAATTAGTCAATTATCCCAACGTTTGAACAATTTCCACCATGTTCTTTAGTAATTTTGTATGTAGTTAAAGGCACACATTACTGTAATATAATACATTAAGGGATAGAACAATTTGTTATAAAATCTTTGAATTTTGCATCCATTATAAATGCTCAATCAATCTCTCATATGAATTTACACGGAAAGATTACTTTAGATATGTCTTCTATGTTTGATGTATCCAAAATTTTCTTTCATTTGTAAGAACACTCAGAATATGTAATTTATTAATTGTTAACCTCTATTAATTAAATAACGTACTTGTAAATGCATTTTAGGTTTAATAAATTTATTAAATTCAAACAAGAGCTATATTAAAACCAATATTTTAGAACTTAAGATAGAAAAATAAAAAGTTTTTATTGATGCTACAAATTCTAAAACATGATTAACATAAATACTAGTAAAATGATGCCCATACTAGGATGAAGTTGAATTGTCTCTATACATTGAATAATAACACCCAACAACTCTAAATGTAAGGCATAAAAGAAATTAAGATTCACAGGATCTGCATGACATGCTTAAATTCTTTTCATTTTTTAATATGAAAATTTTATGTTGTTTTTAAATATATATATATATATATTATATTAAAGTTATTAAATGAATCCTTATATAATAGTTTAGTTTGATTACTTTTTTTTTTTTTTCAAATATCTTAAAGGGTTATGAATATTGAAAATAAATAACTATCTGATTTTAATAGTCCTTAAAATTTCATAACCATAAACATAAACATAAACATTTATTATTATTATTTTTAATTTCGAACGTATTAACTATTTTTTTTCCTCTAAATATAAACATGAAAGTTTATTAACATTAATAAACCAATATTTGAATTTATTAGGTTGTTTGTACTTTTGTTCTTTTGTGGTCTTTCAATATATAAATGAATTTCATATTATGTATGTGTGTGTATATATATATATATATACATATATAAATAAGACAACAAACTTTCAGAAGTTCTAAACTCTAAACAAATTTTAGTACTTACAGATATCTAACCTTATTTTGTTATTTTCTTATTCTTATAAATTCTTTGGTTGATCATAAATTGGAGCTAGCCATAGGGATCAAAGTATTCCATCAATTCACACAATATATTTAACATAAAGGCTCTTATAGTTTTGCTTTGGATGAACTTTTTTTTAATAATTATATTGGCAATTAACATTAATTATGAAAATCTTTAATCAATTCTCCCAACATATTCACATATAAAGTCACCTTCAATTCTTAAGTATTTGAAGCCCCCACCCTTTTCATTAGTATTTCTATATTCTTTGAGTTGGTGTTAACCTTTAAACCCCACATGTTCACAAACAAAAGCTCCTTCAGGTATTTGTTCTAGTGTTTGAAGTGTCCACCATTTTTTTTTAACTACTTGTGTTAATTAATTATGATACCCTCTATTTATTAAATAATGGCGATTGCATCTTAAATTTAATTAATTATTATGTTCACATAAAAGATATATTAAAACCAAAATTAACAACAAACATTAATTGGCATGACAATCTCCAAAACATTAACAAAAATACTAGTAAAAGGATGTGTGCACAGTGCACTAGGATAAAGTTAAATTATCATCATTCTTTGAATTTGTTTTAAAAAGAAATTTAAAATGTAAGACATAGAAAGAAGATTAAGATGCAAAAGATCTCCATATGTGCTCAAATGCTTTTATTTTCTAACACGTAATTTTTATCTTTATATATATATATATTACTAAATGAATCCTAACATATAGTTTTTGTTGTCTCACATAGTCACACGTAGTCACACATGAATGCTACTTTTAGGAATGTCTCCTGTTTGCAAAGATCATACCATTTTCTTTCAGTTGTAAGATCGAACACTTAAAATATGTATTTTACTAATTGTTAGTCAATATTTATTAAATAACTTTTTGTTGAATGCATTTTAAATTCATATAAGAGCTATATTAAAACCAACCTTGAGAGCTTAAGATACCATAAAGTACAAACAACAAAATTTTATTCATGCTCTAAAACATGACCATCAAATATATCTCATCCCCCTTCCCATATATATGTGTGTGTGTTTATCAAATTAAAAAAAAAAACCAATAAAAGGTGTAGGGACACAATTTCGTAAATCCTGCCCAAAGATGGATAGATTAGCCCAAAAGAGCCCCTAAACAATGAATTTGTAGAGAGTAGGTTGAGAAGGACTGGACTAAGAATGATTTAGATCTTCAAGTGGTTGGGACTAGCTCCTCTACCAAGATGAAATTCTGTTTTACACTTAAGATATTATTTTTCGTTCTACGTCCGAGGCTCTCTCTCTTTCTTTCTTTCTTTCTTTTTTTCTCCGCCTCCTCGAAAAGATCCCGATTCTTCCTTTTTTCTCCCCTTTTATACTTCCTCCCCTCCTTTCTTAGCCATCCACGTGTGGATTTTTTTCCTTCCTCTTTGGACACTTGTCCCCCCAGCTTTTTCCAGAACTTGCTTCGTAGAAACAATGGGACTCTTTGCTACTGTTCAGATGTCCTCTCCACATAAATGCGGCCAGAATGTTAGCTGTGGAGCATTCAATGCGGGGTTGGCAGCCTTCCTCCTTGATATTTTGGGATATTTTCTGGGTGTGTGGATTTACTACGTTCGATAAAACCAGTAGAGACTTCTGGGGTACTATTCTAGCCGACCGGTTTCCAAGGTTTATTCTTGCCTCGACCGTCCGAGGTGTTAGTATTCTCGGACAGGTGGTCGTTCTCCCCCAAGTCTTGTTCAGATTCCCCTCCGTTTATCTCGGTCATTATAGATTAGACTAAGTAGTCCTCGGCTGGGCCAAGGTCCTCGGCGTGCAATTTGGGTCCAACATACGGGCCTATGATTCTCGTTCTTTGGGCTCCACGCACAGGCCCATCATATCTGTTGATATTTTTGCCCCCACAAAAGGTTATGCACACTAGGATAAAGTTGAATTATTCCTTTCTTGCATTGAATTTATTTTAACTCGAAAACTATAATTGTAAAGCATGGAAGGAAAATTAAGAGACACATTCTATATGTGTGCTCTAGAATTTTTATTTTCTAATAAGTAAATTTCTGTAGTTATCTACTTATCTTTTCTACATAAGTTGCTAAACGAATCCTAACATGTAATTTATAATTCCTATAGAATTTCAAAATCTTAAAGGTTGATGAGTGCAAATAATAAAGAACAATGTGACTATATTTTAACAAAAGTCTTCATAAACATAAATATTTATTTTTTCTTAAGCTTGAACCTATGAATAAATGTTAATTTTTCTTCAAGTATAAAGATAAAGTTGATTACAGTTTACCTGTTGTGGTTGAGAAATTATATAGTCTTTTGGTGGATCACGTCATCTGTCCATAATTCCACTAAAAAACTCCCACTTGTTTAAAATTGTTAAGTCAGTGTTTTAAAAAAATTTTCAACTCATCAATTTTAAACAGGTATGAGTCTCATAATGGAATGGTAGACTATGTCACTTGTCCACCATGTGGACCTTATAATTTCTCCTTGTGGTTAGGTCCAATTTCATGTTGCCTATTCGTGGTTTGAAAAGTCTCACTTTAACCAAGGTTAGCTTTGGTATGCAAATGTTACCCACATTATCAGTTTCATCATTAAAGATATAAAAAGTATTTAAAAAAAAAAAAGTGAAAAGAAGATCTGAAAGGGTTATTTGAAAAGTTATAGAAATTGCTTTTTTTTTTTTTTTTTTTTTTTTGGCTCAAGAACACTAAAGAAAAAACCCTAGAAATAAATCTAGCTATATCTCATTTCTCTCTCATTCTTTTACCATGGTAATATAGTTGAATAGGACCCACTTAACCCAATTTCAGAATAGCGATGCTAGATTGTAGTCGGTAGGTTACAGTAAAATTATAAGGCACTTAAAAAGTAACATTTCCTCTTCTTACCTACATGGTTTTCAGACCCAGACCGTTCAATGAATTGTATGGATTTCATAGTTGATCGTGTCTTGGACTCTCTTTGTTTTTGTCTGCACTATGTTTCATTTGTTTCTGGGATGAATTAGAAAAAAATTCTGATTTGATATATATATATATATATATATATATAGACACACACAGACATTATGATATGTCTCATAATAATAAAAGGTTTGCATCATAAGAAGTTATTGTAGGATATATAAACTCTCACTTTCTATAAAAGTTTTCTCACTTAACTCACTTGTAATTTTCTCACCAGAAACAATATCTTAGAAGAGGGAAGCATAATCAAGACTGAAGAGACAAGATAAACTTCAAGGCTCAAGCTTCAAGAACCTGTTTCTAAAGACAACTCCGAGAAGACACACAACATGGTCACTTATAATTTTCTTTTATTAGAAAACAATGTACAACTATTCTATTGGAGGTGTAAACTGATATTTTCACGAAATTTATAGAGAATTGAATTTTTATTTGATTTATCCAATTAGACCTCTCTCTTTATCGGCTAATTCTTCATATCTTACCTTAGTATAAAATGAGAATAATCGAAATAAATGTTTATCGAAAAGAACCTAATTGTTTTAGGCAACCAAATTAATTATTTTTTTTTGCATCAACAAGTTTGTTGACATGAAAAGATGTAATACAATATGCGTCGGTGATTTTATATTTGTTGATGGCTTGACACAAAAAGATGTAATACAATATGTGTAATGTGTCAACTTAAATAATGTCGTTATATAAGCTTTTTTGTGTCAAAAAAAATATTGACACAAAAAATTTATTCATTGTCGCAAATTTTTTTTTTATACTTTTTTTTCTCAAATTTTTATTTTATTTTATTTTTTTTTTGAGAAACAAGACAATGTATTTTATTAAGGCAGTCTATTTAAATCTGCCTGAAGAATTGGATCAAGGTCTGGTGGTACATCTTCCGTCTAGACGGCCATAGAGGGTAAAGATTTCGCCCTACGAGCTAAAGAGTGGGCCAGGTTATTACAGTGTCTGCGTACAAAGGATACATTAAAAGTTGAAAAGTACGAACTGAGAAATAGGATATCCTTTATAAGGTGACCATGCTGTGCCAATCTCATGCCTCTGCTCTTCAAAGCTTTGAACAGGGGCTCATTGTCGACTTCTAAAACAATATTATCAAGACCAATTTCCAGTGCAAGCTCAGTCGCTCTACGTGCGGCAAGTGTCTCAACCACGATCACAGTGGCTGGCAGTGGGATTTGTTGCGTCAGCGAGACCATTACGTGACCCTCACAATTTCGGATTACAACTCCCAGTCCGGCCTTACCGTCTTTAGCGAAGGTTGCCGCGTCGTAATTTATTTTGTACCGTGGGGCTTCTGGTGGAGACCAGCCCATCTGTTGTTGACTTCGATGCAGAGAGGGAGTTGCTGAAGGTGCGAGTGCTTCAAGTTGCCTGACTCGAGCATGCTCTGTTATTTTATCTAATGGCAGAGCAGCTTTGCCGAGTCGGAGATTGTTACGCCGATTCCATAGATTCCAGATGACAAGAGAGAACAGCTCCAGTTCCTTATTACCTGCAAAAACAAAATCCATAGCGTCAGTGAAAGTCCTGCTACCCTTGAGTGCTTCATGATTCCACATTGGAGTTTGACTCCATAATGGTTTCAGCACAGGGCAGCAATAAAGCGCATGGTGCGTGTCTTCTTGGTGCAGTTTGCATAAATTACACAAGCTGTCAGAGATGATTTTGCGGCGGACCAAGTTCACTTTGGTGGGTAAGGAGTTTGTGCATGCGTGCCAAATCAGGTTTTTAACCTTGTTTGGCACTTTCAATCCCCATATCTTCTTCCATAGAGGTTTCATGGCTTCTGTGTCTGAGGGTCCTGATTGTTGGAGTGTGTTTGCTTCTTGTAAAAACCTGTAACCCGATTTAACAGAGTACTCCCCATCCGGATTAAAAGGCCAAAACAGAACATCCTCTTGAATGGAGCTACACAGAGGCATATTCTTAATAGTAGTTGCCTCAAAATCATAGAAGATCCGGTCAAGCACATCCTCTTTCCACGTTCTGTTCATTGGATCAATCAAGTCACACACCCAGATCATATCATTCCCATCCAGCTTTGGTGATAACACCCTTGGTTTGTTTTTCACAGGGAGCCAATTGTCTTCCCACACCCGGATAGAATTCCCCATTCCTATTCTCCAGACCGCGCCACGCTTAATTACCTCCCTTCCTTTATTATGCTTTTCCAAGCATATGATGCATTAGCTGGGGATTTTGCTTCCATCACAGAGGTAGTTGGAAAAAATTTGGCTTTGAAAACCTTGTAGTAAAGTGAGTGGGTGTCATGTAGAAGTCTCCACGTTTGTTTTGCCAAGAGTGCGTCATTAAACATGGCTAGGTCTTTGAAACCCATACCTCCTTGTGATTTAGGCTTACATAAGTCCGACCATTTCATCCAATGAATCTTTCGATTATCATCTCTTTGACCCCAAAAAAATTTGCGGATTAGCGCCCTAATCTCATTGCACAAGGTGAGTGGTAATTTGAAACATGACATGGTGTAAGTGGGAAGAGCTTGTGCAACCGCTTTAATAAGAATTTCTTTACCTGCTTGGGATAAGAGTTTTGACTCCCAACCTTGTAGTTTCTTCCAAATTTGCTGCTTTATGTGAGTGAAGCTCTCGGTCTTGTTTCTACCAACTAGGGAGGGGAGACCTAAGTACTTCTCATATTATTGAACCACCGTTACACCAAGCATATCTTTGATCCTATCTTGGGTATCAGCATTAGTGGTCTTGCTAAAAAAGAGTGTGGTTTTAGCTCGATTTATTTGTTGACTTGAGGCGTGCTCATATTTAGCAAGAATGTTCAATAAAGCTTGGCATTCATTCTCCGTAGCCCTACAAAAAATTAAGCTATCATTTGCAAAAAGTAAATGGGTTAGTTTAGGGCCATTGCGGCAAATTGACACACCGTAGATATCACCATTGTTTGTTGCTTTACTTATCAATCCATGCAGCCCCTCTGTGCACATGAGGAAAAGGTATGGGGATAAGAGATCTCCTTGTCGAAGTCCCCTTGATGGTGTGATGTGACCGTGGGGTTCTCCATTTATCAAAACAGAGTATGAAGCTGTGGTAATGCATGCCATCATTAGTTTCACCCATTTATCTTGAAAACCCATCTTCACCAAGACTTTCTCCATAAAAGTCCATTCCACCCTATCATATGCCTTACTCATGTCCAGCTTCAAGGCCATAAAACCTGTCTTCCCCGAATTATGATTTCTCATGCTGTGCAATGGTTCGAAAGCCACCAAGATATTATCTGAAATCAAACAATCAGACATAAAAGCACTTTGGTGTTCCGAAATGAGTTAAGGCATAATAATTTTCAATCTATTTCCCAAAACTTTTGAGAAAATTCTATAAAGCACATTACTCAAACTTATTGGCTAAAATTGAGACACATATTCCGGCTTCTTAACCTTTGGTATTAAAGTGATAAAAGAGTGGCAGAGTGATTGTGGGAACACACCACTATTGAGATAATGCAATATGGAGTGAGTAACATTAGACCCAATCAGGGACCAATAGTCATGGTAAAACAAAGGGGGCATACCGTCTGGGCCAGGAGATTTTAGGGGGGGCCATCTGTTTTATTGCCACCTCCACCTCTTCAAATGTAAACTCTTTACCAAGTTGCACGTTCATGTCAGGCGTAATCACTTGTGGGATAACATCGATAACTTCATTCAGGCCACTCGGTTCGGCAGATGAGAACAAAGTCTGGTAGAAATCTAGGATAGTATCATTCACGTGTTCTTGCCTAACACACTAGCTGCCCATGGCATCCCGTAATTTGGTGATATAGTTTCGTTGGCGTCGTTGTGAGGCTTTGCTGTGGAAGAATTTTGTATTATGGTCACCATCTCTAAGCCACACTATTCTTGATCGTTGGCCCCACATCTTGGATTCCTTATCCAGTAACTGATTTACTTCCCTTTCTAACAACTTCATACTGATCGAGTTCCCAGACCGAGCTGCCTTTTTTTCTACATGTTTGAGTTGCTTACGCTTATTTTCAAGTTCTCTTCTGACGCTTCCAAAACATTTTCTACTCCATCGTGTCAGCTCCTTTCCACATTTGTCTATTTTATTGAGAACTCTAGTGTCCCACGGGTCTATAACTCTTTCCCTCCACACAGCTTCAACTGTATTCATACACCCCTCATCCGTTAGCCACATTTGCTTGAATCTAAATGGTTTATGGAAACTCGAATACATCCCTTCCGGGGTTATCTACAAAGGTTTATGGTCAAAGGTTGTTACGTCTAGATGGTGGATTTCGGTACCTGGGAACCTTATGAACCAATCAACTGTGGCTAAACCTTTGTCAAGTCTCTCAAAGATTGTGTAATCGGCAAAGTGCTTATGCCATAGGTCGATGAAACTACAATCATCCAGAGCATCTTGAAAGAGTTGCATCTGTGAATGAGGCCTGGTGCTTCCCCCAATTTTTTCGGATTGGCAAGTGATCTCATTGAAGTCACCTGCACATAACCACGGTGAAGTTCTCCTTCTCTTCAAGTCTCTCAATTTATCCCACGATTCATGTCTTTTTTGAGTATCCGGTTCATCGTAAAAACCGGTGAATCTCCATTAATTAGGTTTATTTTTATTAATTGTGGTGTCTATATGATTCGAGGAGAAAGTTTCAATATCTAAGTTGAAGTCTTCCTTCCAAAATAGTGCCAGACCACCTGCTTTATTTCTTCTCGGAACCTCAAACAGATTCTTGAATTGAATTCGTCTTTTCACTTGTTCTAGCCTAGCTTTATCTGTCCATGTTTCGGCCACAAACACAATAGAGGGATCTTTTGCCCACACCAAATTTGCAAGCTGATCAACTGTCAATGGGTTCCCAAGCCCGCGACAGTTCCACACTAAAAGACTCATTGCTTCTGGAAGGGCTATTGATCAGCCTCTGCCAATATCAAAACATTTTCCTTACCACTCTGAGAAACCATTATTTTCTTGTTTGGTAACCCAGTATGGTTTGCATGGTTGCTAGCTGACCTTTTCTGACCCAGGATTTCAATCATATCTGAGGTTGGTTCTCCTCCATTTTTGAGTATACGTTTCCAGGTTGTGAGGTTGGCTTTGTTTTGTGGGGACACTTTTAAATTGGAAATATCAGAGAGGGGGTTGGGTGGTGTTGGTGTCATGGTAGAATTTTTGGAGGGAATATCGTGGTATTGTGTTGGTATGGTAGTATGGGTTAATGTGGGGTTGGCTTTTTTTTGTGGGGGCACTGTCAAGTTGGGAATATCAGAGAGAGGGGTAGGTGGTGTTGGTGTCATGGTAGAATTTTTGGAGGGAATGTTGTGGGATTGTGTTGGTATGGTATTATGGATCAAAGTGTGGTTGGCTTTCTTTTGTGGGGACTCTGACACGTTGGAAATATCAGAGAGAGGGGTGGGTGGTATTGGTGACGTGGTAGGATACTTGGGGTGAGAAGTGGGGTAATGTGTTTCTGGAGTATTATGGGATGACGTGGGTGGATGGTTATTATGGGGTAGGATGCTATGGGAGTTGTTATCTGTCAGAGGTAATTCGAACCTATTTAAATCTCGATCAATATCCTTAATAATCTTCTGGAAATCATCCTTGTGAGTAAATTGATGCATAAAATCCGAGTGTGATTGAGACAAGTCAGCAGTAAACTTACCACCAAGGAAAGTATCCTTTACCTGCGGATTCGACGCCTTTCCCGAGTCTGTACTTTCCATCGCGGGCTGTGTTGTCATTTTAGATTTGGTTGACTTAACTGTCACCGGCAGGTGGTGGATGGGTCCTTGGGTTTGTTCTCTGGTTGGCGTATCTACCTTCCTCGTGTAAAACCCCGGAACTGAGACCACTGATTTGTTCTTACCGTTGAACGGCGATGCTTTAATCCAGGACCCGTATTGCTTCTCCATTTCAGCTAACGTTCCTTCGCTCGCAATCCACAGATCGCAGTCTTTATCGCTATGCGTTAGGCAACCGCACCAGTAGCACAGGTTAGGAAGCCATTCGTATTTGAAAGAGACCCATTGCTCCCTATCATCATCAAAAGCAATCACACGTCCCCTACACAGGGGTTGGGAAATATCCATTAGAACACGGACCCTCATAAAACTGCCCTCGTCCACCGTAGGTGCATTTTGTAGTTGGCATACCTGCACTGTCTCACATAATCCTTCCGCCACTCTCTTGTTCATGAACCTAACTGGAATACATGCACCTGAACCCAAAAGTGGGTGAGGTTAAATGTCAGGTCTTCAACTTCAGAGTCTGCTTCATACCGTTGCAACACCATAAGATTTTTATCATAACTCCATGGTTCGTTTGCAAGGATATTATCAACATCTGCCTTACTATCGAAAATGAATAGTACTATATAATTTCCAAGATTTTTCAACTTGAAACCATTTCTAGATCGCCACAAAGGTTGGAAGGTCGCTGCAATGGTGTCCATATTCAAAGCTCTCTTCGTTAGGAATTTGGCTGCGATAATATATTCAGTCGTAGCCAAATCTGGTCTCATACGAAACTTAGGACCTTCCCTTTGAGAAAGAGAGAGTCCTTTCCACTGCTTCGTGAGTTCATCCATGGAGGTGAAGTACAGTGTTTCCCAAAAACCCAAGAAGAAACTTTCACTAGCGACAGAGAAACTTATAAGTTAGCATATTGCACTTTTGTCAACTTTTTAAGTTGGGGTGAAGATTTAAGGAATGATGATTTACCGCATTTCTATGTGGCAACTATTTGGTTGACAAAAAAAAAAAAAATAGTGTCTGTTTTATATCATCCGTGTCAACTTTTAGTTAATGCTAAAATTCGATTTTCTTTGTAGTGATTAGGGAACTCTTGTCACTCATCACTAGTACCCACATCTTTTAAGAGATGTTTGATTGAGGTTCAATTAATAATGATGTACAGAATTGTCAATGAGCTGATCGTCCACAAGCATGCCAATTAGGGTCCTTGAAGAACAAGAGAACAAAGAACCAACAAAGAGCATCAATGGGATAATTCCGAAGGTTAAGTCAGTGATAGAAGAATATCAAAGAACTTAAAAGTGTGCTAGGAAATTTCACGTACCTTAAGGAAGAGGTGGCTCGGTGCTTATATAGTGGTGTAGAGTCGACCAAGATCACTTGAATGTAGGATCTTTCCTTGTAGAGAAGATCTAGAGTTGAGGCCATGAGATCTTAGAGCTTTTCTTCCCATATTGGGAAGATACGAACGTGTAGTAAGGTCTTTACACGTGGTGTGCAACTTCTTTCCATATAGGAATGCATGAGTGGGGAACACCCAAATATCGTGGAGGGCAAGTGCTCTCACCTGTCAGTACACCTGTCGTCCTGTCGGTATGCTTATCCTCCTTTAGTATGCTTACCAATTCGTCAGTGTCCGTCCTTACCCATTGGTAAGCTTGTCACCTTGTTGCTAGTATTGTGGTTGGTGCAGTGGATTGTGGTTGGTGGGGCAGTGGATTGTGGTTGTCAGTTGTGGGTCACTGTGGGTTGTGAGTTATAGTGAGTGTGTGGTTGAGATTTGGTGTGGATTGGATTTGGTTGTGGCTGAGATTTTGTGATGGTGGTGGAAGAGGAAGGTGGATGGGTTTTGAGAAGAGGAAGGCCGGAGGATGTGGCTAGGTTTGTGGTTTTGTCTTGTTTTTTTATTTTTTTTTTATTTTATTTTTCCTATGGTGGTAGGGGGTTCTAATTTGTAGAGGTTGTAGATGCCGGTGATAGTGGTTTTGGGTGTATTGTGTTGGTTGTTTATTGTATTGAATATATTATTCTGTTGTATTGTTTATATTATTTTAATGTGTTGAATACTAAAATAAAACCTTTGATGTTGGGTATATTGTAAATTGAGTTGTTAAAATAAATAAAGTGGTTTTTGAGTTCCTAAAAACTATATTTTTTACATGCTTTACTATGAATGTTCTTAAAATCTTTGTCACTCTCTCTGTTACGTTCTCTCTTCTTCTTGTCAGTATGCTCACTAGAAAATTTCTTTTAGGCAAGTCCTTACACGTATAGTACACCCAGACTTTTTCACTAAAACAAAGTTGTGAATGCAGAACCGATGACTGTTTCATTTCGATTCTAAAGCAAGCTAATTAAATATTTTGGTTCAATGGAGTACCATTTTGAAGCTTTCGATATTTCCCGTTCTTGATGTCGGTACTCAACTGCTTAGGTTTCAGACTTTGGTACTTCTTTCCTCTTAAATGTGCAGTAAGGGGGAAAATTTGACTAAGCATTTGGATGTTTTAAAAAAACACACTAAAAAATTACTCTTATTTATTTTAGCATAAAATTTGTGGTGGTTGCAGTGGTGGGTGAATTTATTTGAGAGACAGTAAGAGCAAAAGAGAAGGAGAGAGGGAGAGAGATGAAATGATGAGAAAAATTAAAAAAATATATATTAAAGAAATTAATAAAATATTTTTTTTTTGAGAAACAATAAAATATTAAAAAACAAAGCTACTGTAACAGAGTAAATATACGCATTCATTGTAGCAAAGATGTAAATATACACATTTATAGATGGGTTGAGTAACAGTTTTTTGTTGTAAATTTTACAATATTATAATTACACACCCACCGTAAATGCTCTTAAGATTTTTTTTTAGAGAGCTTTAAATGCTCTTAAGATAGTAAGGCCTTTACATACTTCTTTACATGGAAATTGGACAATCATTCCCATCAAACTTGTCCAATGATGGCATCTGGGGGTAAATGGATTGAAGTACTTGAAGTACATAAGGACAGAGATTGAGAGTATGAACTATTGAACTATGAAATTTCTTCATAATGGCGAGACTTCCGAACAATTTGTTCCATTTTATCCAACAACTTCTTCTCACTTCTCAACGGTTCTCATCGTGCATGGTTGGTTTGGGAGCACGAGGAATTGCCTTCCCTCATTTGCATTTGGTTTTGGACCAAAGTAGTGATTAGGTCATTTATGGTCTATTTGGATGGAGGGAGGAAGAAGGGCGAGTGAAGGAGAGTAGAGTAGCGTTGGCTAAAAATAAGTTAATTTTGTGCTAAATCTACTCTACTCCCTCTCCTTCTCCCTCTCCTTCAATCCAAACAGAAAAAGAATTGGTTTGGTACTTTGAATGTGGATAGTGTAAGATAGGCTTTTTGGCAAAGCTTCTTTGTGGACTTGATATGTTTCAAAGGTTGGGCTACAGTTGGACCCTTGGTATGATCTCAGAATCCTTGGAGCTTCAAAATCAGTATACAATCTTCTTGTGGATCCCACAAACTTGAAGCCAGTGTAGAAACTGTCTTCAATCTCCCTCTTCATCTCTTGACCAAGTTCTATTCTACATTAAATTTGGCCTAAGTGTGCGTTTGTTGCTAGATTAGGGTTTGTTTGATATCTGCTTATGTTGCTGAAACTGAAAACTTTTTGTTGAAAATACTATAGATAAAGATAAAAATTAGCTGAAATAGTATAGTAAGACCTATGAATAGTACCAAAAAGTGCAGTAGGGCCCATGAATAGTAGCAAAAATAAACTAAATAGTAAAATAAGCTGGCTTTTTAATCTAGTGCCAAATGCACACTAAAAAGTCAGCTTATTTTTGCTACTATTCATGAGCCCCATTGTACTTTTTGGTATTATTCATTGGTCTCACTATACTATTTCAGTTAACTTTTACCTTTATCAACAACATTTTTAGTAAAAAGTTTTCAGTTTTAGCAAAATAAGTGGGTCCCAGACAGACCCTAGTATCCGTTTGGATACAACGTCTGCGTCCCACGTCTGCGTTTCATTTTTCATTTATATTTTTTTGAGTGCATTTCTGTCCTTCTATGGCTATGGTAGTTTTCTAGTGGGTCTCGTGCACTGTTCACGGGACCCACAAACCTCTTTTTTCAACAAAACTTTCATTAAAAATGGGTCTTACGGCACTATTCACACATTTAATAATTATTTCACTACAGTGTTTTAGTCTCTTCATTTGATGTATTGGATTATATGCATTTTGTTGGGCCTTATGTATTAAGCTTGGATTCATTTTAAGGCCCCATTTCAAACAAGTGCAACCAAGATCACACACATAGGCAATTGTGATGCAAAATTACTTGGACTTGAAATCCAAGGGGCAGGATTTAATTGGGGTATCTCATGTTGGATAGGGTTGGCTTTGGGTAGGACATTGCACTTTTTACTTTGTGACAGGGAGTGTCCTCTTAGTCCAAACAATAAGGTTTGTTCCTTTCTATTCCTACTCTGGAGAATCAAGCGACTACTAGGCGGTGGGATGATAGGCTCAGTTTGATACCCAAGTCTAAGGAAGACTGCTGCGATTCGAAGCTACTTCTACCTGGCTTTCGGCATATCACACATTGAGTAGTAAAATAAAGCAAGACAATGATGCATGCTAAGGCAAAGATGACAATAAAGGAAAGCTTTTAATATACATATCATGAATAGCCATCAATTTCAATGTGAAACTTATCCCTCAATGTCCTTATTAGAGTCGCCACTGAGGATCCACTTTCTTTTCTAGCTTGGAAACCTTCGAAAAGAATAGGAAAGAGTTGTGTTCATCACGTGTAAGTGAGTCACAATTAATTTTTTCATAGAAAAATTAGAAAACCATCATGAAGTGCCCCTTTATTGAATCACTTGAACATTACATCAATGAATAATATAGAAAAGAAAAAAAAAATTACATGGCTTTGGTTGTAGATACAATCTAAGAAAGAGATAATGTAAAATGTATTGGTCCTAGGTACATTTTAGAAAAAGAAAAGTACTTTGCTTTGTTTTCTAACTACAATATAAGAAAAGCCAAAAATAATAATGTAAAATGTATTGGTCCTAGGTACATTTTAGAAAAAGAAAAGTACTTTGCTTTGTTTTCTAACTACAATATAAGAAAAGCCAAAAATAATAAGCACTCTGTTTGCAAACTCAATATTTGTGTTAGAGATATATATTAGACATATTGACCCAATGTAATAGGCCTAAGCCCACTTCTATTTGTACTAGTAGTCTAGGGTTTAGTCGCCTATATATACTCATGTTAGGGTTCATTATAACACAGGACATTGTACTACACTCTTACACAATAAAGATGTAGCCCTTAAGGGATTCCTCCGTGGATGTAGGCCGACAAGGCTGAACCACGTAATCCTCGTGTTCTTGATGTTCCCATTCTATGCTTCTTCTTCCGCATCTATTCTAGCATATACAACATAGTATAACACATTGCGTTGCCAATAATATTACATTTAACATGGTATCAGAGCCAAACTTCGTTCTTGGCATCAAACAAACATCTCTACACAGCAAAGAAGATTCTAACGTGCACACCATCATCACTCCACGTCAGCAGCCACGCAAGCCCTAGCCACGTGAGCCCTAGCCATGTCATCAAACACGCAGCTCGCCGCGTCAGCAGTGTCGCCTCGTCAGCATCACGTCACCTAGCTGATCGTTGACCCGGACCGACCCGACCCGGACCACCCGGATCTGACCCGTAAGCACTGACCGTTGACTTTGACCAGGCTCCGTTGACTTTCGTTGAATTTGACTTTTGCGTTGACTTTGACCGAAAGTGAAAATTTTCGAAATGGCCTATTTTGCTCAGTTTTTCGCGTAGATTACGATTTTGGGCTCCGTTTCTTCATTTGAAACTCCAAAATTGGTCAATTGGCACATTCTTCATTGTGGTTTCTTCAAAGGCATTCTTCAAGGCATCTCCAAGTGATCTTCTCATGCTTATTCAACCTCAAGCCTTCATCGAGCTTCCGCCTTGAGTTTGAGGGAGGGTGTTAGAGATATATATTAGACATATTGGCCCAATGTAATAGGCCTAAGCCCACTCCTATTTGTACTAGTAGTCTAGGGTTTAGTCGCCTATATATACTCATGTTAGGGTTCATTATAACACAGGACATTGTACTACACTCTTACACAATAAAGATGTAGCCCTTAAGGGATTCCTCCGTAGATGTAGACCGACAAGGCTGAACCACGTAATCCTCGTGTTCTTGATGTTCCCATTCTATGCTTCTTCTTCCGCATCTATTCTAGCATATACAACATGGTATAATATATCGCGTTGCCAATAATATTACATTTAACAATTTGAAATCGAAGACTAGGTTATAGAGATAAGAATGTGTTAGACACTCATTTTGCCTTATTCATAGATTAGTCTTTGAGAAATTGATGGCTATGTCATGTATGCACTTACATCCAACTTGTTATATTGCTTTGCAATGCTTGAATATAAATGTGCTCATGTAATATTTGATATAATCATAAACTTAGATCTAATGCATGATCATATTATTCGATGGATGATTATGCTAATCAACATATATCATTAGAAATCAACATGATATATATGTGATTATAAACATATAAATTATATTAAGGTTTATACCTGTTGGAATATTTAAAAAAAAAATAGTATCTTTTATTTTAAATTTTAATTAAATGACCTTTTAATTAAATAAATAAAACCAGCTATTTTTTATTTATATCCTTTCCGTTTCTTTCTTCTATTAAAATTTGAAATTTAAATCTAATAAAACATTAGTGACAACTATCAAATTGTCAACCGTACGTTGTTTTTAAACATTCTGATATGAATCCTTATATGAGAATTGTCACTTACTATTGAATTTTTTTTGAATTGATTAATCAAAGCAATGACGAGAGAAAAGTTATTTACATTATTCAATCCCATTAAACATGATTTTTACTATATATTCATTGCCCTATCTATATACAGGCCTACTTGTCTCACAAAAGCAGATGGTGTGTGGATTATTTTATTTTATTTTATTTTTTGCCTTTTATCATCTCCTACATGCAACGATTTTCAAAAATTCTTCTAGGTCATTTTCCTCTTCTTTTAGAAAATATACATTTTCTACACTCTTTATTTTGTGTTTAAAAAAGTACTGTTTGAGAGTTCCTTAACCAACATTATTCAATAAGTTGTAGACTTGTTAGGATATACAGCTTGAAGACGGGGCTTATTGTATCTTGGGGCAGACACCAAAATTGTTTAGTCCACTATACTAGAAATCTTTGTAGGTGATGTGTACCGTCTCAAGAGAGAGACCTAATCAATGCCTCAACTCTGCCGCCTAAAAATTCTTGGAATTGACCGTAACTATGTTTATAATGTTATGAGATGATTTTAAAGTACCAATGAGATAATATCTCTTTCTCTTATTTATGGTAAATACAATTTTAGTGAAATATGATAATATAAATAATGCTTCTTTGTATTATGAGTTACAATTTATTTATTATATAATGCTCTTAGGGACAACAACCTACATGCACGACCTCTTTCAAGTGATATGATGGCAGATTTCCTCTGCCGATGTGAATTTCCTTTTTATGCTTAGATCCTTTAATTAATCTTTAAAACTTTTGCTTGAATTTTTGAGGGAGTTGTGCATGCCAAGGTAGGTTGTAGATTGTAGAATGATTTGAGAACAATTGTGTGGTGTAGACTCTGTTATGTGTGTGTGTGTGTGTGTTTTTTTTTTTTTTTTTTTACTGAATGGATGTTTATAGACTAGAGTTTCTGGGATTAGATGACATGAAAAGAGTAATGTTACATGAAGTAACTTAATGTCTTTTTCAAGATTTTCTCAACAACAATTCTCTAATGTGATACATGGAATTAGAATACCCTAATTTGATGTGGGAGTTGTATGTATAAAGGTGAATGGATACGGGAATTTGAATTTCCCTCCCTTTATTTCTTCCAAATGTTTTGAACTCATGTTTACCTTGTACATGTTTGAATTAAAATTTGAGCTAATAAGAGGCACAAAAATTTGAATTTGGCAAAATATTGGAACCATGTGTTGATCAAGCTTTTGTGACATTTTGGCACTTAAATTTGATTTTTACATGATTTTTGCTCTTTTTTATTATTTGTTTTAGGATAATTACAAATTTAAAAGTCCTTTTTAGCACCTTAAGGATTAGGGTGTGTTAGGACATATGTGAATCATGTTAAGAACGTATATTATTTAGAATTGGCTAATCATTTGACAAAACGCACTTTACTTGTAATTGGGTAGATTTAGGATGTGTTTAATACTTCAAGGAACAAGAAGTTCAAGCCCATGTATTGAAGCCATGCAAATCAGTTCAAGAATCAAGTGAAGCAGTGCTGTATTTTAAAGCTCGACAAATGTATTTATCGAGGTTTAAAATGTGAAGCTCGACAGCTGTATCTATCGAAAATTACGAAAATCAGTTTTTCAGATGTCATTTTCAATTAAGGAGAGTCATGGGGATGGAATGATGACATCACAAGTAAAAAAAAGCCACTTGATTTAGAAGAGAAAGAAGAAGATGTGAATTATGAAGGTTCAGAGAGACCTTCCTCAACACTCCACCGCTATGCATCATCAATAGGCAGTTCATCAATCCGAAACCCAGGTAGCATTTCTCCATCGTTGAGTTAAGATGGAGTGGAAACATACAATTGTGATCCATTTGAATTTTTGCAACAAGCCTTCCTTCAACATCCTTCAAAACAAGAGAGAGTTTCTCCATGTGTATAATATAACCCTTTTCTAGAAGTTGCCTAATGCTAAGAATATTGCTTTTCATGTTGGACACATAGTACACACTATATATATATCTAAAAGCTGAAACGTAGCATTTATTGTTGCTACGCTCTAGTTAAGTCACATCAGTGCTATGTCATCATTTATTTTCTTTCTTTCTTTTTATTTTTTATTTTACTGATTGCCATTTATTGAGTCTCTTATTAAATTTAGGTGTTACTTTATCTTCAATTTTATCGTCTATCTCTCCATTGACCTAGACTCTTAAGATGCCACTATTATATGAAATTCTTTAAGTCACCGATACTTTATCTCCAAATCTATCGTGTGTCTCTCTATTAACGTAGACTCTTGAGATGCTGCTATTATATGGAATTCCTGTAGTCACCGATAGATTGCAACCTCCTTACCTCTCATTTTTTTTTTCTATAAATTTTCAATTGTTCTCTCTTTACAACTTGATCAGTATGGCTTTCAATGAGGTAGTTTCTTGAGTTTTTTTCTGTTCTTTCAGTCATGGCTCAAGTTTGTCTACCAAAACCCAATCCAATGAGTGCAAGAGACAGATAGTGACTCTAGAGCTTGCAGACGAAAATGAAAAGAGACAGATAGTGACTCTAGAGCTTGCAGACGAAAATGAAATAAATGAGAGGTGAACATTAGTAGCCCAAGTCCAAAGGGTATAAACTCAAAATGAGTTTTGCTATTTGTATTATTCTTATTCTTCCTCTTCTTCTTCTTCTTCTTTTTTTTTTTTTTAATCTATTCCCATCTCATTAAATTTTTTTATTCTTTTTCAAAATTGATTTGAGTTGGGCATTTGATCATGTTTGTTGTAAAAGAGAAATTGCTATTTTTCTCTTTTTCTAGTCGTCTTATATGCTAAACTAAATTTCAGTTTTATCTTTGTTTCATTAGTCAATTCCTCAACGCATGTCTATGATCAAGACTCGCTATCATTGGAGGCTTTTTAATCTATTGAGGGTCATACTAATCAATTGGTAACCATTCTTTTCTTAGAAACTTTTGAAGGAAAGAGGAATAAATTCGTTGCTTTTCTTGGGTGGTGCTTGATAATTTGCTTTTTATGGTTCAATATGCATCAACTATATTAGATTTTCATTTCCTTATACTAATATTTTTTTGTTAATTGTTTAATTTGACTATTTGGTGTCCCAAAAATTGTGGGAAAATGGAAGAGAAAAGAGAGTAGAGTTTGAATCTTAAATTTTTTTGTGTATGGAACATGGGATGTAATAGTTAAATTTTTTTTTATCTTAATTTTTTAAAGGAAATTCTATTTCTTCAAAGTACATTAGCTAAAGTAAATTGTTGTGTTGTGCCTAGAATTTTTGTGTTTGGGACCTTAGTTGGCTTGTTTGGTTGACAAATAACTTTGGGGATTGTTTAGTTTTTGAGAAATTTTTTGGTATTTTAGGAGTGACTTAATTCAAAGAACTGAATTATTTTTAAATTCCATTAGTCCCTAGCCTTATGCTAATTTGTGTGGATACAAAAACTAACTGGTTCTTGATTTTTGAATAACCCTATCTATAATACTGTGTACATGAACAATAATTGGGTTTTTAGTTTTAGATTTTGAATTATGCTATTTTTTCAATAACTTGATTTTCTTTTTAGAATTTTCTCTTCTTGAATATGTAGAATACTATGTACATGAGTTTTAGACAAAATTTAACAATACTATTTCTTTTGGATTTTACTATTTTTTTTTTCCTTATTAAACGCAATATGATATAGCTGATGTGTTCCAATGAAGGCAAAAGCAATTTAACGAATACAATCTGATAACTTTCCATAGCCATTTGAAATTCATAACCTAGAATGCTAATAGACATCTTCTTTGAGACAAGAACAATTTGCTGAGTTTTGCAAATTTGCCATCAACTTTGACCATGTTATGGCAATACAGGTGACTCACTTACTTACAATTTGTATACGCACTATTTTGATTTTTTGTGGGAATTTAGAACAATGACAATTGAGTGATTTTTTTATGGACACATTGATAAATGTCTGTAGTGGACATGGGTGGAATCAATGGCAAATTACTATTTGACAATTTGGTCATTGATGGAAATTGGTATAAGTGAGAGTCTATGTAATTTGATCATTTTGCTGAAGTAAGGTTTGTTTAATATGTATTTTATTTATTTATCTTATTGTAAATAAGTTTTTGTACATGATGATTCTAACCTATAAAACTTCACTTTAATTTTTTTTTTTTTTGTGATCTTATTCTTTTATGTTGGAAACTAATTAGACATCACTTTTAGGAATTAAGGATTTAGCAACTGGTACGAAGGTTGCACCTCAAAATTTAGCAGAATTAAAATATGATACAATCTCATCATGGGAAGAAAAATAGGAAATCTAATGTTGTGTTGGCATGTCCCTCCATTATTGGGTTACAAATACTATATCTATATAAAAAAAAAAACCCAATATAATAGAATGATATATTTGTAGTAATAGAATGATATATTTGTAGTAATAGAGAGTTGGAAAATACTTTTAGAAATAGTTCAATTTTTAAGGAGAAAACTATCTTCAATAAATTTTAGAGAATAAATTATGAATTATAACATATTACAAAATAATTATATATTTCCACGCATTGTGTGGGTTTGCGACTAGTTGGAGATAAATTGCAAAACGCTATTACTTTGAGATATTATAATTTTTCCTTTACCTTTTATGTGCAATTTGGATGAGTCTCCCAAACGAACATCAGCTTGAATACCTTCAACAAGCTTAACAAAGAGCTCTTTTTTCCACTTATGTCATTGCTAACTCCAGAATCAAGATACCACATCTCTTGCAAATTATTTGCTTTTTCTTGTGCAAAAAGAAGTGTACATTCTTCTTTTTCAACATTGGATGCCTCAACTAGCAGTCTGATGCATAATGTTCAAATTTGTTGTAATTGAAATATTGGACATTTCTATTACCTCCACGTCCACAAGTAGATCTGCCTCTGAATGTTCCTCTTTTCCGACCTTTGAAGAAATTAATAAAATATTCAAATACAAAACTATAGTAACCGTGTAAATATACACAGTTATTGTAGTTAAAATGTAAATATAAACATTTATAGATGGGTTGATATGAGTAGTTTCGGGGCTTTAATGTGTAAATTTGACAATTTTTTAAATTATACACCCACTATGAATGCTCTTAGGATTGTAAGAGCAATTACATCAAAGTTCTAAAATAGCTAAAATGCTATTTTAGCAATCATACTTGTATGTATCTTAGAATAAAATTTGTGTTTGCGGAATGGTCCAAATGATTTTCTTACTGTAGAGTGAAATGAAATTATGATTTTGACATTGAATGAGTGTCTGATTGCAAAATAGGATGTGTACAAAAATATAATTTTTTTTATATAATTTTATATATATTTATTGTTTATGCAACTTCAAAAATCTTGGTTACATATGTAGAAAATAAATAACTATCTTTTTTGAATATAATATCTAAATAAAAACTTCATAAACATAAACATAAACATAAACATAAACATAAACATAAGCATAAACATAAACATAAACATAAACTTAAACCTTTATTTTATTTTGTTAAAGTTTTATCCTTAAAAAAAAATAGTTTCACTTCAAATATAAAGATAAGAATATATTGAAATGCTTGTACCAATATCTGAATTCATTATATTGTTTACACTCAATTTATGTTTTCTTTAATTTTAATGCATAAATCAATTCAATACTAAGTTTGTGAGGGACAACAAACCTCTAGAGTATTTAAATTTAAAAAAAAAATTAGCTCTTAAAAACATTCAAACCTATTTTGTTTTATTATAATTTTTATTTGAGGATTTGTTGATTGTGATTTTGAGTAGGTCACAAGAACCAAGCAATTCCCTTAATTCACCCAACGTATTCATGCATATGACTTCTTTAAGTATTTTCTCAATTCTTTGAACCCCTATCATTTTCTTGCTAATTTTATTGACCGTGATTTGTATATAATATATAATGATAAAAATAAGTAAAGATCTCACATAAAAAAAAAAAAAAAAAACACTAATTAAAGTGCTTAATCAGTTTCTCATCCTAAATTGGAAAAATAGTAAGTGTTTAAAACAATTATCTCAAGCCTTCGACGTCCTACCATGATTAGATGGTCGACAAATTAATTACATAAATTTTTATGCAAATACTTCCTTAGATATGTATTCTAAGTTCAATATATCCAAAAAAGAATTTCAATTGTAAGAATACTTAAAAAATGTAATTTATTAATTGTCAACTTCTATTGATTAAATAATCTACTTATAAATGCATTTTAGATTTAATTAAATTTTAAAATTCAAATAAGAGCTATATTAAAACCAGTATTTTGTAACTTTAGATATGAAAATTAAAAAGTTTCTATTGATAATACAAATTCTAAAATATGATTAACATACATACTAGTAAAAAGATACCCACACTAAGATAAAGTTGAATTATCTCTATGCATTGAATAATAACATCCAAAAAATCTAAATGTAAGGCAAAAAAGAAATCAAGATTTATAGGATCTACATGACGTGCTTAAATTTTTTTCATTTTCTAATATGAAAATTTTATGTTATTTACTTTTTTTTATATAAGTTATTTAATGAATTCTTATATAATAGTTTATTTTGATTACTTTTTTTTTTTTTCAAAAATCTTGAAGGTTATGAATGTTGAAAATAAATAACTATATGATTTTAATACAATACCTAAACAAAAATTCATAAACATAAACATAAAAAGTTTATTTTGATTACTTTTTTTTTTCAAAAATCTTGAAGGTTATGAATGTTGAAAATAAATAACTATATGATTTTAATACAATACCTAAACAAAAATTCATAAACATAAAAATAAAAAATTATTATTATTAACTTTGAACCTATAAATATATGTTATTTTTCTTCTTCAAATATAAACATGAAACTATGAAAGAATATTGACATTATTACACTAATATTTGAATTAATTGTTTGTAATTTTGTTCTTTTGTGGTCTTTCAATGTATAAATGAATTTCATACTACATAAATAAATATGAAGACAACAAACTTTCAGAGTTTTCATCAATTCACGCAATGTATTCAAAATAATGGCTGCTTCAGGTTTGTCTTTGGATGAACTTTTTTTTTTTAATAATTAAATTTGAAATCAACATTATGGCGAAAACACCAATTTTGTTCCTACATTTTGTGGTCACAATCAATTTGGTCTCTATATTTTGGTAGCAATCAATTTGGTTCCTATTATTTTCAACTTGAAATCAATTTGGTCTCCACAGTTAACTCAATAACGAAAAATGTCTTTGTGGCAAATGGTGTGCACAATTGGCATACTTGAAGTTAACGTAGCATTAAAATAATAATAATAAATGCCACATCAGCATTTGAATAAACAAAAATTAATTTATCAATTTTAATAAAATTAAAAATTAAAAAAATTAAAAACCAAAAACTAAAAACATGAACCCAGATGATTTTGAACATAAACCTAGATATGGAAACACACATCTCCATAAACTAAAACCAGATCATAACCACAGCAAAAAAACCAAACTCACAATATCTCTACTCATTCCCTCACAACTTTTGTTTGAAGCCCAAAACCTAAGCCACAAAGCCAAAAACCCAAACTCTCAATATCTCGACTCACTTTCTCAATGCTACTACGAAACACTTCATCGACTTTTGTTCATTAATGAAAATTTCATAAAGGAAAAAACATAAAAAAATCCCTTGAATATTTTCTATCACTTTCCTTTTCATTTTCCTAAGGAAGTCCTTGGAATCATTTACACAATGAGCAAAATCCTATTGTAATTTTTTTTTTTTGGTTTTTGTTTTTCCATTAGTTTCATGAGCAAATCTCAAAGGTTCTATATAATTGAACGGTTTTTGCTGAGTTTTAGAGGGGTTTTGTGGATGATTGAGATTGTAATAGGGTTTGAAAATTATTAGGGTTTTGTGGTTTTTGAATTAAGAAAGGTATTAGAGATGGTAGCGTGGATTGTGGTGATGATTGGACATTTACTATTAGTTTTACTAGCAATGGAATTGGGAAGTTGAGGGAGGTAGTGAAGGAGAAGTTGATGGAGTTAATGAATTTTAGGGATGGTTTGACTTTATTTGGCATTTTTCATTTTTTTGAAGGACAAAATTTAGCTACAAAATTGGTTGTAATCTAAGGCAACTTTATTCAATATCTTTTTATTGAATGTGAATTTTGAGAATTCTACCATTGGATTACATCTTCTTCCTATATTCTCAATGCTTACAAAATTTCTAGAAAATTAAATATCAATAGCTATGCCATCAATAAATTATTAGTTTTTGTAGTTTCAAATTATGCACAAAATATAAGCTTATAGATCATATAGTATATAATACATGGGAGTCAATACCGTATCGTACCGGCCTCATACTGGTATAGGTACACCTCTATTTCGTACCGAAAAAAATACTGGCCATACCAGCCTCGTACCGGCCATACCGGCGAATTCTGGCCGTACCGGCCATACCGGACCAGAACACAAAATGCTGTTTTTTTTTTTTTTTTTTTTTTTTTTTTTTTTGTAATTGTGGAAATATTTTAAGGGCCGGATGGTAATACTCATGTATATTATGGTCTTGACGTAGATCCTTTTAATGGATGGGAGTAGATGATCCTATGTAGTTTGTGTTAACTTAATTATTTGTTTTTTTTTTTATATCCAATGAATAATTAAGTTTTTTGTTTTTTATATTGTGTTTTTTTTCTTTGTATGCAATGAACAACTGAAGTAATGTTTTATTGTAAACAGGAGGTAATGCTTTATGGTAAATAGAGATTTCGTGTGTGTGTGTATATATTAAATATATAAAATAGCGGTAAATCCGAAACGGTACACCGGTAATGATCGGTATCCAAAATATATCGTACCAGTGGTCAAACCGGTACAGTCTCCAGTACAGTATTGACTTCCTTGATATAATATCTGATTGACATAAAATTTGACATGTGTATTAAGAGTGTAAAGAACATGCAATTCAATGGTTATATTTTCAAAATATGTAGTAATATTTATTTTATTGAGTAAGGTTGAAACCTTAGGCTACAACCAACTTTGTAGCTAAACTTTGCCCTTTTTTGAATTTGGGAAATTGGAACACACATCTCCATAAAGTAAACCCAGATTTGGATTAATGTTCAAAATCAACCGGGTTCAATTTTATTTTATTTTTTACGTTTTTAGTTTTTAATTTTTTTTAATTTCATCAAAAATGATAATTTTTTTTTATTCAGATGGTGTTGTATTTATTATTATTATTTAGTAGCCACGTCAACTTCAACTGTGCACACCGTTTGCCACACAAACATTTTCCATCAGTGAGTTAACTATAGGGACCAAATTAATTGTATATTGAAAATAATAGGGACTAAATTGACTGTTACCAAAATATAGGAACCAACTTAATTGTGACTCTAAAATGTAGGGACCAAAATAGTATTTTCGCCTAACATTAATTATGAAAACCTTTAATTAGTTCTCCCAACATATTCACATATAAAGCCACCTTCAATTTTAAAGTATTTGAAGCCCCCACCCTTTTTATTAGTATTTCTATATTCTTTGAGTTGGTGTTAACCTTTAAACCCCACATGTTCACAAACAAAAGCTCCTTCAATTATTTACTTAAGTGTTTAAGTCTCTGCCATTTTCTTTCACTACTTGTGTTAACTGTGATGGCCTCTATTTGCTAAATAATGATGAATGCATTTTAAATCTAATTAAAAGCTATATGTTTAAATTACCAAAAACAAAAAACCTTTAATTGATACAGCAAACTCTGAAACATGATTAACAAAAATACTTGTAAAAGAAAGTGTGCACTAGGATAAAGTCGAATTATCTTTATGCATTGAATCTGTTTTAACAAAAAAAAAAAAAAAAAAAAAAAAAAAACTTAAAATCTAAGACTTAGAAAGAAAATTAAGATGCAAAAGATCTTCGTGCTTGCTCAAGTGATTTAATTTATAACATGTAAATTTGAGGTTGTTATTTATTTAATTTTTTTATTTGTTACCAAATGAATCCTAACATATAGTTTTCGTTGTCTCGCATTCACACATGAAGGCTACTTTTAGGTATGTCTCATGTTTTCAAAGATCATACCATTTTCTTTCAGTTGTAAGAACACATAATATATGTAATTTACTAATTATTAGTCAATATTTATTAAATGATTTTCTATTAAATACATTTTAAATATAATTAATTTTTAAATTCATATAAGTGCTATATTAAAACCAAACCTTGGGAGCTTAAGATGCCACAAACATTAAACTTTTATTGATACAAACTTTGAATCATTATCTTGAAAAATGCCACTAAAAAGTCGTGCACACTATGATAAAGTTGAATTATTCCTTTCTTGCATTGAATTTGTTTTAACTCGAAAATTGTAAATGTAAATCGTGGAAAGAAAATTAAGAGACACATTCTACATGCGTGCTCAAGAACATTTATTTTCTAATAAGAAAATTTATGTAGTTATCTACTTATTTTTTCGGACAAAACTTAGATACAGTACCTTACATATTGTTTCTTAGGTATCCCTTTTAAATTGTTGCCATTTGTCTAAAGAAAAAAAAAAAAAAAAAATCAACAAACGGCGTTAATTTCTTTTTTCCTCTTTTTCCCTTTCCCCTAGTCTGGGTCTTTTTCCTTTCAACTAGCCAAAAGCTTCAATTCAGAAGGAAACTTAGAAGTCATAGGCATAGGTCGTTTGATACTTTGGATGATGTTAGAGCCAATGAAGCTTTGGTCTGTGAGGCTTTTAACAAGCCACCCAACCAAAAAAAGAAGCCTCCCATGAGAGAGACCCACCATCCAGTATTGATGCCGGTCACTGCCGAGAGGCCCATGGCTAGCCATTGTCGAACTCAACCCAACCAATGGGAATCGCTGCCAAGATCCACCATCTCAACTCGACACAGAGAGCGTCGTTCCCCAACCCAGATAACTCTGTTGCTCACCGCTTGCCATTCAAACCATCATTGTCGCTCTAAAAAATATCTATGGGTTTCTTGTTTTGAATAAGATCAATGAAGATGAAACAAACTAAAAGAAAAGAGAAGAATAAAAAGACAAAATCCTTTATCTACTGGGCAATAAGCCATCAGGTATTGTACTGTGTGCAGAGGAGAAAAGAAAAGAAAGAAAAAAAAGATGTTTTAAACGCCGTTTAGTGAGATTATTAGTTAGACAGATGGCAGCAATCTAAAAGGGATACCTAAGGAACAGTATGTAAGATACTGTATCTAAGTTTTGCCATATCTTTTCTACATAAGTTACTAAATGAATCTTAACATGTAATTTAGTTTTCGTACACAATTTCAAAAATCTTAAAGGGTGATGAGTACAAATAATAAAGAACTATGTTTTGAGTAAAATATTTAAACAAAAAACTGCATAAACATAAATATTTATTTTTTCTTATGCTTGAACATATGAATAAATGTCAATCTTTCTTAGTATAAAGATAAGTTGAATATAGTTCACCCCTTGTGGTTAGACCCAATTTCATGTCGCCTATTTGCGGTTGGAAAAGTTTCATTTAACACATTAGAGGTTAGCTCCGATATGCAAACTTTACCCACATTGTCACTTTCATCATTAAAGATATAAAAAAAACATTTAAAAAAAAAATAGAGAAAAGAAGATCTAAAAAGGTGTATGAAAAGTTATAGAAATTGCTTATGTTTTGGCTCAAGTGTTGGAAAAACCAGTTGTTCGGGAGCCTCTTTCGGTTGCTCGGCCATATCTGGTCCTTTGGAGGGGTGACCTTGCTAGGCCCGGGTTTGTTTGGGGAGTTGCGTCTGGAACTCAACATTGGGCCTCGTGGTCCAATAGCTACCGGCGTACTTTTAAGCCTACAAAGCCATTAAGCCAAAGTCTAAGAATCACAATAGTGGTCGAATAAATATACAATATGCGTTTGATATAATAGCCTTGATTAGTAGTTATAATAACAGTTGAAATAAAGTAGTATTTATTTAGAGGTAAAGTAATCATGTATTCAATGATGTAAATTTAAAGATATGGGAGCAAAGTCACTTATCTTTGTATGGTTTATAGCTCCAGTTGTGTAGCATCAGTGAGCTGATAGGGTTTCAGTAGAATGCTAATGATAGAGGCTTATTAAGCTTGCCCCTCTTATTATGCATTTAAATGAGTTTAAGCATTGGTTAATTGTTGTAATAGCAGTTGGAATAAAGTAATACGTATTTAAATGTGAAGTAATCATGTATTCAATGATGTAAATTTAGAGATATAAAAGGAGAGTCACTTATCTCTGATGGTTTGCAGTCCCAACTGTACAGCTTCTGTGACTTGATAATATTCCAGCAGAGTGACCCCAGCGGTAGAGGGGCAGTTTGCCATAATAACTTCAAGATTGAAGGGGAAAGATGAGTGAAACTGGAGGGAGAGAAAGTATGTCCAGCTGTGTGTAGTGGCTGGTTAAGCTTGCCCCTCTTATCATGCACTTAAATGAGTTTTCCCCTTGACAATGCTCATTTAGTTGTTATGAAGTTATAAATAGTGTTTCCTTCCATGAGAAGGACTTTTGTATGGAGTATTTGTGCCTTCTAAGAGAAGGGTTTTATGTAAGAAGTAGTTGTGCCTTTCAACAGAAGGGCTTTTGTAAGAAGTAGTTGTGCCTTCTAAGAGAAGGGTTTTGATACAAGATCTTGGTGCCTTCTAGGAGAAGGGCTTTAGTAATAGAAGTTCATGCTTTCCATGAGAAGGGCTTTTAGTATGAATGTCTGATATCTCTTGAGAAGTGTGGAGATGGTAAAATATATAGATGTTTTGTGGGATGTAGTATTTGTAATAGGTATGATATATGGAAGTATGAGAGATATAGAGGTTAAAGATAGTAAAAATATGAGATTATAACTACTGGAGAAGTTGTAGAGATTGCTTTTCAAGAAGAAAGATTTTGTGAGAGAAAAGTATAGAGATGTGTTTAGGTATTGGGAGATAGGAGCAGTAAGATATGTGTATTTTTTGAATATGGAGAGTGAGAGAATGAGTATAAGAGAAGTAATAGTGCTATAGTATGTTTAGCAATGTTGCTGGGATTTACTGCTAGGATCCTCTGTTGGAGGATATATGAAGTTTTATGAAGGCATTTATGAGCTAAGGGTTGAAGGGTTTAGTTCCTGACTTGGAAACTCAAAAACTCAGAAGCTCATAACTTCATTAAGAGCTAAAGAAGATCATCAGAGGGAGAGAGAATAGAGAAGTTTTATGAGAGAGTTGTTCTTCTCCATTGGTCCTTAAGGTGTTCGTGAAGGGTCCTATTTAGCTGAGTTTAAGGGGGTATTTTAGCAAATAATCTCAGCTAAAATCTGTCCCAAACAGCAATAAATCTTCAGAGAATCCATCTTAAGATTTGGCCGAAAATGGTATGTTTAGCTTTAAGGTATTCTTGCTGTTTCGGGTAAGAGTTGCTGGGGAAAGAGTGGCAGAAAAGGAAAGTATTTTAGCAAGAGAAAGGTAGTTTTCTTAGTTGGTTTTGGTTTTAGCCAAATGAGAAAAAATCAGTAATGCTTAGGCTACTAGGTCAGCTGTCACAGCTGTTTTGAAAAGGCTGTCACAGCTGTTCTGAAAAGGTTGTCCCAGCTGTCAGGAAAAGCTATGACAGCTATCATGAGATAGCTGTTACAGCTGTCATAAGACAGCTGCTGCTTTGGGCAGAAGCAAATGAGGTCAGATGAGTGATTTTTGACTGCTGGAGAGGACATTTAGTATTTATTTCTTGGATTTGGCTAAAAAATGGTAAGATTTCTTTGAAGGGTATCTTGCCATTTTAGGTATAGCAGCTAGTTGCTGGGACTTCAGCATTAAAAGGTTGATATTATCACTTTTAGCCAGGTGTTAAGTGTTGAATACACTGCTAGGGTTCTGCTAGAAATGCTTCCTTTTTTGGGTGTTTGTGTTTTTGGTGCAAGGTTCCATTACAACATATTTCTAGCAAGTAATAGAAGGAATGGTTGAAAGTCAATGAAGTTTTAGAGATTTAGTTAAGTCTCATTGTGTTGTGACGTAATCTTGGTGAGCAAGAAGAGTATTTAATGCTTTGTTCTAGCAGCTGGTAGAGAAATATATGCTCTGATTGTGGCAGACAGTAGCTGGGTATCAAAGATATCATGAACATTTTATGTATTTGGAGATTAAAGAAAGCCAATCAGATTAGGCCATGTGTTTGAGTTAGATTTTAGCTAAAAGGAGTAATGTAGTTTGTGTAGAATAATATAATGAAGTTTCTAAATTTGTATAGCAACGGTTGGGGATTGAATGAATAGTTATTTTCTTAGCATTTAGATGGCTGGGGATATTGATCATTTGTCATATGATGATTATTAAGCTTTAGGAAAAAAGCAATGGGGAATTTTATCATTTAAAGTGCTATGTGATAAGAGATGCTTACCATATGTTACCCGCTACACATAGACTCGTCAGAGTTCAGGGAGTTGGAGAAGACATGCTAAGCAACATGTCTCTTTTATCAACTTTAAACTGCTGTAGTTTTACTGAATATACCTATCAGCTTTCCAAGCCACGACTCCCAAAGTTTCTTCAAAGAGACTTATGAGCTTGGATCATAAGCCGAAGATGAGATGACGTACCTTGGGTTTTGTTGTCATTTTGTGTAAATATGGGATCTTGTTGAAGAAGCCATTTGCCATGAGTGTAAGAGAGGTAATATGGACCGTGAGCTTTGATTCATTGCTTAAGCCCGATCTAAATGTTGATGTTGATGATGTCGTGGGGTTATGATCCCAATTGATGAAAAGGAAATGTGAACCGTGAATCTGCCTCTTGAAGTAAGGATCTCACGGGCCATGTGGGCCCAATCTATGTAGTTGAATGAGATATGAGTTTATTTTGGGCTTTAAAGAGATTTACCCAAAAAATCAATAATATGTTAATGTGGCATGGGTTGCCGATGAAGTAATGCCATGTGGGTTGAAAAAAGAGTCCTCAACACCAATTTTGTATCTCATACAAAACTCACTGCAGAAGCAACACAAGGATCTACTTCATTCATGAGAGATAACATATAATCTTGAATTCTAGAACAAAGAACAGAAAGCGTACTTTGATGTAGTGAAATTCAAAAACAAGACTTGAGAATACCTTAAATCTTCATCCCAATTTCACATAGTGCCCAAGATGAGTGGTCTTTTAATCAGTTCTTAAGTATGTTGATATTCCTTTTGTAAAAATGTATTCAAAGATACTGCTGTAAAAATTGTTTTTTTTTTTAGTCATATGTACATAATTAACTGCCTTAGCAGTTACTTTATTTAATAACTTTTATTAAATAAAACTGATTATCTAAT
Source organism: Lithocarpus polystachyus (assembly GCA_033629205.1). Lineage (NCBI taxonomy): Eukaryota > Viridiplantae > Streptophyta > Magnoliopsida > Fagales > Fagaceae > Lithocarpus > Lithocarpus polystachyus. Next base: position 86,089,078 of record CM066166.1, read on the forward strand.
TGGGTTAGCCTTTTGGTCTAGCCCAATTGAGCTTAAGTATGTGGTTTGGGATGAGACCAAAGGGACTAATAAGGCTCTAGCTTCAATGGGTTTTAGACTTATCTGTCAACTCTTGATAAGCCCAAAATTACCATTATTTATTTAACAAGTACCACTATGGAAATATAATTACACTCTAGGCCTTATTAATAAATTATATCCCAAGACTCTAATATGCTATCGTTTGACCCCTCCATAAAATATCCTTAGTGAACAAAGTCATAATAAGTTGTCACTTTTTAAACTACTATTTTATTCTTTGAGTTCCCGGTTTAATCTTTTAGTTATTCATATTTATGAAATGTAATTTCAATAAATACAAATTTTAGTAACTCCTTACTAAAGTGGTCGGCTTTGAATAACCAGTTCCCATTACACTTATCTGAAGGGGATATTTCATGTCGCTATAGAAAGAGATTATGGATTTCATCTTAAGATTGTGTGTTCCTTCAACACTACGTGTGGTTACCCAACGTATTGAGGTTTTGACCGTTAAATTAGATCTCACTCCTGATATATCAAAGTAACCTACATTTTATGACTTGGTTCACTATCTTTTCAGGATTGAGAGTCTATGAAATTAGAAGTTGTGAGATTAATTATTCAGGTGACAGTTGTTAATTGAATAATTAATGTCACAGCGGTTTAGTTCAATATGTCTTACACACTTAAGATACATCAACATATCAACTAGAAGTTTCCACTTCCATGATCAAGACAAACCATCTTAGTTGATGTGTTATAATCTTCGCAGATAAAATGCCCAATTTCATCACCGACTACAAATTACATTTTAAGTTTACAAGGAATTTGTGATTTATATTTTCTGTAACTAAATCACATAAATCATATACAATGCATCTCAAGGACTATGATAGTGTCCAGTTAGTTCATTTACAAATAGTCTCATATTGTAAGTTCGTTTAGACCCCTTAAACCCAACAGATTAACCTAGTGAATTAGCCAAGTGATTAACTTAGGTAATTTAACAAATCTAGGTTATCACAAATAAGCAGAAACAGTAAAGCAGCGGAAATTAAATAACACAAAGATATGATGACCCAGGAAACCACACCGGTAAAAACCTGGGGAGGATTTGACCTAGCTATCCTCAAGGTAAACTGAATCCACTATGAAAGAATCGAAGTTTACACAACAAGACTTAGACCACTAACATCTTATTGCTACCCAAGTGTAGGAAACTTACTACCATGACCCCATGATAGCTCCGAGATCCACGGACTCCTTCTTTCTTGAATTCTTCAGCAAATCCACATGCGCACCTGCTTGTATATCTTTGTGCTCTTTTGATTCTGCAACTGTATTGATCTACACAACTCTTGACATGAATCTCAAGTTTGTAAACCCTAAGTGTATATGAAGGCAAACACCTCTAGATCTCACAATGAGATTCACAAACACAGCATTCAGAACTCTAAAAACGTGGCTAGGGTTTTCCCTTATATACTTAGGGCAAAACATAAAACCCTATACATTAAATGGACTAGGGCTGAGTTGGAAAATTCTGCAGAAAAACGATCTGCCCGATTTTCGATCGATCGAGTCTAATTTTCGATCGATCGAGTCTGACAGAAAGTGAACAGTAATTCTGCACAACAACTCGATTCCAACTTTACATTAAGACCCATACTTTGAGCAAGTCTAACACAAGACTAAACATTGTTTTGATCATGGTTTGCCAACATACAAATTGAAGTTCTAAATACATTAGATCCTAATCCTTAGAACCTAACAAACTCCCCCTTTGGCAATCCGTGACAAAACACAGACTTAACAAAAAGCTCAAAGTTACAAATTGAAATAGCCCATTACAATAAAAAGCCACTTAACCATTCAACCTAGACTACTATCTAACAGTTGCAAAGTAGACAGCAGCTCGACTGAAAACAACCTGTATATTCCTGTAACACTTAACAAACACATAAACGCATGTGTGGAAGAAAGAAACAAGGAATATATAAAAAACTTCTTGATTTCACATAACACAAAATAAAGACATATATCATGAATAACATCATCAATATAGATCAATAAGCAATGAAGTATAGTGAAACAAGAAACATATACATAAAAATGTATCTTAACAAAATATCTCCTAAACAAGAGCTAAAAATGAGAATACACAGTGAAGTGCCTAGATACAATCTAATAACTCCACAAGTTCCGCAGTATCACTACCAAGTAAACAAAACTCCCCCTAAAATGTAAATCACAACAACAAAATCTCCTAGATACAAATGAACTATGCACTCCCCCTTTTTGTGACGAATTGCCAAAGGGCACTCACTCATCAACAAAAGGAGGTGGAGGAGAATGACGAGAGCTCGCCAAGACCGCTCGTAACGCACGTAGCTCATCAAGAATGACGAGAGCTCCACATGTATTATATGGATGTCTATTTTTTTTTTCTTTGTACTTCGGCCCCCGCTAGTTTAAAATCTTGGGTTCGTCCCTGGCATAAACCCTAAACATCAAGAACACTAAAGGAAAATCCCTAGAAATGGATCTAGCTATATCTCATTTTTCTCTCACTCTTTTACTATGGTAATACAGTTGAATGTTGGCTAGGACCCACTTAACCCAATTTTGTAATGGCGATGCTAGATTATAGCCTGTAGGTTAATGTAAAATTATAAGGTACTTAAAAAGTAACTTTATTTCTTCTTACTTAACCAGAGGCCATATATATCATAGTTACGACTTTTTTCTTTTTCTTTCCTTTATGGTTGTTGAAGCAGCCGAGTGAGGAAGAATTCAAAATTACTTGTGGGATTTGTGCAAGAAAGCTAGACACAAGAATGGATAGTTTTACTGGCTTATATAGCATAGACTCTCCTCTCTCTCTCTCTCTCTCTCTCTCTCTCTCTCTCTCTGTCTTTTTTTTTTTTTTTTTTTTTTTTTCACTTTGATATGATTTTGGGATTACATTTTCTTTGTTTTTGTTTTTTGTTTATGATCTCTGAAAAGCTTTAATTTATACAAGCTTATTTTATATTTATTGGTTTCAATTTTAGATCAATAATATTTTTATCGAATTCTTCTAAATACGTTTCTCAAAAAAAAAAAAAAGAATTCTTCTAATTACATTTTATTACCCTAAACTATACCCCAAATTAGACATTTCACTCTAAACTTTTAGAATGCATGGTTGGTACCCTAAACTACGGCCTGTGTTACACTTTGCACCCTGCCGTTAATTTTGTTGTTATCTTGGATGGATTACCAACATTTTGAGTGCAAAGTTAACTGATAGTATAGTTTAGGATCGTAAGTCTTTTCATGTGATGACATCCAAGAGAATAGCAGAATTGACGGCAGGGAGCAAAGTATAACATGAGTTATAATTTAGGGTGCTAATCGTGCACTCTAAAAGTTTAGGGTATAAAATATTATTGGAGTATAATTTAGGCTAGTAAAGTGTAATTTCCACTAGAAAAATAAAGTTAATTTCCACTAGGTTTTTGGTTATTTCTTTAATTTTTTTGCACTTTTCTAGTATGACAAACATTTGACGATCAACAAATTTGTTGTTGATTAAATTCAAAACTGAAGATTTTAGGAACTAATAAGAACAAAATGGGCAAAATGTCCCCAAAAGGGGCGGCTAGCTTTAGGTCCACACCATGCTTTAGATTTAATTATTTAATTTCTATCCTCTAAAAAAATTAATTCATTGATATACACAATTCAAGTTGTGTTTGTTTGGAGGTGAAATAGGGCAAATGAAAAACTTTGGAGAGAAAATGGGAAGGAAAATTTTTTGGAGGGTCTTTGGTTGGGTAGGGAGGAAGGAAAATAAATGGTGGGACTCAGGTGTTTTCTCTCTGAGTCCACCAAAAAGGTTTCTCCCCAAAATAGAGAGAAAATTGAACATCATTTTGGGACAAAAATGTCCATGTGCAATTGCACATGGGCTTGTCCTTGTTGCCCTTCTTCATTTTTTTTTCTTTTTCTTTCCTCCTGGAGGTTGCCTCTCTCTCTTATTTATTATTTTTTTTTTCCTTTTGATTTTTTGGTCAGGCTTCCTACACGTCCAGTGCTCATATATATATATATATATATATATATATATATTTTTTTTTTTTTTTCTATTGCTTTCTTTTGTGTTTTTTTTTTTTTTTTTTTTTTTTTTTTTTTTTTTCTGTTTACATGTGATTATTTTTTTCTAGACATGATTTTTATTTTTATAATAAATTTAGGTGATTGATTTTTTTTTTTTGGTTGTTTATCCCTTTTTTGGTTTAATTGGGCATCATTTTTTAACAAGAGTATATACATAAATTTATACAAGCTTGCTTTTCCCATCATTCCACTTTTCCACTTCCAACCAAACAAAAATGAGGGAAATTAAAATCTTTTATATTCTCTCACTTTTCCACCCCTCCAATCAAACAGACCTTAAACTAGTCTTAGTAATATTAAAACGCATTTTATTTGTAATTGGGTAGATCTAAGATGGGTTTAGTATTTCAAGAAACAAGTGTTTAAGTTTAGTATTGAAGCCATGCAAGTCTAACCAAGAAACAAGTGAAGAAGTGCTATTTATTAAAATTCGACAGATATCTCGATAGAATCATATCTATCAAGGTTTAATGTTGAAGCTTGACAGCAGCTCGACAGAAGTTGTATCTGTCGAGAATTATGAAATTAGAATTTTCAGATCTAATTTCACGCATATCTATGTGTATTTGTGTAGGGTTTCTTTTCTCACAACCCTAAACATATATAATGATTATTTTAAGGGCTGTCATACTATGACGCAACTTGATGCAAAGTGATTATATAGGCATATTGTGATAGGAGACAATTTGCCCTAATCCATCATATTCTCTCTAGAAGCTACTGCGTCTTTACGCCGAGGGTTTTGTAACCAAGGAGCTTCTTGATCTACATTGTTGGATGAATTGAAGAACTTTGCAGCCAATAGGACTGTCCAACCCAAACCAGAACCCAACCAACCCGAGTAACCCACCCGAACCCAGACTAAAAACCGCCCGAACCGACCACTCTGACAGTTGGTGACGGGTCACCGCCCACAGAACCCGACGTCTTTGGGTTGGTTGGTGGGTTTCCTCTCCTAAAACCCGAGCAACCCGACCCGAGCATGTAAAGTAAAAACTTCTGGCGATATTTGGAGTTCTCCGGTGAAAGCATACAAAAACCGGCGATATTTAGAGTTCTTTGGCGATAATTTACTTGAAACCTATCAGATCAGACGAGATACGATGAGATCCAGTGAGATCTTGTCGTGATTTGGCTAGATCTCAACGGATCCAACCAAAATGACGGCACCAGCAACGCGACTCGAATCGACCGATGCAACCCGATGCCAAAAGTGACCCGAATCGGCTAATCCGACTAGCATTTCGGGTCGGTTGCGAGTTCCATTTTCAGCCACCCGATAGATTCGGGTCGAGTCCGGGTCGGGCACAAACCTGACACGGCCCGACCCGTGGACACCCCTAGCAGCCAACATCTTCCTTAAGTTGGTGTGTTAGTCACGTATTGGGATCCGTGCATCATTGGTTAGTCACGTATTGGGAGCCGTGCATTAAAAGGAGAGGTTGCCGCTACATTATAAGTCCAATTGGGTATTGGGGGTACGGGTTCAACTGTAGGTTGGTATCAGGTACTGGGATTCTTTTTACTTGTAATCGTTTGTTTTGATAATAGTGGATTCTTAGGAGTAGTGATCTTAAATTCACTCGGTGGGGTTTTGCCTTGGTGGTTTTCCCCATTTGTAAACAAATCACCTGTGTCAAATTTATTTTCAACTGCATTTAACTTAGTTGGTGATTTGTTTATGCTACCACGCTTATTGCATGAAATTAAATCTAATTAATTTCACTTGGCTAATTAATTAATTAGTTTACCAAAGGGGTTAATACATTTGGCTTGTCAAGTGGTATCAAAGCGGGCACACTTTCATTAGGTTTAATCTTTGCTATGTGATCCATTGACCCCCGTTTGTCATGGATAGAGGACAATCTCTAATTATACCTCCTTTATTTGATGGCACTAACTATGCATACTGTAAAGTACCCATAAGAGCTTTCTTGTAGTCTTTAAATGAGAAGGTGTGGCAAGCTGTGGAGATTGGCTGGACTAAGTTGAAGGAAGCGCTGGCTGATTGGGATGATGCCAAGATCAAAGCGGTAAACTTCAACAGCAGAGCATTGAATGCTTAATTCAATGCGGTCACCAATGAGGAGTTTAAGAAGATATCCTTTATTGAAACTACTAAGGAAGCATAGACTATCCTCTAGACAACCTATAAAGGGACTAAGGCTGTCAAGGATTCAAAGCTTCAAAGGTTTACTACGAGTTTTGAAGAGATTAAGATGGAGGAGGATGAGTCGTTTGACAAGTTCTATGCCAAGCTAAAGACATAATCAACTCAGTCTTTAATCTTGGTGAAACTATTCCCGAACCCAAGGTTGTAAGAAAGGTGCTAAGGTCTCTGCCTATGAGATAATATGCCAAGATCACTGCCATTGACGAATCAAAGGATATTGACTCTATTCCTTTGATATAGTTGGTTGTTAATTCGCAAACTTATGAATTGGGTTTGACTAGAATTGGGAAAGGAAGCAAAAGCAAGAGCAGGGCATTGAAGGCCAAAAGTAATGAGACTGATGAGTCTTCTGACGATGAAGATTCCAAGATAAAATCTTACATCACTAAGCAGTTCAAGAAGTTCATGAAGAATGCCAATGCAAAAGGATTTGATAAGGACCTTAAGCAATCCAGTTCTTCTCATTTCAAGAGCCAAGACAGAAGAAAGAAGGATGCTAAAGATGGTGGTTAGTACATTGTTCCCTTTGGACCAAAGTGCTTCGGATGTTAAGGTTTTGGTCATATGAAACAAGAATGTCTAACATATCTCAAGACAATTGGGAAAAGCAAGGCCCTTGCTGCAACCTTGAGTGACACCGAGCCTGAGGATGAGTTAGAGGACAATGATGACGAGGGAATCTTGAATGCCTTCACTGCCAATCCTACTGAGGGGATCGTAGAAGAGGTAGATGAAGAAAAGGACTTGGTGGAGTCTAAGTTTGAGAAAATGGATGAACAAGATGACATCCATACAGCCTATGCAGAAGTTACTGTGTAAATCTACCAGGCTCGATCGATTGAGAATTAGACTTAACCGATCGAAAGTCGTGCAGATTGTTTTTTCTGCAGAATTCCCAACTCAACCCAAGCCTGTTTGACAGGTAGGGTTTTATGTTTTGCCCTAAGTATATAAGGGAAAACCCTAGCCACGTTTTTTAGAGTTCTGAATGCTGTGTGTGTGAATCTTATTTGTGAGATCTAGAGGTGTTTACCTTCACATACACATAGGGTTTCCAAACTCAAGATTGATGTCAAGAGCTTAGTGATCATTCAGTTGCAGATTCAAGAACTTTAAGATATACAAGCAGGTGTGCTTGTGCTTTGCTGAGAATTCAAGGAAAGAAGTAGTCCGTGGACTCGGAATGTCACGTGGTCGTGGTAGTAAGTTTCCTACTCAAGATAGCAATAGGATGTTAATGGCCTAAGTCGCTATTGTGTAAACTTTAATTCTTTCATAGTGAATTCAGTTTTACCTGAGGATAGCTAGGTTAAATCCTCTCCAGGTTTTTTACCGATTTGGTTTTCCTGGGTTATCATATCGTGTGTTCTTTATTTTCTGCACTTTTGCATAATATGATATATTTGTGTTAATCTAGAATTGCTTAATTTACCTAAGTTAATCACTTGGCTAAATATCTAGGTTAATCTGTTTGGGTTTAAGGGGCCTAAACTTCTTACAAGTGGTATCAGAGTAGGTAGCTTTTTGTGTAGATCTTTTGATCTTAAAGCTGATCCTTGAACCCGGTTGTCATGGAACACGGACACTCTCTTGTTATTCCACCTCATTTTGATGGGAATAATTATGCTGATTGGAAAGTAAGGATGAAAGCATTCTTGAAATCTATTGATGAGAGAGTCTGGAATTTTGTAGAATATGGATGGGAGAAGCCCACTACTCCTGTGAGTGAGTGGCAAACTTCTCAAAAGAGGCAGCCGCTTTTAATAGAAAAGCTATAAATGCTATTTTTAATGCTGTCTCTATGGAGAAATTTAAGAGAATCTAATGTTGAGGTTGCTCATACTGCTTGGAATATCCTCCAGACTGTGCATGAAGGCACAAAGGCTGTTAAAATTAATAAGTTGTAGCAATTGACTACTAGATTTGAAAGCATTAGAATGACTGATGATGAATCTTTTGATGAATTCTATGCTAAACTTAATGATATTATTAATTTTGCATATAATCTAGGTGAAATCTATGATCAACCTAAAATTGTTAGAAAGATTCTTAGATCTTTGACTGAGGATTTTAGACCCAAAGTGACTGCCATCACTGAAAGTAAGGATGTGGACTCCATCCCTGTTGATGAACTTATAGGATCTCTTTAGTCCTATGAGTTGGACCTACCCAAGACTAACAAATCCAAATCAATGGCTCTTAAGTCTGTTGATGATGTTGAGGCTGGTGGATTTGATGATGAACTCTCTGCTACAGAGATTGCCTATCATGCCAAGAACTTTAGAAACTTTCTTAGGAACAACAACAGAAGGGCAAGAGGCAAGAACACTGCTAAACCTAGAAATTTTAGGAGGAATGATCCCACTAAGGTTAATAACACTGAAAAACCTAAATAGAGAATAGGTCAACCCTCTAATAATTCTATGGGACAACAATGTTTTGGATGTCAAGGGTATGGTTATGTGAAATCTGAATGTCCTACATACTTGAAGCCTAAGGGTAAAGCTATGGTTGTAACCCTTAGTGATGATGAAGTTTCTGACAATAAATCCGTCAGTGATGAGGATGGAAACTTTATTGCTTTCACTGCTACTACTGTAGTCAATGAAAGCGTGTCTGTTGAAGAGAACCCTTCTGATGGGGAGCTCTTTGAAGATGCAGATTTACAGGAAGCCTACAATAAACTTTGCAAAGTTGCTGCAAAAGATGCTATGAATGTTGATCTTGGCTTAAAGAAAATTGCATCTCTTGAACTTAATAAGAAAAATTTGCTTGTGAAACTGTTTGATGCTAATGAGCTTTTGAATAATGTAAAGACTGAGAACATGCTTTTACTTGATAAAGTTAAAAATTTGGAACTTGAATTATCTATTGCTAGAGAATAAACTAATAGGTCTGCAAGCTCCAAACTTGATCACATGTTAAGTATTCAAAAGTATCCCTTTGACAAAACTGGCTTAGGTTTTGTGGAAAGCATCTCTGTGCCTGAATCTCATTCCACAAACTTTATTCCTTCTACTCAACCTCCTAAGAGTGAGACTGTCAAACCTTCTGTGAGTGAAGTTGTTAAATCTGTAGAAATTACACCTCCTAGAAAGATTAGGGTTGATCTTCAAGAGTCTAATTCTAGAGCTTCTAATTCTTCTAAGGGCAAGTTGCAGGATAAGCCTGCATGAGTTTGTCACTTTTGTGGAAAGTTTAGGCACATTCGTCCAAATTGTTTTAAGTTGCAAGCTACTAAGCGAGCAAATAAACCTAAAGTACTTGTGCCTCAAGCACAAGATCCTGTGGTACTTATTGATGAATTGGTAAAGGCGTTAATCCTGTATTCCAATCCTGGAGTTGCTCAGAATTCTAATGTGAATCATAACTCCAATGCTAGAGTTGCAACTAAAAGGTTTTATATGCAAAAGGCTCGATCTAATTGAGTTTGTCTGACATGGTCCTTGTTCTTCATTATTCTATCTCTTGTGACCATTTTTTTTAGGATTTGCATTACAAAACATTCATGCATTTCATTCTAGGTTGTTTTTTTTTTTAAATTAAAAAAAAAGGGGGTAACAAGAATGTGTTTTTGCAGATTTTTTCTTGCATTTGAAGACAGGGTTGGTCATTTATCTTTACAAAACATGTTTATGTACTTTATTTAGCTTGGATGAGCGTATTTTTTCTTGCACTTTACTAGTTTGAGCTTTGTAGTGCATGTTGTGTAGGAAGATGTTTCTGGTTTTTGATCACATGATCTTGATCTTGAAGTCATATGTCTTTGATTGACGGGCTTGAACTTTTTGAGAAAGGCATAAATAACCATCTCACCACTATTTATTAGCCAATCATGAACACCTTAGTGCATATCGTAAGATTTTGTGCTCGAGAAAGTGTAGCACATGCACAAAAAGAAAATAAGGTGTAGCCTCTGTTAAAATGTTAAAATTGGTGTGTACATTATTGGGCTATAATAATTTCACAATTCAAATAAAATTGGTGTGTACATTATCCCGGCTATTTTAATAAGTTTCTGATCAATTGAAATTGGTGAATATATTATAAGGCAAATCAAGAAACTTACATGATTGCAAGCTTTTATTCTAGGAGATGTGAGAGTTATATGATGTAACTCTTTAAGTAATAGTCTCTTTCAAATTCATATGATGAATTTTGTAGAAATTGTGATTGATTTCTATTCACATATCACCCCACATGTTTCTCAAGCTTTTGCTAGTTGCACATGCTACACAAGTTACTCTTTGCTAAACTTTGTACTTGTTGTTGTGTGTGTTTTTGGTCTGACCAACCAAGTTTGATAATTTCTTGAAAATTGATGCAAAACATGTTTTCTGTTTGAGAATTTGGGGAGAATTGAGTGATGATCTTAATTTTGGAAAACTGTGATCTAAACAAGTGGTTTTGAAAAGCTTTTCATCTCATACTTATGCATTTTAGTTATAAAATCAAATGCTCTGAGGAGTTTCTAGACTGAAATTGCTTTATTTTTCAAAAATCTGTTTTTTCCAGAATTTCGATCGATCGAAGCTGTTTCTCGACCGATCGAAATTGCGATTAAATCCTTTGGTTAGCTTCTGTCTGTTTTGATCGGTGCTCGATTGGTTTTGGATCAATCGAAGCATTTTCGACCGATCGAATCTATTTTTCGATAGATCGAAAATCGGGCTGAGAGTTTTTAAAAAGAACTTTTCTTCACGTGTGCTTCACTTTTCAAAAACTTTTCAAACTTTTTTTTTTCTCTCACCAACCGGTCAAGGCTCCAACTCAGATTTTTGTCGTTTTCCTCCAAATGTTTTGCAAGGTTTTTCTCTCCCAAAGTCGGTAAGACCATTTTGCCCTTCCTTTTGCTTTTATTTCCATTCTTTCATGGATAAATTCATGCATTTGTTGGCTATTTTTGGCATTTCTGATTTTAGGAATTGTTGATGTTTTAGTAGTTTTCTTTTACAATAAATCGTTAGGTTTTTGTGGGGACACCAGATACAAATGATACAAGTGGTTTAATTTGATTAATTTGATGTTTTATGGAGAATTGAAAATTCTAGGGCTTGAAAATTGCCGAATTTGGGGGTTTTGTTCAAATTGATGAAATTGGCTTGTTAGATTGACTTATTTGATCATTATATTGTGTTTTCTAACTGTTGTGATGGTCAATTTATAAATTTGTTGAGTTTTGTGAAATTGAATTTTTCAAATTTGGGGATTTTTGTTATAAAATTCTTGCTCAAGCCAATTTTGTGAATTTGGATCATATTTGAACTATTTCATTGTATTAGATCATGCATCATTTGGATATTTTGTTCATGCATCATTTTTTTATTGTTGTTTTTTATGCTAATCTTGCAGTCTGCCCTTGGTTTTTTTTCTTTTGCCTTTTTTCTTTCTGTGTCTCTCAATCCTGTCTGTAGAATCATGCCTAGGAAAACTAGAGCCCATTCAACTTCTTCCTCTTCACCATCTTTCGATAGTGATAGGTTCTTGGGTGAGAAGCATCAAGAAACATAAGAGACCCTTAACCTTAGACGAAACATTTGGGGTGAGCGTAAGGTTCTTTTAGATGAGGTTGATGATGAGGTGAGGCATAACTTTGAGTGTAGGGGCTGGCTACCCTTGTTAGATATAGATCATCTGCCTCCGACTACCCTGATTAGAGAGTTCTATTCGAACCTCTCTATCTACATCTATGATTCCAACACTTTGGTAAAGAGTTGGATACGAGGTGTAAAGTATTGCATTACTCCTTCGGTAGTGTCTGATGCTCTTGGGGTACCCATGGTTTCTCATCCTGTCTATCCTTACGATGAGTTTCCTACTCTTGATGACGTGATGTCATACATCACTGGGACTTCTATCCAGTGGGGTTCTGATCCTCGGATCACGTCTACTGACCTTTCTGAGCTGCACTATCTATTCTTTAGGATTGCTTGTCATTCCTTGTGGCCTATTTCTCATCTACACACTATCCCTATTGAGTGATGTGTGTTCCTATACGCTCTTGTCACTGATGCTCCTATCAGTTTTCCTCATCTGTTTCTTCGTTCTTTGAACGAAGTGCATCGGAGCAGTTCTACTGCTCATGCTTTGTTCTTTCCTGTTTTTATACATAGGATTCTTCTTTACTTAGGTTTTGGTGATTTCCCTGCTTCTGAACCTGTTCATATAGTTGCCCCCATCGTTGCCACCTTTCTTAGGCAAAGGGCTACTCAGCTTCGAGCTAGCTCTAAGCGTCCTGGGGTAGAGCCTTCCGGTGTCACTCCTCCTCCTTCTTCTGTAGGTGCTCCTTCGGCAGAGACGTTTGTTGATCCGACTGTTGCTGCTACTGCTGCTGTTCCTCCACCTTCACCTATGGATGATTCAGACATTCGTCGGCTGTTGGACACTGTCATGACCGTTCAGGCGGCTCATGGTCAGCTTTTGGTGGCTGTGCTTGACGAGATTCGAGCATTGAGAGCAGAGTCTTCGACGTTCTCCTCCACCGCCTCCTTTTGATGATGAGTGAGTGCCCTTTGGCAATTCGTCACAAAAAGGGGGAGTACATTATAGTGGAGTTTTTTGTCTTAGGGGGAGATTTTTTTGTTTCTTGTTGTGATTCTGTGGAGTTGTGGAGCTTTTAGATTGTATCTAGGTGCTTCATTGTGTATTTACTTTTTTGGCTCATGATAGGGGGAAATATATTTGAGTTATATCTTTTGTATATGTTTCTTGTTTCACTATTTTACAGGTTGATTCAGTCGTGCTACTGTCTACTTTTGCAACTGATAGATAGTAGTTAGGTTAAATTTGTTTTAGTTGGGCTATTGTTTTGTAATGGGCTGTTTATTTTGTAAATTTTGAGCATTTTGTTAAGTTTGTGTTTTGTCACGAATTGCCAAAGGGGAGTTTGTTAAGTTCTAAAGAATTAGGAACTAATGTATTAGAACTTCATTTTGTAATGTTGGCAAACCATGATCAAAACGTTTTTAGTCTTGTTTAGACTTGCTCAAAGTAAGTGCTTTTTGTGTAAAGTTGGAATCGAGTTACTGCAGAAGTTACTGTGTAAATTTGCCAGGCTCGATCGATCGAGAATTAGACTTGATCGATTGAAAGTCGTGCAGATTGTTTTTTCTGCAGAATTTCCAACTCAGCCTAAGCCCGTTTGACGTGTAAGGTTTTATGTTTTGCCCTAAGTATAAAAAGGAAAACCCTAATAATGTTTTTTAGAGTTCTGAATGCTATGTGTGTGAATCTTATTTGTGAAATCTAGAGGTGTTTACCTTCACAAACACTTAGGGTTTCCAAACTTAAGATTGATGTCAAGAGCTTGGTGATCGTTCAGTTGTAGATTTAAGAACTTCAAGATATACAAGCAGGTGTGCTTGTGCTTTGCTGAGAATTCAAGGAAAGAAGTAGTCCGTGGACTCAAAGCTATGACGTGGTCGTGGTAGTAAGTTTCCTACTTGAGGTAGCAATAGGATGTTAGTGGTCTAAATCGCTATTATGTAAACTTTAATTCTTTCATAGTGAATTTGGTTTTACCTTGAGGATAGCTAGGTTAAATCCTCCTCAGATTTTTTACCGGTTTGGTTTTCCTGGGTTATCATATTGTGTGTTCTTTATTTTTTGCACTTTTGCATGATATGATATATTTGTGTTAACCTAGAATTGCTTGATTTACCTAAGTTAATCACTTGGCTAAATATCTAGGTTAATATGTTTGGGTTTAAGGGGTCTAAACTTCTTACAAGAATGATGAAATTAAAGTTGAAATAGCTAGTGAGAACTTAGACAAGGGCAAATCAAATCTAGGAGCACCCTTTATGGTTGAAAAGAAAGAGACTAGAAACCCTAGGACTAAGAAGGTTAACAACAAAAAGTCTCAACCGAAGAAACTACATCTCTGTCATCACTGTGGAGCTTAAGGGCATACTTATCCTAATTGCTACAAGTGATTAGCCACTCAACAAACTTGAACGGTTTCCATCTCTGTGGAGCTTAAGGGCATACTCATCTCTGTCATCGCTGTGGAGCTTAAGGGCATACTCATCCTACATCTCAGTTTCCATCCTCTTTTGCTCCTTTTGGAGATCTTCTCAAGGCCCTCATGTTCCTTTCAAACTTGAACGGTTTCAATTCTTCTCCCCCACCACCGGATCAAAGGTTCACTCAAAGGAAAGGTTCTTCCAAGGTGTAGAAGGAAAAAATGCTCTAAGTGATTTAGTCACTTTTTCTTTCTCTCTCTCCCTTTTTGTTTTTACGTTACTTGTTTGTTTTGCTTTCTTGTCTTTGTGTCAATCTAGTTTTATGCTTTGCTTTGTTTAACATATTTTTGTTTGTTTGTTTTCAGTTTTGCTTTATTTTATTTTTCATAAAAAAATAAAGAAAATTTGAAAAATACAAAAATAGTGTGGGTTTGTGTACATTGGTACTTGTCTATCTTGGATGGCCATTGAAACAAATTTTTCTAAACTTTGTATTACTTGTAGCTTAGATGAGCAGTTTAATGCACAACTAAGCAAGTGAGCTTTGTGGCTTGTGTTTGTAATGAGTACGATTAAGTAATCTCTTATACTTAACACTCATATCACTCTTTTTGACGGGAATGACTAAAAATCCTAAGAGAAATGCATAAATAACCATCTCGCCACTAAAGCCTGCCAATCATGTATAACATATATGTGCTTCGACATAGCAAAATTGTGATGTTTTGGCTTAACATAATTGGACATTTCTTCTCTCTCTCTCTTATATGCTCATGCATAATATACTCAAAAAGAAAAAGAATATGAAAAGAAATCAAAAGCAAAAAGAATCAAAATGCTTTTAAATACAGTTGCAAGCGTGTTTCTAGGAGATGTGAGAATTATAGGATGTACCTCGAAGGTGATAGTCTCCATCAAGCAGTTATGATTGTGTGTGAGTGATAACGCCTTAAAATGTATACTTGTTATATATTTATGTGGGCGTTATCTCCTTATTACTATGCTTAATTTGTATAATTAAGTCATGATTTGCATTAGTCCCTATTATTTATTTTTACATAATTTCTTGAAATGTCATTCATTGTGTGTAATTTTCTACTTTCAGGGAATCATGTGAGAAAGATGAGTTTACAGGAATTTGTGAGAGAATGGAGGCCAAATTAGAATTAAAGTGGAGCTAAAGGACCATGCTTAAATGTCTAAGGAGGTGCAGCTGGAGTGCTTGGATTGTCGCTTCAAATAAGGAAAGAAATCAAAGAGGCAGAATCTGAAAAGGAAAAATTGATTTAAATACTGATCAGTATTTTGGGCGTATCTCTCTTCTTAAAAATCCAATTGACACAATGCTGGATGAGTTAGAACTGTGACTTAAATATCTACAACTTTCCAGTTTTGAGTTTTTTGAAATTCTCAATTTTTGAAGACTGAAATTAACTCACAAGTTATTGCTGCAAACCTGGACGAAAATTAAAATAGTAAAAGTTTTATTTTCTTTTGATACTTTGACATTAGGGTTTGGAGAGGAGGCTGTGAGAACGAATTTCGGGCAAAGAAAAACTTGTATTTTCCTTTCTCTAATGGCGGCCTAAACTCTTTGCTAGGGCTAGGGGTTATGTTTCTTCTATACGGTATGAATATCCAATGTGATTCTTTCTAGGATTTTATTAACGACATATTTGATTGTTCAATGATATTTCTTTTGATGTATTAGTTTTTCCATGCTTTCAATAAGTTCAATCATGTTTTTCTTATTGTTTAGATGAATTTCTAATAGTTTCAAATAGAAATCAGATTTTAAAGTGAATGAGTTTTTCTGAAAACTTTTCTAACCGCATTATTAATCGAGGTTATCATGCATTCTTGAATTGTCTCAGTTTAACTGAATCATAAGTTTTTAATTTTATAAGAACAATCAATTATGAAATATATATTCTCTTAGATCACAAAGAATCTCATATCGATATAGGGAAACACCCCGATGCCTTGGTATTTACATTATTGATTTAAATCAGTTTTTATTATTATGCTTGTTAACAATTACCAGCCAAAAATATTTTTCTTCTTCACCCAAATTGTTATTTAATTATGTTGTCTTTGAATTTACCCTGCTCCTTGTGGTTCGACCTTGGTACTCCGAGAATTATATTGCTACGATCTCTTGCACTTGGGAGTGAGCAAGCAGTGAGTGTATTTGATCTTCTTATATCTCAAATCATCATAATATAAAACACTTATGCACTCTTGCTATGTTTTCACACACAACACTCAAATCCTTTGCTACTTTTGATACATGTGTAGGTACAATGTGATTTGGCCATCATAAAAAATACATGTGTTAATGTATGCTCACTAAACTGTCATAACTTATTTTTGAAATTTAAAATTGGTTAAACTCGTTTAGCGTGTGTGTGTGTGTGTGTGTGTTTTAATTCATGAATGCTTTGCATTTTTTTGTTAAGAGATGTTTTTGAGAGCTTAACATGTTGATTGGATCTATGTTTGAGTAGCTTGCTTGATGCATTCATCTCTTTGTGTTTTTCCTCTCTTTGAAAAACTCATTTTCTTCAAGCTCGACAGCTTTTCAATAGATACTCGACAGATTCGCATATATCGAGCCCCCCTTTCTTCTTTTCTCGACAAAAGTTAGCACAATTTCGATCCATCGAGCTTTTTGGAATTTGTCTTGATAGCTTCTCGACAGCTTCTTGATCCATCAAGAAACTTTCTATTTGGTTGATAGATTCTCGATAGCTTCTCGATCCATCGAGGTACTTTTGTCTTTGACAAATCCTTGATAGCACCTTGACAGATTCACTTCTGTTGAGATTTAGTGCTTGACAAATCTTGATAGCTCCTTGATCCATCGAGATGTGATTTCTATTTAAGGGTTGAGCGCAAAATCAGATTTCATTTTCTCTTCTCTCTCTCGACAGAAACACTTTTCTCTCACCCCAAACACTTCTCCCTCACTCAAATCTCTCTACGCACTGAATTTTCGGCCTCTACCAAGATCAAATCACTTGGTAAGTGTCCTAAAAACTTCATTATTCATGCATTCATGCATTTTAGACTTAGGTTTTAGGGTTTTTGAAAATTTTGGGCTTTTTGAGAATTTTGTGAAATTTGTGGGTTGGGTTGTGTTGTTTTGGTGTAATATGCTCATGCATTGCATTCCACTAGCATTTTAACAATGTTTCATGCATTTAGATGTGTGCTTAACTATTGAAAATTGTGTGCTGGTAGGTTTGGATTGGGTTTCAACCTATGATGCAATTTATTTTTAGCACGTCACATGTTCATGCATATTTCATGCATACATACTCTTTCATTCCAATTTCTAGATTTTGATTGTGTTCTGTTTCTTTCTCTCTCTCTCTCTCTCTCTCTCTCAAATAGACTGTGCATGGCACCCAAGCGCAAATCTACTCCGGTTCGGAACCCTCTTGGTTTCGGGTCTTTTTCTTCTAATCCCGTTCCCCCTCTTCACGTTCGGTTTCGTGATGGGGAGGCCTAGAAGGACTTCCTTGGGAACTTTCAGAAATGTGGCGTTCATCCGGAGCACCATGTCATTCTATCGGACTTTTCCAACACTTCTCTACCTAGTGTCATTCGGACTCAGGGATGGGAATCTCTTTGTGAGATACCCTTGAGGTGCCTTATCGTGTTTATACAGGAGTTTTACTCCAATATACACAGTATCGATATCTTTGTATCTCAGTTTGCCATGACATTCAGAAGTACACGTATCGTAGTCACTCCGGATCTTATATCCGAGACACTACATGTCCCGAGGGTATCGCATCCTGATTACCCTAGTTGTCAGCGTCTGAAGACTGTGTCCAAAGACGAGCTTCTGTCTCATTTCTATGAGAATCGTTCTGTATGGGGTGAGAGTCAAAACACCCTAAGCTCAGGCTTTGCAAAAGGTCTGAGATTTCTTAATATGGTGATGACATTTGTTCTTACTCCATTGTCTCACTGTAACTCTATCACAGAGCCTCGTGCTTGATTATTGTTATCCCTCTTAGAGGAACTTACTGTTGACTTCCCCACTCACTTCATCACTTCCATTATTGATGTTTATTAGGATATGACGACCCATGATAAGCTCATCTTTCCTTCAGCTATCACATGGATCCTTTGTCATTTTTCCATCCCTATTCCTAATTCTCCTTAATACATCGTTATGGGTGCCATTATCACAGCTTCTGTTTGGTGGAGCAAGGCCCAGCTTCAACCAAATTGGCCACAGATGGAGACAACTGATCCTGCAACTCTTGCTATTCCTTCCACCTTCGCTCTTTCTTCCTTGGATGGTGGTGTGACTCTTGAGGCCATCATGACACAGTTTCAGCGCATGGATGCTCGCCTTGACACTTTTAGTGATGAGTTGTGTCAGGTGAACACCCATGTCGGTCGTATTACACGGCGACAAGCTCACCTTGGTGGTTTCGCCGCTTCTCCCCCTCCTTCTCTAGAGGCTTCGGTAGATGAAGATGGCGATGATGGTGCTAACAATGATGATAAGGATGAGGATGCTAGCTCTTCCAGTGATGATGAGATGACGCCTCCTTGGTGACTTACCTTTTGTCATTCGTGACAAAAATGGGGAATAGTTTTGGATGAGAGTAGTCTTGTATTTAGGGGAAGGGTTAGCATAGGATATTTTTGTTAGGAGGAGTGTCTATACATTTTGAAAGATGTAGTGAGGATTTTATGTACTTTTTTTTTTCTTTCTCTTTGGTTATATTATCCTCTTGTACACTGATCTTGTGACCATTTATTTATGACATACATTGTATTTATTTTCATATATATATGATGATGTATGTTGTTTTTCACCTATCTCTCCATGTGTTGTTTCTTTTCTCTCTTTATACACATGTTTCTTTATGAATGCAATCTTTATTTCTGTTTCACACTAAAATGCCTTGATAAGTTTTGTTTAATGTGTTTCAGAAAGACAGGTTATGAAAATCTATCATGCCATGAACTCTCTTCTTGCAAAGTTTTTCAAGAATTTGTGTTAGGGTTAGATTTTTTTGTAATTCAAAAAGTGATTATAAGTTTAGTGATTTAAGACTTCTCTCATGATTTATTTGTTTGTTGTGGTTTTATCACGGATTGCCAAAGGGGGAGATTGTTATGACATATGTGAAAATTGTTAGAGATATATGTGATGTATATTGGCTAATCTTTTGACAAAACACACTTTACTTGTATGGGTAGATCTAGGATGGGTTTAGTACTTTAAGAAACAAGTGTTCAAGTTTAGTATTGAAGCCATGCAAGTCTGACCAAGAAACAAGTGAAGAAGTGTTGTTCATTGAAGTTCGACAGATATCTCGACAAAATCATATCTATCGAGGTTTAATGTTAAAGCTCGACAGCAGCTCGACAGAAGCTGTATCTGTCGAGAATTACGAAATTAAAATTTTTAGATCTGATTTCACGCATATTCATGTGTATTTGTGTAGGGTTTCTTTTCTCACAATTCTAGACATATATAAGGATTATTCCATTTGGATACAACTTATTTTGTTGAAAATTGAAAAATGAAAACACTGTAGCGAAATATTATCAAAATGTGTAAATAGTACCGTGAGACCTATTTTTAATAAAAAAGTTGCTAAAAAGTGCTATTTGTGGGTCTCGTAAATAGTGCACGGGACCCACTGATGTGTTGAAAAGTGTGTTGAAAAGTCAAATATTATGGCTACCGTTCATGAACAGTGCATGAACAGTAGCTGTAATAGTGAAATTTGTCACCCGAAATGCATGCCAAAAAAAAAAAAAAAAAAAGAAGAATAAGGAAACGTGAAACTCAAAACGCAGACGCGCAATAAGCCCAATCCAAATGCTACCTAAGGGTCGTCACACTATGATGCAACTTGATGCAAAGTGATTATACATGAATATTGTGACTGGAGACAATTTGCCCTAGTTCATCATATTCTCTCTAGAAGCTACTGTGTCTTTGCGCCAAGGGTTTTGTAACTAAGAAGCTTCTTGATCTTCATTGTTGGATGAACTGAGGAACTTTGTAGCCAACATCTTTCTCAAGTTAGTGTGTTAGTCACGTATTGAAATCCGTGCATCATTAGTTAGTTACGTATTGGGAGCTGTGCATTGAAAGGAGAGATTGCCACTACATTACAAGTCCAATTGGGTATTGGGGTAAGGGTTCAACTGTAGGTTGGTATTAGGTACTGTGATTCCTTTTACTTGTAACCGCTTGTTTTGATAATAGTGGATTCTCAAGAGTGGTGACTTTAAATTCTTCCGGTGGGGTTTTGCCTCGGTGGTTTTCCCTATTCGAAAACAAATCACCTATGTCAAATTTATTTTCCACTATATTTAACTTAGTTGGAGATTTGTTTGTACTGCCACGCTTATTACATGAATTAAATCTAATTAATTTCATTTGACTAATTAATTGATTAATTTACCAAAGGGGTCAATACATATTTGGCCTATCATTTCCCTTTTGTCACCATCTTATTTTCCCGCATCTCAAATAGAAACCCAAAAAAAAAAACAACAACATAATCATTAAAATCCATAAATAATTTATTAAAGGAACCCAATGAACATTCCGGGTTAAGGCCAAAGATAGTGTGTTAGACTTTTAGTCGTCCTTGACCAAGGTTGCATGTAGATGCTGACAATGAGAACAAAGGAGGATATGGATGGGAAGATGGTCAAGTTCTTTGGGAGTTTGTAAAACTTAAATGAATTCTTTAAAAATAAATGGGGGATTAAGTAATTTACACACTCATTCCTATAGGGTTGGTAATTTCACAGAATCACAAGTGTTACCCATTTTTTTAAGTATGTCCACGCTTAACGACGTGTATGTACAATATACCAAAAATTTAAAGACAAATTATAGCTCCAAACCGATATAGAGTTAAGAGATTAAATGTTACTACTTTTGATATGATAGAATTTTAACATATAGTATCATTTTCATGATGATTACCTTTTATTATTAAGCTAATATATAAATTAGTTTTTGGTATAGCAGTTAAATCCTTGATTTCTTATTCAACGATAAGATATTTTACTAGTTGAGCTAACTAGAACCTATCACCACGATACTATATTATTTAACTTTATGAAATGTTTGCACCATGTGATATAACATTTTTTTTTTTTTGATAAACACCATGTGATATAACATTTTTATTATATAATTTGGATTCGGGAGATGAAAAATAGCACCGTTGCCGAGATGGAACCCAGATCGCCCACGTGATAGGCCTACTATACTATAGTTTCGTGTAGCACTCAACAAAATGACTTTCTATATTTTGAAGAATCCATGCATTGGTCATCTTTGCATGTTACATAGAGTCTTAGTGCACTCACATTAATGGGTGTATGATAAAAAAAATGTGTAAAATTTACATCGTTTTTTCTAAAATAATCTACATTAGTCAATATATAATTATGTAAATTTACAAATTTGTAATAGTAACCATGTAAATTTACATAATTATATATTGACTAATGTAAATTTACATAATTATATATTGACTAATGTAGATTATTTTAGAGAAAACGATGTAACTTTTACACATTTTTTTTATATTGACATTATTCATTTTGTTATTTAATTTTGTATTCTTTCTTTATGTATCTTGAGGACAAAGGAAGAAATCGAATGATGGTTATTGTGTGCAAAGAAAGGAAAATAATTTTAAAAAATCAAGAAAAAATGGATATGTAATGTAAAATAGATAGTTTGATGTGAGGTGTTTTGAAAAGTGAATATATAAAATAGAAAAAGTAGGTCTTTATGCTAAAGCAGATATGAATTTTTTCATCGTGCTAATGTGAATGCTCTTAGACCATCTACTCTTGTGGTGCTAACATAAAAGGATGTCAAGCTTAATGCTAAAGGCATTATCTTAATCCAATTGAGTATCATGTAAGTCCTTTTTTAGTTCCCCTATTTCACAATAACTTTAGGATCTGTGAATTGCTATTGAGCTCTGTACTGACTTGTCTTAGAATTTTATCCATTTTAGCATAAAATTTGTGGTGCTAGGTTGTAGTGGTGGATGAATTTATTTGAGAGATAGTGAGAGTGAAAAAGAAGGCGAGAGGGAGAGAGATGAAATGATTAGAAAAATAATAAGATATTGAAGAAATTAATAAAATATTCAAGTACAAGGTTATATTGTATCTGTGTAAACGTACACGTTTATTATAGCAAAAGTTTAAATATACAAGTTTATAGATGAGTTGATGTGAGTAGTTTTTTTTAGATGTAAATTTTACAATTTTTCTAATTATACACTCACTGTGAATGCTCTTTAGGATTGTAAGGCCTTTACATGCTTCTTCACATGGAGATGGGCTTGGTGGAGGATTTGGTGATACCTCAGGAATGATGGGCTTTGTGGCAAGCTTCTTTGTGGGCTTGTAGAAGGATGTAACAATAGCCTAAGATAGGCTTTTTAGCAAGCATCTTTGTGGACTTAATACGGTTCAAAGATTGGGCTATAGTTGGACCCTTGGTATGATCTCAGACTACTTGGAGCATCAAAATCAGTATACTACCTTCTTGTGGATCCCACAAACTTGAAGCCAGTATAGAAATTGTCTTCAATCTTCCACTTCATCTCTTGACCAAGTTCTACTTTACATTAAATTAGGACTTTTCCTGTTTGGTTGTGTTGTTTAAACAACACAGTATGTATTTTCACAAAACATTTTCACCCACATGTATTTCCACAATACTTAAACGACGTTATTAGAACAACATTACTAAACGGGCCTATCTCTTCATTTGATGTATTGGATTATATGCATTTTGTTGGGCCTTGTGTATTGGGCTTGGATTCATTTTAAGACCACATTTCAAACAAGTGCAAATAAGCATGGTTGTCAAAATCCCGATCTGAATCTTACGATCCTACGATTTTATGATTCCACCTACTCAAAAACATCCGAATCTTTCAAAGATCTTAGCGATCATTCAGGATCGGTAGGATTGTACGATTTTGACGATCCTGAACAACCTTGATTTCTTATAATCTTCTTTAACTTGACAGAAGGTTCAGTTAGACCCAAATGAAAAAAAAAAAAAAAAAATCCCAATAGACCAAGTTTTTCCACTCCAATGTAGAGAGAGTGTCAGTTGGACTCAAATAAAAAATATCCCAATAGAGTGTCACATTTTGAGGTTTTTTTGCCTCTTTGAATGATGCTTACAAATGGATATAGTGATGTATGCTAATTATATCAATAAATGTATAATTTATGTAATTATTTAACATACCAATGTGTATTTTTTGTTTTTTTCTTAAATAATGTAGAAT
Organism: Lithocarpus polystachyus; assembly: GCA_033629205.1. NCBI lineage: Eukaryota > Viridiplantae > Streptophyta > Magnoliopsida > Fagales > Fagaceae > Lithocarpus > Lithocarpus polystachyus. Next base: position 86,112,726 of record CM066166.1, read on the forward strand.
TTTACAATTCATGATCCGATCCTACGATCCACGATCTCACCTACCTCTCACGATCTTACATAGGATCCCGAGCCTGACAACCTTGCTGTTAGGTTCTAAGGAATTAGGAACTAATGTGTTAGAACTTCATTTTGTAAGGTTGGCAAACCATGATCAAAACAGTTTTTAGTCATGTTTAGACTTGCTCAAAGTATGTGGTTTTTTATGTAAAGTTGGAATCGAGTTACTGCAGAAGTTACTGTGCAAATCTGCCTGGCTCGATCGATCGAGAATTAGACTCGACCGATCGAAAGTCGTGCAGATTGTTTTTTTCTGCAGAATTTTCAACTCAGCCCACGCCCAGTTTGACGTGTAAGATTTTATATTTTGCCCTAAGTATAAAAGGGAAAACCCTAGCCACGTTTTAGATGATTTCTTTATGCTGTGTGTGTGAATCTTTTGTGAAATTTAGAGGTGTTTGCCTTCACATACACTAGGATTTCCAAAATCAAGATTAATGTCAAGAGCTTGGTGATCATACAGTTGCAGATTCAAGAACTTAAAGATATATAAGCAGGAGTGCTTGTGCTTGTTGTGAATTCAAGAAAGAAGTAGTCCGTGGACTCGGAGCTATCACGTGGTCGTGGTAGTAAGTTTCCTACTCGAGGTAGCAATAGGATGTTAGTGGTCTAAGTCGCTATTGTGTAAACTTCAATTCTTTCATAGTGAATTCTGTTTTATCTTAAGGATAGTTAGGTTAAATCCTCCCTAGGTTTTTTGTCGGTTTGGTTTTCCTGGGTTATCATATTGTGTGTTCTTTACTTTCTGCACTTTGCATGATATGATATATTTGTGTTAACCTAGAACTGCTTAATTTACCTAAGTTAATCACTTGGCTAAATAACTAGGTTAATCTGTTTGGGTTTTAAGGAGTCTAAATTTCTAACAAGCGGTATCAGAGCGGGTAGCTTTTTGTTGTAGATTCTTTCATCTAAAAGCTGATCCTTGACCCCTGTTGTCATGGATTCTTTGAAAATCTTTTTACCAGTATGCCAAATTGTCTACTTGTTGTGTCTGTCTCTTGCTATTTGTGTTAAATCTTTCCTTGAGTTTCTTGGTATAATTACATATGATGATAATTATTTGTGCTATACTACTTTAACTGCTTTAAAGGCACGTGATTCTTGTCTTTGGTATTTGGATAGTGGTTGTTTCAGGCTTATGACAGGAAATTAAACTTTGTTCAAGACACTCTTTGAAGGAAAGATTGGGATAGTCACGTTTGGAGATGGAAGCAAATCTATGATTAGAGGCATTGGCACTATGGACAATTTAGGGTTGCCGGTCTTTGAAGATGTTTGGTGTGTTGATGGGTTGAAGGCTAACTTACTCAGCATAAGTCAAATTTGTGACAATGGACTGAATGCTCTCTTCACTAAGTATGAATGTGAGAAACTTGACGAAGGAGGTGACAGTATGTGTATTGGTATGAGGACAGCTGACAACTATTATGGTATTACTCCAAGTATAAGCAACAAATGTTTTAGTACAAAGATCAATCAAGTTGATTATGGCATCAAAGGTTAAGACATGCTAGTCACAAGCAGTTAGAGAAGATTTCCAAGTGTGATGCAGTTATTGGCTTGCCCAAGTTTGAGAAGATAGAAAAATGCATCTGTGGACCATGTCAGATGGGTAAACAAGTGAAGTCCAAACATCCGCCTATATCTGATGTTCAAACTACAAGACCTCTGGAGCTATTACACATTGATCTCATAGGTCCTACCAGAGTTCAGAGTTTAGGTGGAAAGAAGTATATTCTAATTGTTGTGGATGATTTTATCAGATATACATGGGTTGTACTTTTGAAAGATAAAATTGAGGCTCCCAAAAAGATGATACATTTGTGCAAAAAATTATAAGTAGAAAAAGGAACTGTGATAGCCAGAATCAGAAGTGACTATGGAAGAGAGTTTGAGAACACAAAACTGGCTACTTTTTGCAATACTCAAGGCACACATCAAGTATTCTCTTTACCCAAAACACCACAGTTGAATGGAATAGTAGAACGGAAGAATAGAGTTGTACAAGAGATGGCTCGTGTCATGCTACATAACAAGAAGATGCCTAAATCCTTCTGAGGAGAAGCAGTTAATACTGCATGTCATACACTCAATCGGGTGTATTTCAGACCTGACTCCAAGCAAACTCCCTATGAACTCTGGAGAGGAAAGAAGCCTGTTGTCAAATATTTCAAGATATTTGGTAGAGACTGTTACATTCTGCGTGATAGAGAGAACCTAGAGAAGTTTTATGCAAAGAGTGACAAGGGTTACTTTCTGGGGTACTCTTCCACTAATAGAGCATACAGTGTACAATCTAAGAACTAAGACAGTCATGGAGTCTTCCAATGTTGTGATCAATGATGAATTAAATTTAGATAGTCATTCAGAAACGTGTCTCCGGTTCAAAAAAAGATCATGGAAGTTGATGATTCACTACCTAATAATTATGTGGGAAAGCATACAGAGGAAGAGTTGTTGTTGTTGAATGATGTAGTTTCTGTACCATCAAGCTTAGAACCATCTACACCGGTTCATGAAACTCAACAGGAACAGTGAGAGTTTAGTAGTTCATCAGAATAGAAAGGTACCTCTACATCATTGGTCAAAAGTCTATCTTTTAGAGTTAAGTTAAATCATCCTACCTCAAATATATTGGGGAGTCTGAATGATAACATGAGATTGAGATCCAAAGCTTTGAATGTGATTGCTCACTCGTGCTATCTATCCCAATTTTAACCGAAAAAGGTGGATGAAGCTCTTTAAGATGCTGATTGGGTTAATTCTATGCATGAAGAACTTCATCAGTTTGTTCGGAATGATGTGTGGAAATTAGTTCCTAGACCAAAGGGAGTCAATGTGATCGAAACTAAGTGGATATTTAAGAACAAGTTAGATGAACATGGAACTGTTATTAGAAATAAATCAAGACTTGTTGCTCAAGGGTACACACAAGTAGAATGAATTGATTTTGATGAGACCTTTGCACCAGTAACAAGATTGGAATCCATTAGGACACTCTTGGCCATTGCAAGTCATTTGAATTTTAAGTTGTATCAAATGGATGTTAAGAGTGCCTTCTTGAATGACATGTTGCAAGAAGAGGTATATGTTGAAAAACCAAAGGGTTTTGTTGATCCTCACTGACCGAATAATGTCTACAGGTTGAAGAGAGCCCTATATGGTTTGAAATAAGCTCCACGGGCTTGGTATGATAGGTTAACTACATATCTTACAGAGCATGGTTTCAAAAGAGGATTTGCTGACACCACTCTCTTCATACAAAAGGATAAGAATTACTTTGTAGTTGCTCAAATTTATGTTGATGACATTGTTTTTAGTGCTACTAATGATTCTTTTGCTCAATCTTTTGCAGATGAAATAAAGGCCATGTTCGAAATGAGTATGGTTGGTGAATTAACTTATTTCTTGAGATTGCAAGTGAAACAAACGGAGTCTGAAATTTACATCAACCAAGCAAAGTATGCACGAAACCTAGTCAAGAGATTTGGACTTGACAAGGATGCACATGCTAGAACACCAATAGTTGCAAATGTAAAATTAACCAATAATCCATCTAGTGAGTCTGTTGATGTTACATTATACAGAAGCATGATTGGTTGTCTTTTGTATTTAACTGCAAGTCGGCCTGATATTGCTTTTAGTGTGGGTGTTTTTTCTAGATTTCAATCTAATCCTAAGGTTTCACATTTGAATGCTCTTAAAAGAATTATAAAATATGTTGGTGGAACTTGTGATTATGGATTGTTTTATAGCAAAGAGTCAAATCTTTCTCTTGTTGGATTTTTTGATTCTAATTGAGCTGGTAATGCTGATGACAGAAAAAGCACCTCTGGTGGGTGTTTTTATGTAGGAGCCAATCTTGTTACTTGGATGAGTAAGAAGCAAAATTCTGCTACTTTGTCTACAGCAGAGGCAGAATATATTGCTGCTAGAAGTTGTTGCTCACAGCTTCTTTGGATGAAAAAGCTTTTGAGTGATTATGGAATATCACAAGACACCATGGTTGTTTATTGTGATAATTCTAGTGCTATTGATATCTCTAAGAATCCTGTTCAACATTCTAAGACTAAGCACATTGAGATTATATATCACTTTATTAGGGATTTAGTTGAAAGAAAGATCGTTGGTCTTGAGTATATCCCTACTGAATGTCAGAATGCTGACATCTTCACCAAACCACTTGATAGAAGTAAGTTTGAGACTCTTCGTCAAGTTATTGGTGTGATTCTTTGTCCCTAGTCATTCTTGACTTTTATGGTCCTTGTACTTCATTGCTTTATTTCTTGTGACCATTTTTTTTACTAGGATTTGCATTACATAACATTCATGCATTTCATTCTAGGATGTTTTATTTTTTTTTAAAAAAGGGGGTAACAAGAATGTGTTTTGCAAAATGTGTTTTGCAGTATTTTTCTTGAATTTGAAATCAAGGTTAGTCAATCTATTTTTACATAACATGTTTATGTACCTTGTTTAGCTTGGATGAGCTTCTTTATTGCACGTTACTAGTGTGAGCTTTGTAGTGCATATTGTGTGGGAAGATGTTTATAGTTTTTTATCACTTTGTCTTGATTTTGAAGTCACATGCCTTTGTCTGTTGGACTTGAACTTATTGAGAAAGGCATAAATAACTATCTCACCACTGTTTACTAGCCAATCATGAACATCTTCGTGCATATTATAAAATTTTGTGCCCGAAAAAGTGTAGCACATGTACAAAGGATCATAAGGTGTAGCCTCAGTTAAAATGCTAAAATTGGTGTGTACATTATTGGGTTATAATAACTTCATAATTCAAATAAAATTGGTGTGTACATTATCCCGGCTGTTTTAAATAAGTTTCTGATCAATTAAAATTGGTGTGTACATTATGAGGCAAATCAAGAAACTTACATGATTGCAAGCTTTTATTTTAAGAGATGTGAGAGTTATATGATATAACTCTTTAGGTGATAGTCTCTTTTATGTGATGAATTTTGTAGACATTGTGATTGCTTATTTTTCACATATCACTTCACATGTATCTCAAGTTTCTGCTAGTTGCACACACTACACAAGTTACTCTTTGCTAAACTTTATACATGTTATTGTGTGTGATTTTGGTTTGACCAACTAAGTTTGAAAATTTCTTGAATTTGATGCAAAACATGTTTGATGTTTGACAACTTGAGGAGAATTGAGTGAAAACCTTAATTTTGGAAAACTGGGATCAAGACGAGTGTTTTTGAAAAGAATTTCATCTCATACTCATGCATTTTATTCACAAAATTCAATGCTTTGAGGAGTTTCTGCACAAAAATTGTTTTGTTTTCAAAAATTTGATTTTTCCAGAATTTTGATCGATTGAACTTGTTTTTCGACCGATTGAAAATGCGTTTAAAACCTTTGGTTAGCTTCTGTCTGTTTTGATCGGTGCTCGATTGGTATTGGATCAATCGAAGTTTTTTCGACCGACCGAACCTAATTTTCGATTGATCGAAAATCGCAATGAGAGTTTTTTAAAAGCCTTTTTCCTCACGTGGTCATCACTTTTCAAAAAAATTTCAAAAGTTCTTTCTCTCTCACCGATCGGTCAAAGCTCCAAAAAGATTTTTTGTCGTTTTCCTCCGAAAGTTTTGCAAGGATTCTCTCTCCCAAGGCCGGTATGTCTAATTTACCCCTCCTTTTCTTTTTATTTTCATTTTTCATGCATTAAATCATGCATTTTTAGGTAATTTTCGGTCTTTTTTTTTTTTGGATTTTTGATAATTTAGGCCGTTTCTTTCACAATTAATCAATGGGTTTTTGTTGGGACACTATATATAACTGATCTTGTTGGTTTAATTTGGTTAATTTGGTGGTTTGTGAGACATTGAAATTTCTAGGGCTTGAAATATACCCAATTTGGGGTTTTTGTTCAATTTTTTTTAAGTTGATGAAATTGGCTTGTTAGATTGAATCATTTGATCATTATATTGTGATCCTTATCTTGTGTGATGATCAATTGATCAATTTGTTGAGATTTGTGAAAATTTGTTTTTTCAAAATTTGGGATTTTTGAAGTAACATTCATGCTTAATCTAATTTTGTGAATTTGGAATATAATTGACCTGTTTTCATTGCATTAGAACATTTATCATTTGGAAATTATGTTCATGCATCATATAGAATTGTTATTTTTATATTGTTTTTGTGCTAACTTGCAGTCTGCCCTTGGTTTTTCTTTTTGTCTCTTTTCTGTCTGTGTCTCTCTATCTGGTCTGTAGAATCATGCCTAGGAAAACTAGAGCTCATAGGACCTTTTCTTCTTCACCATCTTTTGATAGTGATAGGTTTCTAAGTGAGAAACATTAAGAGACCTATAAGACACTTAACCTCAGGAGGAACATTTGGGGTGAGCATAGGGTTCTTTTAGATTAGTTAGATGCTGAGGTTAGACGTAACTTTGAGCGTCGGGGTTGGTTACCTTTGTTAGATATCGATCATCTACCTCCGGCTACCCTGATTAGAGAGTTCTATTCGAACCTCTCTATCCATGTCTATGATTCCAACACTTTAGTAAAGAGTTGGATACGAGGTGTACAGTATCGCATTACTCCTTTGGTAGTGTCTGATGCTGTTGGGGTACCCGTGATTTCTCATCTTGTCTATCCTTATGATGAGTCTCCTCCCCTTAACGACATCATGTCATACATCACTGGTACTTCAATCCTATGGGGTTCTGATCCTCGGATCACATCTGCTGAGCTTTCTAAGATCCACTATCTTTTCTTTAGGATTGCTTGTTATTCCTTGTTGCCTATTTCTCATCTACACACTATCCCTATTGAGCGATGTGTTTTCCTATATGCTCTTGTCACTGATGCTCCTATTAGTTTTCCTCACCTTTTTCTTTGTTCTTTAAACGAGGTGCATAGGAGTAGTTCTACTGCTCATGCTTTGTTCTTCCCTGTTTTTATTCATCGGATTCATCTCCATTTAGGGTTAGGTGACTTTCTTGCTTTTGAGCCTATTCACATTGTAGCTCCCATTCGTGCCACCTTTCTTAGGCAAAGGGCTGCTCAGCTTCGAGCTAGCTCTAAGTGTCCTAGGGTTGAACTTTCCGGTGTCACTCCTCCTCCTCCACCTTCCTCTTTTGCAGGTGCTACTACGGCAGAGACATCTATTAATCCGATTGCCGCTGCTTCTCCATCTTCACCTTCGGATGATTCTGACATTCGTCGGATGTTGGCTACTGTCATGACCGTCTAGGTTGCTCATGGTCAGCTTCTAGTGGACATGCTTGATGAGCTTCATGCTTTGCGAGCAAATTTGGAGAGTCTTCAATGTTCTCCTCCGCCACCTCCTTTTGGTGATGAGTGAGTGCCCTTTGGCAATTCGTCACAAAAAGGGGGAGTACATTGTATCTAGAGGAGATTTTGTTCTTAAGGGGAGATTTTGTTGTGATACTTGAGTTTTGTGATTTTGTGGAGCTGTGGAGCTTTTAGATTGTATCTAGGTGCTTCATTGTGTATTTATCTTTTTGGCTCATGATTTTTGTTTGGGTTGTCCATGATATGGGGAGATACACTAATTGTGTATGTTTCTTGTTTCACATTGTCTTACATTGCTTATTGATTTATATTGATGAGGTTATTCATGATATATGTCTTTATTTGGTGTTATGTGAAATCAAGAAGTTTTTTTTGTTTACTTGTATTTTTTCCACACTTGCGTTTATGTGTTTGTTAAGTGTTACAGGAATATATAGGTTGTTTTAGTCGAGCTGCTGTCTATACTTGCAACTAATGGATAGTATTAGTAGTTAGGTTGAATTGTTTTTGTTGGGCTATTATTTTGTAATAGGCTGTTTTTTTGTAAAATTTGAACATTGTGTTAAGTTTGTGTTTTGTCATGGATTGCCAAAGGGGGAGTTTGTTAGGTTCTAAGGAATTAGGAACTAATGTATTAGAACTTCATTTTGTAAGGTTGGCAAACCATGATCAAAATAGTTTTTAGTCATGTTTAGACTTGCTCAAAGTATGTGGTTATTTATATAAAGTTGGAATCGAGTTACTGCAGAAGTTACTGTGCAAATCTGCCTGGCTCGATCGATTGAGAATTAGACTCGACCGATCGAAAATCGTGCAGATTGTTTTTTCTACAGAATTTCCAACTCAGTTCAAGCCCAGTTTGACGTGTAGGGTTTTATGTTTTGCCTTAAGTATAAAAGGGAAAACCCTAGCCACATTTTAGATGAGTTCTTTATGCTATGTGTGTGAATCTTTTATGAGATCTATAGGTATTTGCTTTCACATACACTTAGGATTTCCAAACTCAAGATTAATGTCAAGAGCTTGGTGATCATATAGTTGCAGATTCAAGAACTTAAAGATATACAAGCGGGAGCGCTTGTGCTTGCTGTGAATTCAAGAAAGAAGTAGTCCGTGGACTCGGAATTGTCACGTGGTCATGGTAGTAAGTTTCTTACTCGAGGTAGCAATATGATGTTAGTGGTCTAAGTCGCTATTGTGTAAATTTCAATTCTTTCATAGTGAATTCTATTTTACCTTAAGTATAGTTAGGTTAAATCCTCCCCAGATTTTTTTCCAGTTTGGTTTTCCTAGGTTATCATATCGTGTGTTCTTTACTTTCCGCACTTTGCTTGATATAATATATTTGTGTTAACCTAGAACTGCTTAATTTACTTAAGTTAATCACTTGGCTAAATAACTAGATTAATCTAAGGGGTCTAAATTTTTAATACTTGCAAACAAGTATAATCAAGTGCAACGTAGATCACTCATAGGCAATTGTGTTGCAAAATTACTTGGGCTAGATATCCTAGGGGTAGGATTTAATTGGGATATCACATGTTTGATAGGGTTGGCTTTGGGTAGGACATTGGGCTTTTCAATTTGTGATACAATGAGTGTCCTGTTGGTCCAAACAATAAGGTTTGTCCCTTACTATGCCTACTCAAGAGAATCAAGTGAGTACTATGTGGGGTGGCATTGTAGGCTCACTTTGGAAACCTGAGTCTATGGCAGACCACAATTCGAAGGTACTGCTATTAGGCTTACGAGATATTACGCATTGAGTAGTAAAATAAAGCTAGCAAATGATGCATGCTAAAGCAATGATGACAACAGCGGAAAGATTTTAATATACATATATATCATGAATAGTCAACAATTTCAATGTGAAACTTAGCCCTCAATGTTTCCTAGTGGAGTCACCACTGAGCATCCACCTTTTTTCCCCACTTGGAAACCTTCGGGAGGAATAGGAAAGAATAGTGTTGATCGCATGTGTATGTAGAGTCACCTTATATTTTTTCATGGAAAAATAAGAAAACCATCATGAAGTACCTCTTTAGTAAATGACTTGAACATTACATCAATGAATAAAATAAAAAAAAATGACATAGCTTTGGTCGTAGATACAATCTAAAAAAAAGATAATGTACAATGTTTTGATCCTAGATACATTCTAGAAAAATGAAAGTACATTGCTTTGTTTCCTTACTAAAATATAAGAGAAGCAAAAAAATGATAAGCACTATGTTTGTGAACTCAAGATTTGAAATCGAAGACTAGGTCATAGAAATGAGAAGGTGTTAGACACCCATTCTGCCCTATTCATAGATTATTCTTTGAGAAATTAATGGCTATGTTGTGTATTTACTTTCATCCAACTTGTTATATTGTTATGCAATGTTTGAATATAAATATGCTCATGTGATATTTGACAGAATCATAAACTTAATTCGAATGCATGATCATATTATTATATGTATGACTATGCTAATCAACATAGAGAAATCAACATGTTATATATGTGCAAACAGTGAAATCATAAAATGTAAATTAGATTAAGGTTTATACCTACATGCATGATCTCTTTCAAGTAATATGATGGCAAATTACCTCTACCGATGTGAATTTCCTTGTTGTGCTTGCCTTCTCTGATTAATCTATGGATCTTTCACTTCAATTTTTGAGGGGGTTGTGCATGTCAATGTGCATTGTAGATTGTAGAATGATTTAAGAAGAATAATGTAGTGTAGTGTTTGTTGAATGTGGTTTTTATTTATTATTTTTTATAACTAAATGGATGTTTATATAATAGAGTTGTTGGGATTAAATGGCATTAAGAGAGTAATGTTCCATGAAGTAAATTATTGTCACTATCAAGATTCTCTCAGTAACAATTCTCTAATTTGATACATGAAATTGGAATCCCCCAATTTGATGAGGGGGGCTATATTTATGTAGTGAAAGGCATAACATTTTTGTAAAATAAACTTTTTGAAAATTAATTCCCGAACTAATAAAATCTTTGAATTCTACACCAATTTCAGATGATCCATCAATCTCTCATACGAATTTACATTTTGGATATGTCTTCTATGTTCAATATATTCAATAATTTATTTTGTTCGTAAGATCACTCAAAATATGTAATTTATTAATTGTTAACTTCTATTAATGAAATAACCTACTTGTAAATGCATTTTAGATTGAATTAAGTTTTTAAATTCAAATAAGAGCTATACTAAAACCAATATTTTGGAACTTAAGATAGAAAAATAAAAAGCTTTTGTTGATGCTACAAATTCTAAAACACGATTAACATAAATACTACTAAAAGGATGCCCATACTAGGATGAAGTTGAATTTTCTCTATGCATTGAATAATAACACCCAAAAACTCTAAATGTAAGGCATAAAAGAAATTAAGATTCAAAGGATCTATGTGACATGCTTAAGTTCTTTTCATTTTTTAATATGAAAATTTTATGTTCTTATATATACATATATAGTAATTAAATGAATCCTTATATAATAGTTTATTTTGATTACTTAAAAAAAAATCTTGAAGGGTTATGAATATTGAAAATAAATAACTATATAATTTTAATACAGTATTCAAACAAAAATTTCGTAAACATAAACATAAACATTTATTATTATTATTATTATTATTATTATTATTATTATTATTATTATTATTATTATTATTATTATTATTATTATTATTATTATTATTTAATTTTGAACCTATAAACTAATTTTTTTTCCTCTAAATATAAACACAAAAGTATATTGACATTATTAATCCAATATTTGCATTTATTAGGTTGTTTGTACTTTTGTTCTTTTGTGGTCTTTCAATGTATAAATAAATTTCATATTACATATATAAATATATAAGACAAAAAACTTTCAAAATTTCTAAAACCTAAGAAAAATTTTAGTTCTTAAAGATATCTAACCTTATTTTGTTTTTTATTTTATTTTATTCTTTCAAATTCTTTGTTTGATCGTGATTTGGAGCTAGCCACAGGGATCAAAGTATTCCATCAATTCAAACAATTTATTTAATATAAAGGCTCTTATAGGTTTGTATGTGGATGATTTTTTTTAATATTTATATTTGCAATTAACAATAATTATGAAAATCTTTAATCAATTATTCCAACATATTCACATATAAAGCCACCTTCAATTCTAAAGTCTTAGAAGCCCCCACGTTTTTCATTATTATTTCTATATTCTTTGAGTTGGTGTTAACCTTTAAACCCCACATGTTCACAAACAAAAGCTCCTTCAGGTATTTGTTCAAGTGTTTGAAGTCTCCACCATTTTCTTTCACTACTTGTGTTAATTAACTGTGATACCCTCTGTCAGTTCGTTTAGACCCCTGTAAACTAGATTGTTTAACCTAATTAATTAACCAAGTAAATACTTAGGTTTATTATTTAGATCTAGGTTAAAACAAAACAATCATATCAAGTAAAGCAGCGGAAAAATAAAGAACACAACGATATGATGACCCAGGAAACCACACCGGTAAAAACCTGGAGAGGATTTAACCTAGCTATCCTCAAGGTAAACTGAATCCACTATGAAAGAATCGAAGTTTACACAATAGACTTAGACCACTAACGTCATATTGCTACCCGAGTGTAGGAAACTTACTACCATGACCCCATGATAGCTCTGAGATCCACGGACTCCTTCTTTCCTGAATTCTTCAGCAAATCCACAAGCGCACCTGCTTGTATATCTTTGTGTTCTCTTGATTCTGCAACTGTAACGATCTACACAACTCTTGACATAAATCTCAAGTTTGTAAACCCTAAGTGTATGTGAAGGTAAACACCTCTAGATCTCAAAGAAAGATTCACAAACACAGCAAAACAGAACTCTAAAAACGTGGCTAGGGTTTTCCCTTTTATACTTAGGGCAAACATAAAACCCTATACATTAAAACGGGCTTGGGCTGAGTTGGAATTTTCTGCAGAAAAACGTTCTGCACGATTTTCGATCGATCGAGTCTAATTTTCGATCGATCGAGTCATACAGAAAGTGAACAGTACTTCTGCATAAAAACTCGATTCCAACTTTACAATAAGACCCATACTTTGAGCAAGTCTAACACACGACTCAACATTGTTTTGATCATGGTTTGCCAACATACAAATTGAAATTCTAAATACATTAGTTCCTAATCTTTAGAACCTAACACCCTCTTTATATTAAATAATGGCGAATGCATTTTAAATTTATTTGATTTTTATGTTCACATAAAAGATATACTAAAACCAAAATTAACGACAAACTTTAATTGATATGTCAATCTCCAAAACATGATTAACAAAAATACTAGTAAAAGGACGTGTGCACTAGGATTAAGTCAAATTATCTTCATGCTTTGAATCTGTTTTAACAAAAAAAACTTAGAATGTAAGACATAGAAAGAAGATTAAGATGCAAAAGATCTCCGTGTGTGCTCAAGTGATTTTATTTTCTAACATGTAAATTTTATCTTTTTATCTTTTTATGTTTATATATATATATAAGCCATGGTTTCTTTTTGCCCCAGCTAATAAGCTACTTACTCGGCCTTGGATAGCTCAGGCGCTTTCCCTTCCAACTCTTTTTGCTGGAATTCAATCTTCTTTTTTGCTTCTGCTAGCTCCACCTCCATAGCCTGAAGTGGGCCATGCTACTCCTCTACTTGTCTCTTAACAACCCCCAAAGCAGCCTTGACACTTTTTCTTCCTTTCTCGGCCACAGCAAGCCTAAAGAGTAACTCTTTGTACTTCTTCTCAACCTCAGCATGAGCCTTAGTGGCAGCAATCCTGCGTGCCTCTTCCTCAGATTTTGAAAGTGCATGATCCACCTACTCTTCAACTACGAAGAAAGCCTGAACTGCCTATAATAATAATAAAAAATTATGAAAAAATGTGTTAAAAAAATAATAAATAAAAAGAGAGCAACATACCAAGGCTAAGTCCCTTTTAAGAGTGAGGAGCATTTTATGCTTCTTCAAATTCCTAAACTCCTTTATATCTTGAGGGAAGAGCAAGACTTGCTCCACGAAATCTGCCACATACCCAACTCTCCCCTGCTGAAAGTCCAGGATGGAAGAGTTAGAGGAGAGGGGAGCTCCATCTAGTACCGGTGAAGGGTTCCAAGCTGGGACCTTGGAGTATCGATCCGCCACAACCCCAGTGCTAGCTCCCTTAGTGGAACCCTTTTTCTATTGGGGCTTGGTAGCCTTAGGCACCTTTAAAGGCTTTTGCTCCACTAGTGTTTGGATTTCACCTTCTTCAGAGTTCTCCTTCCCTGCTCTCTTGTCCCTTTTCCTTTTTTTCTCCCCAGGCTTAGAGGAAGAGGTCTGAGCTGGAAGGGGGGGAGAGGTAGGAGGTCTAGGGTCCATGGGCACCACAGGCGAGGCACCCCCAGCATGGGACTCTAGAAGGGCTAGTAAATTAAGCGTATTCTTTTAAATGACCATCCCTTTGGCTACGCTTGGAATCTCCAGATTAGAACTGATTTGGGTTGTAACTTGAGGTCGAGAGCTAGACTCAAGAGGTTTAGTGCAGTCAGGTTGGTTGAATACCTCAAAGTCCTCCTCAAGATTGATAATCTCTCGAGCTGGCTCCTGAGGTTCTTCGTTAGAGGGAATAACCTCCTCTTCTGCTTGGATAATATCAGTAACTTGTTGGGTGGTTAGCTTAACCTCGTGAATCCTTAAGGGAGAAGGGAAAGTAAGGAACCCAGGAACGGCTATGTCAATCCTCGTTATTTGAGGATCCTTAGGCTTGATCACATATTTGGGAGATTGAAAATGTGTCAAAATGGGTTTATACTCGAGGATGACGTGGGCGGCTTGAAACTGACCGTCTTTATGAAGAACAATCTAAGACTACAAAATCCTGTTGAGATCCTTACGATTCACCAAGTTGAGATTAGGAGTGGTAGTGATTCTTTCACTATCTGTGATGAACGGATATAATAGACACACCATTTCGAAGTTAATCCTATTGATGGTTTCTAAGAACTTCTGACTGGGTTGTTCTTCTTGAACCATATTTAATGTGGGGTTAACTATTTCTTCTTCATCATCTGAAGAGTTCTAAAGTGAGGGTCCTTCCTCATTGCCTTGATGAGAAGTACTTTCTAAATTACCATCTCGTAGGTAACACAAGAAGAATTTCAGTATTGACTACCAGGCCGTACTTAGCCGCCATCCCTAATCTCCAAAGGCAAGGAAACCATAACCCCAGGAAGTTCATTAAGCGAAAGCCTGAATATGAACCACTGGTATATTGTGGTTTCTGTAATCAGTATACTACTCTCTTGGAGCATAATTGCAACTACAATCCCCCGTGGGATTATGATGGATATCCATCTGATGCTCCAGATACTGATTAGCCCTCATCACCAGCCCTTGAGGATTGCAAGCCCTAAGATTGATCCAATCATCAATCAAATATGAGGACTTCCCTCCTTCAAAGATGGGGAGACCTTCCTCATCTTTTTGAACTGCACACTTGATGTCGTCTTTGGATTCTTTTGTTAGGCAGTTGTTTCACCGTTGCAGAAGTTTCCCTGTGAATCCTAAGGCTATGAGCTCTATGACTTCTTTATGGGGATGTCCTTCATCCAAGTAGTTATTGGCTACCATGGTCATGTGCTAGATCTTGTTTAGGATTTCTTGTTCTGATAAACCATCTATATTCCACTCATAGAGTTTACCAGAGGATACTGTGAATTGGTTACTAACATTCCTTTCCTCATATTGGAGGTCAGGGGGTGTTGGTCTTGGATACCAATTCTTGGTTAAACTGGTTAGGGTTGGATGGTGAAGCTTTTTCACCTGTAAACCTCTAAACTGGTTTTCTATGTGTCCTATCTCTTTTTCATTTTCTGAGGAGGTTCTGCTAGAACTACTAGAAGCTGTGTGGATGTCTAAGACATTAAGCTGAATGGCTTTACTGGGTGAAGGGGTGATTGGTTCCTTCTTCACAAGTTCCTCAAGCTTCTGCTTGACAATTTCTAAGGCTGTTACGTCCTTAGACCTAAGGCTGGTATGCCTAGTTGTGGGTAGTTTTACCAAGGACTTTTCTAGGGTTTGGATGGGTTTACTAAGGTTTCCTAGAAACTAGAGGCCGACTGAGGCCATCTAGTTACAAATGTAAAATTGACTGGGGAATTACAAATGTAAACTGGGAGGCTACTGATGCCTCTAGGTTCCGGGCTCCTAAGAAACTTAAACTTAACTGGCTGGCCAAAGGGATGGGTAGTGATTCCCTCATTATCCGTGATGAAAGGATACAGCAGACACATGAAAAGGTTTCCTAAGATGACCCTATCTGTCATATTCTTAACTAGGACAAATGTGATTTTGAAACATGTGTTGTCCTGGCACACATGTGCTTTTGGGATTTTGAATTCAATATGCATTATACTGCCACTTGCGGATGTTAATCTTTCCCTAGTCTTCTTGTAAAACTTGGAGGGAATGATTCCTTCTTGAATGCATTTGAGATCAGCACCTGAGTCTATCAGTGCTATAACCTCAAATTCAAAATCTTTACTGATGACAATCCTGACTTTGGAATGCCATTTCTAGAAGTTAATCCTACTGATGGTTTCTAAGAACTTCTGACTAGGTTGTTCTTCTTGAACCATATTTGCTGTAGAGTTAACTCTTTGATCAAGGAGAGTACTATCAACCCTAAAATGGTCTGAGGTCGATTTTCCCTCAAGTTAGACTTTGTCCAGTAGCTAGCAGATGGAACTGTTATGCTTAGCTTTGACTAGTCTAGGTTTAGAACACCCTTAGATGAGTATAAGCCTAGATCCCCAATAAATCTCCGACAATCTCACCTACCCAATAGGCAGCCACCTATTCTCTTAAAAGATAGACCTGCATCCCAAGCCAGCTCCTCTAGACCCCTTGCACTTTATCCAAGATCTAGAAGAGACTTAGGTGTAGAATTCTAAGGAGTCCAGACCAAATCCCAGATTAGTACCCCTTGCTACACAGCCAAACAGGATTCAGTTGTTGATTAGGATGACAACAACAGTCAAAAGACAACATCCCCATCCATAACTGATATGGAAGACCTATACCAGTATGAAGTTTAGGAACCCCCAGTTGACCATGAAATTATGGTTATAAAAAAAGATTTCACTCCTTAGGGGCTGGTGATGAGCGCTAATCAGTATCTGGAGCATTAGATGGATATCCATCATAATCCCACGAGGGATTGTAGTTGCAATTATGCTCCCGAAGAGTAGTATACTGATTACAGAAACCACAATATACCAGTGGTTCATATTCAGGCTTTCGCTTAATGAACTTCCTAGGGGTATGGTTTCCTTGCCTTTGGAGATTAGGGATGGCGGCTAAGTATGGCCTGGTAGTGAATACTGAAATTCTTCCTATGTTACCTACGAGATGGTAATTACTCCATAGGTCTCTGATAGTGTCAAGAATTTCATTATTCGCATGGTTTCTCCAACAATCTACACGAGCATATGGATCTCTATAAGATAGGTGGAAATTTCCTTTGAACCATGGGCCATGATGGGAGTATCCATTGCTGAGTACTAAATGTCTTGAAGGTTGTACAGTCATCCAATTGTCTCTTTCCCACTGTGGGATTGTGCTCCAGCGTCTGATAAAAGGACTTGCTACCTGTTCAACCATCTTCTTTATGATCTGGAAAAGGCCATGGTGTTTTATGGTGTAGGTTGAGTGGAGGTTATCAAGGATAGTTTTTATGGAGTATGGTAAATCTGTATATGCTCCATCATTGAATTGTAATTCTTTGGATAAAACTTCCTGCAAAATAACAGCCATGTCACCACTGGAATATGTCACCACTGGGATAAATTCCTGAAGGGATATTACTTTTCTTTGGTTTCCCAGAAGAAGCGCCTTTATGCCTTACAAAAGACTATTCTGGGAGCCTTTTCTCTTGAGGATAGTCCTGTGCAGGAGCTTTCCCCTTGTTCTTCCTTTCTTTTGAAGAGGCCATTTTCCACTTATTAGTGGTACTATAAGTTATTTGCTTCTTTTCCTGTTTGGGGTTTTCTGGACAGGCAAAATAGTTTTCCTATTAATTGAATGCTTGGCGAGATATTTTCAAAAACAAGGAATGCAATAAAACAAATACTTTTATGCAATATGCATGAGTTAAAATATGATGATTTTTGGGAATGGATAGGGCCATAAGAATCATCAACTGAATATGGGATGGTCCAAACGAATGAACCAAGGTTCTTTGCCTGTCTGGTACTGTATGTTGGATAATTGTTTTTTGCACTGATAAGGTTAAGAGTTTTGGAGATGGAGACTTCTTGGAGGCTGCTAATGTCTCTAGGTTCTGGGCTCCTAAGAAACTTAAACTTAACTGGCTGGCCAAAGGGATAGGTAGTGATTCCTTCACTATCCGTGATGAAAGGATATAATAAACACATAAATGGGTTTCCTAAGATGACCCTATCTGTCATATTCTTAACTAGGACAAATGTGGTTTTGAAACATGTGTTGTCCTGGCACACATGCGCCTTTGAGATTTTGAATTCAATCTGCATCTCACCGCCATAGATTATGATAACCTGACCTATGGAGACATCTCTAGCACAATCCACAGTGAAGGAATGAAGATGTGGAGAGATTTCAAGATCCAAAGCCAAGCTAGTAAGAGCAAAGCCAAGTATGAAGTAGGAAACTTCTGTACACAGTATGGCTTACCTCCCATAGCTCCCTCCAAAAGAAAGTCCAAGTTCAGAGGGAAAGAATCCCCTGAAAAGTTTCATAGAAAAAGAACAGCTTCCAAGAATGACCACAACCTTAGTGGGTCTTTTCTCATGTCATTCTCCTAATTCATAGTGCTCTATTTCTACCTCAGCAGGGATGTTGTACTTGGTTTTAAAGGCCTCTTGTGCCTCGCTTGTTCTAACCAACTTAGCAAATCTACCCATCCTAATAGCTAAACACAATTAATGGAAATAAAAAGAAAAGAAAAAGGGAGGGATTCTAAACTAAGTGAGAACTAAGGACACTTACAAAATTAGGAAGTTGGGCTCCTTAGGCAGCTTCTCTGATGGATGGTTAAAAACAAATGAAATGGAAAAAATGACCCCCCCCCCCTTTTTTCCCCTTTATATAGGGATGAAAAATGAGTGGTAATTTTCCCACTCAAGGACTCAGAAAAACCTCAACTCTTGGATCTTCATCGCTATAGAATGTGGGGGACATAATGCCGCCTATTTTATTTACCACAGCGTTACAAATGCCAAAGAATCAAGAACGTGTATAAGACAGGTGAAAAGATACTCTCACATGGGAATGCTTCCAATGCATTCCAATCCACATGTCTTGTCAAAACTCCACTCTCCAAAGTAGCAGCAAGAGTGGAATTTTAAGAGGCTATTGTAGGAGAGGTGAGGCCGAGTACATAATAAAAATTGTTGGCCCAACCTGAGGAGGAAAAAAGGCCATATGCACATTAACCTTGGCCCAATCCGCGGGTTAGAGCCCAAGGAGGTAAAATGGAGAGGTTGACCTCCCGAGGAGCCTGAGAAGCAAGTGTTCCTCAGGAATTCCCAAGCAAGTCGATGGTACTAGAAAACAAGAAATCGAGGAAGGTGGAAGAAACATGAGAGCAAAGAAGAAAGGAAATATCTAGAAAACGTAGTCATCACTTCCACATTTAATGCACTGTACCAACTTAGATGACCACATTAATGAAGGAGTGACCCCTGAACAGTAGCCTCACAGCTTGCAGCACAATTTACAACCTCAAGCACAACTTTGATGGGACAAGCATCCAAAGGAAGGCCCCTAGCTATACAAGTAAGTTGCAATAGTTATCAATCCAAAAGCCAACACAACATCCCTCATAACATAGCTCATAGATCTCTAAGGCCCTTTAACCACTACTTAACAAAGTTGGCGCAAACCTAGCAATACTAACACTAGTTTAAACTTGAACTGTATATTTCAATAAATTAATTATTTTTAGAAGATAGAAATTAAAGAATTAAATCTAAAAGATGGTGAGGGCCTAAAGCTAGCTACCCCTTTTAGGGTACTAATTGTGCATTCTGAAATTTTAAAGTGCAAAATGTGATTTGAGATAGAGTTTAGAGTAGTAAAGTGTAATTAGAAGAATTCAATAACAATTACAAAACCTATCATTAATCTAAAATTGAAACCCAAATTATATAATAAAACTGGTCAGCAATTATAACAAAAAAAAAAAAAAAAAAGAGGAGAAAACATAATCTCAAAATCATATCAAAGTGAAATATATATATATATATAGAGAGAGAGAGAGAGAGAGAGAGAGAGAGAGAGAGAGAGAGAGAGAGAGAGAGAGAGAGAGAGAGAGAGAGATTCTATGCTATATAACCCAGTTAAACTATCCATTCTTGTGGCCAACTTTCTTGCCCAATTCCCACTAGTATTTTTTAATTCTTCCTCACTCGGCCACTCCAACAACCATAAAGGAAAGAAAAAGAAAAAAGTCGTAAGAAGAGGAATTGTTACTTTTTAAGCACCTTATGGAATTGTTACTTTTTAAGTACCTTATAATAATTTACAGTAACCTCCTTGGAGATGCATTGTAGTTTTGAAGGTTGCAATGTGGTCGCACGGGTCACGCATCCCATCGTATGAGTCTAAGGAAGGCATTTTGAACTTGGCGGGCAGGGGATGGCCGTTGATGGAAGCCGAAAAAGGGGAGTCCGTTTGTTGAACCAAGTCTTCCACAGGATTCGTCCTCCTCATGTTCTCCCTCATTTCCATGGCTTTACGCATTTGGTCCATTTCCCTCTCCAAGTGCGGCACCCTTCGTGAAACGATACCCTTCAATTGGCCTTCAAGATTGGCATTCTCCCTAATCTCTTGACTTTGGGCTTGTCTTTCCTCGTACCTTTCTTGACACTGCCTCCGCAAATGAATCTCCCTAGTTAACTCTTGGCTTTGACAAGTTAACTCAACCATGGCGGCTGCCATGGATTGTATATGTTGGATGATAGGCTGTTGAGCGACTGGCGCTGATTGTCGATCTCGGTTAGGATTGCTGGAGCCATCCCTACTTTCTTGGTGGCTTGGGCTGGTAGCCCTTGATCTTGTCCGAACCATACAGTCTTTTTTTTGCGGAAAATAGTTTGGAAAAAATTGTAACAACTTTCCCACAGATGGCGCCAACTGATGATGCGCAACAAAATCAGTAGACTGGATGCTCTGGATTTAGATGACGAAAAGATAACTTGATTAAGAACCTGAAGAGATGAACAAAAATATCAGAGGTGATCGGGGTGGACTGGCCAGAAACCCTCCAATGACAAAGTCAGTGTCTTTAAACTTTTAGAATTCCCAAATAATTGGAAAAATGATTTTTTCGTACCTTTTCATTTGACGATTGTTGTTTATATAGTGCATGTCGTGAACAGTTATTTTCTTGATAATTTCTCCTATATTGAAGGAGGTTGGATGGTTCGGAGTTACCTTCCATAACTGCTATGGAAGTTATATTATTTGGCAATACATTTTGTAACCGTCATCGGGGATGGTTTCGTGGCAATGCCTTTGATAGTGCGTAAGTGCTCTAGGATGTGTATGAACCTCGTCCAAGGACCGCATGCGATAACCACGTCTGAAGTCCTTATAGGCCATCCAAGATTCCACCAACACGGACGACCCTGACGTGGACGAGGTTCCTAAGAGGTCATCCTTACCTCTTCTTTGGACAACACCTAAGGACGAGCTTATGGAGATGGGTCATTTTAGGACACTATCAATATATTTCATTTTTGTAGTTGGGTTCCCCCTTCCAAAACCTTAAGCTCTTTTTTCTCCAATCAGCCTAATTAGCTTAACCTAAATAGTAACTATCTAACCCAAAAACTTAACAAAAATAATAAAAACAAATTGCAGGACGAAGTTAAAGGGGACAATGCAACTCAAGTACAAGTTTTATCAATGTTAGATGTTAGAAATACTGAATAATTGTATTGTATTTCTCAGTAAGGAATATACATGAGTGTGCCTTTATATAGGAGGCATATGAGTGTAGTACAAGTAGGAGTATAGTACAAGATGTGTGTTGTACAAGTAATCTAGTGTGTTCTACAAGTAAACTAGTTGGGCTAAAGCCTACAACACTATACACATTAACAACCCCCCTCAAACTCAAGGTGGATGTGAGACCAGCTTGAGGTTGTCCACTAAATCACGAAGGCGTCTTTTAGGATGTGACTTGGTGAAGATATCTGCAAGTTGATCTTTGGAGGAGACGGAGAAGAGCTGGAGAGCACCATGGACAAGATGATAACTAATAAAATGACAATCAATCTCTATGTGTTTAGTCCGTTCATGGAAGACATCATTGTGAGCAATATGAATGGCACTCTGGTTGTCACAATAAAGAGGAGTAGCAGAAGATGTGGACACACCTAAGTCCTTAAGAAGTCATCGTAGCCAAAGGAGCTCAGATGTGGTATCAGCAAGGGCACGATATTCTGCTTCAGTACTAGAGCGGGCCACATGAGTTTGTTTCTTGCTTCGCTAAGAAATCAGAGAAGAATTAAGAATAAAGCAATAACTAGTGGTGGACCTGCGATTAGTGGGATCTCCTGCCCAATCAGCATTAGAAAATGCATGAAGAATAAAAGGAGATCGAGCAGAGTAGAAAAGACCATGGAAGAGAGTGCCCTTTAAGTATCGAAGAATGCGCAGAACAGTAGCATAGTCAGTCGATTGTGGAGCAGACAGATACTGGCTCACCTGGTGAACAGCATAAGAGATGTCTGGACAAGTGACAGTGAGATAAACTAGATTGCCAACCAAGCGTCTGTAAAGAGAGGGATTAGACAATAGTTTCCCTCCTAAGGGAGTTAGATACGCATTAAACTCAACTGGAGTGTCAACAGTCTTGCTATTAGTGAGTCCAGCTCGAGACAAGAGTTCAGAGGCATACTTGGCTTAAGTAATATAAAGTCCATCGGTAGAATGAGTGATTTCAAGACCCAAGAAGTAGCTGAGATGTCCAAGATCTTTCATTTCAAATTACTGACTGAGAAAATCCTTGAGTTCTTGAATGCCACTGAGGTCATCACCAATTATGATCATATCATCCACATACAGGAGAAGTAAAATAGTGCCTTTGTCAGTGCGACGAAGAAATAAGGCAGAATCATAATGACTGGCTATATAACCCAAGCGAGAGATGGTAGAGCTGAATTTGGCAAACCAAGCTCGTGGGCTTGTTTAAGGCCATAAAGTGCACGTCGAAGGTGATAAACCTTGTTTGATTCAACAAAGAGACTAGGAGGAGGTTGCACATAAACTTCTTCACTTAAATCCCCATTAAGGAATGCATTTTTAACATCCATCTAGAAAAAAGGTCCCATTTACTGACAGCAGCAACAGCTAAGAGGGCACGAATAGATGAGATACGTGTAACTGGAGCAAATGACTCTTCATAATCAATCCCATACTCCTGTGTAAAGCCTTTTGCAACAATACGAGCTTTGTAGCGCTCAATGGACCCATCAGAGCGAGTCTTAATCTTGTAGATCCACTTACAACCAACCATTGATTTCTTAGTGTAGTGTAGCAAGGGCAGTGTAACAATGATAGTCAAGTAAATGTGCAGGAATGGATCTTACCTGAGTTGAGTGACGAGGTGGAATGTCTTGTGCAAGATCTTCAGCCGGAGCAGGAGCCGGGGCCTAAGCTTAAGGTTGGGGTTGGGTTGCTTGTCTTCAACCTGTTCATCTTCCACCTGTTCATTAAAGGGTGAACTAGGAAAGGGATCAATGATATCTGGTGGTTGGATAGAGAAGTCTACATGAGAATCAGGAGCAACTACAGGAGGATCAAAAGCAGCTACAGAAGGAATATGTGCCTCATCTGGAAAAAGATCTAAGACAGAAGAAGAAGATAGGGAGGCATAGAAGTGAGAGAGCTCGACAAAGAGGCGATATTCCCAAAAGACAACATTGCTGGAGACACAAAGACAATAAGAAATAGGATCATAACATCGATACCCCTTTTAAGTTCCGCCATAACCAAGAAAACAACAAAGCCTTGATCGAGGTTCAAGTTTGTTATGCTCATGTGGCTGAAGAAGAACGAAACAGGCAGAACCGAAGGAGCGAAGGTGATCATAATCTGGAGATGACCCAAAAAGGTGCTCATATGGAGTTTGATTTTGGATGGCAGGACTAAGAATGCAATTAATAGCATGAACAGCATGAAGTGCAGCTTCGCCCTAAAAAGGAGCAGGAACTTTGGCAGAGAGAAAGAGAGCATGAATAGTGTCAAGAATATGAGGAAGCTTTCGTTCGGCTCTACCATTTTGCTGAGAGGTACTTGGACAAGTTAGTTGATGAACAGTGCCATAGGAATGCAAAACAACTTAGAAAGCATATTGAGTGTATTCAAGAGCATTATCAGATCAAAAAATTTTGATACATTTGGAAAATTGAGTTACAACCATTTTTGCAAAATTAGAATATACTTACAATAATTCAGAACAATATTTCATATAAAAAATCCAGCTATAACGGGAATAATCATCAACAAAGAAAAAGAAATATCAAGATCCACCAAAACTAGAGACAGAGAAAGGTCCCCACACATTAGAATGAATTAGGTCAAAGATATCAGTGGACACTGATTCACTAATATTGAAAGGCAAAGCTGGTTGTTTTCCTAATTGACATGAAACACAATTAAAATTTTCTATGGACACTAAGCCTAACAAACCTCTAGAAGCCAAGTGTTGTACCCAAGAGGAAGATGCGTGACCAAGTCGAGCATGCCAAAGTGCAAGGGAAGGAATAGAAGAAATTGCAGCAGCTGCAGCAACAGAAATAGGAGCAACAAGTGGAAGACGAAGGTTGTCCACGGGAAACATACATCCAACTCTGGGACCGGTCCTAAGCTCTTGTCCCGTCCTCGGATCCTGCACAATACACCTAGAATAATCAAAGATAATGTGATAACACAACTCAGCTAATTATCCCACAGAAAATAAATTGTAAGAAAGGTCAAAAACATTAAAGACCCCAGGAACTGAGAGGTTGGAGGTCGAAACAGAACCTATATTATGACTAGACATTATGGAACCATTTGCTGTGTGAATATTAAGAGGGTGTGGTGCAGGTTGAAGTTCAGAAAATAAGGACGAGTGAAGTGTCATGTGATTGCAAAAAACAGAATCCATAAGCCAAGAGGAAGGAGACATACTAGATAAAGCTGAGAGAGAAGAGGAATAAGATGCATTACCAACCATATGAATAACATTAGCGATGATGTTTATAAGGTCATCTCTGAAAATGGTGAAAGTGGATCCAGAAGATTGAGATTGTGCAATGACGGGAGCCATTGGTTGGACACTCTCAGTGTTCGCAATAGTAGCAGCAAAAATTGAAACAGCTGATTTGTTGCGATAATAGCAAGTCTCAATATTGTAGCCAAGACGTTTGCAAAAATTGCAAAAACGTTTGCTGGATTGTCGGCGACGATTATTGCAACAAGAAGAAGACCTATCCTTATTCTTCATTTAGAAGAAAAATATGCAAAAATGAAATCTATGCGAAAAACTGGGTAAGGAGCACTTGGACAGCAACAGTCAACCCTGGAGAAAAAGTCAACGGTCAAAATCAACACTGGTCAACGGTTAAAGTCAATGGTCCAGTCAACACTGGTCAACGGCTCAGTCAGCGATGACGTTAACTAATTGGATAGGTGACGTCAGCAGAGGAGTTGATGATGACGTCATCCCTAGACGATGTCAGCAAACACTGATAGAGGTGCGAGATTGAGGCGCTGCTTCATTTGGTGGCGCGTGTGGGCTCCAATGGCTGTAAGGCTTCCACGAATGAGTAAATCGTGGCGAGACGATCACTGTGGTACTTGTAAAAAGTTGATCGGAGCAAGACACACGGCGAAGACAGTGAGTGCAGTGGTCTGTGGTGCGGGACTCCTCAACGACAGCTGCTGTAGGTCGTTGTGACGGTGGAAGCGAGAAGGGTGGAGTAACACCAAGAGAGACAAGATAGCTAAGAGAAAGATCAAAGCAGTGGCTCTGATACCATGTTAGAAATACTGAATAATTGTATTGTATTTCTCAGTAAGGAATATACATAAGTGTGCCTCTATATAGGAGACATATGAGTGCAGTACAAGTAGGAGTGTAGTATAAGATGTGTGCTGTACAAGTAATCTAGTGTGCTCTACAAGTAAACTAGTTGGGCCTAAAGCCTACAACACTATACACGTTGACATTAGACAACTAAACAAGCTACGAGGCAATGAAAAAGGCAATTCAAAGTTCTTAAGGAATACAACTCTTGAATATTATGCCTTATTGTAGTAGTGATCCATGTATTAAGATTTTTCAGATAACACATAATAAGTGAAAGAGAACTTTTTTAAATGAAAGGATTTATCAATAAAAAGCACTCTCTGACTCTCCACAGAATTCAAGAAAAATGTTCTCTTAAAATCTTCTTTAAATTCAACATTTGAAATGGACGTCCAAAGGTATTCCTACCTCATAGAAAGTACGCTAGTTTGAACAGCCTCAAATTTTGTTAGAATTAAGGAGAGGATGAATTTTTAGAATTTCGTCAGGTAAATTTTTTAAACATTTGTTGTTGATGCCAATATCTTGTTCTTCATACAGCATCGGCATTTTGGGTCTTGGAATAAGAGCATTGTCTTCCATGATTCAAATTCTTCCTCAAATATATCAGCAAACACAATGTTACATATATCAAGATCTGGTTGGGTATAATTTGTGTGCTGTTTGGTCAGCGGACTTCTTAGCTCTTGTGTATCTTTAGCTTGTTAATAAATTTTTTTGGAAAATGATTTGCTGCAAACTATGTTGCAGCAACACTTGCAAAAATGCACACATATCAATACCTTAAATAGACATCTATTTGGACTTATATTTAAATGAAAACTTCCTTATCAAGATTGATTTTTTTTCACCAAATGGCCACTTGACATGTGTGCATTTTGCAAGAGTTGTTGCAACTAGGGTTGTCCATAGGTCGGTCTGGGTTGGATTTGTGCCCAATCTGGAATCGACCTGCTAAAATCGGGTGGCAAAAATATGCACCCACCGTCGACTGCTGGAGTAATTGGATAAGGCGGATTAGACCATCAACGAGTGGCGGGTGGGTCGGTCGGAGTCATAGATTTGAGAAGATAGTGAGAAAATGGTGAAAAAAACACAGATTCGGCAAAAATCTCATTGGATTCTATGAGATTTTTGCCGGATTTGTGTTTTTTTTTTTTCATCGTTTTCTCGCTGTTTTCTTAGATCTATGACTTTGACCGACCCACATGCCTATGAGATTTTTTCCAAATCCGGCAAAAATTTCATCGGATTCGATGAGATTTTGCTAGATTTTGGCGAAAATCTCACTGGATTTGATGAGATTTCGCTAGATCCAGTCAAAATCTCACCAGATCTAAGTGAAATATCGCCGGAATCTGGGTTTTTTCGACTGGATTTGGAAAATTTTCGTCGAAATCTGGGTTTTTTTGCTAGAATCTGTGTATCTTTCGGTCGGTTCAAGTTTTTTGGGTTTTAGGGGAGGAAAACTGAAACCGACACACTAGAATCGGTTTTTGGTGGTGAAGACTTGCCGTCGATCGCCAGAGTAGTCGGGTTGGATCCGGTCAGTTTCTTCGGATGGGTCAGGTCTTCGAATCATTCTGGATAGCCCTAGCTGCAACTTAGTTTACAGCAAATCTTTGCTCAATTTTTTTTTATGGCCACTCCATAAGTAGAAATACTTGTGGAGTGTGGGCGGGGACAAGGGTCAGGGTTCAATTTTTAGAAGGGAGTTTTACACACATATACACTTAGATTAGGTTAGAGTAGAATTCTATCTATCTCAAAAAAAAAAAAAATGTTTAACAATTGCAACTAAAACAACAAAAAGCGTTATCACAAATTGTTAGATTGGTTATTATCCTTAACAAACTAATTAGGATCAATCACACTTCTTCTTTTGCTTTATCCTATTCTAATTAAAATCTTTATATTTCATTTGAAAAAAAAAAAAAGACATTGTTTGAGCAGGTAATCATGTAACGTTATTCTTCTCACAAAGGACATAGGAGAAGGATAATACTTTTCCCCAAAACAGATCCAACCCAAAAGAGTGTGTGGGCCCACTTTTATATTACCTCAAAGTTAACCAAATAATTTAGAGCATCAGTATCGGGTCTTTCAAATGCTATATGCTGATATATTTTAGCATCAAAGCCCCATTACCCAGTCTTCTAATTGTAAAAAAATTTACAATCTTATTACAGTACCATCCTAAATCTAAGATGGTACTGTAGCAAGATTGTATAATAATTTTTTTTTAATCTCTGCTTCATCGTCTCTCTCCTTTCTTTCTGTCTAATTATTGCATTTCTCTTTCTCTCTCTTCCTTCTCTCTCTTTCTTTATGCTCTCTCTTCTTCAAACCCGAAACCATCTCAGGCTTCCTTCTTCTCTCTCAGATTGACATGGAGACAACGATGGTGAAGGCGTGGAGATCGTGGGCTTTGCTTTCGGTGGAGGTGTGAAGACAATGGCAATGGAGGCGTAGAGATTAGCTTTTAGTGGGTTTTGATAGGGTTCTGATGTAGATTTTTCTTTGATTTTTTGTGGGTTTTTGTGCATGGTGGTGGTGGATGTGTTGTTGCCGCAGTGGTGTCTCTGGTTGTGGTGGTAGAGGTGGGTTTCATGGTGGCAAAGGTGGGTTTCAGTTGTGTGGATTTTTGCTTTGATTTTTTTGTTGGTTTCTGTGCATGGTGGTGGTGGGGTGGGTGGTTGTTGTGGTGGTGTATATGATGGGTTTCCTTGGTGGGTCTGGTGGGTGGCTGTTGGTTGCTAATTCGGGTTTGATTTTGTCCTATGGGTTTAATTCTCACCGTGGCTGTGGCTGTAGTGTTTAGTAGTTTTTTTGCGGTGGTTTTGTGGATTTTGTGGGTGGAGCTGGTGGTGGATTTAATGGGTTTTGTTCCTGATGGTAGGGGTGGGTTTCTTGTGGTAGAGGTGGTGGTTATAGGTTTTTTCGTGGTGGTGGTGGTGGGATTCTTGTGGCAGAGATGGTGGTGATGGGTGGTTGAAATAGAGAGATAGTGAGGAAAAGATAGACAGAGTGATGGGGGAGAAGGGAGAGAGAGAGATTGGATTATATTAATTTATTATGTATTATATATTATTTTAATAAGTTAAATAGGAAAATAAAAGTTGAGATGTTGGGTGTGTTGCAAAATGGTATGACATAATACATAAATTAGCTTTTGAAATGGTAAAATGAGATTTTTTGAAGAAACCAGATGCTAATGCTCTTACACTCATAACATATCTCCTCACACATGGACCAATGTAATTAAAGAAATAACATTATTTGACATAAATTGCTAGTTATAGTGACACTATAAATTAAATATGCAATCAGGAAGAGCCGCTTGGATGACTTCCAGGAAATTATAAAAGATTTCAATTTAAAATGTGAAAAAATTCATTCATTGAACTTCAACCAAAAAACAGTAGAAGTAGCACACAAAAACCTAATAATAAAGCAAAAGCAATAATAATTGTGGGCGTCAAGTCCTACTAGATGGAGCAAATACTTGGACCCTCAACTTATTTGTTGGTGGGCTTTTCTCTCAATCTCACTAATAGGGCTCCAACTCAAGCTTGGTTGCTTCCTTTCAAGTCCAAGACTCTCTAACAATCCACTCCTCCCTCTATATCCAATTTTTGTAGTATCACCCTTCTTCCCTCTAAATTTTCCAACCCCTTTTACAATGGCCTTGCCCCCTTTTTATACCTGTGAGTGAGTGGGGTTGCCATCATTTTATTCCCACTCACTCACGTGTTCCCACGTCTCTCAGAATCCTAAAGGATCCTCACATAATCAGAGGATTACCTTGAAACTTGTTCCAGACACCGATTTAGGCTCGGTAGTGGATTCTTTCTCATCCTTAGTTCACGGTTATCGACCGCACCCAGGCTGGATATCCAGGCCCTCCTAGTGCTCGGCTAGTGATCGGGCCCAATGCTAAGATCCCTAAGGTGGTCCATTTGCTGTTTCCAGGGCTTATCACACTTAATGGGCTCTGGGCCTCATACCGGCCTTTACTCATATGGTCGGCCCAATCCTCCAAGCCCCGTCCACCTACAATAACAATTAATCTTTTACATGTTATTTGTTTGGATTTTTTTCTATTTAAGAAATTTCCTTTCTTTTAAACACTTTTATTGTGATATGTGGCTTTTTTTTTTTTTTCTTTGGAGTACTACATAGCTTCAAATCATAGTATGATTGCCCAAAAATTATTTTGCATTGAGTTACAGTTTGTGCGTTCCAAACAATGCATATATTATCCTTTTATTATTCTAGCACATAAGTAATGGAAGTATTCTTCTAAAAAAAAGTAATAGAAGAATGGCTCATGTCAAAATATTTAATTTTGTCCTAGTTAGGATAAGGAAAATACTCAAAATCTAAAACTTTCATTAAAAAAAAAATAATAATAAAGAATCATATTTTAAATACAAAAGTAACAGAAAGATGATTCAAGTCAAAATATTTAATTTTGTGGAACTCAAGATAAGAGAACTATTAAAATCCAAAAATATCATAAACAATAAAGAATCATATTTTAGGTTATTAATTACAATGTAATAAGTAATAACAATACCAATAAAAATAAACATAACAGTAACAGTAATATTTTTTTTTATATAAAAAAAAAACTTTATTTAATTTGGATAGCATCTGTTGATGTAAGAAATTTTGTCACTTTTAACAAATCACTAATTCAAAATACCAGAAAATCCAAACAGAGGTGAGCATAATTTTGACAGAGTCCAAATGCACAAATGCTAAAATCCTAAATATTTTAAGAAAACAAAAAATCGGCAGATCCTTCAATATTTGGGAAGAAGAAGTTGATTGGAGGACATTATTTTGATGTTTTTTTAAAGTTGATTGAAGAATAATTTTCATACTACGTAACTCAAAATTCCTATGTTATTGATTTAATTCACAAAAACATAGACTATATCCAAATAAAACAACATATTAACTATTTGAAGCATATAACCCAATAAAACAACAGATAACATTTAATAAAATTTTTAACCCTATTGAACCAACATTCTTGTGGATTCAGGTAGCTTTAGAAAACAGGGGGAATGGTTGGTACAAATAGTCCCCAACGCTAGTCACCATTTACCTAAAAAAAAAAAAAAAACGATTTTAAATAAGTAAATAACATAATGTTTAAAAAAAAAATCCAAAAAACCAGGAAAATAAAAAGAAAAGAAAAAACTTCAGCAAAAAATAAAAAGATTTTCCTTATGCTCTTGATAATCAAATTCACAACAGTTGCCATAGTTTGACTCAAAATAGAAAATACTCCTGTCACGCTGATTAAAGAACTTCGTATGTCAGGTGAAATCTCGGAGACTTATTACGTTAATACTGTAAAAGCTAACCCATCATATAACTCGGAATATAATGATAGAACGTTTACATATTTGTGCTCCCATAGAACAAAATTAAATTAATTTTGAGGAGTCAGTGCTGCCGCACATCCTTGGTGCGACAGTCATTTCACATCTATATCACGATATGTAGTGTCAAACCTTAGTAAATTACCCAAAAACTTAATTTTTACAAGGTAGCGTTTCTATACACAAGATTTATCCTTTTAATTTTCTAGCACCTCAGTAATAGATGGCTAATTGCAAGAATTATATTTTCTGCTTAGCAATATACTAAATATCTAAACTGGGTACTACATCAAATAATCATATTTAAAAACAAAAATAATAAACAATGTTTATTAAACATAACAATATTAATAACAATTATTCATGTCAATTTTACATGGTACTTTTGCTTAAGTTAGCTTCTAGCAATTATTCATGTCAATTTTTCAAAACATCTAAGATTTAGATCTCTTCCTCTTCAATGTAACTATTGAATTATTTAAAAAAAAAAAAAAAAAAACTGGTCTCTTCCATTAATATGTGTACTATGTGACATCAAAGATATAACAGTTCTACCACAAGTAAATGCAAGAAGTAAATATCGATCTCTTGGATCATTCTACCAACGCTTAATGGCATATGGACTATACTCTGGGAGAATATTGAGAACCATTTGGGAAGCATGCGCCACATCAGAATAAGGTCTACTTGTCCCTTGTGGATAGGTTGAAGGCACCCAATAATCCAATGTCATTTGTAGGTTAAGATTACGATTCTTCTATAGATGCACACTGACGCACTTTGATACAATTTTCACATTTATCAATGTGTGGTTGAATTACATCACTTACCTACCGATCCACTACTAGTACTTAATGAAAAGTAATCTAATCTAAATTGTGTCAAATGTCTGAACAAGTATGTGGTCTTAGTCTCTTATTTGTAGAGCTTATCTCTTGACAAATCATGACTGGTTGCTGGACGTGCTACTATCACTGTATCAGTCTATCAAAGGACCAATTTCAGTTATCTGCGGCTAAGATAAACCCAATCACACAACCACAACCCAGGCATGGCCTAATTAGAACCAAAGTTGAGTCCCCTTGAAGCTAAGAAGCGAGGAAGTATGTGTTCTCAGTAGTGTTAACCCTTATAGTTGATTAAGAACCTCATGACAAACTCACAATCAACTTTTGGTCCTTTAACAGAGGGCCAAATTTCGCTTGGACCTAACACAAAGCTTAGTCAACCATTGCTTAAGCTAGACCTAGAAAAAAGAGTGGGTTTGGATATGACTCATTAAGTACGGCTTACAACATACCTTGTCTTTGGGGAATTGAGTAAGCTCATTATGATTTGATTTATTTTCCTTTTTTTTTTTCTTGCGTAGAAAAAAAATTAAATAAAGAAACTTAAATGTACTTTATAAAAAAATTATTTCCTTTTGATACATATAAATTCACAAAGAAAAAAAAAACTTGGATCATACATAAATCCTTAAGTTTATAATTCGATAATTAATTTTAATAATCCAATAGTAAAACATTCCACAACTAAAGGGAAACGGATATAGATGTCATATATAAAGCATGAAGGTTTTATGAATACAGATGTCGAATAGCATCACTCACATGGGGAATCTCTTCACTCACTTAAGCTCGTATATCGTCACTTTATGGATAAGGTTTTTTGAATGGGGAGGGTATGTCAAGACACTTTGGTGCTAATGGACGTGTTGATTTGGAGGTAAGTTGTTAAAATCAGTCATGCAAACAGGCATCTATTTTTTCAAAGTTTCTAAAATATACATACATATCTTGGCAGTTTCTATTTTTTCAAATTTTCTTAATTAAATTTCAAGTCCAATCTTCAAATGCTTATAACTTTCTGATTTAATGTTCAATTGAAGCCACAATTCTTAGATTAAAGTTTCTGCAGGAATGTACTTTCAGACCATGTAAAGATTATAAGCAATTTTTTTTTTTTTTTTTTTTTTTTATATTAGTCGTTCAAAAATGGCTTAGAAGTTTTGAATTCCACAAGATCTTATAAAACTAGGGTTTTTTTTTTTTTTTTTTTTTTTTTCTCTAAATGCCATGGAACTCTACCAAAATTAAGAGTATGGCATTGACATTATGGGGAATGGATACAAGTGATTAAATTATCCTAATACATGTCATAACATACCTCTAGCATGAAAATATGAATTTTTAATTTTTATTTCATTTATGCATGCATATTAATTCATTCCAAAGCATCAAAGATGATGGCATATCAACATTATAAGAGTGACAACAAGTTGATATAGCGCTGATACCAATGTTGACAATAGATTGAGATTTACTTACCTCATAGGAAATTGAAAGCCCACAATCTTGATTATTATTATTTATTAGAAAGGCTTCTTGCCACTATAGAGGCTAACAGAGTCTGTGTGTAATATCCACACTAGGTAACAGAGTCTCACAACAAATACCTATAATGTTTTCTGTTTCTCTAATTTCCTATTTAGTGTATCTCTTTTTCTTCTTCTTCTTCTTCTTCTTCTTTTACTTTTTTTTTCTCTGACTACTGCACGAAGATATATACTTATATAGATAGATATTGGGAGGAGTGTTACTTCATAAGAGGAAAGACTATGGTGAAAACCCTTACTAAGATAATATCATAGGTCATGGACTTGGGTCAAACCGACCCCAAATATTAATAAAAATAATGTATTTATTTTATTTAATTATTTATTATTATTTATGATTCTTTAGAATAAATATCAAATCATACGTAACATAAGGTTAACAAATAAACTTATAGACCTAATGGAAACAAAAGACTAGTGTTTAACACAATATCCTTAAGAAAGACTACATTGGCACAATGGTGCATTATTATTATTTTTTTTTTTTGGGACATTTTGTTAAAACATATGTGAATCATGTTAGAAACATATGTCAGTATAGAATTGGCTAATTCTTTGATAAAACGTACTTTACTTGTAATTGGGTAGATCTAGAACGTGTTTAATACTTCAAGGAACAAGGTTTTAAGTCTAAGTGTTAAAGCCATGCAAATCTATCCAAGAATCAAGTGAAGAAGTGCTGAATTTTAAAACTCAACAGCTAGCTTAACAGATAGCATCTATTGAAGTTTAAAAAGCAGTTTTTGCTCAATGCTCAACAGCTGCTTGATAGATACTCTATCTTTCGAGATTTATGAAAATCAAATTTTCAGTTCTGATTTTTATCCAATCCATGTATACATGTTTGGGCTTTCTTTTCTCACAATCCTAAACATATATAAGGATAATTTTAAGGGCTGTCACAGCTGATGCAAGTGAGTGCAACTTGATGCAAAGGTTTTTCACAAGCATATTGTGACCGAAGACAATTTGCCCTAGTTCATCTTTCTTTTCAAGAAGCTGTTGCGTTTGAATGCCGTAGGGTTTTGTAACCAAGGAGTTTCGTGATCTTCAATCGTGCTGATGAATTGAAAAATTTTGCAGCCAACATCCTTCTCAAGTTGGTGGTTGGTCACGTATTTGGATCGGTGCATCAATTGGTTAGTCACGTACTGGGAGTCGTGCATTGAAAATGAGAGATTGTCACTACAGAACAAGCCCAATTGTGTATTGGGGTAAGGGTTCAACTGTAGGTTGATATAAGGTACTGTGATTCCTTTACTTGTAACAGTTTGTTGTGATAATAGTGGATTCTCGAGAGTGATGACCTTAAAATCACTCGGTGGGGTTTTTGTCTTGGAGGTTTTTCTCATTTGTAAACAAATCACCGTGTCAACGTAATTGACACGCGTATATTAACGTAGTTGGTAATTTGTTTGTGCTATCACGCGAATTGCATGTTAATCGGATTAATTAATTAACTTGGCTAATTAATTGATTAATTTATCACAAGGGGTCAATACATTCTTGGCTTATCACATTTGTTTCACAAGATATATACTTCAATAAACAGAATAGGCACCCCAAGCTGTATGTCCAGCTAATAGAATTATCTCTCTCTCTCTAAATGAGAAGATGCAATTATTGAAGAATAATGGTCATACTATTTTGAAAGGGAAAAAATAAAAGTTTTTTGTAATGAATAAAAATAATTTAAATATTACCCCATGCCAAGCTTGCGACCATGCGACATTGATAGGTCCACTTGGGTTAGTCTTTACTTATCCCCAAAATTGTGACCAATGTCCAACGTCATGGTATACAAACTCACAAATTTTTATAATCTTTCCAATGCTGGATAATGTCTTCTAATAATTTTAAGCAAGTAGACCCATGAAGTCAAGGCAGGCTTTAAACTTAGGCCACGTATGCCATGGCCTAAAAGCAATTGCATCAGTCCCTCTATAATATAAAAAGTGCATCGTTTTACACATTTTTGCTCAAAATCCATCCACATCAGTTCTTCTATAGTACTGTTCATTTTCTAAATTGCTATTGTAACTGTGTAAATATACACGGTTACTGTAGCTTTGTATAATAATAATTTATTATTTTTTTCTCTCTCACTGGTCAGACTCTCTCTTTCCCAACGCCACAACAACCCATCAGTAGAAGAGAATGAAGAAGAAGAAAAAAGAGGGGGAGAACCATCCCACCACCAACCCAGCACCACCATTCCAACCCATTTCAACAATTGATAATCCACCACAAAATCAACAGAAAATCAAACCAAAACATCAAAAAACTCAACTCAAAATCAAGAAAAACTGAAATCCACCAAAATCCATCGGAAAGCCCAACTCAAAAACAACCCAAACTCGTCGAATTTGCCGTTGCTGCTATCGGATCTGCCGTCGTTGCTGCCGCCAGATCTCCTGTTGCTATTGCTACTGCCATTTGTAAATGTTGGGTTTGAGATATGAGAGAGGAAGAGAGTTAAGGGAGGACTGGTGTGGATGTTGATAAATTGAGAAATGGCAGTGTTGATATACTGAGAGGAAGAGAGAGGCAGTGAAGAAAATAATAAAAAATGGTACAAAATGAATATTTTATTTGAATAAAGGTGTATAATAGACCAACTGATGTGGGTGTTTTGTAAAAATGAAAGTATAAAATAGAAAAAGTAAGTTTTAGAGGTGTAAAATGGAAAATTTTTGCATCAACTGATGCAATTGCTCTAAGGCCTCCTACTAGAGAAGGCTCTTAAATGTAGAGGGATTTAAGTGTTTTCTTTTTTAAATAAAAAGAAAAAACATGTGATTTGTACATTTTCCCCTCTAGTCTTAAGAAGATCCAAAAAAAAAAAAAAAGTAATATTAAGAATATTACAAATTTTACTATTCGTACAAATTGATATGTCAATAAGCACAATAAGTAATCAAATACTCATTTATCATCTTATAGAAGTGCCACCAATCACATTCATTACTACATTAGTTTGTAAATGAAAGCTCGAATTTGTGTATAAACACAAGAGCTTGTTTAGACCCCCAGTTAAAAGTTATGGCTCAGTTGCTTTTATCCTAACTTAAACTAAGTGCAGAATAAGAGTAAATGCCTGCGAACAATTGATAAACTACTCTAAACCATATTCATTAAATATCAACAGTAAAATGAAAGCTAAAAGAGTAGGGAAGAAGAATGCAAACACAAGATAACATCGAGACGTGTTATCAAAGAGGAAACCAAAGAACTCGGTGAAAAACCTCTCTGCTGCCTTACAAGCGCTAAATCGATCCACTAGAGAATAAGTTGGAGAACACGAATAACAAAAGACCCTCCAAGCCTAGTCTACCCCATGTACTTGAGCCCTCCAAACTCCTGATACCAACTGGCTTGACAAAGCCTTGTCTTCTCTAGCTTTCCCGGATCACGCAATTCAGCCCGATTGCATCCACCAATGATTGGCTTCTTCTAGTGCTTCCCAACAACACCAAAACCTCATTTTACACTCAGATTGGTTGTGGCAAGTGTTTGGGCTATCAACCTCTCAATGATTTAGATATGGAGCGGTAAGAGTAGAGGAAAACCACAAGGAAATGTGTAGATGATTGTGGGTGTAACAATCTCTAACTCCCAAGTGTGTATGCTAGGGTTTTCTCTCTAAATAGCATTCCTTACAATATGTGGGTAATGAAGGTCTATATAGTGTGGGTGAAGACATGGTGGAGCACAAATGACAAAATAGCAAAACAGAATATTTCATGGATATTTCGTGGGAAGGCCTTACCCGCGAAGTATTCACGAAAACTTCTTCTATCATGACTCTTTGCATTCTAGTCATGTGCTCTGCATGTGACTAACTTCGTGAGATAGCTTTTCGAGAATCTTCTCATGAAATCCACTTGATCTTCAATAAGAGCTTGAGTCTTCACACTCTCTCTCACACACAACCCTTACAATAAAAACCCACGTAAAATTCAGGGAAAAATGATTGAATTAGAATTACAATCAAATTTGGCACGGAATTAAAACTAACACAAAGTATTTGTAAACAACAACTTTACAATCTCCTCCATTGGCTATTCCATGACAAAAACCCTAAAACAGACTCTAGACTTAAATGTGAGTTTGGGAATAGTGGCAAAACTCACTCACACCTAATTCTAAAAGTTGTGAAGCACTTGCACCGTACACACCTATGTCTTGAAACACTCGCACACAAACAAAACTTTTATTAAGCTTATGACAAGTTGAATACAAGGTATGTATAGGAACAAGTAAAATGCGATCAAGGTATTTAACAAGATATAATCTATGACGCGTAACTTGATCAAACATGAACAGTCATTAAAGAATGATTACAATTAACATTTATCTAGTAAATGATCATCCGGACAATGCTATTAAGAGCAACACACAGAATAATTGCATGTCCAACACACAACCAATGCAAGACACTAAGGTATTTGCATGAAGGATACAAGATCCAACAAGGGCACATGTGTGGAGTACTAAGGATAATGCATACATAATCTAAAAGTACTTAAAAAGCTACAAAGCAAGGACACATAAACAAAGTACTAAAGATAAATTGAAGTTTTAAACTAAAGTACTTTAAAGCTTTAAAAGAAAGTGATGTAAATAACATAAACAAAATATCAATTGTAGGCTTTTCTTGCTCTTTTACTTGCTTTTGCTCTTGATCTCCAATGCTCCCCCTTCAATCTAGCTCTTTCTCCCTCTATCACTACACTCCCCCTATCATGAACCATCTCCCCCTTTTTGTCATGGAATAGCTAGTCTTCATCTTCCTTAAGCTTCCTTTGTATTTGGTCTAACTGAGTTTGGAGAGACGTGAACTTTGTGTCAAAACGGATGTGTTGGGAGTTCATGATAGAGGCAAGTTCGAATATCTTAGTGCTGCTGTCTTGGACAGATGACCTAATGTTGTCTAACTTCTCATCATAGGGATGTGAGCTAGAGCTTGAACTAACATGAGGAGCATGACTCTCTTGCTTGGCTCTCTTTTGGGTGTGACCGATGCTAGCATTGAGAGTGCGAATGTTGATTGGACTTTGCTTAGGATAAGGGCTCTCATTTGCCAATGGATGAACGCCTTGAGCTTTAAAATTTTTGAGATGAGGCAACAAAAAGGAACGCAATTCCTTGAGGTAGTTCTCTCAATAGTCTTGGTCACAATGTGGAAGATATGAGAGCAAATATCTATTTCTTCATCAGTTATCAGGTCATGAAGGAATAAAGCCCGACCAAGATTCATGTACCCGGTGCTTGAGAAAGGATATAGGTTGTGGAACATGATTGTTGAGTAGCCTCAATTCGGGAGTAGTGATGCAACACTAATTGATTTCCCATTGGGAGAGAACTCCAAGTTTTCTTTGAAAGATTCTCGAAGCACATCCGCCTCCGGATTTAAATCATCATACACCGGTGGTTTTTTGAACACTGGCCTGTTGATTTGCAAAATGATGGCAAGATAGGAGGGTGTCACTATGAAGTCCTTTCCTCTAACCCAATACTTCAGTTCATCCTCATCATAAATGGCATTTGCATAGAATTCCTTCACCATTTCTTTGTACGTTTCGTCAAAGTTGGATAGAAGACAATTCCAATCCTTGGTTGCGAACCATTTCGGAATGTTCGTATCAAGAAAAGACGCTTGCTCAACCACCCTTTCAACCAACAAGGGAGCATCCTTGAAGTAGTTCTTATAGGCTTGAGATGCGGCATATGATTTGAACTTGTCGACATCATAAAATCTTGTCGATGATCGAGTCTTCTTTGACTTTGGGGTGAGGCTATCAACATCAATCACCAGTTCTTTTTGTTTGCTACTACTTCCTTTTACAGCTGATTTCTTGAATGGAGACATCTTTACGACAATCATGTAATAGCAAAGAACAAAATGAAACACAAAAGGATAACAAACTTGATTAGCAACAAGTTAGTTCCAAATTAAACAGCTAGTCCTACAAGGAACATAAAACACTATCACAAGATCATGTTATAAATGCTAAACATGTAACAATACTTATCTAGCATGAGTGACGTGCAAAACATGACAAGTGAACAAGTGTGTGCATCAAGTGTGCATGGGGTGTGAATATGTGATGCATGATCAAGGCATGAGTAAGCACATTTGAGTCAAAGTGTGTAAAACACAGAACCAATGATTAAACCATGAAAAACATGTAAAATCATGGTTATCCCCAAATTTTGGTACTCATTGGAGTCCAAAACAACATCAAAAAGCCATTTAGACATTTTATCAAACACTTGGTATGCACTAACATAACTAACATGTAAAAAAGCGCATGAACATGTTAAAAACTTGCCTAAATACATGTTAAAATGCCGCAAGGGGCCAACATAAACACAATCAAAGCAAATGGGACAAAGCCTAATCAAGAAAATCAAAAAGTTTGCTTAAAAATCAAAAGATTTGCTTAAAAACAAAAAAAATTCCCAACCCTTTTCAAAAATGAACCCAACCCATGAAAATTTAGAATCTAAGGCTTAACTAAAGGAATTAAAGAGAAAAGAATGATTAAATATACCTTAGAAAAGACTTAGAGTAGATTTCAATTAAGTTTTTGTTGGGTTTTTAAGAGAGAATTGGTTTAGGGTTGAGAGAGGCTCGAGGGAGGAAAATGTGTATGTTTGAAAAACTGTTTCATTCAGCCCTTTAAAAACTGAAAATGCGTGTTTTTCGCGGGTAAGTTTCTCGCGGAGTTACTCGCGAAAAATGCCATTGAAGCACATAAACTTTTCACGAGTAAGATTATCTCGCAAGACAGTGGTAAAAAGTTTCTGTTTGAATTTTTGGTGTTGTCATTTTTGCCATCCTCATTTTCGTGGGAAGAGCTAACTCGCGAAACTTCTCGTGAAAATGCCTCTGAAAGAGTTTTTTTTGTTAAAAACATGAAATATGCAATATGAACAAAAACTCTAAATACAAAAGCATAAAAACACTTTCAAAAACATATAAAATACTCAAAAATATTTTTGGGTTTGATTGACAAGCAATTGAGAATACACATCACAATTGAACACGTACAATCACATAAATGAAATAAGCATTCATTGAATAATAGACTTGTGTGTTATGTGTGTGGATCAAGTATGAACTAGTCTATAGTCTAGTATGAAGCTTTAATGATCAATTCAATCAAGTCATACATGACTAGTACGAAGTCAAGTGACCTATCTCACTTGTAGAAATGAACATATATAGCTTTAATGATCAATTCAATCAAGTCATACATGACCAATACGAAGTCAAGTGACCTATGTCACTTGTAGAAATGAACATATATGACCCCTCACCAATGTGATTACATTTGATTAAAAGCCTTTTGTTTTGCTTCCATTTTACATACTTTTGATCAAAACAACTCAAATTTTTGAGAATCGATGCCATAAACATTTTGAATGCACCATGACAATTTAGCCTTTGGCTTTAGCACCATACATTTTAGTATAAATCGCTTTCCCTTTTTCCTAGTATGTGCGATGGCTTTTTCAGCTCAAAATTCTCTTTTCAAGATTGACATTTGTAGAGCTCTTGAAAAAGAAAAAAATGTGAGGAGATATATAGGCACAAGTCTACGCATGTGTCAAGATCAAACAAGTCTATTGACTAATCATTCATGACAAGCTTGAAGATCTATTTACAACAATCAAATGTAGATTTCTAGATGTCGCTTACACTTGGAAAATGTGCATACATAACAAGCTAAGCTCGTAAATGCACTATGCCATTAGTACGAAGGTACTAGGCCAAACTCACATGTGATATACACAACACAAGCAATCAAACTTTTTGGATATTTTTCAATTTTTATGGGTTTTTGAATTTTTCAACACACTAAAAAACAAAACATGAAAAGTAAGACCAACAAAAACAACAAGTACAAAACAAACTTGAAAAAGAAACATGCTAAAACAAAAGGCATAAACAAACAACCAAACAAAGTCACCACAAATCAAAAGAATTGATGCATGGACATGGTCTAATGCTTATGCATGTGTATCCTTCTTCACCCACACGACACGTGCATTTGGGGTGATATTCTTTGAGGATTGCGTACTTGAGCTGTGATTCTCAATCCTTTGGGTGAAGTTTGCCAAACAAGAAGTGATGGTGTCTATCATCTTCATCACATCACCAATACTGGGATTGACTTTTCGCCCTTTTGATTGCTTGGCATTCCAATTTCCCCTTCCTTGTCCTCTTAGCCTTTAAGAATCTGCCTTCTTCAATGCATGAAGCTTATAACAATTAGGTCTAGTGTGTCCTTGAATTCCACAATGGTGACAAAAATGTTGAGTTTGAGGACCTCTTTGTGACTTCGATAGAGACTTTCGTTTAGTCTTGGGTTTGGCCACAACTGGTTCTTGAGGTTTTGTCAAAACCT
Organism: Lithocarpus polystachyus; assembly: GCA_033629205.1. Lineage (NCBI taxonomy): Eukaryota > Viridiplantae > Streptophyta > Magnoliopsida > Fagales > Fagaceae > Lithocarpus > Lithocarpus polystachyus. Next base: position 86,154,431 of record CM066166.1, read on the forward strand.
TTTGAGCAATCACAATTGGCTTCTTCTTAACTTTCACATTCTCAACAATTGAAGTTGCTACCATTGGTTCCTTAGCCTTAACAAACTTCATCTCCTTGGACACATTGGCGCTTGAGCTACTTTCTCCGATATATTTTAAGCAGCTTTTGTCGGAAAAAAGGCTTTTGATGTGTAAGCACTGCGTCAAGTTTCTTGGAGGCAACACGCCCCACTTTGGCATTAGCTTGAATTACTTCAAGCTCAAGAAACTTGATCTTGGAATGGGCTTCGGTTAGTTCTTCATTCAGCGCCTTAACTTCACACTTTGTTTCTTTGTACCTCATGAGTATGCTCTTGTAATCTTGCTTAGCTCTCTTCTTTTTTCTGATGGCTACTTTAGCCACTCTAGCATACTCTCTGGTCTTCTCAAGAAGAGAATTATAGGATTATTGTAATCCCTTTGCCTCTTCATCTTCATCATCGGATTCCTCCCTGTTAGGTTCTAAGAATTAGGAACTAATGTATTAGAACTTCAATTTGTAATGTTGGCAAACCATGATCAAAACATTCTTTAAGTTGTGTGTTAGACTTGCTCAAAGTATGGCTTTTTATGTAAAGTTGGAATCGAGTTGACTGCAGAATTACTGTGCACTTTCTACCTGACTCGATCGATTGAGAATTAGACTCGATCGATCGAAAATCCTGCAGAATGTTTTTCTGCAGAATTTTTCCAACTCAGCCCTAGCCCATTTAATGTATAGGGTTTTATGTTTTGTCCTAAGTATATAAGGGAAAACCCTAGCCACGTTTTTAGAATTCTGAATACTGTGTTTGTAAATCTAATTGTTAGATCTAGAGGTGTTTACCTTTACATACACTTAGGGTTTCCAAACTTAAGATTCATGTCAAGAGATTGGTAAATCATACAGTTGCAGAACAAAAGAGCTTCAAGATATACAAGCAGGTGTTGCTTGTGCTTTGCTGAAGAATTCAAGGAAAGAAGGAGTTCGTGGATCTCGGAGCTGTCACGTGGTTGTGGTAGTAAGTTTCCTACAGGCAGGTAGCAATAGGATGTTAGTGGTCTAAGTCTCTATTGTGTAAACTTCGATTCTTTCATAGTGAATTCGTTTTACCTTAAGGATAGTTAGGTTAAATCCTCCCCAGGTTTTTTACCGGTTTTGTTTTCCTGGGTCATCATATCATGTGTTCTTTATTATTCCGCACTTTTACATGATTTGATATATTTGTGTTAACCTAGATTTGTTTAAATTACCTAAGTTAATCACTTGGTTGATTCTCTAGGTTAATCTGTTAGGTTTAAGGGGTCTAAACGAACTTACAAGTGGTATCAGAGCGGGTAGCTTTTGTTTTTGATCCTTTGATCTTTGAGCTGATCCTTGACCCCTGTTGTCATGGAACACGGACACTCTTTTGTTGTTCCATCTCATTTTGATGGGAACAATTATGCTTATTGGAAAGTAAGGATGAAAGCATTCCTGAAATCCATTGATGAGAGAGTCTGGAACTCCGTTGAGTACGGATGGGAGAAGCTCACTACTCTTGTAAGTGAGTGGCAAACTTCTCAAAAGGAGGCAGCTGCTTTCAATAGCAAAGCTATGAATGCTATTTTCAATGCTGTCTCTATGGAGGAATTTAAGAGAATCTCTAATGTTGAGATTGCTCATTCTGCTTGGAATATCCTCCAGACTGTGCATGAAGGCACAAAGGCAGTTAAAATAAATAAATTGTAGCAATTAACTACTAGATTTGAAAGTATTAGAATGAATGATGATGAATCTTTTGATGAGTTCTATGCTAAACTAAGTGATATTGTTAATTCTGCATATAATTTGGGTGAAATCTATGATCAACCTAAAATTGTTAGGAAGATTCTTAGATCTTTAACTGAGGATTTTAAACCCAAAGTGACTGCCACCATTGAAAGCAAGGATGTGGACTCCATCCCTGTTGATGAACTTGTAGGATCTCTTCAGTCCTATGAGTTGGACCTACCCAAGACAAACAAATCCAAATCAATGGCTCTTAAGTCTGTTGATGATGTTAAGGATGGTGGATTTGATGATGAATTCTCTGCTATAGAGATTGTCTATCTTGCCAAGAACTTTAGAAACTTTCTTAGGAACAATAACAGAAGGGTAAGAGGCAAGAACACTGCTGAACCTAGAAATTTTAGAAGGAATGATCCCACTAAGGTAAATAACACTGAAAAACCTAAAGAGAAAATAGGTCAACCTTCTAATAATTCTTTGGGTCAACAATGTTATGGATGTCAAGGGTATGGTCATGTGAAATTTGAATGTCCTACATACTTGAAGTCTAAGAGTAAGGCTATGGCTGTAACCCTTAGTGATGATGAAGTTTCTGACAATGAATCCGCTGATGATGAAGATGGAAACTTCATTGCTTTCACTGCTACTACTGTAGTTAATGAAAGCGTGTCTGTTGAAGAGAACCCTTCTGATGAGGAACTCTCTGAAGATGCAGATTTACAGGAAGCCTATAATAAACTTTGCAAAGTTGCTGCAAAGGATGCTATGAATGTTGATTTAGGCTTAAAGAAAATTGCATCTCTTGAACTTGATAAGAAGAATTTACTTGTGAAATTGTTTGATGCAAATGAGCTTTTGAATAATGTGAAAACTGAAAACATGCTTTTACTTGATAAAGTTAAATATTTGGAACTTGAATTATTAGTTGCTAGAGAACAAACTAATAGGTCTGCAAGCTCCAAACTTGATCACATGTTGAGTGTTCAAAAGTCTCCTTCTGACAAGACTGGCTTAGGTTTTGTGGAAAACATCTCTGTGCTTGAATCTCATTCCACAAACTTTGTTCCCTCTTCTGAACCTCCTAAGAGTGAGATTGTCAAACCTTTAGTGAGTGAACCTGCTAAATCTGTAGATGTTACTCCACCTAGGAAGATTAAGGTTGATCTCCAAGAGTCTCATTCTAGAGCTTCTACTTCTACTAAGGGCAAGTTGCATGACAAGCCTGCATGGGTTTGTCATTTTTGTGGAAAGTCTGGACACATTTGTCCAAATTGTTTTAAGTTGCAAGCCGCAAAGCGAGCAAATAAACCTAAAGTACCTGTGCCCAAGAACATGATCCTATGGTACTTATTGGTGAATTGCTAAAGGCGTTAAACCTTTATTCCAATCCTGGAATTGCTCAAAATTCTAATGTAAATCATAACTCCAATGCAAGAGTTGCATCTAAAAAGTTTTGGATGCAAAAGACTCGATCTAATTGAGTCTGTCTGACATGGTCCTTGTGCTTCATTGCTCTATCTTTTGTGACCTTTGTTTCTAGGATTTGCATTGCATAACATTCATGCATTTTATTCTAGGATGTTTATTTCTTTTAAATAAAATAAAAAATTTGCAAATTGTGTTTTTGCTATTTTTTTCCCTTGAACTTGAAGACAAGGTTGGTCAATCAAATTTTGTATAACATGTTTATGTACCTTGTTTAGCTTTGATGTACTTATTTCTATTGCACTTTACTAGCTGAAGTTTTGTTGTGCATGTTGTGTGGGAAGATGTTATATTTGTTGATCGCATAATCTTGATCTTGAAGTCCTATGTGTTTGATTGACGGACTTGAACTTTTTGAGAAAGGCATAAATAACCATCTCACCACTATTTACTAGTCAATCATGAACACCTTAGTGCATATCGTAAGATTTTGTGCTCTAGAAAGTGTAACACATGCACAAAAAGAACATAAGGTGTAGCCTCTAAATAAAATTGGTGTGTACATTATTGGGTTATAATAATTTCACAATTCAAATAAAATTAGTGTGTACATTATCCCGGCTATATTATTAAGTTTCTAGTCAATTAAATTGAATATTAATTTTGAGGCAAATCAAGAAACTTACATGATTGCAAGCTTTTATTCTAGGAGATGTGAGAGTTATATGATGTAACTCTTTAAGTAATAGTCTCTTTCAAATTCATGTGATGGATTTTGTAGAAATTGTGATTGATTACTATGTGCATATCACCTCACATGTCTCTCAAACTTATGCTAGCTGCACACATTACACAAGTTATTCTTTGCTAAACTGTGTACATGTTATTGTGTGTTTTTGGTTTGACCAACCAAGTTTGAATATTTCTGGAAATTGATGCAGAATATGTTTGCTTGTTTGAATGGTTGAGGGATATTAAGAGAAAATCTTGCTTTGAGAGATCTGGGTTAAAAATATGGGTTTTTGGAAAACATTTCATCTAATACTCATGCAGTTTTCTGGACAAGCAAAATAGTTTCCTATTAATTGAATGCTTGGCAAGATATTTTCAAAAACAGGGAATGCAATGAAACAAATACTTTTATGCAATATGCATGAGTTAAAATATGATGATTTTTGGGAATGGATAGGGCCAAAAGAATCATCAACTGAATATGGGATGGTCCAAACGGATGAGCCAGGGTTCTTTGCTTGTCTGGTATTGTATGTTGGATAATTTTTTTTGCACTGATAAGTTTAAGAGTTTTGGAGACGGAGACTTCCTAGAGGCTGCTGATGTCTCTAGTTTCTGGGCTCCTAAGAAACTTAAATGCATGGTAATCAGCATTAATTTTTGAGCCCCCCGTCATGTACATGAAGGCCTCTGGATTCTCCTCTGGATCATTTGGGTTCATCTTCATATTGGAGTTCTCTTTGCGCGCATTGTCAAAGTAAGCGGTGTAAGGTATATTATCATGAGAAATGTTACGTCCACAACATTTCTCACAACATTCTCACAACAAATCCTAGTTGGCAGGTTGTTACAGATTTTAAATTTAAATCTAACATTGAAATTACTTTCTTACCCACTAGTAATAGCAAATAACAACTTGCCAACTAGAATTTGTTGTGAAAATGTTGTGAGAAATGTTGTGGACATAGCATTTCTCTATTGTCATTGTCCCAGCTACCGAATTTTGGGACATGGGAGTTTTTTTTTTCTGTAGCCAAGGCACTGTATGAGGATAGTTTTTTACAAGAACAGTTATTTGTGCTTGAAACAGAAAATAAAAGGAAATCAAACCAAAACATAACGCGAACCCAATTGTTGTACAAAAGTTCTTGAAACGTCTGGATATTTTGTCAACTGTTCAACACATATACTCAGGAGGTACATCCTCACCTTCTTAATGAACAATTGTAATGTATCTGTGAGACTATCTATGAGTTTTGGACTTCCAGCTATGTTTTTGTTTAAGAAATAAGAAAAAGACAAAGGCGAAAGTTCCATATACATGAAAGTTCAAGGCTTAGTTGCCAAAAAATTTCTCAATGTCTTATTTTTCGGCATCTCAAATAAAAACCCATAAAAACAACATAATCATTAACATCCATAAATAATTTTCTATAGGAACCCAGTGAACATTCTGAGTTAAGGCCAAAGATAGTGTTCTTCTAGTCGACCTTGACCAACTCTGCTTCCTGCGCCTGGAATTCTAGAGGTGATCGTGCTACTTGATCACTCACGAAGAGCCAAGGTTGCATGTCGATGGTGACAATGAGCATAAAGGAGGATGTGGATGGAGGATCGTCTAGTTCTTTGTGAGTTTTTAAAACTTAAACGAATTCTTTAAAAATAAAAGGGGAAGTAATTTACACACTCACTAGTCGCTAACAGGATTGTTTTAGAGAAAATTATATATATATTTACTTGCTCAAATTAATAATCACTTGGAAAGAATAAGATTTCATCTTCTACATACTATGGCTCAAAGTGTACTATAATAGTATTATGATATTTGAAATGAAACTTAACAATTATATATCAATTATTGCATAAAAAATTAGATTAATTGAATGAAATATATATATATATATACATATATATATATATATATATATATAAATGAATGCTTATGTTATGATAGAACACAAACCTTGAGAGGCAAATATATCATTTAATTATTTTTTGTTTATTCATTATTTTACTAATTAAAAAAAATATATTCATTTTCCTCTATAATCTAGAACGTAGATGATACTAATGGTTTACATGAGCACAAAAAAGTTAAATATAGGAGCTTAAGGGAAAAAATATCAAGAAAATACAACTTGTCTCAAAAATATGAAGGTCTAGCTTTGATTGGGATATCCTTTTCATTGATATCTTTGACATATGGGAGAGCTACCTCGTGTCTCTTTCTATACCAAAAAGCTGTAGGTAGATCAAAGCAGACTTCCTGCTTGAGTTTTTCTTCAAACTCTCTGATCTTTTCCTAGATGTTTTTACATGTTAGCTGTTCTTCAACTTTCTTGTATTTCAAATCATCTTCAAGATACTTAAGATGTTTGGTCTTGGCACTAATAAGGTTAAGGGTCTTAGAGACAGAGACTTCCTAGAGGCTATTGGTGTCTCTGGGTTTCGGGCTTATTTAACTACTTTTAGAGATAATTTTATTGCTAATCCATCCAAAAAAGTTATAAACACCCCCACTTTCGCAAACTAAAGAAACTGTTATTCAAGTAGTTGGTAGTAAATAGAGATACAACAGCTACCAAAGTGGCTTTCACTACAATATCCGAAATTCTCAAGGAAATAAAGGCATGGGCTGCACCATTGCTTCCTTTGTTGGTCCCTTTGAAGGATATTATGCTATTTTCTCTTACTATTGCAATAAACAATTGGAATGGTTTGTTTTTATACATGATGGCGGAACATAATTCTTAATGTACAACTCTTAATCTACACTTGAAAATATGTCTTTATACTTTTTCTTTATACATGTCTTATTTGTTCTTGATATGACATGTTTTACTTCATAAATTATAGACCTAGAACAGGTTTAGATATTCTAGCTCAAGCTTAAACACTACTGAAGATTTACTCTAGCATAGTTATACGAACACAAATTTTATGGTCACATGACATAATGATTTTGACTTGAGGCTAAGGAATTTTACTCTTCAAGTCTTTGTTTAATAATTACATAAATAATTGGAAAAAAAACATTGACTAAATTTTAGGAAAAACTTATTAAATAAAAAAATTATAATATTTTTAATGGATTGAACTGAATATGATTCTTTATAGATCAAATTGACAAAAGTAATTTCTGAGGCCAACCCCAAGTAATATGAATACATGATGATGATTCCTATTTTCGTCTTAAACCCAGGGTTGAATAAATAAGAGATGAGCTTATGAGAAGGTTGTTTAGTCTTGGAGTTCACAAAAATCTTGTTTAAGAATTGACCCGCTGTTTTCTTGATTCATTCACAAAAATTCTAACATGCCAAAAAGAATGCTCAATGTTTCAAGTTGGTATTGATTTTTGCAGCAAGGTTGCTACGGATAGGATAGGAAAACAACTGAATAATGGAAATCAAGGTAAAATCCAAAGAAAATATATAAATAATCATATTTAATGGATATGGGATATGCTTTGTTGCAAAATAATATTGAGTTTTGAGTTTGACGGTGGAGAGTATAACTCAGACATTTCATCAAACACTTTGGGGATGATTGAGTACTATGAACCAAACCTTTCCCCTTCAAAACAAACCAATGCACCGAAAACATCCTTTGACTGGCAATACTATCAACATGTGCCAATTCACACCAGAACCCAACGCTTCCTTCATAAAGTTGTAGATAACTTAAGTGAATGAATTTATTCATGATAACAAAAAGCCACCATCAATTAAAGACACTACTGATATTCTATTCACTACCCTAGAAACATAAATTAGAAAATTTTCCTCAATTCAAAGTCTTTAATGACCTTAACTCATGAAATTTCTAGAATTTTTGCATGGGATTTGGGTGAGAAGTGGTGAGAGAGGTGATGTGTCACGCCCCAAACCCCAAAGGGTCCAAAGCATGAGAAAGATGTCTCAAAGTACCTGTAGAATTTTCTTTTTTGACAATTCAATCCACATAAATCATATCAAGTATTAACATAAAAAATTATCACAATAATTCTATTGAATATACTGTCAAAGTAAGTCAGAGCTTTAAGCAATAATTACAAGGACCATTGGCCACAAAAGAATAGAGGCCTGAATAAATAATTACATATCATCAGCTTGTCCCATCAGTGAGAATAAAGTCACAACCACTATAATATACAAAAAAATGAGTCAAGCCTATTCTAAGATGTACAACATCTAATATCTCCACTACAAAAGTTCAGCCTCCATCAGTAGTTAGTCTATCTACTGTTAGCTACCAAAAAGCTGTCTTAAAAGATGATTGCCTACTCTGAAAAGTTTATAAAATAATGGAATGAGACAGAGCCCAGTAAGTAGCATAATTAATGAGAGAGGGAGAAATGCAATTTCCATTTTCAATAATAATAATAATATAATATGATAAGAATGATTGAATAATGAAATATAAAGTTTCTCAAAGTAGATACCTTGAAACTATATACTATAATTTGTGAGCACCAACAATATAATTTCCAAAGCCATAATATCTAACATAGGGTAAATTATCATAAATATACCACACTACCACATAAACTGGTCAGGGGATCCACCTATTCACAACTGGCATGATATTCTCCTCTCTGGTATGCAGACTTTTGGCCCATGGACAGCAGCCTCACCCATACCCCCAAGGTTTTTCTCTTCCCCCATAGGCAGCGGAGAGAGCGCGTCAAATAGGACCTCTCTTGCATGTGGTCTCTTGGCCCCATGGACAACAGCCTCACCCACACATAATTAAGGAACCTCTTCCCCCCAAAGACAGCAAGGAAGAACGCGTCATCTAAAGTGAAAGGGCACTGACCTGGATCTAATTCCGTTGTCACAAAGTCTATGAAAACCAAATCGGGTGATCACCAAAAAATCACACATGGCATAGGGTTAAAACCACATAAAGCTCACAGGTATGCATTTCCTTTCAAATACATAGTTTATAACCAAGTAGTTTCAGAAAAACCTTAAACAATCTAAATTCCACAAAGTTTATAAGGTTTTCAACTTCATTCTCGTCAAAAAGATTTTTATCAATTTCCCAAATAACAAGACAAGATAAGCATCTTAAAATTTTCCAATATACCATAAAATTCATGATTTCCTTATCAAAGATTAAATAAAAGATGCTTATTTTTCCATATCAACAATTCATGCATTTACCCAAATGCAATACCAAATATGATGCATTTTCAAGTATAATCATACAAATATATATATATATATATATATATATATTTTAAGGTTACGACACAATAGTTTTTAGGAAAATATAGTTTCCATAGGTAGTTTCCAAAAGCGTGTCTAACTAAAAAAAAAAAAAAAACAACAACATTTATGCAACATGGTTATTTCTCAAAAATTCCCATTAAAAAGTTACTTACCTCGCAACCGCAAAATCCTAATTCTCCAAGCTCCAAGGAGATTAGCTAGAACCTAAACAATATCAAGTAAACCTATCACAATAAGCATAGAGCTTGAAATTGCATCTAGCTACAATTTAGGAATTGCCAAAAGAGCATTTAATTAGGCAAGCCTAGTATTTAACCTCATCAATAATAATATATACCACTTCCAAAGTTTCTCAACAAATTGATTCACAAGGCAAGAACTCCAATTTATAAAGTTAGCCCATTTAATATCATCTCCAACATCATGACTAGCTTCCATAAAATTTACACTACATCATTAAGAGACCCATGAAAGTAAAATCAAAATATCCTTGAAGACAAAATATTTAGAATTTCAACTAACTCCAAATAAACCCAATGGCAACGGAAAAATTAAGTTTACCAACCATCACATGTTATAACTCAAAACTCCTAAATTTTTCACCATAAATAAACCTTAGGTAGTCATCATTAGCACAAACCATATACTCACTCATCAAATAATTTCACCAATACAAAACCCATACATAAAAACACATAAATATCACTTCCAATGCTCATAAATCACATGGGTATCATTATTTAAGTTTAGATAAAAATAACCTCAAGCAAAAGTGTAAAAACCACCAAAAAGATTAGAAATTTTTACCTTAAATAAAGGATGTGAAGGTATTTATGGGTTTACAAGAATTTTCCAGTGATCTTGCCGGAAAATGATGGTGGAAATGGTGGTGGTGGTGTGGAAGTGCCGGTGGAGAGGATGAGAGTAGAGAGGAGCGTATGAGAGAAAACAAAAAAAGAAAAGAAAGAAAGGCAGAGAGTGAGCCGGCCAAGGAAGAGATAAGATGGAGTGAATTGTGTGGTGGATGGTGGGGTTACGTGGGGCACGTGGGAACCCAAAAATCTGATCTTGAATTTCCTTTTTTTTTTTTTAAACTAACTGGGACGTTACATGATGGCTTTGGGACGTTTTTGGAACTTCATAGAAAGTGAGAGTTGGAGATTTGGAGGTGGGGTTTACAATGAAACCACAAATTGCAAATGGATTTGTACCCATGAGATCTATGTTTGGGAATGGGTTTGTAGTCATAAGGTTTGAATTTGGGTTTGCCATGGGAGAGAGAAAAACTCAACACAAAGAGAGAGACAGGTTGTGCGTGGGGAGGGAGAGGTTGGAGGTGAAGGCTGTGATATTAGAGAACTATCGGGTTTTGAAAGCTGATA